>CM070625.1:45857997-46457997 GCA_036346255.1 Ampelocalamus luodianensis | reverse complement strand
CAGGTTGCCGTCTGCGCGAAGCCTCTGCTCACGACGCCGCGATGCTCGAGGCGGCGAAGGCCGAGATCGCCTGCGGACATGGCGCGCATCGGGGTGTTGCGTGAGAGAGCCGCTTCGACGAGCCGCCGCCTCCGAGAGGAAGGCGTGGATACCGAGCCGCCGCGCACGGCATTCGCCGCGGCCGAGAAGGAGATGAGCAGAGATGCTCGTGCTACAGGATAGTATAGCTCGATACCACTTGTTATACGGCTGACTCTTGCTCTTGGTGATAGCAAGATCCTTACTCTCATGGAGAGGATGACACTTGGAGATGGGGCAAATTTTTCTTGGTTTATTTCTCTTCACAATGCCATGCCAACCTGAGGGGTTGGGTATACATATTTATAGGCTGCTACTCAGCCAAGCATATGCCAAGATGTTAGTCGCTGGACTCTTGCTCTTGGTGATAGCAAGATCCTCACTCTCATGGAGAGGATGACACTTGGAGATGAGGCAAATTTTTCTGAGTTTATTTCTCACACAATGCCATACCAACCTGAGGGGTTGGGTATACATATTTATAGGCTGCTACTCAGCCAAGCATATGCCAAGATACTAGTCTAAGATGCTAACAACCTGTCCTAGATGCTAGTCTAAGATGCTAACAACCTGTCCTAGATGCTGTGTCCTCTAAGATGCTAACAACCTGTCCTAGATGCTGGTCAAGATGCTGTCCTAGAGATGCTAACAACCACTCAAGGATGCTGTCCTTTACAAAAGCAAAAAGCCGACACAAAAAGCCGACACAGAAAGCCGACACAGAAAGCCGATACAGAGACTTATCCATCACAAGATGCTAGTCTAAGATGCTAACAACCTGTCCTAGATGCTGTCCTCTAAGATGCTAACAACCTGTCCTAGATGCTGTGTCCTCTAAGATGCTAACAACCCGCCCTAGATGTCGGTCAAGATGCTGTCCTAGAGATGCTAACAACTACCAAGGATGTCTGCCCTTAAAAAGCAAAAAGCCGACACAAAAAGCCGACACAGAGACTTATCCATCACTTACAAGCTCTTACCAATGTAGCAAGGAAGTGGTACAACCGGTGGCTGGTTCGTGATACTCTCACCCGTGAATAGTCCAACGATTGCGAGAAACGACACTGCCGAGTTAGTAGTAAGTGGAGCTTGGAAGGCTTCAATATGGTAGCAAGGATTAGCAATAATGAAAATCAGAATGTTAGTTGAAAATTGTTCAAAGTACAAGTCAATGTTGCCGATTCTAGCATAATTAAAGTGTATGTACAAGGCTAACTTTTAACTAAACAAAATCCAAGAAAAACTAGAGGGTGTGGTCTCCTTAAATAGGGATGAGGAGCCACACATCTAATAGAACTAGGGGTGGGACTAATTTCACGTGTTACTGCTCACGTAAAAATGAATCGCACTCTCGTGGTCCGTCGGCAGATGGACCAAGTTCAAGATGATTGCAAGGCCCACTTGGCCCAAACAAGTGATATGACGTCCTCTTTGGATGATTGCGATCACCCGTATGAATTTGAAGATGAGGCGGATCCGTTGGAAAGAGAACGAAATAAACTTTCAATCAAGTACTCGTGGACCTCCAACAGACTTCGTATGTGAAAGTTATGCTGCTTTTAAGTTGGTGTTGTCGCTGATTCCGAGGCCAAACCGATTCCAAAACGGTTCCAATCGAATCGCTTGCTCGCCTTGGACCAAAAGTGACGTGTACCGCACATATATATATTTTATCATTAGGTAGTATCATATAGTTCATATAATATATAGACACTCTTAAAAACAAGCTCACCTGATAATTTAAGTGAAGCGTACGAGCTCTTATACTTGGAACAGTAAGCATAGCAAATATAGTTGTATCCATAGGGGTCATGTCCTCATCAATGTGGGCAACAGGAGTGAAGGTCTCATCGTAGTTACGACCATGCTCTTCTTGAAACCACACGCCACAAGATGAGCCTTGTAGCACTCAAAGGAACCATCCGAGCTGGTCTTGATCTTATACACCCACTTGCACGTGATAGGAGTAACGCGTAGGTTTGGAGTAACGCGTTGGTAAGGGCACAATATCCCAAGTGCTAGTACGCTCCAAAGCAGCAATCTCCTCAGACATTGCGGCCGCCACTCGAGTGAGCACCGCACTAACGGTTTGTCGTAGGATCGAAAGAGCAGCGCACGCGAGCCGTAGTGCTTAGGAGGTCGACAGCAGGACGATCACGAAGATCGTATTTGGGAGGAGAAGGTGGAGCAGACCCGATGGAGGACTGAGAAGAACCGGGAACAGGCGTAGCAAAGATAGAGGCTCAACCGAGAAGGAGTAGGCCAAGGTCGGCGAGAGTAGTGCGGGAAAATGTGGAATCTCAACAAAGGAGTTGGATGGAAACTCTAGAGGAGCGAACCGTGAGCCTGAGGAGAGGAAAGTGAAGCGGGTAGAGGCGGAAGCGAAACAGAAGTGGAAATCTGAGTGTCAGGAAAGATCAGAAAGGAGATCGACTCAACAAGAGAATCTGAGCTATCAGTAGAAGGGCGAGGGTAGTAAGGTCGAGACTTGTTGACAGTGACATCACGAGAGATCCTCATCCGATGAACAACAGGGTCGTTGCTGCGATAGCCTTTATGCTCAAGACTGTGTAGCTAAGAAAAACACTCAACTTACTTAGTAGTCAGCTTGGTGTGCTCACGAGATGGAAGAAGGACAAAGCAGACACAGCCGAAACAGCGATGGTGATTGTATTCGGGAGCCCGATCGTAGAGACGCTTGACAAGAGTAGAACCCTGAAGAGCAGTGTAAGGCTGCATGTTGATGAGGAAAGCAGTAGTGGAAATAGCCTTAACCTAGAAGTGAGGTGGAGCAAGAAGGCAAAGCATGAGAGCGCAAGTTATCTCAAGCAAGTGATGATGCTTATGCTCGGAGACACCGCTTTGAGCGTGAGCACCAGACAAGAGTATGGAGAAGAGTACCTTGCTTAGCGCGAAAGCGACGCAGCGGAGATAGGTACTCGCCACAGAATCAATCGACAAAAACACAAATGGCCGAATCAACTCGAGCGCGAACCAAAGTGGTAAACCTCAGTAAATAGAGAGAATCGATTGTGAGAGGACATGAAATAGATCCAAGTATGATGAGAATAATCATCAATAAAGATCACATAGCATCGATGACCCCTTTTGAAATGAAGGGAGTTGGACCCAAAACTTCGTAGTGAACAAGATCAAAAGGACGAGCCGAGACAGAATCACTAAAGGGATAGGGGAGCAGCAACTGCTTGTCATGCTTGCAACCCATACAAAGTAAGGAGGTGTCACGAAAATAGACCCAAGAAGACCATGATGGATAAGTCTCTGTTATTTTTGCCGCCTTCAAGGACAAAGATCCTTGATCAAGGTTAGCATCTCTTTGGACAGAGCATCTTGGACTAGCTTTAGGACTAGCTTTAGAGGACAGAGCATCTAGGACAGAGCATCTAGGACACAAAGATCTAGGGCAGAGCATCTAGGACAGAGCATCTTAGACTAGCATATGCTTGGTGGTTAGCCCTATAAATATGTATCCCCAACCCTCAAAGTTGGCATGGCATTGTGAAGAGAAATATACAAGAAAAATTACCCCATCTCCAAGTGTCATCCTCTCCATGAGAGTAAGGATCTTGCTATCACCTCAAGCAAGAGTCCAATGACTAACAAGTGGTATCGAGCTATACTATCCTCGAGCCCGAGCATCTCCTCGCTCATCTCCTTCTCGGCCTCGCGCAGCGGCCCATTGTGCGGCGGCGAGCTCGGTATCGCCCACGCCACTCTCTTCTGAGACGGCAGCGGCTTCGTCGGCGACCCTCTCTCCACGCAACACCCTCATGCGCGCCATGTCCGCAGGCGCCTCGGCCTTCGGTGCGCCTCGAGCACGCTGGCGTCGCGACGGCCGAGCTTCGCAAGCGCAGCAGCAAGCGAGCGAAGCGGCGGCAGAGACCGCGCAGCCGCGCAGCGCGCCGAGGCCGGCGTGAGCCGGCAGCGGCGGCATGAGGCGGCGGCAGCGAATGGCAGATGCGCGTCGGCGCCGCAGCAGAGTCAAGGTCTCTGCCGATGACAGCCGACGCGACCTTGAGCGGCGGGAGAGGAGGCGCCAGGCGGCGGCGGCGCAGTGGCGGCCGCGCACGCCACGAGCTTAGCGGCAATCCAGAGCAGCGTGGTCGCGCGATGGCGCCCCGAGGAGGCGCGAACGGCGGTGGCGCTCTGGAGGAGGCGCGCACGCAGCGGTGGCGCCTGGCGGCGCGCCGGCGGTGGCGCTCTGGAGAGCGCGCTGCGGCGGCGCCGGGAAGAGGCGCGCACGACAACGGCGCAGACGGTCGATAGAGAGCGCGCCTTCATAAACGGCGTGGCTTTTCCCGGGCCGGCATCGTGGTTACCACGGGTTCCGTGTCGTTGTCGGGGCGCCGCCCGGCGGTGGGTGGCCTACCTCACTAAGGCCAACTCGCCGAGCGGGCGCGGTGATGAAGGCGAGGCTCGTGTGCGGCACATGCGGCGGCGGTCCGTGACGGCGACGCCGACCACGACCAGATCGACGGCGCCGATGCCCTCATCGCCGCAGCCCCGCCCGAGATGCGCTTCGCTCTCCAACAAGCCGATCGCCAGGAGGCTTGGGACGCCATCGCCTGCGGCGCGACGGCAGCCGCATCGCGCCAAAGAAGTCCACACCGCAGCACTTCGCGCGGAGCGGGAGAACGACCTTCAAGCGGTGAGGACGCCGATGACTTTGCTCTCGCCTCAACACTCGCTGCGGCCGGTGCGCTTTGGCGACGACACCTCGGCGAGAGAGAGCCGCCGAGAAGCTCTTTCGCCGCGTCCCGAGAAGTACAAGCAGATGGCTCACTCGATCCGGTCTCTCATCGATCTCTCCACGATGACGATCGAGGAGGCGTTGGTCGCTGAAGGTCGCCGACAATGATGAGCCACGCGTCTCTCGGACCCGTCACCATTGGCGGAAGCTCCTCCTCACTCGGGAGCAGCTGGTCACGGCCAGGTGACGAGGAAGAAGGGAGCCTTCTTCCACGACAGCGACGCATGCGTGGCAAGCGCGCAAGCCGCGCAAAGACGCCGCATGGCGCGAGGACGCGCCGAGGATGATGACCGTGGAGGCGCCAGGCGGCGCGCCCGCAAGCAAAAGCCGCACGAGACGACTCTTGCTACAATCGCGCAAGCCCGTCACTGGGCCAAGGATTGTCGATACCACGACGCGCCAGCCCACGCCGCGCGAGCGGAGGAGGAGCATCCGGCTCGCTCATTGCTCAGCGAGCATCGAACCACCTCGGCCGCACCGGCGCGGCTCTCTCCACCTTGACGAGCCAAAGCACACGCCTCTTCGCGAAAGTTCCGCGCAAAGAAGACCGACGGGTGGTGCCTCGACACCGTGACACCACGACATGACCGGGCGGCGGAGTTCTTCTCGAGCGTGACTCAGCGTTCGAGGCTCATTCAAGTTTGGGCGCCTTGCGTTGAAATCAGGACGACGCTACGCTCTAGGATCGGGATGGCTCGATTCCTCACAAGGAGACACACAAGACTTAGGGAGATTGATGGATAAGTCTCTGTGTTGGCTTTTGCCGCCCTTCAAGGACAGCATCCTTGACTGGCGGTTAGCATCTCTTTTGGACAGAGCATCTTGAACTAGCTTTAGGACTAGCTTTAGAGGACAGAGCATCTAGGACAGAGCATCTTAGACTAGCATATGCTTGGCTGGTTAGCCCTATAAATATGTATCCCCAACCCCTTAGGTTGGCATGGCATTGTGAAGAGAAATATACAAGAAAAATTGCCCCATCTCCAAGTGTCATCCTCTCCATGAGAGTAAGGATCTTGCTATCACCTCAAGCAAGAGTCCAGCGACTAACAGACCATGACCTACTAGAGATGATAGTCGCGATCCACTGAGATGACCCAAACGATGGTGTCACTGAGCAAAGGAAGCAGTAGAGGACGTAGCAAAAACAGAGGCAGGAGTAGTGACTGCCTGGCTGGTGGAGACAGCGGAAGGAAGGTGCAGCCAGTCGAGCTCCTAAAGACGTTGCGAATCACGGCACCGAGGATCAGCACCAAGTAGAGTCCCCGTGCGGCGATCCTGCACACAAGGGTCGGACTCGAGAATAACATGACAGTTGTAATCAGTGATCTGACGTGACAAAGTCGCATAGTAAGCTTGGGAACATGAGAGACGGTAGGAACAGGAAAAGAAGAAGTGGAAATGATACCTCGGCTTATAACAGGAAGAGGTTATAACAGGAAGAGAGGTACTATCTGTAGTCTAAACAGTGGAAGGTAGAGCGGTGGGGCTCAGAGAAGTGAGACGAGTAGAATATGGTGTCATGTGAAAAGAATTGGTGGCCCGAGGCGGCGGTGGCTGCCCAAGGTAGCGATGGCGGCCTGAGACCGGGGCGACGATGGTGGCCCAAGGCAGGAGTGGCAACAGCACGAGACAGGGGTGGCGGCGACGGCGCTAGCCAGGAACAGGAGCAGCGGGAAGGTCTGGAGCACGGCGTGGTTAGTCCCGTGTGGGGGCGACGATAGCGGGCGGAAGAAGATCGGCGCACAAGCCCCGGGTCCATCGGCCATCGCTGCACTACGGTGGCAACCGCATGCGATGCTCACAGATGCATGTGAGCGAGTCCTCATCCCGATCCCCCATAGCAGGGGAGTAGGTGGTTGCGTCAGGGATCAGTAGGATCCGTTGCGACGCGAGATCGGGGCGTCCGAATTTGGAGTTGGTAGGCGCAACGCCGAAGCGTAACTCTGGCGATGGCTCGGCTTGATCGGAGTCGAGAGAAGCTCGAGCCAAAAAAGCCGAAACTAGAGAGGCTGGAGAAACAGGAGCCGAAGCCGTCGACTCAAGGTAGATCGGTGGATCCGGAGCGGCCGGCCGCCGCTCCACGTGATCGAACAGAGCACGCAAACGTGCTCGGGATGAAGATCTCGAGAGGCGGCGCTCGGGTCGGGGGCGGGCTTGCGCAGAACCATCGGTGAGGAGGAACTACTGCGGCCGCGACTGGAGCGGTGCCAATCTGGAGTGGCCTCAATTGTGTATGCACTAAAGCAAATGTGCTCCAATTATGTTCACATCCACTGGAGGAAACACATTGTGAGACAATCCGCACGGCATATTTTTGTAGTGTTGGTGTCTCCGCTCCAAAAGGCGGAAACACATTGTGGAGGCCACCGTGGCTGTATAGGAACCGACAAATCCTCTTCGCTGCCTTCACGACACTAGTAACCTCCTTGAACTTGCTAATATCCTCCCTTAGCTAGCATGTGTACACTACTATTACTTTGCAACCCATGCGCTTGATGTGAACTTGAACCAAATAAAAGCTAGCGAAAGCCAACCAATTATTTGTCATGTGAATGGCATTTCCTAATCTACAACAAGCACTAATCGTACTACTCCTAACCAATGATCTGGTACTTCAAGTGTGCTCATCAACGAAAATCTTGTTAACATGAGTACTACCAATGTAGAAACTTGAAGAAACATGAGTATATACATGCTAGTACTTGAGAACTTGAGCATATACCTGCTAAGGCTGCTCTCACGTCATTGCCACACAGCACTTGCTAGTTTGTACTGCTTGCTGTTGCTGAAAATGGAGGGAGGGAGGCAAGAGGAGACAGCAGCAAATGGAGGGCATGAGGGAGGGAGGCAGCAGGCAATCATGCACAAGAGGGAAGGGGACAAGAGAGGGACATCCAGCTGCAGCCTGCAGGGAATGATCACATGCATTTGGGCAGGCACAAGAAAGCAAAGGCAGGCACAACCGCACAAGAGGGAATCCAATGCATTGGGGCCCGGTTTCATTCAACTCTCAGCCAACAGCAAGAGGAGGGTAGGGGGAGGGAATCCTATGCGAAGAAACAACCTGGACAAGTCAAAAGAACAAAAGCAAATTTCAAATTTTTTCGGCCGTTTTTTTTTTAACGCTACCCCGCCGGGATCCGGTTACCGGCCGGTAATTACCGGCCGGGTTTTTTTACCCTGGTGCCAGATTCGAAGCGGCGGCTGCTCTGCTCAGGGACAGTAGAGGAGCTCGTAGGGAGAAGGGTGCGGTGCCGGTGGTGGCAGCAGTGGCGGTCACGTGAGGAACCCTAACCCTATCTGATACCATGTTGGAATGAACCTTAATCTATTCCAATGGGGCCAAAAGGCCAATATATCTTGTACAGGGTCAGTTAATATACAAAGAACACCCTAAGCTTTATACATATCTAACAAGAAGAAGGGAGGAGTTGGGGCAAAACAGTCCTAGAGGCCATATATCAAAGAAGGCAAGTTTTGGAGTGTCATTTTTCTAATTTGCTGTTTTGGAGTGACATTTTTCGAATTGGCGAGTTTTGGAGTGGCATGAATGTTTAATCTTGAGGAAAACCAAATGTAACCTGTAAATAACATACAAAAGTCTAGTCTTCACTTAGGCTGTTAGATGCTTATCTAATGCAGGCTCGCATGCCTGCCTAGATCTTAATATGTCATGTAGAAATGCTATTATTTCTATTTATACTTTTCACTTTGTTAACTGATGAGGTAACCCACTGCAGTGAGGTTTTTGTGAACGCTCCATTCTTCATATCTGCCGAGGATGCAGGTGCTGATTCAAGGTACTTTCTCCTTTCAGTAGAAATCTGATGCATTTTGCATTACTAAGTTAGCATTTTAGCTTACTACAAAACTAGGAAAAGTTTCGAAGAAGTGTGCAGAACTGAACTATTACCTTCTTTTGCACTATTTTGGTAGGAAAAGTGATGAATACAGAGAAACCATTATTCCAGCGGGAAAGACACATGAGGTACCAATCTAGTTGGACATAATTATTTGCCTTATTTATTGATAAATAATATAAAAGGAAAATTTGGTCTATAGTAGTGTAAGTACTTTGAATAGTAATTTGGAACGTTTAGTGGCTATTTTTTTTTGGCTTGGACGGTCTCAAGGTGCTTATATTGTGATTCATATTCTTCAGGTTATTTTGAGCGTGGAGGCTGTCAACTCATATATTGCATGGGACTTCTCTTTGCAACAAGGGGCACTCAACATGGTGTTGGTACTGTTTCAAATCCCTACTCCCTAAAAAATCCTAAAAACGTCCCTATTTCGTACATTCATTTCCCTATTCTGTACATTCATCTTTCATTAAGTATACCGGGCAGTTTTTCTTTTTCTATTCCATGTTAGACATATTCTTGTTATTAGTTGGAGCTGATTTAATTATTGTGCTGAACTGCTGATCATTGAGCTCTGCCTCTGCAAATCTACAATAGCTTTAGTCTTTGAAGGGAAAATAATCGTAAGAAATCAAGTGGCTTGTTCAACTTTAGTAAAAGGAACAGCCGAATAGCTCAAGCGTAAACAATTGATATTTAGGACCAAGGACATCATTGTGATTTGTGCTAACTGTCCTTATTGTGAAACTTATGACAATACATGAACATGATCAAGTCATTTTGGTCCTATCCAGATAGGAACAACTCATTTTTTTTCTTGAGTAAGCAATAAATCAGTAAGCCAATTTATATTATTTGTTATGAGAGATGTTCTTGTGTTTCCTATTCCTTTCAAGCCTTCATACTTGGACTACGAAAATGAATTGCAGAGGATGCTTGTACTTTCACCTTAACAGAGACTGCTGCAGTTTGAAGTTTGATGTTTAACACTTGTCTCTTGAAATGCTTTGGTAGTGCATGGATTGTTTCACAATTATTTAGTGACAGATTTGATGTGGGCAGGATGTTGGATTTCATGTGGAGTACATTAGCCCATCAGGGGAGAAAACTGTAAGTTTCTTTATTCTCTGGGACAATATGACTATGTTTTGTGTTCATAAAAGGAACTAAAATATCCTGAAGATATCTTGTCTGCTGTCATCTCATTCGTGGATGTTGATGATATTAATCCATTCAGGAGCATGAACTATAGTGGTTGTGTTTATCATGATTTACTACTAGGATTCCAGAACTAGTTCCTAATGGGCGACTGTTGATGATTGTTGGCCAGTTACTAGCAGTAACCGCTTTGGAACTGGAAAAATTGTACTACAAATCAATTCGAAAAATTGTTGTCAGATTTTTTGTTATCTTGAACGCCGACCTAGTTGTATGTGATTTCGGATCATTCAATTTCATTTTACTTGGCTTTTGGTTTTAAAGCGTGCTTACCAATTCTGTTCTATTCTGGCTGGGATGACTGGAACATTTGGTGCCATCAGAAACGTTATAAAAGATATCATTCTGCTCCATCCCAAATTCTAACCTTCTGGTTGTTCCGGCTAGAATTTGACACACTCGATGTCCACTGCCCAGTGCTAGCCTAGATATCACTTAAAAGAGCAAGCAGCTTACAGCCCATATACGTGTGACCCTCCTCCTTATGTACACCCTATGTCATGTGTGCAACATGACATGCATAACAGTAGCAGCAGCCTAGGCGTGGGAGCTGCTGTTAGCATGTCAAGAGGCCATGCCGCCCGCCGGCATGTCAGGACTCAGGAGGCCCATGCACACAAGGAGGCAACGGCCAGCATGTTGGGAGGGGATGGCGCTACCTTCATTATCGTTTCTCTACTTCTTATCTATTTGTATAAGAGGATCTTATCTTTAGTTAGTTAGTTTGACAAGTTGTTAGGGCCGGCCTATATAAGCCATACGGCAGATTGATTGGAGGCAAGCAAAGATGAATTAAGAAAAGTCTCCTGGTCTAGTCTCTAAAATCCAGTTGTGGTCTTTCCCTAGACCGGCTATTCTAGATCCGTTCCTCCCCCAATCGGTGTCCTCCTTCATTTAGCGCTGTTCTACATCAAGTTATCGCCGTCTGATCTCTCTTTGATGGATGTTTATCCTCGTTGTGTACTAGCGTACATGGCCACCCTAGGATGGCAGCCAAACTGGAGAAACAGCATCCCGATTTTGCTATTGGATCTTTCATGCATTCAGTCCGCTTTGAACTGGTGAAAGCTGGTCTAACCCGGCGGTTTTGATACAAATTGGAGAAAAAACGGGAACGGTTAAACTGTTGTCTACCAGCAACTGGAATGATGGTTCAAAAATTGGTACTGGGTTGAACTCAAACAGGAGATATGTGGGTTGGGGGCTGCAAAATCACGGCACTAGACAGCTACTCTTGGTTGATGTTGTGATGAAGAGACATGCTAGGTTTTATTTTTCTACTTACTGAACCACCAGTCCAACCAGTGATCTGGAAGTGTGGCCAGGCCGATGGTCAGTCTGGTTTTTATAACTATGCAAACACCATTGCTGCCACATTTACACATGGTTCACAATTGCAGCAGGAATCAGATTTCTGATGAGAGCTATTTTAATGGAATATAGATGGTAAGTATTACCCAAGATTGAAGAAACACAAAACGTAAAGAAAATATGGAGAAGAGGGAATTATGTCAACCGAAAAACTGCCTGGAACTGATTGGTTACAGGTTTCTGACTGAGGTCCCGGATTTTTCAACACCAGAGAATGTTAACCCTGTTGCATGCTGGCATAGGCCATGCCAGAACGTTAACCTCCTCCAACTTGTAACCTTGACGGCAATGGAGCGTCTTTCTTAACCATGACCTTGTGCTGTGTCTGAAATTTTGCTTTGTTCCTCTATTTGATGTCGACTCTTTCCCTTGGCGAAGACCACTAGCTGCTGCCTTACTCAAATTTACATGCACTAGCAAAGTTTGACCATGTGGCACCGGAATCTGGCCGAATCTAAAACATTGACTAATACAAAGATAAGGGTTCTCATCTACGTTACACGGATACTTTCCAAATCGGCCCCGATACGGCCGAATACCGGATACGTATCCTGTAAGTATCGGGGATTTTTCTGTTTTTCATAAAAAGAAAATAATTCCCGATACTTCTTGGATTCTTCTCTAATACTTCCCTGATACCTCTCTACCCTAACACCCCTTATTTGACTCAGAAACGTATGGTTGATCTATTCAACAAACAATAATTAGTTGATTTCTCTTTGTTTGGAAATGGATTTAATTCCTTTGATTCAGTTGACGATAGATCCCATCTAGACCCCAAAGCAAACAACAAAGCAATTGACATTAAAATTACTTAGGCAACCAACATCATCTTCTTGTGCTGAAAGTAACTGCAGTACCTATGGTTTGATCCACAGTTAAATAAGAAATAGGTTCTGGACTTACCTTTTTTTTTCGTAATTTCTTAATTTTTACCAACTGTATGGAATTCGATTGCAATTGCATTGTTGTAGGCTAAACCTTGTAGGTGTTGAAGATCTAGTATTTGCGCACCACAACTGATGTCTTCTATATTTCTACACTAGTAGGCTGAACCCTAGATGATTGTAATTCATTAATTTCTGTACTTTTTTATTTTTATTATATATATATGCCATGGTTGTCACGGCGTCGCCAAGGCGTCGCCTTGGCGTCCTGGCGAGGCGCCCCGATCGCATGATCGCTCGCCTCGCCTTAGCCATCTCAGGCAGCGTCCACCACCGCGCCGCCATTTCGTGTACTCCATCTCCTTCCTCCGCGCCCGCCGCCCTCCTGGCGTCCCGTTGCCGGATCTGTGCTCTCTTGATCCGGATCCGGCCTGGATCGAGTCGTCGCCGCCTCCCAAGCTGCAGCGGAGAGGGAGGGGGAGCCTGGTAGCTGCCGGGAGGGAGAGGGCGAGCCCGGTCGCCGCGGGAGGGAGATGGGGTCGCCGCTGTTAGTCGCTGGATTCTTGCTCTTGGTGATAGCAAGATCCTTATTCTCATCGAGAGGATGACACTTGGAGATAGGGCAAATTTTCTAGGTTTATTTCTCACATAATGTCATACCAACCTGAGGGGTTGGGGATACAAATTATAGGTCATCAACCACCCAAGCATATGCTAAGATGCTAGTCTAAGATGTTGTCCTAGATGCTAGTCAAGATGCTGTCCTAAGATGCTTGTCCTAAGATGCTGTCCTAAAGAGATGCTTGTCCTAAGATGCTGTCCTAGATGCTAGTCAAGATGTTGTCCTAAGATGCTTGTCCTAAGATGAGTTGCTAGTCAAGGATCTTTGTCCTTGAAGATGCCAACACAGAGACTTATCCATCACTTAACAAACATCAAGGATGTCCTTGAAGAGCGGCAAAAGCCAACACGAGATTTATCCATCACTCTCCCCTAAGTCTTGTGTGTCTCCTTGTGAGAATCGAGCCATCCCGATCTGGCGCGAAGCTCTGGAACTTGATCCGCCAAGAGACTTGGTCGGGAAGTTGGCGGTGGTCTTGGGTGTTGATGTAGTTGGCGGACACTCCTTCATCGGCGCACCGATGAAGTGATACCTCACCGGATGTGCTTGCTGCGCTCATGGAAGACGGGTTCTTCGCCAAGGCCAAGCGGACTTGCTTTGTCCACCCGAGCTCCACCGCCTCGCGTCTCGCCAAGGAGA
Source organism: Ampelocalamus luodianensis (assembly GCA_036346255.1). NCBI lineage: Eukaryota > Viridiplantae > Streptophyta > Magnoliopsida > Poales > Poaceae > Ampelocalamus > Ampelocalamus luodianensis. The sequence goes on along the minus strand of CM070625.1, from coordinate 46,444,545 downwards.
TCGCCAGCGGCCGTGCGACCACGAGCTGAGTAGAAGCGGTAGTGGCTACAATGTACTCGCCGCAGCTAGACAAAGCCACTACTGCTTGACCGATCGCGGTGATCGGACATTTGCTTGAGGAAGTCTGCGCCCGCCGGTGCTCTTGCTCGTGTCGATGTCGCCGGCGTGGTCGTTGTCGGCATGCCGATGAAGTGCGCGCCGCCGGCTCCTTGGGTAGTGCAAGCCGTGGTCGGAGGTGCCCGCGACGTAGCGGAGGATCCTTTCACGGCCTCTTTGGTGTTCGTCGTCGGTCATTGCATGAGCCGGTGGCGTGGCCGACGGCGACGCCAAGTCCGGCCGGCGTGTGGACAAGGTAGCGAAGGTGCCCACAATGCGCGTCTTGCGTCGCGTCCACCTCTCCGCCGTACTCTCACGACTCGGCTTGACCTCTCCATAGGAGTGTGGGGTGGGTTGCGATCGGTGAGGCCGCCACTCCACGATGCGCTTGGCGTGGCGATGCGCGAAGAGAGATCTGGAGGCGTCTGGTGGACCTCGATCCGAGGTAGAAGGAGAGGGCCCGAGGTCGCTCATCCGGAAGGTGGCCTTCATCTCCGCCTTGAATGCCTCGATCTCCTCCTCCTTGGTGCCGGTGATCACAAGGTCGTCGGCGTGACGCGCCTATCGGCGAGCATTGCCTCCTTGCCCGCCGGTGGACCGCGACCTCGTGGCGCTCTGCTTGGAATCCCATTTGCTTGAGGTGGAGTCCACTTGGCGTTCCAAGCTCGCGGTGCTCGCCGCAGCCGTGGGGGCCTTGCGCAGCGGAGGACCTTTCTCTCCTTGCCGGGGATGATGAATCCGTGGTGTGGGCGTGAGACCTCCTCCTTCAAGTCGCCGTTGAGGAAGCGGACTTGGCGTCCATGTGATGGGCGCACCAGACCTCCTAGGCGCGAGGCGAGGAGGAGACGCCGGACTCGCATCCGTGCAACAGCGGTAGAGCATCGTCGAAGTCGACTCCCTCTGCTGGGCGAAACCACGTGCCACGAGGCGCGCCTTGTGCTTGATCACCTCTCGGCCTCGTCTTTCTTGAGCTTGAAGACCCGCTTGAGAGATGGCGTGGTGGCGGTGGAAGATCGGTCGGCTCCCACGTCTTGTTTCGCTCGGCGGCGTCCATCTCCTCTGCATCGCGGCACGCCATGCCGCGTTCTCTCGCCTCGGTGAAGGAGCGAGGCTCGCCGTAAATCTGTGCGAGTGCGGCTCTACCTCGAATCGCGCTGCGCGATTCGAGGGCCGGTGCTCGCCGAGAAGGTCGTCCACGATGCGGTAGCGCGAGGCTCGCCGCCGTGGTAGCGTCGATCGATCCTCGTCGTTGGACGGTGAGTGGCGAACTCCACCGTCTTGCCGCTCGTCGTGGGCGAAGGCTGCCGGTCACCGAGCACGAAAGAGTAGGCGCCGGTGTAGTAGCGGGCGTGGCCGCGGTCTTTGGGCGGTGGACTCGCCGAGCTGTGGCTTGCCGAGCCGGTGGTGGCGGTTGAAGGACTCGCCGGAGGTGGTGGCGAGCGAGGTAGTGGGGTAGGCGAGCTCGGTGAAGGCGGTGTTGGCTCCCGCCTCCTCGAAGTGGGCGTGGTCGGCAGCGAAATCGGCCGTCGTCGGTCGAGCCGTCATCCACCATCTTGTCCCGTCGGCCAGCCGCCGTCGAACACGGCGTCCGCGCGTGATGCGCGCGCGCGCGTGTCGTAGGGTCGAGGACGCGGTAGGCCTTGGCGCCCTCCGCGTAGCCGATGAAGACTCCTGGCGTGCTCCGGTCGTCGAGCTTGCCGACGTGCTTGAGCTCCTTGACGAAGGCCAGGCAGCCGAAGACACGGAGGTGGCTCACCGCGGGCTTGCGCCCGTGCCAGGCCTCGTATGGCGTCTTGCCGTCGAGGGCCTTGGTGAGGCGGTTAAGCAAGTGAGCGGCGATCATCACCGCCTCCCCGATAGAATGCGGCATCCCTCGCGAGAGAGGCGCGGGCGGTGGCCACCACCGTCTGGTTGCGGCGCTCGACGACGCCGTTCTGTTGCGGGGTGTACGGCGCGGAGAAGTGACGATGGATCCCCTCGTTGGCGCGATGCTGCTGCGAACTTCGGCGCCGTGAACTCACCGCCGTTGTCCGTCGTAGGACCCGGCTTGCGGTCGCGCTCGCCCCGCAGCAGCCTTGAAGGCGCTTGATGGCGTCCGCGCGCGCCTTGGCGTCGGCGGGGCAGCCCACATGTAGCGGGACACGTCGTCGGCGAGGAGGAAATGGCGTCGGCCTCGGGTGTAGCCGGTGTCACGGGGCCACAGAGGTCACCGTGTCTGAGCTCCGGCTTCTCCTTGGCGCGAGCTTCGCTGGCGAGGAAGGAGCGCCGCGGCTTGGTGAGGGCGCAGTGTCGCGAAGCGCTCCACGTGGTCGGCGTGCGGCATGCCCGCACCATCTCCTTCTTTGTCGCCGTCTCGGGGCCTCAAAGTTGAGGTGCCCAGCGCTCGTGCCACCTCAAGCGTCGTCGTCGCGGCGGGTGCAAGACAAAGAGGTTGCGCCACTGCGCGTGAAGGGCGTGGCGGTTGCTCTGTTGACCTTGGCGTGGGCGGTGGCGATGATCCGGATCGCGCGGCACCGTGCTCGATCTCCACGCGCGATCCGTTCTCATCCGGTGTCCCAAGGCGATGATGGAGTTCCTCAGCGTGGGGATGTAGTAGACACCGGTGGCGGCCGGTGCTCGCCGATCTTGGCGGCGAAGGCGGCAGATCCAGCGCCCTTGATCTCCACGGCGGGCGTCGCCGAACAGCGGTGCCTCGAGCGCTGCGAGCTCGGAGAAGCTCCGCCGTCGGTCATGTGGTGGGTAGCGCCGGTGTCGAGCACCACCGTCGGTCTTGTCGTTCGGAGCCATCGCCGAGGAGGCGTGTGCTGGCTCTTCAAGGTGGAGGAGAGCGCCGTAGTGCGGGAGGTAGTTCGATGCTCGCTGAGCAATGAACAAAGCGGTGTGTTAGTCTTGGACTCTTGCTTGAGGTGATAGCAAGATCCTTACTCTCATGGAGAGGATGACACTTGGAGATGGGGCAATTTTTCTTGTATATTTCTCTTCACAATGTCATGCCAACTTTGAGGGTTGGGTATACATATTTATAAGTGCTACTCTAAGCATATGCCAAGATGCTAGTCTAAGATGCTAACAACTTGTCTTAGATGTTGTCCTCTAAGATGCTAACAACTTTGTCTAGATCTTTGTCCTAGATCTTTGTCCTCTAAGATGCTAACAACTGTCCTAGATCTTTGGTCAAGATCTTTGTCCTAGAGATGCTAACAACTAGTCAAGGATCTTGTGTCCTTTACAAAAGCAAAAAGACGACACAAAGACTTATCCATCACTCTCCCCTAAGTCTTGTGTGTCTCCTTGTGAGAATCTGAGCCATCCCGATCTGGCGCGAGCTCGAGGAACTTGATCCGCCAAGAGACTTGGTCGGCGAGTCGTGCGGCGATCTTGGGTGTTGATGTAGTTGGCGGATACTCCCTTCATCGGCGACCTCGGATGAAGTGATACCTCACCGGATGTGCTTGCTGCGCTCATGGAAGACGGGGTTCTTCGCCAAAGCCAAGCGGACTTGCTGTCCACCACGAGCTCCACGCCTCCGTGTCTCTGTCAGGAGATCGCCAGCGGCCGAGCGAGCACGAGCTGAGTAGAAGCGGTAGTGGCGCAATGTACTGCCCTCACGGCTAGACAAAGCCACTACTGCTGCTGACCGTTGCCGGTGATCGGACACTTGCAGGAAGAAGAGAATCGCTAGTGCTCTTGCTCGTGTCGATGTCGCCGCGTGGTCATTGTCGGCATGCCGATGAAGTCGCGCGGCGGGACACCTCGGGTAGTGCAAGCCGTGGTCGGAGGTGCCGCGGCGTAGCGAAGAATCCTCTTCACGGCTGCTTTGGTGTTCGTCGTCGGTCATTGCATGAACCGGTGGCGTGGCCGACGGCAACGCCAAGTCGATCGCGTGTGGACAAGATAGCGAAGGCGCCCATAATGCGCCGATCTTGCGTTGCGTCCGCCTCCTCCGCCGTACTCTCACGACTCGGCTTGACCTTTCCTCCATAGGAGTGTGGGTGGGTTGCGGCCGGTGAGCCCGCCAGGCTCGACGATGCGCTTGGCGTGGCGGTGCAGCGAAGGGAGATCCGGGCTGTCTGGTGGACCTCGATCCCGGTAGAAGGAGAGAGCCCCAAGTCGCTCATCCGGAAGCGGTCTTCATCTCGCCTTGAGCGCCGACCTCGGCCTCCTTGGAGCCGGTGATCACCAAGTCGTCGGCGTGAGCGCCCGCGGCGAGGCGTTGCGCCCTTGCCCGCCGGTGAACGCGACCTGCGTGTGCGCTCTGCGAACCCCATTTGCGAAGGGTGGAGTCGGCAGCGTTCGGGCTCGTGGTGCTGCCGCAAGCCGTGAGGGCCTTGCGCGGCGGAGGACCTTGCCCTCGCTGCGGGGATGGCGAATCCGGCGGTGGGCGACGTGACCTCCTCCTTCAAGTCGCCGTTGAGAAGGCGGACTTGACATCCATGTGATGGGCGCGCCAACCCTCACGGGCTGCAAGTGCGAGGAGAAGCGAGCGGACTCCATGCGCGCGGCGGGTGCGGCGTCGTCGAAGTCGACCCCTCTGCTGCGCATGAATCCTCGTGCCACCAAGCGAGCCTTGTGCAGCGATGGCGCGGCTTCATCCGCCGGCGAACACCCACAAGGGTGATCGCGCGGTGGCCGGCGGGAAGATCGCCATAGCTCCCACGTCGGTTCCGCTCGGCGGCGTCCATCTCTGCTTCATCGCGACACGCCATCGCGCGTCTCCTCCGCCTCGGCGAAGGCGGGGCTCGCCGTCGTCGCCGCCAAGTGCGGCTCAGCCTCGAAGTCGTGTTGCGCCGATCGAGGCGAGCGGCGGCTCGCGAGATGTTGTCCATGGTGCGGTAGCGAAGAGGCTCGCCGTCGTGGTAGCGTCGACACGTCCTCGTCGTGGGGCAGTGATGCGAACTCCACCGTCTTGTTGCTCGTCGTGGACCGAAGGCTGTTGGGGCGATCCGGTGGTGTGGCGGCGGTGCGGGAAGTGGTGGCCGGTGCGGGGCGTGGAGTGGCGGTGGTGAAGAGTGGGCGTGGCGTAGCCCTCGCCGGGGCGGTGGCGAGCAAGGTGTCGAGGTGGGCGAGCTCGGTGAAGGCGGCTGCTAGCTCACGGCTCTCTCGAAGGGCGTGGTTGACAATGAAGTCCACGAGTCGAAGTCGAGCAAGTCGTCCACCGCCTTGTCCCGTCGGCCTCGCCGCCGTCGAACACAACGTCACGTGAGATGCGGGCGCGTTGTGTGGCGATGTCGAGGATGCGGTGAGCCCGAGCCCTCGTGTGGCCGATGAACACTCCGGTGCTCACGTGCGTCGAGCTTGCCGATGTGGCCAAGCTCCTTGGCGAGCGAGGAGCGAAAACCCGCAAGTGAGACCGCCGGCTTGCGCCCATGCCAAGCCTCGTGCGGCGTCCTGTAGTCGAGCACCTTGGTAGGTGGCGGTTGAGGATGTAGGCGGCCGTCACCGCCTCTCCCGAAGACGGCGTGACATCCTCCTGCGCGAGAGGGCGAGCCATCCCGGCAACCGTCTGGTTGCGCGCTCGGCAACGCCGTTCTGCTGCGGGCGCATGCGGCGCGGAGTAGTGGCGAATGCCCTCATCGGCAGCGATCGACGGTCGGCCGCCGTGGTCGCCGCCGCCGTTGTGCGTGCGCGACGCAGCGCGACTGCGGCGCGCTCGCCTCCGCGGCGACTGCGTGCGCTGATGGCGTCGCGACCTCTCCGCTGCTGCCGGGACCATCACCCATATGTAGCGGGAGAGGTCGTCGGCAAGCGGCGGAAGTGGCGTCGTCCTCGGTGTGGCGGTGTCGCCGGGCCACACAAGTCCCGTGCGAGCTCGAGCCTCTCCTTGGCTCGGAAACTCGCCCGCTTGGGAAAAGGAATCGCCTGCGCCGTCAACACGCGGCGTCGCGAGCGCTCCACATGGTCAAGGCACGGCGGGCCTCGCACCATCTCCGTGGCAATGAGCCGCCGGGGCCTCGAAGTGAAGGTGCCCAAAGCGCTCGTGCCAGCGCCACGCCTCGTCGTCCGACGAGTGGCGAGACAGAGGTTGTGCCACTGCGCGTGAAGGATGTAGAGTCGATTTCGCCTCTGGTTACCTTGGCAAGAAGGCGTGGCGAAGATCCCAAATCCGCGGCACCGTGCTCGATCTCGACCGCGAGCCGTTCTCATCCGGTGTCCCAAGGCGATGATGGAGTTCCGTAGATCCGGGATGTAGTAGGCGCGGTGGCGGCTGTGCTCACGGACACAGCGGTGAAGATGGCGGGCCGACACCCTTGATTTCCACGCGGGCGTCCCAAACAGCGGAGCCTCGGGCGCTAGAGTCAAGCTCGGAGAAGAACTCCGCCGCCGGTCATGTGGTGGGTGGCGGCGGTGTCGAGCACCACTCGTCGGTCTTGTTGTTGCGGGCCGTCGCCGAGGAGGCGTGTGCTAAGGCTCGTCAAGGTGGAGGAGCGGCGTGCGGCGGTGCCGGCGGAGGTGGTCGATGCTCGCGCGAGCAATGAACGAGCGTTGCTCCTCCTCCTCGCTGCGCGGCGTGGGCTGGCGCGTCGTGGTATCAACAATCCTTGACCCAATGACCAACCTTGCCGCGATTGTGGCAAGAGTCGTCTCGTCTGCGGCTTTGGCTTGCCGGTGGCGCCGCCTGGCGCCTCTGCGAGCATCACCCTCGGCGCGTCCTCGCGCCGGCACAGGCGCTTTGCGCGCTTGCGCGACTTGCACGTCTGCGGCCACTGCCGTGGAAGAAGACTCCCTTCTTCTGTCACCTTGGCAAGCATCCAGCTGCTCCCGAGTGAGAAGGAGCTTCCGCCAATGGTGGCGGGTCGAGAGGCGCGTGGCTCATCGCATCCAGCGACCTTGAGGCGACCGCGCCTCCTCGATCGACATCATGGAGGTCAGCGAGCCCGGATCGGCGAGCCATCTGCTTGTACTTCTCGGGGCGCGCGGCGAAAGAGCTTCTCGGCGAGCTCTCTCCCCATTGTAGGTGTCGTCGTCAAAGCGCACCATCTTACGCAGCGGTGTTGAGGCGGAGCAAAGTCATCGGCGTCCTCGCACGGCAGAAGGCGGGTTCTCCCGCTCCGTGCGAAGTGCTGCGGTGTGGACTTGCGGGCGCGATCGGCTGCCGTCGCGTGCGCGGCGATGGCGTCCCAAGCCTCCTTGGCGGTCCGCTTGTTGGAGAGCGAGAACTGCATCTCGGGTGTTACCGCGTTGGACTCTTGCTCTTGGTGATAGCAAGATCCTTACTCTCATGGAGAGGATGGCACTTGGAGATGGGGCAAATTTTTCTTGGTTTATTTCTCACACAATGCCATGCCAACCTAAGGGGTTGGTGATACATATTTATAAGTCGCTACTCACCAAGCATATACCAAGATGCTAGTCTAAGATGCTAACAACTGTCCTAGATCTTTGTCCTCTAAGATGCTAACAACTTTGTCCTAGATTTGGTCAAGATCTTGTCCTAGAGATGCTAACAACTTGATCAAGGATCTTGCCCTTGAGATTCTAACAACCAGTCAGGATCTTTGTCCTTTACAAAGCAAAAAGTCGACACAAAAGCCGACCTGAAAGCCGACACGAGACTTATCCATCATTCTCCCCTAAGTCTTGTGTGTCTCTTGTGAGAATCTGAGCCATCCCGATCCTAGGCGGGCGTCGTCGCGATTTCCACGGCGGGCCCCAAACCCAAACAGTGAGCCTCGAGCGCTGAGTCACGCTCGGAGAAGAACTCCGCCGCCTTGGTCATGTGGTGGGTGTCGCGGTGTCGAGCACCGCGTCGGTCTTCTTATTGCCGGAACTTTCGCAGGAGGCGTGTGCTTTTGGCTCGTCAAGGTGGAGAGCCGTTGCGGCGGTCTGCGTGGAAGTAGTCGATGCTCACCGAGCAATAAACGGCCGGCCGCTCTTCCTCACTTTGCTGACGTGGGCGGCCGCGTCGTGGTGTCGCCAATCCTTGGCCGATGACCGAGCTTGCGCGATTGTAGCAAGAGTCGTCTCGTCGGCTCTTGCTTGCAGCCGCGTCGCCTGGCGCCTCCACAGTCATCACCTCGGCCGTCCTCGCGCCCATGCAGGCGTCTTTGCGTGACTTGCGCGCTTGCCACGCTTTGTGGCCGCTGTCGTGGAAGAAGGCTCCCTTCTTCCTGTCACCTGGCGGCGACCACTGCTCCCGAGTGAGGAGGAGCTTCCGCCAATGGTGGCGGTCCCGGAGGAGTTGTGTCTCATCGCTTTGTCGGCGACCTTGAGGCGACCTATCGCCTCTCGATCGACATCGTGGAGAGGTCGGCCGAGGCCCGGATCGGCGAGCCATCTGCTTGTACTTCTCGGGGGCGCGGCGAAAGAGCTTCTCCGACTCTCTCCTGCCGTAGGTGTCATGGCGGCGCACGGCTCACGCAGCAGAGTGTTGAGGCGGAGCAAAGTCGCCGGCGTCCTCACTTTGGCGAAGGCGGGTTCTCCCGCTCCGTGGGAAGTGCTGCGCAGTGGACTTGCGGCGCGATCGGCTGCCGTCGTGAGGCGGCGATGGCGTCCCAAGCCTCGTGGCGATCGCTTGTTAGAGCGCGAAGCGCATCTCGGGCGGGGCTGCGGCGATGAGCATCAGCGCGCGTCGATCTGGTTGTAGTCGACGTCGCCGTACGGCGCATCCCACGTGTGCTGCACTGAGCCTCGCCTTCATCACCGCGGCCCATCGGGCGTAGTTGGCCTTGGTGAGTAGGCCACCTGCGCCGGGCGGCGTCCTCGACAACGACACGGAACCCGTGGTAACCACGATGCCGGTCGGGGAAAACCCGCACGCTGAAGGCGCGCTCTCTGCTCGACCGTCTGCGCCCCGTCGTGCGCGCCTCTTCCGAGCGCCACCCCTAGCGCGCCTCCTCCGGGGCGCCACGCCGTCGCGCCTCCTCGAGCGCCACGCGCGTGCGCGCCTCCTCAGAGCGCCACCGGCCAGCGGCCGCGCTGTCTGGCTGCCGCCAAGCTTCGTGGCGCGTGCGGCTGCGCCATCGCGCCGCTTCTCTCTTGTAGCTCCTCGCCGCCAGTCGAGTCTGCGTCGGCCTTCTCGTCGCCGAAATGGAACTCACCGCGGCTGCCGCTCGACCTCGACCTCGCTAACGCGCCGCCGCGCCGTGCATCGCCGCCGCCATTTTCGCCTACCTTGCTTGCTGCCGGCTCGCCATTGCCGACCTCGGCGCCTTTCGCGCGTGCGATGGTTTTACTGCCGCGCTTCGCTCATGTTGCTGCCGCGGCGAAGCTCGGCCGTCGGCCACGACGCCGCGTGCTCGGCGGCCGAAGGCGAGATCGCCTGCGGACATGGCGCTGCTGAGAAGTACATTGCGTGGAGAGGCGCGCCGATGAGCTCTTGCTCGTCTCCCGAGAGGAGTGGCGAGGATAGCGGAGCTGGCAGTGCGTGCTACGTGCAGGGCTGTGGAGGGCTGAGAAGGAGATGGCGAGGAGATGCTCGGGCTACGAGATAGTATAGCTCGATACCACTTGTTACACGCTGGACTCTTGCTCTTGGTGATAGCAAGATCCTTACAAGATGTTGTCCTAGAGATGCTAACAACCGATCAGGATCTTTGTCCTTGAGATGCTAACAACCGATCAAGGATCGCATCCTTGAGATGCTAACAACGATCAAGGATGCATCCTTTACAAAAGCAAAAAGCCTACCTGGCAGCGACCACGTAGACTTATCCATCATCCTCGCTGCGCGACGTGGGCCTAGCGGCGTCGTGGCCGACAATCCTTAGCCCGGTGACCGACTTGCGCAGCTTGCAAGAGTCGCTCGTCTGCGGCTCTTGCTTGCAGTAGCGCCGCCTTAGGCGCCTCCACGGTCATCACCCTCGGCGCGTCCTCGCGCCCGTGCTCGGCGTCTTTGCGCGCTTTGCCGCGCTGCCACGCTGTGGCGCTGTATGCGTGGAAGAAGGCTCCTTCTTCCTGTCACCTGGCCGGCGACCACCGCTTCCCGAGTGAGAGGATCTTCCGCCAATGGTGACGGGTCCGGCAGAGCTGGGCTCATCATCGCCGGCGACCTTGAGGCGACCTATCGCCTCCTCGTCGACATCGTGGAGAGGTCCAGCAGAGACCGGATCGGCGAGCCATCCGCTTGTACTTCGGGGGCGCGCGAAAGAGCTTCTCGGCGCTCTCTCGCCGTAGGTGTCATGGCCGAATCGCACTGGCTTCGCAATGAGAGTGTTGAGAGGAGAGCAAAGTCATCGGCGTCCTCACCGCTTGAAGGCGGTTCTCCCACTCCGTCGCGAAGCTGCGGTGTGGACTTGCGGCGCGCCGCCGCCGTCGTGAGGCGCGATGGCGTCCCAAGCCTCCTGGCGATCGCGCGTGGCGGCGATGGCGTCCCAAGCCTCCTTGGCGCCCATCGCGCGCCGCTTCGCCACAGCGCCTCCTCTCCAGCAGCTCAAGGTCCGCGTCGTATTTGTCATCGCCAGAGATGGAGCTGCTTTATTCTTTGCCGCCGCTGAACCTCGACCTCGCTAGCTGCCGCCGCGCGCATCTGCGCGCCGCGCTTCGCCTCCTCGCTCGCTGCTGCCCGCTCGCCGCTAGCCTTGACACCCTTTCCGCCTCCGCAGCGGCCTGTGTCGCCGCTCGCTCGCGTTCCTCTGCCACAGCGAGTTCGGCTTCTTGCCGCCGCCGCGTGCTCGGGCGGCCGAAGGCCGAGATCGCCCTGCGGACATGGCGCGCGATCGGGAATCGCTGCGTGGGCGGAGGCTGCCTCGATGAGCCGCCGCCGTCGTCTGAGCAGGGAGGAGTGAGCAAAAGCAACCGGAGCTGCTGCTGCTGCTGGTTGGGGCTGCTGCGGGGCTGGAAGCGAGGTTGGAGAAGGAATTGAGCAGGAGATGCTCAGGTTACAGGATAGTACGGCTCTGATACCACTTGTTAGTCGCTGAATTCTTACTCTTGGTGATAGCAAGATCCTCACTCTCATCGAGAGGATGACACTTGGAGATGGGGCAAATTTTCTAGGTTTATTTCTCACACAATGCCATACTAACCTGAGGGGTTGGGGATACAAATTTATAGGCTGTCAACCAGCCAAACATATGCTAAGATGCTAGTCTAAGATGCTGTCCTAGATGCTAGTCAAGATGTTGTCCTAAGATGCTTGTCCTAAGATGCTGTCCTAAAGAGATGCTTGTCCTAAGATGTTGTCCTAGATGCTAGTCAAGATGCTGTCCTAAGATGCTTGTCCTAAGATGCTGTCCTAAAGAGATGCTAACAGCCAGTCAAGGATGCTGTCCTTGAAGGGCAGCAAAAGCCAACACAGAGACTTATCCATCACTTAACAGCCAGTCAAGGATGCTGTCCTTGAAGGGCAGCAAAAGCCAACACAGAGACTTATCCATCAGCCGCGGGAGGGAGATGTGGATTGGGGAGCCCGAACGGCATTTCTACAGGCAGGCGTTGGGCAGCCGGGCAACAGGCAGTTGGGCAGCCGGATTTTCTGCTCCCAGTGTATTGACTAGTGTTGCTACTTGCTAGTTATATAATTGTAGTTGCTACTTAGCTCGCCTTGCCTCGCCTAGAGGATGAATATGCACCCGCCTGGACGATTAGGCGTCCTGGCGCTGTGGTCGCCAAGGTCGCCGTGAGCCCGTGACAACCTTAATATATGCACACGTATCGCCATATCGGTGTTTTTGAGAAAATGACATATCGTGGTATCGGCGTATCACGTATCCGTATCCGCATCGGGGTATCCGGGCAACCTAGGTTCTCATTTCTGAATTGTGCACAATATGAAAAAATTGGCACTATCTGGAGGAAAATTAAGCATTTCCCTATATTATTCCACTGAAAATCATTGAAATCACCAGCAGTTGAACTATTTTTTAAATTTTTTTTGTTTACCTGGTAACCAACTCGTGGCCTCTGGTTTTGCAAACCGTTGTTGTCTTTATTAGGTATCTGCAGTTCATGTGACGACTTGATCCTGAAAAATATTTCTAAATTTAATCGCATTGTGTTAATCTTCTTCTCTCATAAACTGTATGTTTTGCAGTTAATTCTTCCTTACCGACGATATGAAGCTGACCAGGTGAGTTCATTTTAATGCTTATGTCTGTTTGAATTAAAATATCCTATTTGTTAAGTCCAATCAATAGTTTTGATTTAGAATTAGTCAGGTCCAGAAAAGGGTTTGAAAATAAGATGTGACAGTATTAGGTTTGAGTGTTCGACTTATGCTCACAACATAAAAATAACCTCATGGAATGTTTGTATTGGTACGACTTGTAAGGATTTAGGGGATTGAGCCATAAGCTTCTTGAGGGACAGAATAGAGTTGTTCTGACTTCTGAGCATCACAATCCATGTCTGAGCTAGTGCCAGAGGGACCCTTCATCCAGAAGAGAGATCTGCTGCCGTCATAACATGGGCTGCAGTGAGACGAATGCATGGCTTCTTGGATGTTGTATCATGCGTTCAAAAGTAATTCCCCAATCAAAAATAAAAATGTCTCACCTCATTCGATCTCGACCATTGGTTCATTATCAGACGATCAAAATGTGTGCAATCTGTGTGCAGTTACTTAAGCACTGCAGATGATCCAAGTTCCTTCATCCACTACCCAAACCAATACTACCTATCCAATATCATTCACGGGTATGGGCATGTTTTTTTGCTACCCACTAAGAATACTATGTCAAATTTGATATTTCAAAAACTATATGGTTCTATTTAATACTTTGCTAGTTATCCAACCCTAACTGGTTGACTAGTGAACAATGAGGTAACCAGGGTGATGTGTTTGTCTTATTACCGATGTACATGCTAGTGATTTATGACAAATTGCATGGTTTTACTTTTATCCTTAACCCTTGTAAAAGCTCTCTAACCAAGATTATGCTTGACTCAGCTTTTAGCAGCCATAATGTAACAGTGCAATCCCCCTCTGTATTTTCAAATGCTTCACATTTGGTTTGTCCTGCACAGGGTAATTTTTGCACTGTTTCTGTGGGATCGTACAAGCTTGTATGGGACAATTCATATTCGACGTTCTTCAAAAAGGTATTTAATGAACCTACATTTATTCTTACAAGTCGTTAAGGTCATACAAATAAGAGGGAAATCTGTAGTTTATCGTACTTCTTTGTCATTTACAGTCTACTTATCCAACGACTTCATGACAGATATTTCCTATTTTCTGTACTTTCCTGGAAAACTATAAAGTCACTTACCTGATGAGGAAGCATCTTCTATTTCTCATGGTGGTTCATCTGCAAGACTACTGGCATTTCTAGCTGAACTAAATAAATAAATTTAACGTATATTGTTTGATAATGACTACATAAAGAGTCAGTGTGTGATGTCATGACAACATTAAACATTAGATAACAGGCAGGAGCCCTGCTTTATTGAAAGCAAGCCAACAGAGTATCACAAGGGGAACTGGAGGACACCAGTTTACAGACAAAAGCACTTGACTCCTTTTTAAAGCAAAACAAAAGACGACTCCGAACACATTGTTAATTACAACCAACTAACCAAGATCTACGTAACAACCAAACCACAGAACCACCACCAAAGAAAAGTTCCAGCAAGTAAAGATTCTTCAGACGAAATGTGCACCCCCATACAACTGCAGAGAGCTATGTTAGTTTTTCTTCTGTGGTAGTGATTGTTCATTTCATTTGCCTTTGACAGAGCCTCCGGTACAAGGTGGACGCAGTGCCACCTGTTGTCGAGCCCGTCGCGGAACCCTGATGTAGTATGTCTTAATACAAAGCGACGAGGGCCGATGCCTGCGACGGAGTAGCCGTGCAGATGCATCAAAAGCCCTCACACGATGTTGTAACCCAATTCTTTTGCCGACTGCGATGCGTTAATTCTAATCGCAGGGTTCCAACGATACAATACACATACATAGCTCACTGCTGCGAGCGCAAGATATGTTTTTTGTGTGCAAATGTTTACGGCAACTTGCTAATGATGAATGACTGCTTCTATACAAAGAATATGCTGAGGGTGGAAAACAAGCCAGCTCAGCTTTGTTTGAAATTGACTTGTTTTGATTTAATATCATGTTAAATCCAATGGACTGTAGTGAAGACACTGCAGCGATTGACCTCGACCTCACCCTTAGCTTTTCGATCGGCTGATGGACGCTGCTCTTAATTCTTGTGCACTGTAGCACCTCTCGGCTGATGGACGCTGTTCTTAATTCTTGTGCACTGTAGCACCTCAGAGTAGTATTGTAGAGGATCCCCTCCCCCGATGTATATGTTAGCTGAATATGCTGAGGCAACATGGATTGTGCGAAGATAGCGTTGATAATTTTATCATTGAACAAATTGAAGTTACATATTATACAGCAAGACGCTCTTTTTTAAAAAAAATCAATAGGTTATTTCTTTCTCTCAAGACGAAATGAATTGTCAAGTTTATGCACTCTATACAGTGTACTTAAGAGTATAATCCTCTTTAATCCTAAGAACATGCAGCTCTCTAGTCTCTTCACAGTTTGTACAATCTGGTGTTCTGTAAGAAGCCTTCCATCCTGTACATCATGGACCATTGGCCCCTCTGCATATTCCTATGTGCCTCTGCTCTTTAGGCTGCCGTGAGAAGAAGGGAACAACACCTGATACGGGGGAGGCTCGATTTTCTCGGCGAGGAACCGTGGACAGTGGATGCGAAGTAGACGATGTCGTTAGCTCAACATTCACACCCATGCACGAACTCTCGACTCTTTGGAAAACACCTAAAACACACCAGATAGATGTTCGTCGTTAGACTACGAACGTTAAGTCCCTAATTCCCAATGGAACGACGGCTTTGTGAGGACTCTGATTTATTTGGCTTGTAATGCTTAGTCTTCCTTGACTCTAGCATCACAAATCAAATAAACCAAGCCCCGAGACATGTATACTTCCCAGAAATGCAGTATACACACCCCGTTACAAAATCACGCATCAATTCCATACAACATAATATTAATCCTAACAAAAGACATACATAATAGAGTTATTACACAAGAAGGCCGACCGGCCAAACAACATCAAAGTAACATTAACAGCGGAAGCACAAGTGCCATAAGGTGGCTATAAACAAAATCCAACCGGTTAGCCATAACCCACAAGGCAACCGACCGGGCCGCCAAGCTAGTCATCCATACCGCAGCAATTCTCACAAAAGTCGATCCCTTGGGATCAACTTCTTCCTCTGCAACAAATAAGCAAAGCAAATGAGTACAAAAATGTACTCGCAAGACTGACGTGTGGAATAGCAGACCTATCAATATGCTACATGCAGGCTTTTTAAGTGGAGGTTATATGTCTTATTTTGCACAAAGTCAACTTTATTTGTAATAATGTAGTACATTTCAAAAGCAAGTTTGCAATCAGTTTTTATTGAATGAAATAACACGAGATACAATAAGTACAAGAGTAACCACCTATTGGTGACTAACCCAATAGTCACCACACATAGCACGAATCCCAGATTCGTACCACCCATCAAGTTTTAATTAAAATGTTGTAGTCTAACTCTTGAAAGACCTTGCCAAGCGTGTCCATAACCTAGAACGAGGCTATTCAAATAGTTTTAACCCTGCAGGGGCGTACCAATGTACCCACACTTCAGACCGCCTTTTTGCCAAGCTATTAAGCACACTTCCTTTGGTATGCCGGCACGGCTAAGTCCTACGAGACGTTTCCAATGGAATACGTTAATTAAGAGTCACACGTATGGGGTTAACCCTTAGTGACCAGCCGACGAAATGGCCACTAGGACCACACGTTGTGGTGGAGTCAAGCAAAGCCGGGAGTCATTAGCAATTTAGGGTAAAGCTAGCCGGACATTTGCAAGACCCCGGTCGGGATGGAGTACCTAGAGAGGAACTACCCCGGTCACGCCTTTGTGATCCTTTTTCTCTATAAACTACAGCCAGCGACTCATTAATTAATGCCTCCCAAAGTACTAATTCAAGAGAGGTCCTATTTCCCTCTAGTGTGGTTAGCATGCAAAGATGCTTGGTTTATGTAACAAGATGTTCGGTCCTTGTTGACTCGGGCACCATTCCAGTCACACCCAAAAGCACACCAACATACCATTGTGCCCAAGTCTAAATCATTTTGTTTCAGTGTTTAGTTTTCACAAGTAGACATGACACAAGGCTGAAATCATAAGTAATAATAAGTTTTATGTGATCAAGGTTATCGACAAGTCGATAACCGCCCATTTCTACCGGGAGCTAAGCATGGCTAAGCAATTACTTCACAACTACTAAGTGACAAGAGTTCATCCAACGAGCTCTAATCACAGCAATAACCTAGGCTCACGGTAGTAGAGAATAATCATTTGCCTAAGGAAATGCATCTACTAGGTCAACTAACGACAACAGTTTAACACAAAGTAGCAATGCATATATAGAATTTGTAATCAACATAAATACTTAAAATACTGGGATTAACATGATTAAACTGCTTGCCTTGCTGTAGATCACTTTCTTGCTGCAGAGGATTCACTCACGTACTCAATAATTCCTTCGGAACCTAACGCGAAAAGGCGATAACCAAATAAGAACAAGAATTCCAAATAAAACTCCACAGTAAAAGTTCTCCAAATACCATGAAATTTATACAGCAGCAAGATTAAGATTTTAGACAAATTTAGGAACAAGAATCAAGTCATTTGGATTAGGTATGAAAAGGTTATGCCATAAACAATTTCTCTTAGCCTGAAAAATCCTAATTAAATTAATTTCAGTTACTGTTCATGGCAAAAAATTCTAGAATGATCTGGAATCTGAAATTTTTATGGTAGGTAGCTAAGGTCATCCTAAGAACAGCAAACTTGAGTTTACATTATTTGGAGTTATAATGAATTAGTTATGATTTTTCTAAGTTCTAAAACTAGTAGATCATTAATTTCAGTGGCAAGGATCATATTAAGGCCTATTCTACACTACAGTACATTCCTAGTGGGTTTTAACAAAATTTAGTTTGCTCAGTTTTGAATTACAGAGAATAAGTTATGTATTTTACAAATTTCAATGAATTTTAGACCACATTTTAGGTTGAAACAAGTTAATCTAGTTTATACTATTTTCTGCTACAGAAAAGAGTTCAAAATCATACTCAATTTAAAGTTCATCTTACCACAGAGCTAACACAGTTTGAATTTCTCAAAAAGGAGTTAAAACGAAATAGTTATTCACATTTGAAAACTAGAACGTTTAAACACTTTGAAAATTTGGAGCTCTCGGGAGGTCCAAATGAACTGAAGGAAACGGGGAGGTCGTGGGCCGTTGATTCTTCATCGCACGGCTACGGACCTCGAAGCACAGCGCACCACACGGTGCGCAGAAGGGAGGTCTGGGCCGTTGAGATCAGATCCAACGGTCCAGACGAGGGGTAGCATAGCACACGTGAAATCCCGCGTGGAGGTGCTCAACGCGCACAGGGGAGGTCGGGATCGTTAGATCAAGATCCGATGGTCCTGATCTCCGAAAGAGGTCCTAAGGCTAAATCTACGGAGGGAGGTTTGGACGGTTGAGATTTGCTGGGGGAGGTCTTGGACGGTTAAAATTTTTCGAGGAGGTCTTAACAACCAAGATTTCCAGGAGGTCTAGGCCGTTAGATGGAAATCCAACGGTCCAGAGCTACGGGGAGGTCCTCAAGATAAAGATCTAATCGGAGGAGGTCGGAACGGTGAGATCTGAAGGAGGGAGGTCTTTGACGGCTAAGATCTACTGAGGAGGTCTAGCCCGTTAGATCTAAATCTAACTGCACAGTATCGAGAGGAGGTCCTAAGGCTAAGGACATAACGGAGGACGTCTGGGACGGCCAAGATCTACCAGGGGAGGTCTTGGACGGTCCAGATTTAATCGGGGAGGTCCTAAGAGCAGAGGTCTTCACGGAGGAGGATCTCGACGGTCGAGATGAACCCGGGAGGAGGTCCTAGCGGTTGGGATTTTACAGGGAGGTCTTGGGGGTGAGGATTTAGCGGAGGAGGACCTCGACGGCTAAGATCTCCCAGGGGGGAGGTCTTAACGGCGCAGATTGACTTGAGGAGGAGGTTCGGGGTTGTCTTTATAAAAGACCAGGGGTGGTCTTTTACAAAGAGGACCCCAAAGGTAGTTTTGAAGGTTTTCTTTACAAAAGACCAGGGGTGGTCTTTTGCAAAGAGGACCTCGGGGGGTGGCTTAGGGGTGGTTTTTACAAAAAGACCATGAGGAGGTCTTTTTGTGCAGGAGTGGTCCTAGCGGCTTAGATCAAGCTTAAGGAGGTCTTAAACGGCTAGGATCTAACCAGGGGAGGTCCTAGCGCTTTAAGGGTTTTACGGAAAAGATCTAAAGGTCCACATCTAATCCTAGGGAGGTCCTCAACGGCTGAGATGAAACCGGGGAGGTCCTGGAACCTAAAAACTTTACACACGAAGATCTAAAGGCCAAAGGTTAATGCTAGGAGGTCGTTAACGGTCTAGATTGAGCCTAGAAGGTCCGGGACTTAATGACACCCACGACTTGCCGACAAGAACAGCATTAAACACTAATGATTGGGCCCTAGGACAACTTAATTGCTAATCATTGGCCACAGGACTTGTCCGAGGATGACACGACAAAACGCCTGAGCGCCTAAACGAGCTCACCACCGGCGTTGGGAAGCTCGCCGGCGGGAACCAAGGACATGGCTGGGTTTCAAATAGCGACGAGCACCTAATGGACGTGCTCTCGACGGCGGCGACGGCCTGGAACGCCGGCGAGCCGGAGATAGACTAGGAAGACTAAAATGGCAAACTACGAAAACTACACGAGCTCTAGAAAAACAGTAACTATGCTAAGAAAAGGGCACCTGAGGGCAGAGAGGGGACCAAGGTGGTCGGAGGATCTCGGAGAAGGTCGACGAAGTCCGGCGACGAAGTGCTCGCCTGCGAGGAGGAAGAAGGCAATCTCGACCACGAAGAGCAATCCCCCAACTTGTCCCCCTCTGCGATGGTTAACCAAACCAAGTTAGAGAAAGCTCGAGGTGGACAAGATGGCAGAATGATAAACCAAGAACTCGATGGAACCACTGGAGCTCGGATGGCCTCGAGGAGCTCCAAAGCCCGACAATGGTGAGAGGTTGCTCTCGGTGTTTGAGCTCGAGCGACAGAGGTGAAGTTTGGTTGAGGAAGATGGTGTCCAAAAGAGCTAGGAGGGACTCAGGTAACCTATAAAGCCGGGAGGGCAAGGTGAACCAAAGGCTGAGTCCCGAGGAGTGAAATGAGAGAAAGGTCCTGCCATGGGTAGAGTGAATTGACAATTGCAGGTAAAAAGGGGAGACTTTGGGGAACGGCCCTGACCAACATTAAATGCAAGTGGTAAAGAGCTGTTGACAAAGGCATGAATTGACAAGGCACTGCTCCAACTGCTGTAGCTCTGACACACGACGTGCTTGCGAACTGGATGATGACTACATGCAGGGGTCCACAGGTCACTGGAAGAGCCCTAGGAGGACCAGTCCAAAGAATGCAACGGTTGGGAAGACTTAGATTTGAGCTGGGGAGATCTTGGCGGTTGGATTTATAATAAAGGGCTCCGATCTCATGAATAGATCGGAGGTCTTAATACACAGGGAGGTCCGAGCCACAAATCTAAGGATGGACGGCTCACGATCACCAAGGTGCACAGGGTGGTCGAGGAGGTCCGAAGGGGATGACCAAGGGTGGTCTTTGCAAGAACACCACGGGAGGTCGGGAGGGTGCTCTTTGCAAAAAGGACCCGAGGTGGTCGAGGCGAGGGAGAGTCCGAGAATGCCTAAAGGTGGTCTTTGCAATAATTGCAAAGGAGGTCCTATGGGTTGTTTTGCGAAAGACCAGCGGGGTGGTCTTTGCAAAAATGCCAACGTGGTTTGAGGTCTTCGGGAGATCTGGAGGAGGGTTGTCTTAGCAAAAGGACCTGAGGAGGTCCTGCAGTGGAGGTCTTTTCAAAGACCAGAGGAGGTCTTTGGGGAGCTCCCGAAGATCCAAACCGTAGGACAAAAATCCAACAGTTGGGATGGTTTGCACCAAAATGACAGAGCTCGAGGTGGTCTAGGCGGTTGGGTTCAACCAAGATTCAGAGTCTGACTCAAACCCGAACCCAAGGTTGACTTAGGGTTTCATTTGAGCTGAGAACTTTGAGGAATTTTTAGAGATAACAAACTAATTCCAAAATTTATGAAATTTTTACAGTAGCTTGCTAACTTAGATATTGACCTTGCATAAAATTTTCAGAGGTCTTTGTGCTGTACATTTTCCTCTAAAAATTATACAAGGTGCTGAGCTAGGGTTTGACTGCAGGTCAAACAAGTTTGACTGACCCTTAAAAATATTCCAACAATTCCTAAAGGTTGTGAAATTTTTCAGAGGGGTCCCACATCAACCCTAGGACTTAGGAAACATATTCCCAGGAGATGACCAAAAGGTTGGACAAGAATGTTTTTGGAAGATAAGGTTTTCGATCAGAGTGACTTGTGACTTGTAATCCCATGATTCTTTTGCAAGAATTCTTTAGATCATACAAGAATTGCAAGATGTAAGAAAAAGTTTTAATTTCCACTCATTTTCTTACATTTGAAACACAAGCCAAAACTTGGGATGTTACAGGCTTGACCTTGAATTGCAGAATGAATCAATGGATTGCCTAGTCCTCTCTCAAAGTCGTCACATGAACTCTGGTTTTGAAAGAACAAGCAATAGGTATGTTTCAATCTTATGCATACACTGGTCTCATGGATACAAGTGGGTACCAGGGTATTTAAGGGCGCCCCCACCTCTGTCACTCAAGGCCTAGGGCCGGCTATAACTCGAATTCGGTTTTAAGAAGCAAAACACACAAAAAGGAAAACCTAACTTTAAGTCGTTACATTGTTTTGGTCATTGCGATGCCATCGTAAGTATTTTGAAGCTAGGACCATACCCATCACGTGGGCCTTAGAATAAGCTTTCAAACAAGTCCAAAAACACCCCAATCGGGCTCCGTATGTAAAAGTTATGACTTTTTTTATTACGGACCTGTTGGGCTGTCCTAAACCGAGTTCGAATTGAATTCTGAGTTGATTCTGAGTTTGATTTCGGTTGGGCTTGTGGGAGATCCAAATTTGGCTTGAATTCCTGGGCTTTTCTCCCCTAGCTTGGCCCCCATGAGCTTCTCCTCTATTGCTTTGGCTCCGGCCTCCCTCTCGGTTCCAAAGGCTTCTCAATGGTCAAACCTGAGAATGCACAAAACATTTACATGAGGTAATATCCAATTCTCATCAATGACAATAGGAGACTCATTAAGAAACAAAAAACATCTGTTGATTTAGAAGTTTAGCTCTTGCTCTAGTCATTGGACCAACATACGCTTCTGTACTTGTATTACCACCAATAGGAGAAGATGTATAAGTGTTAGGGATGCTCTCATCATCCTCTCCCTCTTGAAAAGACGTCGTCCTCGACGCTGGATTGTCACCACCAAAGAAAGGTGACAAAGCGACATTGAACGTAGAGCTCACACCATAGTTATCGTCGGGAAGCTCTATCGTATAAGCATTGTCATTTATCTTCGCAAGCACTTTGAAAGGCCCGTCATGTCGTGGTAGCAATTTGGACTTGCGGTGTTCTGAAAAGCGATCCTTACGGTAGTGTACCCAAACCAAATCACCTGGTTGAAAAATCATCTTCTTCCTTTTCTTGTTCGCTGTAACATCTCAATCCTTGGCTTGTGTTTCAAATGTAAGAAAATGAGAAGAAATTAAAATTTTTCCTCACATCGTGAAGTTTCTGAACTTTTCTGTAATTCTTATAAAGGAATTATGGAGATTCCAAAATCACAAGCCTCTTTTAACCAAGTCTTAACCCTTGAAAACTGTAACATCCCAAGTTTAGACTTGTGTTTCAAATGAAAGAAAATGTGTAGAAATTAAAAACTTTTCTTACACCTTGTATTTCCTGTATGTTCTAAACAATTCTTGTAAAAGGAATGTGGAAATACAAAGTCACAAGTCTTTTGATCCAAATCTTGACCCTTCAAAAACATTATCGTCAAGTTTTGTGATCATCTCTTGGAAATATTTTTCCTAAGTTTTAGGGTTGGTGTGTGACCTCCCTGAAAAATTTCACAATTATTGGAAATTGTTTGAATGCTCTTGGAGGTCAGTCAAACCATTTTGAAAACTGGTCAAACCCTAGCCCAGCATCTTGCAGAATTTTTGGAGGGAGATTCACTACATGAAAACCTCTGGAAATTTTACTCAAGATCAATGGCTAAGTTGGCAAGCTCCTGTAAAAATTTTAGGATTTTTGGAGTTGTTTCGCTGCCTTTTAAAATTCCTCTAAGTCCAGCCGTTCTTTTGAAACCCTAGGTCAAAGTGTGTTGGGCTCGAGTTAGACCCGAGCCCAACCTAATGGACTCGGCTCGACCTAGCCACCTAGCAACCCCCTCGGGCTCGCTCATCTTGGTCGTGTGGTCTGGACCGTTGGAATTAAATCCAACGATCCAGGACCTCCGTAGGACCTCTTCACCCGCAAAGGACCTTCTCTGCCTTGGGAGATCTGGGACGTCCAGGACCACCCCGCGTGATCAGGATCGTCCAGGACCTCCCCTTGGCTCTGTTTTTCTTCGTCGCGCGCATGAGTCAAGGCAGAGGGCAAGGTCAGTGCCTTGTCCTCTCATATCTGACTCGAACGGCTCTCTGCTGACAAGCATTAATTGGTGGTCAGAGCTTTGCCCTTGTCAAATCGAGTGTGCCCATGGCAGGACCTTTTTGCTCATTGCACTCTTAGGGCTCTGCCATTGTTCACCATGCCCTCTCAGCCTTATAGGACCCTGAGCTCTTCCTTAGCTCCTTTTAGACACCATTTCGCCAACCCAAGTTCATCTTTGTGCTCTTGTTTTCACAACACCCGTGAGCACCCACTCGCCATTGTCGGCCCTTGGAGCTCCTCAAGGCCATCCAAGCTCCAGTGGTTTAATTGCAACTTTTGGCATGCCCACTTGTTCAATTAGCCACCTTGAGCATTTTCCCTAACTCATTTTGTTTGACTTCACAGAGGAGGTCAAAGTGAGAACTTGTTCTTCGAGGCCAGTGTTGCCTTCTTCCTCATCTCCGGCAAGTTCTTGGTCGCCGGAGTTCCTCCTTCTACCTCTTTGCTTTCTCCGAGCTCAGGTACACTCTTTTTAGTCCCTTAGCGCTTGAGCTTTTTCTCTGTTAATTGGTACGGGGCTACTTTAGTGGTGTTTTTGTCGTATTTTGTCGCCGGCGGTCGTCTTCGGCTAGCCGCCGGTAGGAAGCTTTGGAGCACCGGTCTTTGGTACCTTTAGGTCCACCTTACTATTTAGAGCCCCTCCGTGTCTTGGTTCCCGCCGGCGTGGTCCACTTTGCCGGCGGTGAGCTCTAGCCCAAACTTGGGTTTTTGTCACACCTTACTCAAATAAGCCATGTAGCCTAATGATTAGCATTTATGATGTCCTAAGTCTAATCATTAGTGTTAAATACAGCTCTTGTCGGCAAAACGTGCATGCCGCTGAGTTCCTGACCTCCTAGGTTAAATCTTGGCCGTTAAAGACCTCTTTAGATTCGATCTAAACCGTTAGGACCACTCTCTGAGTTTCCGCAAAAGACTTCCCTCAATAGACCTTCACCCTTTGGGCCTCCCCCTCGCGGAGATCCTAGCCGTTTAGGACCACCCTGGTTAAATATGGCCGTTTAGATGACCCTCTGCGCAAAAGGGCCACCCCGTGGTCATTTTTGCAAAAACCACCATCATGACCTCCTTTGGGGTCCTCTTTGCAATGACATATGCGCTTACATCATGTCTTGATGATCTTCTGTGGTTATACGATCTTTTATGGCTATGATGACATATGCGATGACATCATTATATTTATTTTTGTGGCTGCATGATCTTCCGTGGCTATGCTTGCCAATTTTCCAATGCCTCTTTTCCATCCATTGCGTTATCTTGCTTGAATTTAAGTACACACAAAATAGAAGCATTAGGTAGTGACCAATTCTCATGAGGACAACAGTATTTGCTAAGGAAAAGATTCACCTGTTGTTGCATTAGTCTTGCTCTAGCCCTTGTCATTGGTCCAGTTGGGGCTTGTATAGTTGGTTCAGAATTTGAAGTAGATGATGTAGTGTGCATGCTAGTGATGTCCTCATCATCCTCCCCTTCTTCAAAAGGAGTCGTCCTCGACTCTGTTTCTTGAAAACCAAAGAAAGGAGATAAGTCTGAAACATTAAAAGTAGAGCTTACCCCATAGTCATCTCATGGGAGTTGAATTTTGTAGGCATTGTCATTGATCTTCTCAAGCACCTTAAATGGGTCATCTCCTCTAGGCAACAGTTTTGATTTACGCTTTTCAGGAAACTGCTCTTTGCGAAGATGCAACCAAACTAAGTCACCGGGTTGAAATGTCATCTTGTGTTTGTGTTTGTTGGCTTTTGCTGCATAATATTGTGCCTTCTTCTCAATTTCTTCTTTTGTTTTTGCATGGATCTTCTTGACATATTCAGCACGCTTGGATGCTTCCATATTGGCACGTTCTTCATGTGGTAAAGGCAGTAAATCAAGCGGTGTGATGGGTTTAAAACCATACACCACCTCAAATAGAGTAAATTGAGTTGTAGAGTGTACCGCCCTATTGTATGCAAACTCCACATGTGGTAGACACTCTTCCCACACTTTGAGGTTTTTCTTGATCATAGTCCTTAACAATGTTGAAAGGGTGCGGTTCACCACTTCTGTTTGTCCATCGGTTTGTGGGTGACAAGTTGTGGAAAATAGCAACTTTGTCCCAAGCTTGGCCCATAATGTCTTCCAAAAATAACTCATGAACTTGACGTCACGGTCGGACACGATTGTTCTTGGTACTCCATGAAGCCTCACAATTTCCCTGAAAAATAAATCAGCTACATGGGAAGCATCATCGCTTTTATGACATGGTATAAAATGTGCCATCTTTGAAAATCTATCAACTACTACAAATACAGAATCCCTCCCCTTCTTAGTCCTTGGTAATCCTAGAACAAAATTCATACTAATATCTTCCCAAGGGACATTTGGAATTGGAAGAGGAGTATATAAACCATGAGGGTTAAGTTTAGACTTAGCTTTGTGGCACGTGATGCATCTTTGCACGAATCGTTCGACGTCTCTTCGCATCTTTGGCCAATAGAAATGGTCGGCCAACATCATGTGTGTCTTTTCTCTACCGAAGTGTCCCATCAATCCACCTGCATGTGATTCCTGCAACAGAAGCAAGCGGACGGACGACTCGGGAATACAAAGTTTGTTAGTATAAAATAGAAATCCATCATGCACATGGTATTTATCCCATCCTTTTCCATCTTTGCACTGAGAGTATGGTACTGAAAATTCTCTATCATTGGCATACATTTCTTTTAAACTTTCTAAGCCAGGGACTTTCACTTCTAATTGAGTTATAAGTGCATGCTTCCGTGATAATGCATCAGCCACAACATTATCCTTTCCTTTCTTGTATTTGACTACATATGGGAATGTTTCTATGAATTCTACCCATCTTGCATGCCTACGATTTAATTTTGATTGTCCCTTTAAGAATTTTAAGGCCTCATGATCAGAATGTATAACAAATTCTTTGGGCCAAAGATAGTGTTGCCATGTTGCAAGTACACGAACCAATGCATATAATTCTTTGTCATAAACAGGATAGTTTAATTGTGCACTTCCTAATTTCTCACTAAAGTAGGCAATTGGTTTTGCTTCTTGCATTAATACACCACCAATACCTACTCCACTAGCATCACATTCAATTTCAAAAGTTTTAGTGAAGTCAGGTAATGCAAGCAATGGTGCTTCAGTCAAGCGCTTCTTTAATTCTTGAAAAGCCTTTTCTTGTGATTCACCCCATTTAAAAGGAACTCCTTTCTTAGTTAATTCATTTAGTGGGGCCGCAATAGTGCTCAAATCCTTAACAAAGCGCCTATAAAATCCAGCTAATCCATGAAAACTTCTAATTTGACTAACATTCAAAGGAGTAGGCCAATTTTTCATTGCTTCTATTTTTGATTCATCTACCTCAACTCCTTGACTTGAAACTACATAGCCTAGAAAGATAACTTTGTCAGTACAAAAAGTGCATTTCTCAAGATTTGCATACAATTGTTCTCTTCTTAGCACTTCTAGTACTTGCCTTATATGATCAACATGTTCTTTCATGGATTTACTATATATGAGAATGTCATCAAAATATACAACAACAAATTTTCCAATAAATGATCTTAAGACATGATTCATTAACCTCATGAATGTACTAGGGGCATTAGTCAAGCCAAATGGCATAACTAACCATTCATACAAACCAAATTTAGTCTTAAATGCAGTTTCCCATTCATCTCCTTCTTTCACTCTTATTTGATGATATCCACTTTTTAAATCAATTTTAGAGAATATTGTAGAGCCACTAAGTTCGTCTAACATATCGTCAAGCCTAGGGATGGGATGACGATATCTAACAGTTATATTATTAATGGCACGACAATCAACACACATTCTCCACGATCCATCTTTTTTTGGAACTAAAATGACAGGAACAGCACAAGGACTAAGGCTTTCACGCACATACCCTTTCTCAAGAAGTCCTTGTACTTGGCGTTGAATTTCCTTTGTTTCTTCGGGATTGGTACGGTAAGGTGGACGGTTGGGTAATGATGCACCTGGAATGAGATCAATTTGGTGCTCAATACCTCTTATGGGAGGCAATCCTGCAGGTGTTTCTTCAGAAAACACATCTTCAAATGCCTGCAAAACTTTGGAAATAGCACTAGGAAGGGATGTTATATCGTTAGTTGAAATCAAAGTATCCTTGTAAATGAGAACAATATGCATTAAATCATGATTTTGACTCATTTCTTTTATATCAATTTTGTTTGTGATCATGACC
The DNA here is from genome assembly GCA_036346255.1 of Ampelocalamus luodianensis. NCBI lineage: Eukaryota > Viridiplantae > Streptophyta > Magnoliopsida > Poales > Poaceae > Ampelocalamus > Ampelocalamus luodianensis. Next base: position 46,417,604 of record CM070625.1, on the reverse strand, counting down.
AACTTCTTTTCTTCATTTTTCACTTTCAATTTTAGCTTTTCATTTTCTACCTTAATTTCCACCTTCTTTTGTATGTTTTGAGCTAGTATTTGATTAGGTGTCATGGGGAACAATTTCTTAGTTCGACCTTCAATTTTAAATGTGTAGGTATTAGTACGTCCGTCATGCATAACACTACGGTCATATTGCCAAGGTATCCCTAAAAGCAAATGGCATATAGTCATAGGTATAATAACATCACAAGTAACAGTATCAATGTAATCATGAATTTTGAATGTAACATTGACCATATGTTGTACTTTGACACTACCACAATCACTAAGCCATTGCACATGATATGGGTGAGGATGTTTTAGTAATTTCAAACCAAGCTTGTCACATAATTCCATGCTAGCAAGATTATGACAACTACCACCATCAATGATTAATTTAATTACCTTGTCATTTATCTTTGCTTGTGTTTGGAAAAGGTTGAATCTTTGTGGATACTCATCTTCCTTAACTTGCACACTAAGAATCTTGGTGACAACAAGTGCGGTGCCGGTTTCATATGGACATCCATCATATTCTTCCTCATCTTCAGGGGCATTTTCAATTTTTGTTGGATCTTCATTAAGCTCTTGAATTTCTTCTTCATTAGCAGACTTATATCCACCATCTTCTGTGACGTTCATTGCTCGGTTGTTTGTACATTCCCTAGAGATGTGTCCACGACCCAAGCATTTGAAGCATTGGATGGCGCTACTTTTGGTATGGAGCCCGTCAAGAAGTTGTTGATATCATGGGCTTCTTTTCACTTGATGAAGGGGCTGTTTTGGCATGGGTGGAAGAGGGAGCATTAGTAGTAAAGGAATTACTAGATGAAGATGTACCTCTTCCCAAGCTAAAGCGAGCGTTGGGAGCGCTTGATGGAGCCCTTGTCAAGGAAGGTGATCTTGTAGGCTTGGCATCTTCAAGTAGTTGCTTCTCTGCCTTTCTCGCATGATGCACCAACTCCACCATGTTCCTATATGGTTGGTAAACCACAATACGCTTGATATTTTTGTTGAGACCAAACAAAAAGCGTGCTATGGTTTGCTCTTCATCTTCATGAACACGTGCCCGAATCATGGCTTTCTCCATCTCTTTGTAGTACTCCTCCACATTGCTTGTACCCTGTCTCAAACATTGCAATTTATCGAATACTTCACGTTTATAATGACTAGGTACAAACCTAGCTCTCATTTCTCTTTTCATTTCTGCCCATGTGGCAATGGGTGTTTCGCCATGTTCTTCTCGCTGATTTTGCACTTGCTCCCACCAAATGAGAGCATAGCCATCAAACTCCAAGGCGGCCATGGCGAGCTTCTCCTCAGAATAGTTGTGTATCCGGAAGATCTTCTCAACCTTCAATTCCCAAGTTAAGTATTCATCGGGATTAGAATTACCTTCAAATTTGGGGATGGTGAACTTGAGTTTGCCGAATTTCTCCTCTTGAGGCTGATCATCACCACGGCATCCTCGGCGATAGGCGTCATTGCGGTGTAGTTAAAAGGGGGCAGCAAAGTTGCCTCCTTGCGGTGTGCCTTCGGGTGGAAGGTCTCCTCCTCGCCCACGACCTCTCCCAAGGTCGTCTCCTCCTTGACCGGGTGGTGGTGGTCGGATTGCGGCTGCAGCGGCACGGGCTCTTCGTGATTGAGTCTCCCGTGCCAACCGTGCAGCGATCTCCTCGTCAGTCTCGTCAAGCTCCTCTCCACCATGCACATTAGGATCACTTTGTGTGCCATGATGAAGGTCGGCCAAATGCTTTCGCAATTCTGAACCTACCTCCGAAATGATTTGTTTTAGGAGTATGCTCATGTTTTCATTCAACTGTTCATTGAAATCATTTGTGAGCCTTTCTAGGTCCGTATGCGTGACATAGGCCGGCTGTCCTCCAGTACCTGACATGGTTAGTGAAAAGCAAGAACAACACAAATAGGTATTATTTATGTGGAATCACTCCTTCACTCATTGCTTACCGAAGTTCTTATGAATGCTTATGGACTGGTGAAGTGCATGTACTCCGGTAGCGGTAGACGTATGTAGGTGAGTTGAGTAATTCAAGGCCCAAGTGCTGTAATTTGACAATGGCTATATGTGGAGCTTGGAGGGTTAGTATAATCCTATGCAACTGAAATTCTAGATATTGTGATGATAAGTAATAATCCAAACTAGAATACAGAGCCTAGTTGCTGATCTTTTGATATAAGTGAAGATTATAGCAACTCACACGCAATGATAATGGAACTTAATGCAACCAAGGAATGAGCTATAACACTTGGCATAAGTGAAGAATAAAATAGCTCGTGTTGCACAAGTTATAGAAAGACACTAGCTTGATTGCAGTTGATGTAACTGGGCTATGGATTTGCACACAAGAATAACAAACTATACCGAACTTTGGAAAGGAATTTATGCTTGATAAAAGTATTGACCACGGTACTTCTTTCTTTTCTTTCTTTCTTACTTCTTTTCTATTCTATTTTCTTTCCTTTCTTTTTTTTTGTACTTTCTTTTCTTTTTGTACCAAGGTCAGTACATATATCAAGAGCTCACAACATATCCAATAATTCGGTTTGAAAGATTAATGAATGATATCAAGTGTGCAAAGCCCTAGCAATACTCAAAAGCTAGTCTTTAATTAGGACCAAAATTTCACAATGGACAGATTGCGTTCTCAAAAGAATATAAGTGAAGCTCAGATTACCAAGTTGAGCAAATTCAGATTTGAGTGAAGTTCTATGCAATACAACAACGGCAACGCAAATAGAGATTTTGGATCAGCAAGTAAGCAAGGTTCTAATGGATCAAAACCTAGCAAAACTCACCAAAATTTTCAATTGAAACTACGGCAAAGAACAACATTTTTATATGGCCTTTTCTGGATAGGAAGGAAAACAACAACTATATAAATACTAGGGATACAAATCCTACCGTGTCAACCATGAGCTCTGATACCAGCTGATGCGGGGCGGTGTTGTCCCGACCTTCACGGCGTAGGATTATGGATAACTAGCCCGTGCAACCTAGCAATTGATGCGGCCAACCACCGTCTCTATACGGCAACCTGCAGCACTCAAATTACTCAACCACACGCTACGGCCTTTGTCTACTCGCTATCGTGGAGCAAACACGTTCAAGCAATCCCAAGGAATCACAAGAACAACGGAGTGGCAACTCAGATATAACACCCAATCCCAATTGATAGTGGAAATGACTCACACACAAAAGGAACAAGTGTTCTATTTCTATTCTCAACCATGCATCATACATAAAGGAAGGCACCCCATATTTATAGCCTTCTTAGGTTGGTGCTACAGTGCATGAACAGTAGTAGGTCGATTTGCTACAGTATATTTGATGACATATGCGCTTACATCATGTCTTGATGATCTTCTGTGGTTAAACGATCTTGTGTGGCTATGATGACATATGCGCTTACATAATGTCTTGATGATCTTCTGTGGTTATACGATCTTTTATGGCTATGATGACATATGCATGACATCATTATATTTATTTTTGTGGCTGCATGATCTTCCGTAGCTATGCTTGCCAATTTCCCAATGCCTCTTTTCCATCCATTGCGTTATCTTGCTTGAATCTAAGTACACACAAAATAGAAGCATTAGGTAGTGACCAATTCTCATAAGGACAACAGTATTTGCTAAGGAAAAGATTCACCTGTTGTTGCATTAGTCTTGCTCTAGCCCTTGTCATTGGTCCAGTTGGGGCTTGTATAGTTGGTTCAGAATTTGAAGTCGATGATGTAGTGTGCATGCTAGTGATGTCCTCATCATCATGTCTTTTTGCAAAGACCACCCTCTCGGACCTCCCCTTGGACCACCTTCTGCGTCTTTGCGAAAACCACCTTGGGTCGTTGCGAAGACCTCCTCAAAGACCTCCCCTGAGACCACCCTAAGACCACCTTTTGCGTTTTTGCAAAGACCACCCCAATAGTCTTTTGCAAAGACAACCCTCCAGACCACCCTTGGGCGTGCGTGTGTTGCGCCTAGGTGATCGTGGACCGTTCATGTCTTGATCTGTGTCTCAGATCTCCTTGAACGTTCGGGACCTCCAAACTTTACTTTAAATCGTGACCCTCCGTTTCTAATCCAACCACCAAGACCTCCTGACTCGAATCTGGGTCTAACCTAACCCGTTTTGTTCTTTTGACTAGTTCACCTTGGGTTCTTTCACTGGCAGGTGGGACCCTCTGAGCCTGGTCATCATCACCTTCCTCGTGCACGAGCGCCATGGCAGAGGAGGAGCAGAGCCTTGTCACTTCATTTTGGCCTTGTCAACGGCTCTTTACTGCCAACATTAAATGCGGGTCAGAGCTTTTCCCCAAAGTCCCCCTTCTACCTGCCCCCATCTCTTCAAGTGCGCCCATGGCAGGAGCTTTTGACTCGGTGCACCCGTGGAGCACTACCATTGCGTAACCCATGCTCCCTCGGCTATAAAGGACCCTTGAGCTCCTCCTTGGCTTCTTATAGACACCACCTTGCAACCCTAGCTCTCATCTCTGTTGTTTGAGCTCGAACACCCAAGAGCCCTTTTTACCATTGTTGGACCTTGAAGCTCTTCATTGCCACTAGTGTTCCAGTGGTCCAATTGCAACTCTTTGCGTGTCAACTTGTTCCTCTAATCACCTTAAGCATTTTCCCTAACTTAATTTTGTTTTACCTACACAGAGATTGTCAAATATTGGGTTTGTTCAAATTCGGCCGAATTCAACCCCTTTCTTCCTCAACTCTGGTAAGAACCTTCTTTTCTCAATCCCTTGCTCTGGGCCCTCTTTAGGCCCTATTGCAACTAACCCTACCATTTCTTCATTTTCGTTTTGCTCAGACCTCCCTATCTCCATCATCTTCTTCAACTCCGGCAAGCTACTTGGTCGCCGGAGCTTCCCCGGGTATCTTCTTGCCTTCTCTGTACTCAGGTAACCTCTTATTAGTCCTTAGAGGCTTGGGAACCTGCTTCTCAAAACAATGCGGAGCTCATTTTGCTTTTGGAGTTTAGCCGTGTTGGTCATCACCGCCTCTCGCCAGCTCACCGGCGTTCTAGGCCGCCGCCGCCGCCGCCGCCGTTGAGAGTGGGCCCAGTAGGTGTGCAAGTGATGAGGGCATCCCTAACACTTATACATCTTTCCCTATTGGTGGTCATACACATACTGAGGTGGACGCCATACGTGACGCTACAAATAATTCAAGTACAGAAGTGCATATTGGTCCACTAACGAGAGCAAGAGCTAAACTTCTAAATCAACAGGTGCTTTTGTTTCTTAATGAATCTTCTATTGTCATTGATGATAATTGGGTATTACCTCATGCAAATGTTTTGTGCATTCTCAGGTTTGAACATTGTGAAGCCTTTGGAACCAAGAGGAGGCCGAGTCAAAGCAATGGAGGAGAAGCTCACGGGTCAACCAAGGGGAGAAAAGCCCAAGAATTCAAGCCCAATTCGGATCTTCCACAAGTGCAACCGCAATTCATCTCGGAATCAACTCGAATTCAATTCGATTCGGTTCGGGACAGCCCAACAGGGCTGTAATAAAAAGGCCATAACTTTTGCATACGGAGTCCGATTGGGGTGTTCTTGGACTTGTTTGAAAGCTTATTCCAAGGCCCACACAATGGTTTTGGCCCCAGCTTCAGAAGACTTACGGTCGCGCCGCTATGGCCGAAACAATGTGACGGACTTAAGTTAGGTTTTCCTTTTTGTGTGTTTTTAGGTCTTAGCCGAGTTAGAGTTTGATTCGGCATGTGTGGCCGGCCCTAGGCCGTGCGTGAGTCGTGGAGGGCGCCTTAAATACCCTTGCCCCTCCCTTGTATCCATTAGACCAGTTTATTCATAAGATTGAAACATAGCTATTGCTTGTTCTTTCGACCCGAGTTAATGCGAGGACTTTGAGAGAGGACTAGGCGATCCAATTGTTCGTTCGCAATTCATGGTCAAGCCGTCGCTCCATTGGGAATCGGGACTTGGCGTCGCTGCTCGTGGTCTCGCGACGAACAACTACCCGGTGTGTTGTGGGCGATTCAAGAGTTGAGGGTTCGTGCATTGGCGCGAGTGTTCACTAGCGACATCGCTCTACTTCGCATCAACTATCCACGGTTTCTCACCGAGAAGATCGGGCCTCCCGTATCATGTGGTATCGATTCTAGGTTTACTCGGTGAGAACTTCTTTACCCGTAGTTAGATTCGCTTTCTTTCCTATCGCATAATAAACCAAAATTGCGATCACCAAACCGTAGTTTAATCTGTTATTTCTTGTGCGTTTAGTTAAGTTTTCATCCATTAGAGTTTTGTTTTAGTGCCGATCCTTGTGTTTCCATTGTGTAGCTTAATCTTTATCAAAAAAATTTGCTTGATTGAGCTCCTCAATTAGCACCCAAAACCATCATCCGATCTGTCAGCGCACTGCCTTGCCAAAGACAATCCGAGACGGTGTTGTTTCCTTATCCGAACTCCTTGGTGGGACTAGAGTCCTAATCAACTCGTAGCTCAAACACAATCCGAGTCCAATTGCTCCATCTTGAGTTTCTGTCGAACCACATTTGGTGTCCTTTTATATCCTTTCATGTTGAGACTAGCTATTGATATTGCACCTAGGGCTGCTCATTCAAGTTGATTACATGTTGCCGTTTTGTGAGGGCTGCGCAGCCCACGGGAGCAAAGCGAGAGGAAAAGAAGGAAAAGGCAGCCGCATATAGAAAGAGCCGCGCATAAAAAAACGCTAACTTTTGCATACGACTCCGATTGAGTGTTTCTTGATCCGTTGGAAAGGAAACGGAAAATAGAGCCAAAAAGAAGGAAGTCTGAAAACTGGGGTTTTACATCCGCAGAAGCCACCAGCACACGTGTGCGGAAAACTTCGACCCCAAAAAGGTCGTTTAGGGCCTCAAACGCCCGCAAACCGAGAAAATTCCGCTCGATTTCGCTCAAAATTGACAGAGCCCTCTGCAGGGATTCTAAGGTACCCGTGATTTACGACATCCCTTTTCGAGTTGATCCGCGATACTTTTAGCTACTACAAGACGGTCATCTTTTAGCTTGTGTTTTTCAATTTTGATTGAGCAATCTTGTGCCTTAGTATATTCCTTTGCAATTGGCTAGCGTCTATCCCGCATTTGGTGCAAAATGAGCTGGTTTCATCTCTTTTTACGCTCGCTAGCTCACCTCCTTTGTTTGCATTAAGTCTCATTTATCTTTGCGTGTGCTCATACACTTCGCTTAAACTCGTTGGATCAGCACATAGGCAAAATACTCTAGCTTGGATCATTACTTAGCTTTACAATACCTTGAATATCGATTGCATAGGATATACACATACCGCCCAAGCTCCACCTACACCCGCTTGTGTACTCCCTTGCTCTTGGTTACGCTCCTACGTTACGGGTTAAGGTCGTTATTTGTCACAACCGCTGCTTTGCCGCCCTGATTCACTTTGGAACAGTAAGTTTGTCTTGTTTTCGTGATGTTGAGTTGCGAGCATAGTAGCGAGAGCTTTTGTTTTACTCACCCGATATAACCTCGCTTCTTGTTTGTGAGTTGTTGCTATGTCGAGTCACGAGGAGGATCCACCTAATCCGGAGGCGCCTACGTGGGACAGAGTACACTCGGTTGCGCGAGATGCTACAAAAACAACTTCAAGATGGTGACAATGGCGTGCGCGATGAACTCGGGAAGTTCGATCGATCAACACCTCGGGAGGAGGTCACACAATTGCGTCGACCATCAACAATAACTTCCGGAGCTACGCCATGTTCGCCAACACAATCTATGTGGGGTGCGCAAGTCGATGACACGAGTGTGCACGCCCTCCGGCCGCTTGCACAATGAGACCGAGGATGAGCGTGCTATTCGTGTGGATGAGGAGAGACGACAGCGGCAGCGCGTCGCATGGCGGTGCCACCAAACGCCGGATGGCACCGCGACGCGCCTCGAGCTCATGGGCGTGGCCGAGGCAACGGCGGCCAGGGTGGAGGCGCACCACGTGGTGTCCACGGAGGAGGTGTGCATCGTGCACCTCGTAGCATGGCCGATGAGGCCGAGCAATGGGATGACGATTTCCGCCGACGACTACGATGACCGACAGCGCCACCATCGCAACAACGTGCAGCGTCGACACGCCGACGCCGACGATTTTGTCGCTAAGCCCAAATTTACTCTTCCTATATTTTTAGGTGGTACAGATGTGGAGCAATACCTCACTTGGGAGCTGAAGGTGGATAAGTTGTTTCAATGAACAACTATTCCAATGAGAAGAAGTCATTGCTTGCTTCCAATGGCTTGGATGATTATGCTACACATTGGTGGGAGCAATTCATTCGTAGCGCATGGAGCGCCATGAGTTGCCGATTATCACCGGGAGCGATGAAGCGTGATTTGCGGGCACGCTTTGTACCGCCACTACAAGCGCCACTATTTGAGAAGTTGATGTGCGACAAGGTATGAGGTCAATTGATGAATATCATAAGGAGATAGAAACTATCATGATACATGCGGATGTCTCGAGAATGAAGAATGCATCATGGCGAGATTTCTAGCCGGCATGAATCATGCCGTCAAGCGCATTGTCAATCACCATCCCTATAATGATATGATTGAGTTGTCGCACTAAGCACGCGGCCGAGCGACAAGTGATTGAAGATGCACGGTTCACGCCTGCTCACGCCCTTCACCACCCAGACAGCCATATAACAACAACCACCAAACAAGAGCACTCCGGCGCCGCAATTCGCAATGCGCAGCCCGCAAGTAAGAAGTCGAGAGTACACCAAAGACCGGCGCCGACCACCGCGCGCGCCGCTAGTGCGACTCGCCTATGGGGTCAACAGACGCTCACGTGACATCATTTGTCACAAGTGCAAGGGTGTTGGCCATTTTCGAGGGACCGCCAAATGTCGAACTATGCTTATCACCGAGGATGGCGGTTATGTTTCAATAGTGATGACGAGTCGCTCGATGCGCAACCGCCTTGCACACCGATGACATAGAACAATGTGAGTGCGATCCGAGTTTCCTAACACCGAGCGTAATTCCATTGTTTGCACGCCAAGGTGCTTAGTGTGATGCCATCGCCGTCACTCGAACAATGGCAATTTGTTTCGCATTTGGGCGAAGCTTGATAAGGGTAAGGTCCGCAAAGTGATCATTGATGGCGGAAGTTGTCACAATTTGGCTAGCAAGGATATGTGTCATAAGTTGGGTTTGAAGTACTTGCCGCATCCACGCCCTTATCATGTGCAATGGTTGAGCGACAAAGAGGAAGTGAAGGTGAACTATATGGTGCGAGTGACATTTTCTATTGGGAAGTACACCGACATCGTGGATCGCGATGTTGTGCCTATGACGGTGTGTCACATGCTCTTGGGACGCCATGGCAATATGACCGCTCATTGCTCATGATGGGCGACAAATCGCTACACATTTCGATGGAATAATATGGATATCATCTTGAAGCCCTTACACCGCAAATGCATTGTGAATTCTTCAATGCAAAATTGAGATGCATGTTGAGACCGCCAAAGAGCGAGAGAAGAATTTAGTGATGTTAGCCACCAAATCGAAATGAGAGAATTCAAATAAGATCCCAATTTGGTGCACTTTGTACTATTGTACAAAGACGCCTTGGTCTCGACTAACGACTTGTCTTCTCTTCCTAGTGGTGTTGCTTGTGTTTTGCAGACTTCAAATGACGTCTTTCCAAATGAGGTACCACTGGGCTACCACCAATTCGTGGGATAGAACATAAGATCGACTTGATTCCGTGAGCGTCGCTGCGAACCGACCACCGCATCGCACCAATCCCGAGGAAACAAAGGAAATTCAAAACAAGTACAAGAGCTTCTCTCCAAAGGGTATGTACGTGAAAGCTTAAGCCCTTGTGCTGTTCTCGTTATTTTAGTTCCTAAGAAAGATGGTTCATGGCGATGTGCGTGAGATTGTCGAGCGATTAATAATATCACAATTGATATCGCCATCCTATACCTCGCTTAGATGATATGCTAGACGAATTGAGTGGTGCCGTTATTTTTCTAAGATAGATTTGCGCAAAGGGTTACCATCAAATTAGGATGCATCAAGGGGATGAGTGGAAAACAACATTTAAAACAAAATTTGGGTTGTATGAGTGGTTAGTCATGCCTTTTGGTTTAACTAATGCACCTAGTACATTCATGCGCTTAATGAATCATGTTTTAAGGCATTTGATTGGTAAATTTGTGGTTGTGTACTTTGATAATATTCGATTTACAATGATGATCTGAATCAACACATAGACCATCTTAGACAAGTTCTACAAGTTTTATGTGAGGCTAGGTTATTCGGAACTTAGAGAAGTGTACCTTTTGCAAAGATCGTGTCATCTTTTGGGCTATGTTGTTTCGCACAGGAGTTGAAGTAGATGAGTCTAAAATTGAAGCGATTAAAATTGGCCAACTCCCGTGAATGTAAGTCGATTAGGAGCTTTCATGGTCTCGCTGGTTTTTATCGGTGCTTTGTGAAGGATTTTAGCACCATAGCTGCCTTTGAATGAACTTACTAAAAGTGTGTTGAATTTGTGTGGGGTAGCGCAAGACAATGCTTTTGTTGAACTTAAGAAACGCTTGACTCAAGCACCGTTGCTTGTTTTACCGATTTCACTAATTTTTTGAAATTGAGTGTGATGCTAGTGGATTGGGTATTGGCGGTGTTTTAATGCAAGAGGGTAGACCGGTAGCTTATTTTAGTGAGAAACCAATGGTGCTCAATTGAATTATCCGGTCTATGACAAAGAGCTTTATGCTTTAGTGCGTGCGTTAGAAACTTGGCAACACTATTTATGGCCTAAAGAGTTTATTATTCATTCGATCATGAGGCATTAAAGTATTTAAAGGGCCAAGCAAACTGAACCGTAGACATGCCAAATGGGTCGAATTCATTGAGTCGTTTCCTTACATTGTAAAATATAAGAAGGAAAGGAAAATGTGGTAGCCGATGCTCTCTCTAGGAAAAGTGTGCTTTTAACTCAATTACGAGTGCAAGTTCTGGTTTAGAGAGTTTGCGTGATTTATATGCTCATGACCATGATTTTTCCGTTCCTTATGCACATTGCAAAGAGGAAAAGGTGGGATAAATTTCACATCCATGATGGGTTTTGTTTCGCACTAACAAATTATGCTCTAGACTCCTCCGTGCGCTTGCTATTACTGCAGGAATCACATGCGTGTGGGTTGATGGGACATTTTGGACGTGAGAAGACGTTATCTATGCCGAGCGATCACTTTTATTGGCCTAAGATAAGGCGAGATGTAGAGAGGTATGTGCAACGATGCATTACTTGCCACAAAGCGAAATCAAAATTGAATCCACACGGTTTGTATACCCTCTACCTGTCCCAATGCACCATGGGAGGATATTAGTATGGATTTTGTTTTAGGATTACCTAGAACTAAGAGGGGAGTGATTCTGTTTTTGTCGTTGTGGATCGTTTTTCAAAGTTGGCACACTTTATTCCGTGCCACAAGAGCGACGATGCGTCATATATTGCTAACTTGTTTTTCAGGGAGATCGTGAGGCTACATGGCGTGCCACGCACTATTGTGTCGATCGTGACGTGAAGTTCATGAGCTACTTTTGGAAGACACTTTGGGTAAAACGGGGACGGTTGTTATTCAAAGACGACTTGTCATCCCCAAACCGATGGTCAAACGGAGGTGGTGAACCGCACACTTTCGATGTTACTTCGACCATGATCAAGAAGAATCGCGCGAGTGGGAGGATTGTTTGCCGCACGTGGAATTCGCTATAATCGGGCGGTGCACTCCACTACGCAGCTTGTGTCCTTTGAGGTGGTGTATGGTTTCAAACCCTTTACGCCGCTTGATTTGCTGCCACTTCCAAGTCAACACCGTGTTCATATGGAGGCATCCAAGCGAGCCGAGTATGTGAAGAAATTGCATCTCAAAACAAAAGAGGAGATAGAGCGCAAGGTCAAGTCCTATGCCGAGAAGGCGAATAAGAAACTAAGAAGATGATTTTTCAACCGGATGATTTGGTTTGGGTGCACTACCGCAAGGATCGCTTTCCGAACACCGCAAGTCTAAATTGTCGCCACGAGGTGATGGACCTTTCAAGGTGCTTGCGAAGATCAACGACAATGCCTACAAGATAGAGCTTTCCGGCGATGACTATGGCGTGAGCTCTACTTTCAATGTCGCGATTTATCACCTTTCTTTGGTGGTGATGATCCAGCGCCGAGGACGACGCCTTTTCAAGAGGGGGAGGATGATGAGGGCATCCCTAACACTTATACATCTTTCCTATTGGTGGTCATACACATATCGAGGTGGACGCCATACGTGACGCTACAAATATTTCAAGTACAGTATGCATATTGGTCCACTAACGAGCAAGAGCTAAACTTCTAAATCAACAGTGCTTTTGTTTCTTAATGAATCTTCTATTGTCATTGATGATAATTGGTATTACCTCATGCAAATGTTTTGTGCATTCTCGTGTTTGAACATTGTGAAGCCTTTGGAACCAAGAGGAGGCCGAGTCAAAGCAATGGAGGAGAAGCTCACGTGGGTCAACCAAGGAGAAAAGCCCAAGAATTCAAGCCCAATTGGATCTTCCACAAGTGCAACCGAAATTCATCTCGAATCAACTCGTAATTCAATTCAGATTTGTTCGGGACAGCCCAACAGGCTGTAATAAAAGGCCATAACTTTTGCATACGGAGTCCGATTGGGGTGTTCTTGGACTTGTTTGAAATCTTATTCCAAGGCCCACACAATGGTTTTGGCCCCAGCTTCAGAAGACTTACGGTCGCGCCGCTATGGACGAAACAATGTGACAGACTTAAGTTAGGTTTTCCTTTTTGTGTGTTTTTAGGTCTTAGCCGAGTTAGAGTTTGATTCGGCATGTGTGGCTGGCCCTAGGCATGCGTGAGTCGTGGAGGGCGCCTTAAATACCCTTGCCCCTCCCTTGTATCCATTAGACCAGTTTATTCATAAGATTGAAACATAGCTATTGCTTGTTCTTTCGACCCGAGTTCATGCGAGGACTTTGAGAGAGGACTAGGCGATCCAATTGTTCGCTCGCAATTCAAGGTCAAGCCGCTGCTCCATTGGGAATCGGGACTTGGCGTCGCTGCTCGTGGTCTCGCGACGAACAACTACCCGGTGTGTTGTGGGCGTATTCCGAAGAGTTGAGGGTTCGTGCATTGGCGCGAGTGTTCAGCTGGCGACATCGTCTACTTCGCATCAACTATCCACGGTTTCTCACTGAGAAGATCGGGCCTCCCCTGTATCAGCAAGGCTATTGTGCACTTAGTGGTGCCCTTGGTTGGCGCCGGCGAGGTCCTCATCGCTGGTGGCAAGCCGTTGTTTGCCCTCGAGCCTTTTGTTGGACACAGCAGCTCTGTTGCGTTGTCGTTAGGACAGCATTAATGAACTAATCATTACTAATCATTGGTTTAGTAGTTAATGGATGTCTAAATTGGCTCTTGTGTCAATTACATGTGGGCCAGGTTCCCCGTTGTCGTAAGCTAGACCACCTTTTTGACAACTTCAGGACCACCCCTTGTTGATCTTGGCCGTCCAGGATCTCTTCCGTGCAGATCTGGGCCGTTAGGACCAACCTCCTTGGGCTTTTGTAAAGGTATCATTTAGGACCTCCCCGTGGAGATCTTGCCCATTCAGGACCTCCCCATGGAGATTTGAGTCGTGCAGGACCTCCCCTCTATTATATCTTATCGTCCAGGACCTCCTCTTATAGATCTTGACCGTTAGGACCTCTTTTTGTGAGATCTTAGCCGTCAGGACCTCTCTAAGTTTAGATCTTGACCGTTTAAGACCTCGTCTGCGAGATCTTAGCCGTCAGGACCTCCCTCAGTTTAGATCTTGACCGCTTAAGACCTTCTCTGTGATATCTTATGATACGGGAGGCCCGATCTTCTCAAGAGGAACCGTGGATAGTTGATGGCAGTAGGCGATGTCGCTAATGAACACTCGCGCCAATGCACGAACCCTCAACTCTTCGGAATACGCCCAAAACACACCGGGTAGTTGTTCGTCGCGAGACCACGAACGACGAACGCCAAGTCCCCAATTCCTAATGGAACGACGGCTTGACCCTGGATTGCAGAACAAAATAATGGATCGCCTAATTCTCTCTCAAAGTCCTCGCATGAACTCTGGTGTCGAAAGAACAAGCAATAGCTATGTTTCAATCTTATGCATAAACTGGTCTAATCGATACAAAGGAGGGGCAAGGGTACTTAAGGTGCCCTCCACGACTCACTCACGGCCTAGGGCCGGCTACACACGCCGAATCAAACTCTAATTCGGCTAAGACCCAAAAACACACAAAAAAGGAAAACCTAACTTAAATCTGTCACATTGTTTCGGTCATAGAGGTGCGACCGTATGTCTTCTGAAGTTGGGGTCATGCCCATTGTGTGGGCCTTGGAATAAGCTTTCAAACAAGTCCAAGAACACCCCAATCGGACTCCGTATGCAAAAGTTATAGCCTTTTTATTACAGCCCTGTTGAGCTGTCCCGAACCGAATCCGAATTGAATTCTGAGTTGATTCCGAGATGAATTTCGGTTGGACTTGTGGAGGATCCGAATTGGGCTTGAATTCTTGGGCCTTTCTCCTCTTGGCTGACCCACGTGAGCTTCTCCTCCATTGCTTTGGCTCTCGCCTCCCTCTCGGTTCCAAAGGCTTCACAATGTTCAAACCTGAGAATACACAAAACATTTGCATGATGTAGTACCCAATTCTCATCAATGAAAATAGAAGATTCATTAAGAAACAAAAGCACCTGTTGATTTAGAAGTTTAGCTCTTGCTCTAGTCAGTGGACCAACATGCACTTCTCGCACTTGTATTATTTGTAGCTTCACTTATGGCGCCCATCTCAGTATGTGCGTGACCACCAATAGGGAAAGATGTATCAGTGTTAGGGATGCCTCATCATCCTCCCCTCTTGAAAAGGTGTCGCCCTCGACGCTGGATCGTCACCACCAAAGAAAGGTGATAAATCAGCGACATTGAACGAGAGCTCACACCATAGTCATCGCGGAAAGCTCTATCTTGTAGGCATTGTCGTTGATCTTCGCAAGCACCTTGAAAGGTCCATCACCTCGCGGCAAAGAATTTGGACTTGCGACGCTCGAAAACGATCCTCATGATAGTGTACCCAAACCAAATCACCCGATTAAAAATCATCTTCTTCCTCTTCTTGTTCGCCTTCTCAAAGATAGGACTTGACCTTGCGCTCTATCTCTTCTTTTGTTTTTAGATGCAATTTCTTCACATATTCACTCGCTTGGACGCCCATATGAACACGGTGCGACTTGAAGTGGCAGCAAATCAAGCGGCGTAAAGGGTTTGAAGCCATACACCACCTCAAAAGGACACAATCACAGAGTGGAGTGCACGCCCGATTATAAGCGAATTCCACGTGCAAAAACAATCCTCCCACTCGCGCAGTTCTTCTTGATCATAGTCCGAGTAGCATCGAAAGTGTGTGGTTCACCACCTCCGCTTGACCATCGCTTGGGGATGACAAGTTGTGCCAATAACAACTTCGCCCCCGCCACTCCCAAAGCGCCTTCCGGTAGCTCATGAACTTCACGTCGCGATCTAGCACAATAGTGCGTGGCATGCCATGTAGCCTCACGATCTCCCTGCAAAACTAGTTAGCAATATGTGACACATCGTCGCTCTTGTGGCATGGAATAAAGTGTGCCATCTTCGAAAAACGATCCACAACGACAAAAACAGAATCGCTCCCCCTCTTAGTCCTAGGCAGTCCTAAAACAAAATCCATACTAATATCCTCCCATGGTGCATTGGGAACAGGTAGAGGGGTATACAAACCGCGTGGATTCAATTTCGATTTCGCTTTGTGGCAAGTAATGTATCGCTGCACATACCTCTCCACATCTCGCTCATCTTAGGCCAATAAAAGTGATCGCCAAAGATAGACAACGCCTTCTCACGCCCAAATGTACCATCAATCCACCGCATGTGATTCCCGTAGTAATAACAAACGCACGGAGGATTCTCGAACGATAATTTGTTAGTGCGAAACAAAACCCATCATGGATGTGAAATTTATCCCACCTTTTCTCTTTGCAATGTGTGTAAGGAACGGAAAATCATAGTCATGAGCATATAAATCACGCAAACTCTCTAAACCAGAACTTGCACTCCTAATTGAGTTAAAAGCACACTTTTCCTAGAAAGAGCATCACCTACCACATTTTCCTTTCCTTCTTGTATTTCACAATGTAAGGAAATGACTCAATGAACTCAACCCATTTTGCATGTCTACGGTTCAGTTTGCTTGGCCTTTAAATACTTCAATGCCTCATGATCGTAATGAATAATGAACTCTTTAGGCCATAAATAGTGTTGCCAAGTTTCTAACGCACGACTAACGCATAAAGCTCTTTGTCATAGACCGATAATTCAATTGAGCACCATTTAGTTTCTCACTAAAATAAGCTACCGGTCTACCCTCTTGCATTAAAACACCGCCAATACCCAATCCATTAGCATCACACTCAATTTCAAAAATTTAGTGAAATCAGTAAAACAAGCAACGGTTTCAGCTTAAGCGCTTTCTTAAGTTCAACAAAAGCATTGTCTTGTGCTACCCCCACACAAATTCAACACCCTTTTAGTAAGTTCATTCAAAGGGGCAGCGATGGTGCTAAAATCCTTCACAAAGCGCCGATAAAAACCAAATGAGACCATGAAAGCTCCTAATCGACTTACGCTCACAGAGTTGGCCAATTTTTAATCGCTTCAATTTTAGACTCATCTACTTCAACTACCTGCGTAAACAACATAGCCCAAAAAGATGACACGATCTTTGCAAAAGTGCACTTTTCTAAGTTACCAAATAACCTAGCCTCACGTAAAACTTGTAGAACTTGTCTAAGATGGTCTATGTGTTCAGATTCATGATCAGAAATCGAATATCATCAAAGTACACAACCACAAATTTACCAATCAAATGCCTTAAAACATGATTCATTAAGCGCATGAATGTACTAGGTGCATTAGTTAAATCAAAAGGCATGACTAACCACTCATACAACCCAAATTTTGTTTTAAATGCTGTTTTCCACTCATCCCCTTCATGCATCCTAATTTGATGGTAACCATCACAAAATCTATCTTAGAGAAAATAACAAAGACCACTCAATTGCCTAGCATATCATCTAAGCGAGGTATAGGATGACGATATCGAATTGTGATATTATTAATCGCCGACAATCTACGCACATACGCCATGAACCATCTTTCTTAGGAACTAAAATAATAGGAACAAAGACAAGGGCTTAAGCTTCCACGCACATACCCTTTGGAGAGAAGCTCTTGTACTTGTTTCAATTTCCTTTGTTTCTGGGGTGGTGCGATACGGTGGTCGGTTCGGCAATGACGCTCCCGAATCAAGTCGATCTTATGTTCTATTCCACTGATTGGTGGTAGCCCACCGGTACTTCATCGGAAAGACGTCAAGTCCCGCAAAATGTACAACACCACTAGGAAGATAAGTTAAGTCGTTAGTCGAAAGCAAGGTGTCTTCGCTCTTTGGCAGCCTCAACGTGCATATCAATTTTCTGCATTGAAGAATTCACAATCTGTTGCGGTGTAAGCGGCTTCAAGATGATATCCATATTGTTCCATCGAATGTGTAGCGATTTGTACGCCCATCATGAACAGTAGAATGGTCATATTGCCATGGCCGTCCCAAGAGCAAGTGACACACCGTCATAGGCACAACGTCACAGTCCACAGTATCGGTGTACTTCCCAATAGAAAACGTCACACGCACCATATAGTTCACCTTCACTTCCTTTTTGTCGCTCAACATTGCACATGATAAGGACGTGGATGCGGCAAGTACTTCAAACCCAACTTATGACACATATCCTTGCTAGCCAAATTCTGACAACTCCCGCCATCAATGATCACTTTGCACACCTAACCCTTATCAAGCTTTGCCCAAGTATGAAACAAATTGCACCGCTGTTCGAGTGACGGCGATAGCATCACACTAAGCACCTTGGGTGTGCAAACAATGGAATACTGCTCAGTGTTAGGAAACTCAGGATCGCACTCACATTTTTCTATGTCATCAGTGTGCAAGATCAAGCACGCATCGCGCGACTCGTCATCACTAGCTGAAACATAACCGCCATCCTCTGTGATAAGCATAGTTCTGACATTTGGGCAGTCCCTCTGAAAATGACCAATGCCCTTGCACTTGTGGCAAATAATGTCACGTGAACTGTTGACCCCATAGACGAGGCCGCACTAGCAGCGGGTGCCGCAGGTCAACGTACCTGTGATGGTGTACTCTCCACCTTCTTACTTGCGGAACTGCGCATCGCCGAATTGTTCCCACGAGTGCTCTTGTTTGGTAGGTCGCGTTATATGGCTGTCTCCGGATCGTCAAGAACATGAACGGCAATGCGAACCATGCGCTTCAATCACTTGTCGCCGGCCGCGTTCTTGGTGCAAAGAACTCAATCATATCATTATAGGGATGGTGATTGACAATGCGTTTGACAGCATGATTCATGCCAGCTAGAAATCTCGCCATGGTCTGTTCTTCATTCTCACGGACATCTGCATGTATCATGATAGTCTCGATTTCCTTATGATATTCATCAATTGATTTCATACCTTGTCGCAGCCCTATCAACTTCTCAAATAATGAGCGCTTGTAGTGGCGAGGTACAAAGCGTGCCCGCAAGTGCTGCTTCATCTGCTCCCAGGTGATAATCGGCAACTCATGGTGCTCCATGCGCTTACGAATGAACTGCTCCCACCAATGTGTGGCATAATCATCCAAACCATTGGACGCAAGCTCCCATGTGAGGTATTGTTCCACATCTGTACCACCTGAAAATATAGGAAGATTAAACTTGGGCTTAGCGACAAAATCGTCGGCGTCGTCGTGTCGAGTACGCTGCACATTGTTGCGGTGGTGGTGCTATCGGTCATCGTCATCGACAGGGAAATCGTCATCCCATTGCTCGACCTCATCAACCCAGCTACGAGGTGCACGATTCACACCTCCTCCGTGGACACCCTGTGGTGCGCCCACCGCCGCCGCTGCCTCGCCACGCCCATGTGCTCGAGGGCGCGCGCGCCGCCGCCCCGACGCTTGGCGGCACCGCCATGCAACGCGCTCGCCGCCGCCGCCGCACTCATCCACACGAATAGCACGCCCTCCTCGGTCTCATTGTGCAAAACGCCGAGGGCGCGCACACTGCGTGCCATCACTTGCGCACCCCACGTGAGATTGTGTTGTGCGAACATGGCACGCAGCTCCGTGAAGTTATTGTTGATGGTCAGACGCATCTGTGTGACCTCCTCCTCGAGGGTGTTCACCCATCAACTTCCCGAGCTCATCGCGCACGCCATTATCACCATCATGAAGTTGTTTTTGTAGCATCTCGCGCAACCGAGTGTACTCGCCCACGTGAATCCGCGCCCGGATTAGGTGGATCCTCCTCGTGACTCGACATGGTAACAACTCACAAACAAGAAACGAGGTTATATCGGGTTAGTAAAACAAAAGCTTTCTCTACTACGCCGCAACTCACCGTCCCGAAACAAGACAAGCTTACTGCTCCAAAGTGAATCAAGGACGGCAAATCGACGAGCCAGACAAATAACGACCTTAACCCGTAATGTATGAGCGTAACCAAGAGCAAGGGAGTACACAAACGGTGTAGGTGGAGCTTGGACAGTATGTGTATATCCTATGCAATCTGATATTCAAGGTATTGTAAAGCTAAGCAATGATCCAAGCTAGAGTATTTTGCCTATGTGCTGATCCAATAGGTTTAAGCGAAGTGTATGAACGCACACTCAAAGATAAATGAGACTTAATGCAAACAAAGGAATGAGCTCAAATGGAAATAGAGATAAAACAAGCTCGTTTTGCACCAAGTACAAGGATAGACGCTAGCCAATTGCAACAAAATACACTAGGGCACAAGATTGCTCAAAGAAAATTGAAAACACAAGTCAAACTATGACTGCATCAGAGCAGCCCAAATTAGGCGCTAAACAACTCGAAAAGGATGGCGTCTTCACGGGAACCTTAGAATCACTTGGAGAGGGGCTCTGTCAATTTTGAGCGAATTCTGAGAAATTTGATTTTTTTCTCGGTTTGCGGGCCCATTTTGAGGCCCTAAACGACCTTTTTTTGGGGTCGAAGTTGCTGCGCATGTGCCCGATGGCTTACGCGGATCTAAAATCCCCATATTTTCTGGACTTCTCTTTTTTTGGCTCTATTTGCCCGTTTCCTTTTCAACGGATCAAGAAACGCTCCAATCGGAGGTCGTATGCAAAAGTTAGCTTTTCGCACACTTTTTTTTAAGGCCGCGGCTCTTTCTATTTGCGGCTGCCTTTTCCTTCTTTTCTCTCGCTTTGCTCCTCACGGAAGTGCGCAACCTCACAAATCAAGAATGTGTAATCAACGTGAATGAGCACCCTAGGTGCAATATCAATAGCTAGTCTCAAGATGAAAGGATATAAGTGATGCACAAGGATGCCAACGTGGTTTGACCAATGAAGAAGTAGAGGCCCGAACTCCAGTGGACTCGGATAGGAACTTCCCAAGAGATGGAATCGACTCTACTTCCCAATGGAATTCGGAAGGACACTTGTAGGACCGATTCGGATACCAAAAGGAAGCAAGGGTTTCCAATCCGTGCGCTAAGTCACAACGGCGCACGGTTTGGCGACCACAAGACAAGAGGCTAAAGTGGATGCGAATACTCTTTTTGGTGCTAATTAAGGAGTTCAATCAGCAGTTTTTTAACAACGATTAAGCAACGCAAAAGGAAAACACACTGATCAAAGACTAAAACAAAACTCTAATGGATGAAAACTTAACTAAACGCACAAGAAATAACAGATTAAACTAGGTATTGCAATTTTCGGTTTATTGGACGATAGGATAGGAAAACAATCTAACTACGGGTAAAGAAATTCTCACCGAGTAAACCTAGAATCTGACACCACATGATACGGGGGAGGCCCGATCTTCTCGAGAGGAACCGTGGATAGTTGATGCGAAGTAGGCGATGTCGCTAATAACACTCGCGCCAATGCACGAAACCTCAACTCTTCGAATACGCCCAAAACACACGGGTAGTTGTTCGTCGCGAGACCACGAACGCATTTAACGCCAAGTCCCCAATTCCCAATGGAACGACGGCTTGACCCTGGATTGCAGAACAAAATAATGGATCGCCTAATTCTCTCTCAAAGTCCTCGCATGAACTCTGGTGTCGAAAGAACAAGCAATAGCTACGTTTCAATCTTATGCATAAACTGGTCTAATCGATACAAAGGAGGGGCAAGGGTACTTAAGGCGCCCTCCACGACTCACGCACGGCCTAGGGCCGGCTGCACACGCTGAATCAAACTCTAATTCGGCTAAGACCCAAAAACACACAAAAAAGGAAAACCTAACTTAAATTCGTCACATTGTTTCGGTCATAGCGGCGCGACCGTATGTCTTCTGAAGTTGGGGCCATACCCATTGTGTGGGCCTTGGAATAAGCTTTCAAACAAGTCCAAGAACACCCCAATCGGACTCCGTATGCAAAAGTTATGACCTTTTTATTACAGCCATGTTGGGCTGTCCCGAACCGAATCCGAATTGAATTCTGAGTTGATTCCGAGATGAATTTCGGTTGGACTTGTGGAGGATCCGAATTGGGCTTGAATTCTTGGGCCTTTCTACTCTTGGCTGACCCACGTGAGCTTCTCCTCCATTGCTTTGGCTCCGGCCTCCCTCTCGGTTCCAAAGGCTTCACAATGTTCAAACCTGAGAATACACAAAACATTTGCATGAGGTAGTACCCAATTCTCATCAATGAAAATAGAAGATTCATTAAGAAACAAAAGCACCTGTTGATTTAGAAGTTTAGCTCTTGCTCTAGTCAGTGGACCAACATGCACTTCTGCACTTGTATTATTTGTAGCTTCACTTATGGCGTCCATCTTAGTATGTGCGTGACCACCAATGGAGAAAGATGTATCAGTGTTAGGGATGCCCTCATCATCTTAGTTGTCAGGACCTCCCTTAGTTAGATCTGGACCCTTATGACCTCCTTAGGACCTCCTTCAGGTCCTCTTCACCTTAAGGGTTTAGTTTTTCTTTGCACTAAAAATTGTTCAAACTTGTAAAATACATAAGTTTTTATTTGTAACTTCAAATTGAGCAAACCCAAATTTGTTAGGTTCCTCAGTTAATATGCATTAGTGTAGAATAGGTTTTTAATATTGTCTTTGCTTCTGAAATTAATTATGCACTATTGCCATAACTTAGAAAAATCATAATAAATTAATTTTAACTCCAAATGAAGTAAACCCAATTTTTCTGACCTTAGGATGTCATTATATGCTTACCATAAAAATTTCATGTTCAAAAGCTTTCTGGAAATTTGTGTGATGAACAGTAACAAATAGCAATTTATTTTGATTTTTCCAGCAGACTAAAATTGTTTAGGCTATAACTTTTGCATACTTAATCCAAATCGAATGATTTTTGTTGACAAATTCATTTAAAATCATGATGTATCTGCTGTGTAAATTTCATGGATTTTGGATGAATTTGGTTTTGAGCCTTTTTTCGGTGTTCGTCGTGCTTATTGGATTTTCGCGTTCTTGCGATAGGTTCCGAAGAGTTTGTTGAGTTGGAGAGTGGTCCTCTGCAGCAACCAAGTGATCCTCAGCAAGGCAAGCAGATGCAACATTATTTGATCATATTGATCCCATTACTTTTATAAAGTCTAATATCTTGTTTGCAAAGATTATGTATGCATGCTTCTTTGTGTCAAAGTTAATTTTGTCTATTTGAGGTAGCTAATCCTATTGCATAGTTTTCTTGAAATTATTCTCACTGGTGAATTAGAGCCCGATAAATGATTTATGGTCTTTTAATTGTCTTTTAGTTATCGGTAGAATTGGGCAGTTATCGACTTAGTCGATGACCTTGATCACACAAATCTTGCTATTACTTATGATCAGTACCTTGTGCTTTGCTACTTTGTGAAAACTAAAATTGAAAACAAAATGTTTTATACTTTGGGCACATTGGTATGATGGTGTGATCTTTTAGTGTGAATGGAATGGTGCCTAGGTCATCAAGGACCGAGTTACTTGCGCCATTGATCCAAACAATTTTGCATGCTAACCACACTAGGGGGATATGGGATCTCTCTTGACTTAGTACTTTGGGAGGTGTTAATTAATGAGTCGCTGGTGGTAGTGATAGAGAAAAATATTTGTTTTGGGATGAGAGGGATGGGTTCCGGTTAGGTTCTCCATACCCAGGGACACCCGTAGTTGCTTCGGCTGGGCCGGTGTTTCTGACTCAACGTGTGGGTCATTGTGATCTTCGTCGCCGGCAGATCACTAAGGGTCAACCCCCATACGTGCGACTCTTAATTAATATAATCCATTGGAAATGTCTCGTAGGACTTAGCCGTGTCGGCATACCAAAGAAAGTGTGCTTAATTTAGTGGCAAAAGGGCGGTCTGAAGTTTGGGTACATTGGTACACCCCTGCAGGGTTAAATCTATTCGAATAGCCTTGTCCTAGGTTATGGACACGCTTGGTTATTTCCCGCAAGAACTAGACTACAACACTTGTCTTATTGTTACTACTTATTGTCTCGCTGTTATTTGAAGAAATAAAATTCAGATTGTTAAAACTGCCTTCAATCTATTACTTATTGCAAATAAAATCTGTTTTTTTTACTGAAAATAAACCTTGAGTATTCTCCTTTGATTAAAGCCTACATGTAGTAATATCTAGGTTTGTTACTCGTAAGTCTTGCGAGTATATTTTTGTACTCATTTGCTTTGCTTAATTGTTGTAGAGGAAGTTGATCCCCAAGGGGTCGACTTTTACGAGTTTTGCTGTGGTGCGTGCGACTAGCTTGACAGCCCGATCGGATTGCCTTGTGGGTGTGTGGCAAACCGGTTGGCTCTTGTTCATAGCCATTTTATGGCATTTTGCTTCCGCTGTTCTTTTAGTTCTTGGCCGGTTGGCCTCCCTTTTGTAATAATTATAATGTATGTGTTTTGCTTGTAAAGCTTTAGTTCGGTTATATGGAACTTGTATGGAATTGATGCAATATTTTGTAAAAGGGTGTGTATACTACAATTCTGGGAAGTATACATTTTCCCAAGGCACAGGATATTTTGTTTGTGATGCTAGAGTCAATGGAAGACTAAGCATTACAAGCTAAATACCCCGGGGTCTCAGATTCGCTTTCTCAACATTGGACTTGACCTTGTGCTCTATCTTTTCTTTTGTCTTGAGATGCAATTTCTTCACATATCCAGCTCGCTTTGATGCCTCCATATAAACACAGTGTTGACATGGGAGCGGTAGTAAATCCAACGGCGTAAAGGGCTTGAAGCCATACACTACCTCAAATGGACACATCTGCGTAGTGGAGTGCACGACCTAATTATAAGCGAATTCCACGTGCGACAAACAATCCTCCCACTCGCGTAGATTCTTCTTGATCATGGTCCGGAGTAGCATCGAAAGTGTGCGGTTCACCACTTCCGTTTGACCATCAGTTTGGGGATGACAAGTTATATTGAATAACAACTTCGTCCCTAGTTTGCTCCAAAGCGTCTTCTAGAAGTAGATCATGAACTTCACATCGCGATCCGACACGATGGTGCGCGACACGCCTCGCGATCTCCCTAAAAAACAAGTCAGCAATATGCTAGTATGGGATGGTCATAGCTAACTAAGTTATCGAAATTTTAGCCTTGCATGACAATAGGCAGAAGTAGTGTGAGCATTGCCAAAGGGCTAGCATGCCGACACAACTGCGGATGCCTCAATTCGACGGGTTTCTATTCGAGTGAAGTGAGGGACTCACTCAACAGGTTTCTATCTAGGTGAGTGAGGCTCCTCATTCGATGTGTTCGCTTGTTATTATCATTGTTATCATTATTATTATTTTTCCAGACGAATGAGGATAATGATTCGCAGGTCTAGTGCAAGGTCAGGACTAGATAATGTAAAGGCTGCGTCGCGAACTCTAGGTTGCTTACCTTCGGTAGTGAGTAGTGGTATGGAGATATTCCAGGCAACTAGAATATCGCGTACTATGGGTAAAGTTGTACACCTCTGTAGAGTGATAAACTATTCGAATAGCCGCACTCGCGGTCATGAGCATGCTTAGTGCGGTGGTATGACGGTAGTCTTGTTTTCCAAACTGCTTGTCCCAAAAGATTAGGGTAATGATATGGGGTTTTTATTTGTTGAGTTAACTGCCATTTCTATGGCTATGTTGCTATGTCTATAGCGAAACCGTCATTTCTATGACTGATTGGCTATTTCTATAGCAGGACTGCCATTTCTATGGTTGAACACGAATTTGTTAGTGCCATTTTGTCAGGACCACCTCGGGATGTACTAAGAAGATCCTCCAAGACCTCTTAGGGAGGTCCTACAGGACACCCGGAGGTCTTGTAGGTCCTCCAAGAACACTCCCAAAGGAGGCCCTCCAGGACCTCCCAAGAGATCTCAAAGACCTCCCAGAGGTCTTGGTTCTGTGCACTGAGTTAGTCCCAGGAGCCGAAGCTAACTCGCACAAAACAACATAGGTGAAATCACAACCACACAGTCCAACAACTGGAACAACAGAAAAAATACCACTTACAAAAGACAAAGGCCTTATGTCCAAGGTTGTTTACAAGAGTTGCCAACAAGGGCTTACAAAAACCGACAACATAACCTTACAGAAAAACACCAAAAACGTGTGGAGCTAACCGACAAACCCATAGGCTGTTGAGTGAAGGACGTCCCTAGAAGGTCGGGTCATCAAATAACTCCTCATCGAAGAGGTCTGAGCCACCAAGACCTAGATCATCTTCGGCAACTACTCAAACAGAGGGCTTAAAGCCATGAGTACGTTGAATGTACTCAGCAAATCGTAGGGAAACAAGTATGCAATTAATATTCATGCATTGGCTTTGACTAAGGAGAGCTGCAGGGTTAGTTTGCAGAAAGCAATATTTGATAGGAAATAACATAGATAGATTGAAAGCTCGAGTTAAAAAAAAAACGATAAAACACAAGTACAATTGTTTTAAGCGGAGGTCGTGAGCACCAACTCACTCCCGAGACCACGTGTGGGAGGTCCTGGTCGCACCCACGCCCAGGACCACCCCCACGACCACCCTGAGGCACCAACTCTAGAGCACCCAAAGACCACCCTAAGGCTCCAAGACCTCCCTGAGCACCAACTCAGGAGCACCTTGGACCACCCTAGGGTGCACCAAACCTTTTTTTTGAAAAAGCTACCCTTTGCGCAAAATCACCAGACAATGTCCATAACCAAGGACTTGGCTATTCGAATAGATTTTTACACTCTACACAGGTGCACAACTTTACCCACAATTCACGACCTCTCTAACGGGGTGGGTTCCCGTCGAAACCCTTGCTCATTTCCAAAGATGAGCAATCTAGAGAGCGCAACAAGGCCGTTACAAAGCTTGGAACTGGCTCAGAGCTTCCCGCTAAGGTTACGCTTCTAATGGGCCTCACACCACGCTAGATTCGTGCCCCCTCTTGCGCCAGCGAATCACACGCTCAACCACAACAGAACCAAGCCAGCTTCTCGCTAATTATTTGGCCCAGACCACCCCCATAAAATAGTCTTGTGGTTGCACGAAAATACCCAGATTCTTGGAACACAAAGTTAAGTCCTTAGTTGCTGCTCAAGCGAGATCATCCACAACCCAGTGTGACTCTAGGGCACCACCCTACCCTAGAGCACCCACTACTCAATCCCAGCCTTCTCGCTCGAGCATAAAAATTTTTTGTGTTTAACCCGGCCAAAAGACCACCTAGTCTTGGCACAACAGGTTTTAACAAAAGTGGCATCACATCACAAATGACATAATGGTGGCATCTCACCACGGTTGCCCAAAAGTGGTATCTCACCATAGTTCCATAGTTCATTAGTCAAGATTATTAAAGAAGGAAAATAAGGTTCTCAACACCCGCGGTTCTAAGCTAGGCTAAGCATAACTACGGTCCCATGCTGGCAAAAACAAGGAGTGCCAACAAAACCTACATAACTAAGGTGTCCGAGGGAAATCATGTCAACATGATGAGTACAAATATCCAAGGAGGTATAATGCCAAGTAGGTTGAGCTACTGCCCAAAAGCTTTGCTATAAAAGTAGCCATCAAGGGATCGATTGGCTATTGATTGAAGTTCAAAAAGAGGTACCGACAAGGGACCGCATGTCGCTGACTCAGTCACGACCGCAACGATTTAACCCACGCACGTACGCACCGCCCACAAGTCAGCCGATCAAGGTATGCAGAAGACCAAATTAATGCTAATGATTGACATTAATTAGACTCTAATGATCACGAGATTTGATTCTAACCTCGCCCACCTCAACATACCCGCAGGTTAATTTCGATAACTTAAATGCCGACTCATTTAATTAAGCAATGATTGACAAATGATGTCTGAATAATGGGAGTGAACCGAGATTGATTTAAGGATATTGGGCCCACCGTCGCTGGCTCAATAATAATGGACACAATTAATAACTAATGATTGTATTAATGCGCCCAATGAGTCGATAAACGAGCGCTGCGGTCGCAAACCCGAGTGGTTTAACCCGCGAACCGCCATGACATCGCATGCGGCGCCACCAAGTACTAAAATGGAATCAATAGCACAACGAGTCTAATGGTAGCATTCTCACACGCTAGGAGCTTCACCGCTAAACATGAAAATAGCAAAGCTCCACGGGTCCGGAAGTGCGCCGAGCTTTAAGGACTAATAAGAAGCTACCTTAGCGACTAGAAGCTCAAGATGGCCGGAGATGCTTGATCAAGTTCAAATTGACACTGAGCCAAATGCCAAAATAGCTTCATTATGATCCATGTGGTTATAAGAGCAAAGAATTGAAAATGGAGCACCACTGAAATGAGGAAGAAGATGACCACCGCCGAATTTGAACCCCCAAATTGACAATTCCTCAGAATCAATTCCAAAATTAAGTGAGGGAAATGTTCAAGGTGATAAATAGATGAGGTTAGGGCAAAGAAACATGAAGGAGGACCACCTGAACACCAAGAACATCAATGGAGCTCCACTGTCAACAATGGCGATTTGCTATTTTTGAGGTATTAAGCTCCAATGCCGTGAGTGAAGCTTGGTGGTGGTCTAAAGAGATACAGGAAGCAATGAGGGTGCGACAAGGAAAAGAGGTAATTAGGCATGGCAGCTCTGTACCTCCCACTCCTACACGCTGACCTCACCATGCCTTGCACCTTTCGCACTGGAGGTTGAAGATGACCACAAGAAAGCTCACGATTCATACCGCTGGATGAAACCAACACCGAGATAGTGCCACGCCTACAGTTTATAACACAACGTTGCAATTAGATTGGCTCAGAGAAGCCCCACGTTGCAAACTCAAATTACGAAGGGGTACGCGAGCGCTGGATTTAATCCAACGCCCGATTCAAAATCGCAACCGAGGGTCCGGGTTCGGAAATCTCAATGCGTTGGATTGCGATCTAACTGACAATCAATCTTGCAACCGAAGGTCTGCGATTTAGATCTAACGTTGAGAATGCGCGCTTTAAAAGGGAGGCTCTGCGCTTAGTTGATTCTGATCAAATCGATTGACTCGAGCCCGAACTCGAACCAAGCAATGTGAAAACCAAGTTTGACTTTGAAAAAGAACGAGACTTTGAAAGATTTATTTGAGGTAGCAAAATAACTAAATTATGAAAATTTTACGTGTTTGCTAACTCAGATATTAACCTTGTGTAAAATTTTCAGAGGTGCTGTGAATAAATTTCCAAAATTCTACAAGGCTGCATTTAATATTTGATCAGAGTCAAACAGTGTTTGATCCAGAGGGGTCACTTACCATCACGAGACTTAGGAAAAATATTTTCAGAGGGTGATCATAAGATTTGACAAGATTGTTTTTGGAATAGCAAGATTTGGATCAACAAGACTTGTGACAATGTATTTCCACACTTCCTTGTACAAGAATTTCTTGGCACCACAGAAATACATGATGTAAGAAAAAGTTTTAATTTCTACTGATTTTACATTTGAAACACAAGCCCAAAATTGGGATGTTACAACTCTCCCTTTACAAGAATCTCGACCAGATTCTCGTTACTCTGAGAAGAAAGAAGGAAAATCCACGGCGCTTACTTCGCGCCCTCTGCTTCATCTTTCGTAATGGTTTGACCACTCAACCTTAAGGAACTTGATGAAATTCTCAAGAATAGAACAGATGCTCGTGGTAGGTCAAATTCTCCCGCACATCGAGAACCTCCATGGAGCTCTCACGGACGCGAGGCACTTCTTCAGTGTGAAACATGGAACCATCATGCACTTCGCGCACCAGTAGCTCAATCAGACGCATCGCTCCAACTTTCTCGATGATACGTAAGGCCCAACATAGTTGCCCTTGATGTGATGCTTCAAGGGTGAGACTTGAGATACACAAAGTCATTGGCCTCAAAGCTCAACTCACGGCGACGACGACCGCATAGCTGATCGGGCCGCGGCGCAGATGCTCGCGATCAATCGAACTTGACTTTCGCCTCATTGATCGAACCGAGCCGAAATTGCCGCCACCAGCCTCTCACTACTAACGGTTCTCGTGATCTCTCCCATACAAAGCTCAATGCCATGCCAAGACGGCTCGAAATCGTTGTTGTGAGAACTCAGAAATGGTAGGCACTTCTCCCACTTCTTCCCATAGGAAAGAACACAAGCACGGCATATCTTCCAACACTTGGTTGACTCGCCCGCCTCAATGAAGGCGGTCCCCATAGCCTCTGCGCACTATGCCAAAACCGCGAGGTGAAAAGCGCATACGATCAGAAATAATCGCTTCGCACACCGTGACCACAATCCTCGAGATAAAGTTCGCCAAAGGCCCCACACGGCCGAAGTCTTGACAGAAGGAAATGTGCCACTTTAGTCAACCCGCCGAGCAAAGGTCAAGAAGACCTCGCTGACGCCGATGCTCGCCTTCACACGACATAAAGACACGCCGCACTCGCAACGAACTCCGCAATTCGCGCTTCATGCGAGTCCACTGCATCCGACGAAGGTCTCCACATCTTGGTAGCCCCGGATGAATAGACAAAGGAGAATCGCGGCTTCATGCGAGAATCACCGCAATGGCTCAGCTTCCCGCTAAGGTTACGCTTCTAATGGGCCTCACACCACGCTAGATTCAGGCCTCTCTGCGCGCCAATAATCACACGCTCAACCACAAGAACCAAGCCAGCTTCTCGCTAATTATTTGGCCTGCACCACCCCCATAAAATAGTCTTGTGGTTGCAACTATGCATGATAGAGTAAAACAACATACATTTGAAATGCTAGGTTCAATAATGATCAAAGGTCTGCGACTTGCCTTCGTTGAGCAATGGGGAGGCTTCAGCAGAGGTTGCTGGATCCAAGAACTCCTCTTCATACTCGGGACCTACACGATCGCAAAGAACCAAATAAACAAGGCAGGTTTGGGCAAAAGGACTTAAAAGAATCAAAAGAACTTAGACAAATCCAACTTAAAACTAGAAGAACGGGAGGTCTTGGCTTGAGGGTAGGTCCAACTCAAGGGAGAGTGAAACTTCAGATCTCAAGCACGAAGAGAACAAGGTGAAAGCAAAGAAGCTAGGAATGAGGAAAATGGTGGTGGAGGGAGACTCTCTCGGCTACAAATAGCATGAGTTGGCTGGGAAGCTTAGGTGACACAGAGCACGTGTCAAGGGTAGGTGAAAAATAGTACAAGGATAAAACAAGGCATGCCATCAAAAGGAGGAACAAAGTATCTCAGATGTGACCACGTTCAATGTACCGCAACAACATTAAATGTTCAGAGATTTTCTGCTGCAAGACATGCAGAAAGGAGAAAAGGGAACATGGCTAGCTCAAACAAAGAGGTAGGTCAAAGCAACAGGAGAAAGTCGTGACCAAAGGAGAGGTCCAACCACTAGGTGGTCCTAGGAGGAGGTCCTGCGGAGGAGGAGGTCCTGAGAAGGAGGCTCCGCAGAAGATAAAGGAGGTCCTGTTCCACTGGGGTGGTCTTTGCAAAAAGACCAGGGGCCATGACCACATAGGGTGGTCGTGACACGAGAGGGTGGTCTTTGCAAAAAGACCAGAGGTCATGACCACATAGGGTGGTCGTGACACGAGAGGGTGGTCTTTGCAAAAAGACCAGAGAGGAGGTCCTAAGGGCAAGAAGGAGGTCCAAAGGATCCTAAGGGCAAGAAGGAGGTCCAAAGGATAAAAGGAAAAGCGCAATGAACCTGGGCTACACGATCTTGATCAGGTGGTCCAAAGGGGAAAGGAATGTTCGGAGCACACAAACGCACACTTACATTGGGCCGCCCAAACTCAATCGGACGCACCACAGCGCAAGGGCACGTTCGGACCACGTGAATGCTTCCTCTGAATCAGGCCATCCAAACAAGATGTAATGGTCCCGGGAGGGAAAGCGTATAGGGTTTGGACTTTAGGGAGGTCTAGGCAAAAGGGAGTTTCAACGGGTAAGATTTAAAAGTGAAAAGGATCTAACGGAGGAGATCCACGGGAGGACGTCCAAAGTGGTTCTAACAATCAAGATCTAACAAGAGGAGGTCTTGATGGTTAAGATCTAACAAGGGGAGGTCCTGACGATTAAGATTTAACAAGGGGATGTCCAACACAAATGAGGTCCAAACCTAAGGAGGTCTAAACCTAGGAGAGGTCCTAACCAAAGGGGAGTTAGGACCAGGAGGAGGTCCAGGAGAGGAAAAACTGGGCTAAAGGGCACACAAGGCAAACAAAGAGAGAGGGCCAAAAGCCAAAGAGCACTAGAGAACTCCAGCAACGAACAAAGAGCTAAAAGGTATTAGTTGGAGTTTGGTTAGTTCAAATTAAACCTCCAATATTTCCAAAGTCCCAAGTCAAGCTTGAGCAAACCAATAAACCAAATGGTTCCTTTTAGGTTTTGAAATCTGACAAGAACTCTAAAACAAACAGGACGTTACAAACCTTCACCCCTTAAAGGGAATCTCGACCCCGAGATTTGAGCTGGCTAGAGAATAAGTGCGGGAACTCCTTCTTGAGGTCCTCTTCGCGCTCCCAAGTTGCTTCTGCTTTAGTGTGGTTGCTCCATTGTACTTTGCAAACTCAGATGGTCTTGGTCCTTGTGACTCGTTCTGATATGTCCAAGATCTTGATGGGTTGCTCTTTGTAAGTGAGGTCTTCTTGGAGGTCCAGGGCTTCTAAAGACATCTGCTCCTCAGGCACTCGCAAGCACTTCTTCAACTGAGACACATGGAAGACATTGTGCACTCCAGCGAGTTGAGGAGGGAGGTCTATCTTGTAGGCAACTTCTCTTCGGGCAAGAATTGGAAAAGATCCAATGAATCTTGGTGCAAGTTTCCCACTGACATAAAATGGTGCATCCCTTTGAGAGGTGACACTTTAAGGTACACTTGATCTCCAGAAGTAAAAGCTAGATCTCGACGTCTATTGTTGGCATAGCTTTTCTGTCTGGTTTGAGCAGTTTTCAACTTCTCTCTTATCGATTTTACTTGATCTTCTGCTTCCTTCAAGAGGTTTAGTCCAAGAACTTGTCCTTCACCAGACTCTGTCCAGTACAAAGGTGTCCTACACTTCCTCCCATAGAGAGCTTTGAATGGTGACATTTGAAGACTTGCTTGGTAGCTGTTATTGTAGGAGAACTCAGCATAGGGCAGCATCCGATCCCAACTAGCTTGCTTTTCCAGAGCACAAGCTCTCAACATGTCCTCAAGGACCTGGTTAACCCTTTTGGTTTGGCCATCAGTTTGTGGGTGATAAGTTGTATTGAAGTTGAGGTCTATGCCCAGGACATCATGCAACTTTTGCCAAAACTTGGAGGTGAACTGAGATCCCCTGTCCGACACAATCTTCTTAGGCACCCCATGTAAACATACAATTCTAGCCATATAGAGCTTTGCTAACTTGTCTCCAGAATAGGTGGTCTTGATGGGGATAAAATGGACCCCTTTTGTCAAGCGATCGACGACCACCCAAATGGAATCAAAACCAGCTTGGGTCTAGGGTAGACCAGTTATAAAGTCCGTCCCGATCTCTTCCCATTTCCACTCGGGTATGGGCAAGGGCACCAAAAGATCTCCAGTTCTTTGGTGTACAGCCTTAACTCTTTGACAAGTATCACACTTGGCTATATACTTTGCAATTTCACGCTTCATTCTAGGCCACCAGTACATCTCCTTGATGTCTTGATACATCTTTGTAGCTCTAGGATCTTTAGGGCATGCACTATGGCTGCCAACTCCAAGTCATGTGTGGGATAATTGGCTTCATGAGGCTTCAATTGTCGGGAAGCATAAGCCACTACTTTTCCTTCTTGCATTAGAACACAACCAAGGCCCTACCGGGATGCATCACAAAAGACTTCAAAGTCTTTATGGATATTCGGCAAAACAAGTACTGGGGTAGAGGTCAAGCACTTTTTGAGCTCTTGAAAACTGTTCTCACAAGCTGGTGTCCATGCATACTTGCTTTCCTTTTTAAGCAACTGAGTGAGAGGTCTTGCTAGTCTTGAAAATCCTTTAATAAACCTACGATAATACCCTGCCATGCCAAGAAAACTCCTGACCTGCGGCACTGTCTTAGGTGGTTTCCAATCTAGCACATCTTGGACCTTGCTGGGGTTAACTGCTATTCCTATTCCTGACATAACATGCCCTAAAAAGGTGATCACTTTCATCCAAAAGTCACACCTTTTGAATTTGGCATAAAGCTGGTGGTATCTAAGCTTATCTAGGACCATCCTAAAGTGTTCTTCATGCTCTGCCTCATTCTTGGAGTATACTAGAATGTCATCAAAGAAGACAACGACACATTTATCCAGGTACTCCACGAACACTTTATTCATCAAGTTTATAAAGTAAGCAGGAGCATTGGTTAACCCAAAAGACATAACAGTGAACTCATAGAGCCGATAACGAGTTGAGAAGGTCGTCTTTGGGATGTCCTCTTGTCGGATTTTCAGCTGATGATAACCTGATCTTAAATCAATCTTGGAGAACACTACGACTCCCATTAACTGGTCAAACAGGTCATCAATCCTAGGCAAAGGATACTTGTTCTTGATAGTAACGTCATTGAGTGCTCTATAGTCCACACACATCCGTTGAGTACCATCTTTCTTGGGCACAAAGATCACAAGAGCTCTCCAAGGTGAAGAGCTCGGCCGAATGAAACCTTTGTTTTGCATTTCTTCAATTTGCTGCTTCAGTTCAACAAGATCATTGACAGGCAATCGGTAGGGCCTTTTAAAGATTGGAGCTGTCCCTAGGACTAAGTTGATGACAAACTCTATGTCCCTGTCTGGAGGCATTCCAGGTAGCTCATCAGGGAAAACATCAGGGTACTCCCTTACCACAGGGAGGTCTTCAAGCTTCACTTTCCTCAAACAAGCAAGGCTGGGACCTCCTCTAAAAGAGGTCTTGGGACTGAACTCTACTTGGACTCCTAGCTCATTGGTGAGCACAATTGACTTTCTAGCACAGTCTATCTGACCTTGGTTCTTTGCTAACCAGTATATTCCAAGAATCACATCTAACCTTTGGGAGTGCAAGACCACTAGGTGATACGGGGGAGGCCCGATCTTCTCAGTGAGGAACCGTGGATAGTTGATGCGAAGTAGACGATGTCACTAGCTGAACACTCGCGCCAATGCACGAACCCTCAACTCTTCGGAATACGCCCAAAACACACCGGGTAGTTGTTCGTCGCGAGACCACGAACGACGAACGCCAAGTCCCCAATTCCCGATGGAACGACGGCTTGACCCTGAATTGCAGAACAAAACAATGGATCGCCTAGCTCTCTCTCAAAGCCCTCGCATGAACTCTGGTGTCGAAAGAACACACAATAGCTGTGTTTCAATCTTATGCATAAACTGGTCTATGGATGCAAAGGAGGGGCAAGGGTACTTAAGGCACCCTCCACGACTCACGCACGGCCTAGGGCCGGCTACACACGCCGAATCAAACTCTAATTCGGCTAAGACCCAAAAAACACACAAAAAGGAAAATCTAACTTAAATCAGGTCTTCTGAAGTTGGGGCCATACCCATTGTGTGGGACTTGGAATAAGCTTTCAAACAAGTCCAGGAACACCTCAATCGGACTCCGTATGCAAAAGTTATGGCCTTTTTATTACAGCCCTGTTGGGCTGTCCCGAACCGAATCCGAATTGAATTCTGAGTTGATTCCGAGATGAATTTCGGTTGGGCTTGTGGAGGATCCGAATTGGGCTTGAATTCTTGGGCCTTTCTCCTCTTGGTTGATCCACGTGAGCTTCTCCTCCATTGCTTTGGCTCCAGCCTCCCTCTCGGTTCCAAAGGCTTCACAATGTTCAAACCTGAGAATGCACAAAACATTTGCATGAGGTAGTACTCAATTCTCATCAATGAAAATAGAAGATTCATTAAGAAACAAAAGCACCTGTTGATTTAGAACTTTAGCTCTTGCTCTAGTCAGTGGACCAACACTTCTATTATTTGTAGCTTCACTTATGGCGTCCATCTCAGTATGTGCGTGACCACCAATAGGGAAAGATGTATCAGTGTTAGGGATGCCCTCATCATCCTCCCC
The DNA here is from genome assembly GCA_036346255.1 of Ampelocalamus luodianensis. Lineage (NCBI taxonomy): Eukaryota > Viridiplantae > Streptophyta > Magnoliopsida > Poales > Poaceae > Ampelocalamus > Ampelocalamus luodianensis. Next base: position 46,381,845 of record CM070625.1, on the reverse strand, counting down.
CTCTTGAAAAGGCGTTGTCCTCGACGCTGGATCGTCACCACCAAAGAAAGGTGATAAATCAGCGACATTGAACGTAGAGCTCACACCATAGTCATCGCCGGAAAGCTCTATCTTGTAGGCATTGTCGTTGATCTTCGCAAGCACCTTGAAAGGCCCATCACCTCGCGGCAGCAATTTGGACTTGCGACGTTCTGGAAAACGATCCTTGCGATATATGTACCCAAACCAAATCACCTGGTTGAAAAATCATCTTCTTCCTCTTCTTGTTCGCCTTCTCAGCATAGAACTTGACCTTGCGCTCTATCTCTTCTTTTGTTTTTAGATGCAATTTCTTCACATATTCAGCTCGCTTGGACGCCTCCATATGAACACGGTGCTCGACTTGAAGTGGCAAAGAAATCAAGCGGCGTAAAGGGTTTGAAGCCATACACCACCTCAAAAGGACACAATCACAGAGTGGAGTGCACACCGATTATAAGCGAATTCCACGCGCGCAAACAATCCTCCCACTCGCGCAGGTTCTTCTTGATCATAGTCCGCAGTAGCATCGAAAGTGTGCGGTTCACCACCTCCGTTTGACCATCAGTTTGGGGATGACAAGTTGTGCTGAATAACAACTTCGTCCCCAGTTTACCCCAAAGCGTCTTCCAGAAGTAGCTCATGAACTTCACGTCGCGATCTAACACAATAGTGCGTGGCACGCCATGTAGCCTCACAATCTCCCTGAAAAACAAGTTAGCAATATGCGACGCATCGTCGCTCTTGTGGCACGGAATGAAGTGTGCCATCTTCGAAAAACGATCCACAACGACAAAAACAGAAATCGCTCCCCCTCTTAGTCCTAGGCAGTCCTAAAACAAAATCCATACTAATATCCTCCCATGGTGCATTGGGAACAGGTAGAGGGGTATACAAACCGTGTGGATTCAACTTCGATTTCGCTTTGTGGCAAGTAATGCATCGCTGCACATACCTCTCCACATCTCGCCTCATCTTAGGCCAATAAAAGTGATCGCTCAAAGATAGACAACGCCTTCTCGTCCAAAATGTCCCATCAATCCACCTGCATGTGATTCCTGCAGTAATAACAAATGCACGGAGGATTCTGGAACGCATAATTTGTTAGTGCGAAACAAAAACCCATCATGGATGTGAAATTTATCCCAGCTGTTTCCCTCTTTGCAATGTGTGTAAGGAATGGAAAAATCATGGTCATGAGCATATAAATCACGCAAACTCTCTAAACCAGGAACTTGCACTCCTAATTGAGTTAAAAGCACACTTTTCCTAGAAAGAGCATCAGCTACCATATTTTCCTTTCCCTTCTTGTATTTCACAGTGTAAGGAAACGATTCAATGAATTCGACCCATTTGGCATGTCTACGATTCAGATTTGCTTGGCCTTTTAAATACTTTAATGCCTCATGATCAGAATGAATAATGAACTCTTTAGGCCATAAATAGTGTTGCCAAGTTTCTAACGCACACACTAACGCATAAAGCTCTTTGTCATAGACCGGATAATTCAATTGAGCACCATTCAGTTTCTCACTAAAATAAGCTACCGGTCTACCCTCTTGCATTAAAACACCGCCAATACCCAATCCACTAGCATCACACTCAATTTCAAAATTTTTAGTGAAATCAGGTAAAACAAGCAACGGTGCTTCAGTCAAGCATTTCTTAAGTTCAACAAAAGCATTGTCTTGCGCTACCCCCACACAAATTCAACACCCTTTTTAGTAAGTTCATTCAAAGGGGCAGCGATGGTGCTAAAATCCTTCACAAAGCGCCGATAAAAACCAGCGAGACCATGAAAGCTCCTAATCTGACTTACGTTCACAGGAGTTGGCCAATTTTTAATCGCTTCAATTTTGAACTCATCTACTTCAACTCCCTGTGCAGAAACAACATAACCCAAAAAGATGACACGATCTTTGCAAAACCTAGCCTCACGTAAAACTTGTAGAACTTGTCTAAGATGGTCTATGTGTTCAGATTCAGTGCGACTGTAAATCAGAATATCATCAAAGTACACAACCACAAATTTACCAATAAAATGCCTTAAAACATGATTCATTAAGCGCATGAATGTACTAGGTGCATTAGTTAAACCAAAAGGCATGACTAACCACTCATACAACTCAAATTTTGTTTTAAATGCTGTTTTCCACTCATCCCCTTCATGCATCCTAATTTGATGGTAACCACTGCACAAATCTATCGTAGAGAAAATAACAAAGACCACTCAATTCGTCTAGCATATCATCGAAGCGAGGTATAGGATGACGATATCGAATTGTGATATTAATAATCGCTCGACAATCTACGCACATACGCCATGAACCATCTTTCTTAGGAACTAAAATAACACGAACAGCACAAGGGCTTAAGCTTTCACGTACATACCCTTTGGAGAGAAGCTCTTGTACTTGTTTCTGAATTTCCTTTGTTTCCTCAGGATTGGTGCGGTACGGTGGTCGGTTCGGCAGCGACGCTCCTGGAATCAAGTCGATCTTATGTTCTATCCCACGGATTGGTGGTAGCCCAGCTAGTACCTCGGTTGGAAAGAAGTTGCTGATGTCCTACAAAACACAAGCAACACCACTAGGAAGAGAAGACAAGTCGTTAGTCGAAAGCAAGACGTCTTTGTACAACAGTACAAAGTGCACCAAATTGGGATCTTCGCTGAATTCTCTCATCTCTGATTTGGTGGCTAACATCACTAAATTCTTCTCTCGCTCTTTGGCAGTCTCAACGTGCATCTCAATTTTCTGCATTGAAGAATTCACAATCTGTTGCGATGTAAGCGGCTTCAAGATGATATCCATATTGTTCCATCGAAATGTGTAGCGATTTGTACGCCCATCGTGAACAGGAGAACGGTCATATTGCCATGGCCGTCCCAAGAGCAAGTGACACACCGTCATAGGCACTACATCGCAGTCCACAGTGTCGGTGTACTTCCCAATAGAAAACGTCACACGCACCATATAGTTCACCTTCACTTCCTCTTTGTCGCTCAACCATTGCACATGATGAGGACGTGGACGCGGCAAGTACTTCAAACCCAACTTATGACACATATCCTTCCTGGCCAAGTTATGACAACTCCCACCATCAATAATCACTTTGCATACCTTACCCTTATCAAGTTTTGCCCATGTCTGAAACAAATTGCACCGCTGTTCGAGTGACGGCGATGGCATCACACTAAGCACCTTGGGTGTGCAAACAATGGAATACTGCTCAGTGTTAGGAAACTCGTGATCGCACTCACATTGTTCTATGTCATCGGTGTGCAAGACCGGTCACAAGATCGGCGACTCGTCATCACTAGTGAAACATAACCGCCATCTTCGCCGATAAGCATAGTTCGACATTTGGGCAATCCCTCTGAAAATGGCCAACACCCTTGCACTTGAGGCAAATGATGTCACGTGAACGTCCTGTTGACCCCATAGACGAGGTCGCACTAGCAGCGGGTGCCGAAGGTCGACACACCAGTGATGGTGTACTCTCCAACTTCTTACTTGCGGAACTACGCGTCGCCGAATGCTTCCGCCGAGGAGTGCTCTGCTTACCGGGCCGTTGTTATATGGCTGTCTGGATCGGTGAAGAACGTGAACGAGCAAATAATCGTGCGTCTTCAATCACTTGTCGCCACCTTGGCGTGCTTGGTGCAAAGAACTCAATCATATCATTATAGGGATGGTGATTGACAATGTGCTTGACAACATGATTCATGCCAGCTAGAAATCTCGCCATGGTCTGTTCTTCATTCTCCCGGACATCTGCATGTATCATGATAGTCTCCATTTCTTATGATATTCATCAATTGATCTCATACCTTGTCGCAGCCTTCACAACTTCTCAAATAGTGAACGCTTGTAGTGGCGAGGTACAAAGCGTGCCCGCAAATGCTACTTCATCTGCTCCCAGGTGATAATCGGCAACTCATGACGCTCCATGCGCTTACGGATGAACTGCTCCCACCAATGTGTGGCATAATCATCCAAGCCATTGGACGCAAGCAACAGCTTCTTCTCATTGGAATAGTTGTTCATCCGAAACAACTTATCAACTTTCAGCTCCCAAGTGAGGTATTGTTCGACATCTGTACCACCTAAAAATATAGGGAGAGAAAATTTGGGCTTAGCGACAAAATCCTCGGCGTCGTCATGTCGAGGACGCTGCACGTTGTTGCAGTGGTGGCGCTGTCGATCATCGTCATCGACGGGGAAATCGTCATCCCATTGCTCGACCTCATCAACCCAGCTACGAGGTGCACGATGCACACCTCCTCCGTGGACACCCTGTGGTGCACCTCCATCCTGGCCGCCGTTGCCTCGGCCACGCCCATATGCCTGAGGGCGTGCGGCGGCTGCCATCCCGACGTTTGGCGGCACCGCCATGCGACGCGCCTGTCGCTGTCGTCGCTCCTCATCCACACGAATAGCACACTCCTCCTTGGTCTCATTGTGCAAAACGGCCGGAGGGCCATGCACACTCGTGTCATCAGCTTGCGCACCCCCACGTAGATTGTGTTGTGCGAACATGGCACGCAGCTCCAGGAAGTTATGGTTGATGGCACACGCAAAGATAAATGAGACTCAATGCAAACAAAGGAATGAGCTCAAACGGAAATAGAGATAAAACAAGCTCGTTTTGCACCAAGTACAAGGATAAACGCTAGCCAATTGCAACAAAATATACTAGGGCATAAGATTGCTCAAAGAAAATTGAAAAACACAAACTGAAACTATGACCTGGTACTATAGCAGCCCAAATTAGGCGCGGATCAACTCAGAAAAGGATGTCGTCTTCACGGGAAACCTTAGAATCACTTGTAGAGGGTCTGTGTCAATTTTGAGCGAATTCTGAGAAACTTGATTTTTCTCGGTTTGCGGGCCCGTTTTGAGGCCATAAACGACCTTTTTTGGGGTCGAAGTCGCTGCGCATATGCCTGAGTGCTTACGCGGATCTGAAATCACCAGATTTCCCAGACTTCTTTTTTTGGCTATATTTTCCCGTTTGCTTTCCAACGGATCAAGAAACGCTCCAATCGGAGGTCGTATGCAAAAGTTAGCTTTTTTTTTAATGCCGCAGCTCTTTCTATATGCGGCTGCTTTTGCTCTTCTGTTCTCTCTTCTTTCAATGTCCGAATGTATTTTGTGCTACTCTCGTGTTTGCGTAATGTCCACAATTCAGCAAAGTGTAAACAAAGTTCAATGAGCAGCCCAAAGCAATATCAATAGCTAGTCTCAAGATGAAAGGATATATAAAAGATACCAAATGTGGTTCAGCCGGTGATGATGTCGTGGCCGAAACACAAGATGGAGCAATTGGACTTGGATTGTGTTTGAGCTAGAGGTTGATACGGACGCTAGTCCCACCAAGGAATTCGGATAAGGAAACAACACCGTTTCGGATTACAGTTTTTGGGTGCTAATTGAGGGAGTTCAATCAGCAATTTTTGACAAAGATTAAGCTACGCAATGGAAACACAAGGATCAACACTAAAACAAAACTCTAATGGATGAAAAGTTAACTAAATGCACAAGAAATAACAGATTAAACTACGGTTTTGGTATTGCAACGGATCAAGAAACGCTCCAATCGGAGGTCGTATGCAAAACGCTCCCTGAATTGCAGAACAAAACAATGGATCGCCTAGCTCTCTCTCAAAGCCCTCGCATGAACTCTGATATCGAAAGAACAAGCAATAGCTGTGTTTTAATCTTATGCATAAACTGGTCTAATGGATACAAAGGAGGGGCAAGGGTACTTAAGGCACCCTCCACGACTCACGCACGGCCTAGGGCCGGCTACACACGCCGAATCAAACTCTAATTCGGCTAAGACCCAAAAAAACACACAAAAAGGAAAACCTAACTTAAATCCGTCACATTGTTTTGGTCATAGCGGCGCGACCGTACGTCTTCTGAAGTTGGGGCCGTACCCATTGTGTGGGCCTTGGAATAAGCTTTCAAACAAGTCCAAGAACACCCCAATCGGACTCCGTATGCAAAAGTTATGACCTTTTTATTACAGCCCTGTTGGGCTGTCCCGAACCGAATCCGAATTGAATTCTGAGTTGATTCCGAGATGAATCTCGGTTGGGCTTGTGGAGGATCCGAATTGAGCTTGAATTCTTGGGCCTTTCTCCTCTTGGTTGACCCACATGAGCTTCTCCTCCATTGCTTTGGCTCCGGCCTCCCTCTCGGTTCCAAAGGCCTCACAATGTTCAAACTTGAGAATGCACAAAACATTTGCATGAGGTAGTACCCAATTCTCATCAATGAAAATAGAAGATTCATTAAGAAACAAAATCACCTGTTGATTTAGAAGTTTAGCTCTTGCTCTAGTCAGTGGACCAGCATGCACTTCTCCACTTGTATTATTTGTAGCTTCACTTATGGCGTCCATCTCAGTATGCGCGTGACCACCAATAGGGAAAGATGTATCAGTGTTAGGGATGCCCTCATCAATAGGTCTATAGAAAAAGGTACTCCCAAGATTTCCAAGGTAAGATTTGGGCACAAGGAGGTAGTCCTCATTTCTGAGCCCGGAGAGTGAATCAGCATAGGGTTTACTAAAGGAGATATAGCCAACCCATTTTCACCCACAAACTTGGTCGAAACAAATGAATGAGAAGCTCCTGAATCGAAAAGAACTGTTGCTGGTATTGAATTGACAAGAAACGTACAAAGAACCACATCTGATGCGGTTTGAGCTTCATCAGCTGTGACGTGGTTCACACGTCCTCTGATATATTGGACCGAGGGCTTCATAGCAACATTGTTGCCTGAAGGGGGAGGTCCTTAACCAACTCAGACTGGAGCAGGAACTGAGGTGGTCACCCGTTTCTATTGCAATGAAGTAGGGCATTATGGCAATAAATACCCAAAGAAGTTACAAGCCAAACTCCTCGCGACTTCTTCTGAAAATGTCCTCCTGGTGAGGTCGTTTGAGGGCTAGAGGTGTGAGAGGACCACCGGGTTAAATCCGTAAGACCGAGTCTAAGCAAGGCCTTATGGACATAACTCTGGGCCTTAAGTAAATGAATTCTATGTTAACACCAGCTAAGTGACAAAACTTGACTGAAACTAGAGCCCCGGTGATCATACGTATTGCTCCTCTGCAAGTACTACATTATGATCGGTTTTCTAAACAATCAAAGACCACACTTAGTGAGCTAAAATGGAATTCATTAACAGCGAGCATGAGGTCATGTTGGCTCCCAGGATCAGCGAACAACATTGATACGGGGGAGGCCCGATCTTCTCAGTGAGCAACCGTGGATAGTTGACGCGAAGTAGACGATGTCGCTAGCTGAACACTCGCGCCAATGCACGAACCCCCAACTCTTCGGAATACGCCCAAACACACCGGATAATTGTTCGTCGCGAGACCACGAACGACGAACGCCAAGTCCCCAATTCCCAATGGAACGACGGTTTGACCTTGAATTGCAGAACAAAACAATGGATCGCCTAGCTCTCTCAAAGCCCTCGCATGAACTCTGATGTCGAAAGAACAAGCAATAGCTGTGTTTCAATCTTATGCATAAACTGGTCTAATGGATACAAAGGAGGGGCAAGTGTACTTAAGGCACCCTCCACGACTCACGCACGGCCTAGGGCCGGCTACACACGCCAAATCAAACTCTAATTCGGCTAAGACCAAAAAAAACACAGAAAAAGGAAAACCTAACTTAAATCCGTCACATTGTTTCGGTCATAGCGGCGCGACCATACGTCTTCTGATGTTGGGGCTGTACCCATTGTGTGGGCCTTGGAATAAGCTTTCAAACAAGTCCAAGAACACCCCAATCGGACTCCGTATGCAAAAGTTATGACCTTTTTATTACAGCCCTGCTGGGCTATCCCGAACCGAATCCGAATTGAATTATGAGTTGATTCCGAGATGAATCTCGGTTGGGCTTGTGGAGGATCCGAATTGGGCATGAATTCTTGGGCCTTTCTCCTCTTGGTTGACCCACGTGAGCTTCTCCTCCATTGCTTTGGCTCCGGCCTCCCTCTCGGTTCCAAAGGCCTCACAATGTTCAAACCTGAGAATGCACAAAACATTTGCATGAGGTAGTACCCAATTCTCATCAATGAAAATAGAAGATTCATTAAAAAAAAATCACCTGTTGATTTAGAAGTTTAGCTCTTGCTCTAGTCAGTGGACCAGCATGCACTTCTGCACTTGTATTATTTGTAGCTTCACTTATGGCATCCATCTCATATGCGTGTGACCACCAATAGGGAAAGATGTATCAGTGTTAGGGATGCCCTCATCAATAGGTCTATAGAAAAAGGTACTCCCAAGATTTCCAAGGTAAGATTTGGGCACAAGGAGGTAGTCCTAATTTCTGAGCCCGGAGAGTGAATCAGCATAGGGTTTACTAAAGGAGATATAGCCAACCCATTTTCACCCACAAACTTGGTCGAAACAAATGAATGAGAAGCTCCTGAATCGAAAAGAACTGTTGCTGGTATTGAATTGACAAGAAACGTACAAAGAACCACATCTGATGCGGTTTGAGCTTCATCAGCTGTGACGTGGTTCACACGTCCTCTGATATATTGGACCGAGGGCTTCATAGCAACATTGTTGCCTGAAGGGGGAGGTCCTTGACCAACTCAGACTGGAGCAGGAACTGAGGTGGTCACCTGTTTCTATTGCAATGAAGTAGGGCATTATGCCAATAAATGCACAAAGAAGTTACAAGCCAAACTCCTCGCGACTTCTTCTGAAAATGTCCTCCTAGTGAGGTCGTTTGAGGGCTAGAGGTGTGTGAGGACCACCGGGTTAAATCCGTAAGACCGAGTCTAAGCAAGGCCTTATGGACATAACTCTGGGCGTTAAGTAAATGAATTCTAAGTTAACACCATCTAAGTGAGAAAACTTGACTGAAACTAGAGCCCCGGTGATCATGCGTACTGCTCCTGCAAGTACTACATTATGATCGGTTCCCTAAACAATCAAAGACCACACTTAGTGAGCTAAAATGGAATTCATGAACAACGAGCATGAGGTCATGTTGGCTCCCAGGATCAGCGACCAACATTGATACGGGGGAGGCCCGATCTTCTCAGTGAGGAACCATGGATAGTTGACGCGAAGTAAACGATGTCGCTAGCTGAACACTTGCGCCAATGCACGAACCCTCAACTCTTCGGAATACGCCCAAACACACCGGATAATTGTTCGTCGCGAGACCACGAAAGACGAACGCCAAGTCCCCAATTCCCAATGGAACGACGGCTTGACCCTGAATTGCAGAACAAAACAATGGATCGCCTAGCTCTCTCTCAAAGCCCTCGCATGAACTCGGATGTTGAAAGAACAAGCAATAGCTGTGTTTCAATCTTATGCATAAACTGGTCTAATGGATACAAAGGAGGGGCAAGAGTACTTAAGGCACCCTCCACGACTCACGCACGGCCTAGGGCCGGCTACACACACCGAATCAAACTCTAATTCGGCTAAGACCCAAAAAAACACACAAAAAGGAAAACCTAACTTAAATCCGTCACATTGTTTCGGTCATAGCGGCGCGACCGTACGTCTTCTGAAGTTGGGGCCATACCCATTGTGTGGGCCTTGGAATAAGCTTTCAAACAAGTCCAAGAACACCCCAATCGGACTCCGTATGCAAAAGTTATGGCCTTTTTATTACAGCCCTGTTGGGCTGTCCCGAACCGAATACGAATTGAATTCTGAGTTGATTCCGAGATGAATTTCGGTTGGGCTTGTGGAGGATCCGAATTGAGCTTGAATTCTTGGGGCTTTCTCCTCTTGGTTGACCCACGTGAGCTTCTCCTCCATTGCTTTAGCTCCGGCCTCCCTCTCCTCCCTCTCGGTTCCAAAGGCTTCACAACGTTCGAACCTGAGAATGCATAAAACATTTGCATGAGGTAGTACCCAATTCTTATAAATGAAAATAGAAGATTCATTAAGAAACAAAAGCACCTATTGATTTAGAAGTTTAGCTCTTGCTCTAGTCAGTGGACCAACATGCACTTCTGCACTTGTATTATTTGTAGCTTCACTTATGGCGTCCTTCTCAGTTTGTACGTGACCACCAATAGGGAAAGATATATCAGTGTTAGGGATGCCCTCATCATCCTCCCCCTCTTGAAAAGGCGTCGTCCTCGACGCTGGATCGTCACCACCAAAGAAAGGTGATAAATCAGCGACATTGAACGTAGAGCTCACACCATAGTCATCGCCGGAAAGCTCTATCTTGTAGGCATTGTCGTTGATTTTCGCAAGCACCTTGAAAGGTCCATCACGTCGCGGCAGCAATTTGGACTTGCGACGTTCTGTAAAACGATCCTTGCAAACCAAATCACCTGGTTGAAAAATCATCTTCTTCCTCTTCTGGTTCGCCTTCTCAGCATAGGACTTGACCTTGCGCTCTATCTCTTCTTTTGTTTTTAGATGCAATTTCTTCACATATTCAGCTCGCTTGGACGCCTCCATATGAACACGCTGTTGACTTGGAAGTGGCAGCGAATCAAGCGGCGTAAAGGGTTTGAAGCCATACACCACCTCAAAAGGACACAACTACGTAGTGGAGTGCACGGCCCGATTATAAGTGAATTCCACGTGCGGCAAACAATCCTCCCACTCGCGCAGGTTCTTCTTGATCATAGTTCGGAGTAGCATCGAAAGTGTGGGGTTCACCACCTCCGTTTGACCATCAGTTTGGGAATGACAAGTTGTGCTGAATAACAACTTCGTCCCTAGTTTACCCCAAAGCATCTTCCAGAAGTAGCTCATGAACTTCACGTCGCGATCTGACACAATAGTGCGTGGCACGCCATGTAGCCTCACAATCTCCCTGAAAAACAAGTTAGCAATATGCGACGCATCGTCGCTCTTGTGGCACGGAATAAAGTGTGCCATCTTCGAAAAACGATCCACAACGACAAAAACAGAATCGCTCCCCCTCTTAGTCCTACGCAGTCCTAAAACAAAATCCATACTAATATCCTCCCATGGTGCATTGGGAACAGGTAGATGGGTATACAAACCGTGTGGATTCAACTTCGATTTCGCTTTGTGGCAAGTAATGCATCGCTGCACATACCTCTCCACATCTCGCCTCATCTTAGGCCAATAAAAGTGATCGCTCAGATAGACAACGCCTTCTCACGCCCAAATGTCCCATCAATCCACCGCATGTGATTCCTGCAGAATAACAAACGCACGGAGGATTCGGAACACATAATTTGTTAGTGCGAAACAAAAACCCATCATCGATGTGAAATTTATCCCAGCCTTTTCCCTCTTTGCAATGTGTGTAAGGAACGGAAAAATCATGGTCATGAGCATATAAATCACGCAAACTCTCTAAACCAGGAACTTGCACTCCTAATTGAGTTAAAAGCACACTTTTCCTAAAAAGAGCATCAGCTACCACATTTTCTTTTCCCTTCTTGTATGTCACAATGTAAGAAAACGATTCAATGAATTCGACCCATTTGGCATGTCTACGGTTCAGATTTGCTTGGCCTTTTAAATACTTTAATGCCTCATGATCAGAATGAATAATGAACTCTTTAGGCCATAAATAGTATTGCCAAGTTTCTAATGCACGCACTAACGCATAAAGCTCTTTGTCATAGACCGGATAATTGAATTGAGCACCATTTAGTTTCTCACTAAAATAAGCTACCGGTCTACCCTCTTGCATTAAAACACCGCCAATACCCAATCCACTAGCATCACACTCAATTTCAAAAATTTTAGTGAAATTAGGTAAAACAAGCAACGGTGCTTCAGTCAAGCGTTTCTTAAGTTCAGCAAAAGCATTGTCTTGCGCTAACCCCCACACAAATTCAACACCCTTTTTAGTAAGTTCATTCAAAGGGGCAGCGATGGTGCTAAAATCCTTCACAAAGCGCCGATAAAAACCAGCGAGACCATGAAAGCTCCTAATCGACTTACGCTCACGAGAGTTGGCCAATTTTAATCGCTTCAATTTCGGACTCATCTACTTCAACTCCCTGTGCAGAAACAACATAGCCCAAAAAGATAACACGACCTTTGCAAAAAGTGCACTTTTCTAAGTTACCAAATAACCTAGCCTCACGTAAAACTTGTAGAACTTGTCTAAGATGGTCTATGTGTTCGATTCAGGTCTGATCAGAATCGAATATCATCAAAGTACACAACCACAAATTTACCAATGAAATGCCTTAAAACATGATTCATTAAGCGCATGAATGTACTAGGTGCATTAGTTAAACCAAAAGGCATGACTAACCACTCATACAACCCAAATTTTGTTTTAAATGCTATTTTCCACTCATCCCCTTCATGCATATCATCTTTCTTAGTACCATCTTGCATATCATCTAAGCGAGGTATAGGATGACGATATCGAATTGTGATATTATTAATCGCTCGACAATCTACACACATACGCCATGAACCATCTTTCTTAGGAACTAAAATAACAGGAACAGCACAAGGGCTTAAGCTTTCACGTACATACCCTTTGAAGAGAAGCTCTTGTACTTGTTTCTGAATTTCCTTTGTTTCCTCGGGATTGGTGCGGTACGGTGGTCGGTTCGGCAGCGACGCTCTTGGAATCAAGTCGATCTTATGTTCTATCCCACGGATTGGTGGTAGCCCAACTGGTACCTCGGTTGGAAAGACGTCGCTAAAGTCTTGCAAAACACAAGCAACACCACTAGGAAGAGAAGACAAGTCGTTAGTCGAAAGCAAGGCGTCTTTGTACAACAGTACAAAGTGCACCAAATTGGGATATTCGCTGAATTCTCTCATCTCTGATTTGGTGGCTAACATCACTAAATTCTTCTCTCGCTCTTTGGCAGTCTCAACGTGCATCTCAATTTTCTGCAATGAAGAATTCACAATTTGTTGCGGTGTAAGCGGCTTCAAGATGATATCTATATTGTTCCATCGAAATGTGTAGCGATCGTGAACAGCAGAACGGTCATATTGCCATGGCCGTCCCAAGAGCAAGTGACACACCGTCATAGGCACTACATCGCAGTCCACAGTGTCGGTGTACTTCCCAATAGAAAACGTCACACACACCATATAGTTCACCTTCACTTCCTCTTTGTCGCTCAACTATTGCACATGATAAGGACGTGGATGTGGCAAGTACTTCAAACCCAACTTATGACACATATCCTTGCTGGCCAAGTTATGACAACTCCCACCATCAATAATCACTTTGCACACCTTACCCTTATCAAGTTTTGCCCAAGTCTGAAACAAATTGCACCACTGTTCGAGTGACGGCGATGGCATCACACTAAGCACATTGGGTGTGCAAACAATGGAATATCGCCGTGTTAGAAAACTCGTGATCGCACTCACATTGTTCTATGTCATCAGTGTGCAAGACTGGCTGCGCATCAGGCGACTCGACATCACTAGCTGAAACATAACCGCCATCTTCGGTGATAAGCATAGTTCTGACATTTGGGCAATCCCTCTTAAAATGGCCAACACCCTTGCACTTGTGGCAAATGATGTCACGTGAACGTCCTGTTGACCCCATAGACGAGGTCGCACTAGCAGCGGGTGCCGTAGGTCGACGCACCAGCGATGGTGTACTCTCCAGCTTCTTACTTGCGGAACTGCGTGTCGCCGAATTGCTTCCGGCCGGAGGAGTGCTCCTGTTTGGTTGGCTGTTGTTATATGGCTGTCCCGGACTGGCTGAAGAACGTGAACGAGCAGCGAATCGTGCATCTTCAATCACTTGTCGCTCAGCTTCGCGTGCTTGGTGTAGCAACTCAATCATATCATTATAGGGATGGTGATTGACAATGCGCTTGACAGCAGCATGATTCATGCCAGCTAGAAATCTCGCCATGGTCTGTTCTTCATTCTCCCGGACATCTGCATGTATCATGATAGTCTCCATTTCCTTATGATATTCATCAATTGATCTCATACCTTGTCGCAGCCCTGTCAACTTCTCAAGTAGTGAACGATTGTAGTGGCGAGGTACAAAGCGTGCCCGCAAATGCTGCTTCATCTGCTCCCAGGTGATAATCGGCAACTCATGACGCTCCATGCGCTTACGGATGAACTGCTCCCACCAATGTGTGGCATAATCATCCAAGCCATTGGACGCAAGCAACAACTTCTTCTCATTGGAATAGTTGTTCATCTGAAACAACTTATCAACTTTCAGCTCCCAAGTGAGGTATTGTTCGGCATCTGTACCACCTGAAAATATAGGAAGAGAAAATTTGGGCTTAGTGACAAATCCTCAGCGTCGTCATGTCGAGGACGCTGCACGTTGTTGCAGTGGTGGCGCTGTCGATCATCGTCATCGACGGGGAAATAGTCATCCCATTGCTCGACCTCATCAACCCAGCTACGAGGTGCACGATGCACACCTCCTCCGTGGACACCCTGTGGTGCACCTCCACCCTGGCCGCCGTTGCCTCGGCCACGCCCATGTGCCTGAGGCCGTGTGGCGGCTGCCATCCCGACGTTTGGCGGCACCGCCATGCGACGCGCCTGTCGCTGTCGTCGCTCCTCATCCACACGAATAGCACGCTCCTCCTCGGTCTCATTGTGCAAAACGGCCGGAGGGCCGTGCACACTCGTGTCGTCAGCTTGCGCACCCCCACGTAGATTGTGTTGTGTGAACATGGCACGCAGCTCCAGGAAGTTATTGTTGATGGCCGTATGCAATTATGTGACCTCCTCCCCGAGGGTGTTCAGTCCAGTCTGAACTTCCCCGAGCTCATCGCGCACGCCATTGTCACCATTAGGAAGTTGTTTTTGTAGCATCTCGCGCAACCGAGTGTACTCTGTCCACGTAACCGGCGCCTCCGGATTAGGTGGATCCTCCTCGTGACCTGATATGGCAACAACTCACAAACAAGAAACGAGGTTATATCTGGGTTAGTAAAACAAAAGCTCTCTCTACTACGCTCGCAACTCACTGTCCTGAAAACAAGACAAGCTTACCGTTCCAAAGTGAATCAAGGACGGCAAATCGACAGTTGTGACAGCGAACGACCTTGCCTCTTGCAAGCTATGCCAAAATCGAGAAGTGAATAGCGAACCACGATCCGACATAATCGTCCTTGGCACACCATGCAAACTCACGATGCAGGCTATGTAGATATCTGCCAGAAGACCTACCCGAAGGTCCGTCTTAACAGGAAAGAAATGAGCCACTTTAGTTAATCGATCGATGACAACCCAGATGGCATCATTCTTCATTGGAGATCGGCGTAGACCAGTGATGAAGTCCATCCCGATCGAATCCCCACTTCCACTCTGGAATTGGCAAAGGCTGAAGAAGTCCGGCTAGACGCTGATGCTCGGCCTTGACACGACGACACACGTCGCACTCGGCAACAAACCTTGCAATCTCCCTCTACATTCGGGTCCACCAAAATCTCTACCGGAGATCTTGATACATCTTTGTGGCCCTAGGATGGATGGACAAGGGGGAATCATGGGCTTCGCGAAGAATCAAATCCCGCAATTCCAAGTCCTTTGGAACCACAAGGCGCTGTCCAAACCACACAACACCATGCCCGGATGGTACTGACTACCCATATCATAATCCTTGATCAATTCCAACCATCTTCTTTGCATGAGGTTCATATCTGGTTGGGTGAACAAATACTTCAAGCTCTTGTGATCCGAATACACTTCACAACGGTTACCGATCAAGTAATGCCGCCAAATCTTGAGTGTATGAACCACTGCAGCTAATCCAAGTCATGGGTAGGATAGTTGAGTTCATGAGGTTTCAACTGCCTTGATGCATAGGCCACAACCTTACCTTCCTGCATAAGCACACAACCGAGTCCCTGACGAGAGGCATCGCAAAAGATATCGAAACTCTTGTGGATATCGGGAAGAACAAGCACTAGGGCTGAAAACTCTCATCACAAGCAGAGGACCACACAAATTTCTTGTCCTTCTTGAGCAATTCCGTCATCGGCTTTGCGATCTTGGAGAAGTTCTCGATAAAGCGACGGTAGTAGCCCGCCAAGCCAAGAAAACTTCGCACATCGATGACTGACTTGGGCTGACCCCAGGATAGCACATCGCTGACCTTGCTAGGATCCACAACTAAGCCTCCTGCTGAAAGAACATGGCCCAAGAATGCTACTTTCTTCAACCAGAACTCGCACTTGCTGAACTTCGCATACAGCTGGTGCTCACGCAGCTTCCCCAATACAAGCTTCAAATGCTCAGCATGCTCTTCTTCACTCTTGGAGTAGATAAGAATATCATCAATGAATACCACAACAAACTTATCCAGATACTCCATGAATACTGAGTTCATAAGGTTCATGAATAAAGCAGGAGCATTGGTCAAGCCAAAAGACATGACGGTGAACTCATACAGACTGTAACGAGTAGTGAACGCCGTCTTCGGAATATCCTCAGACCTAATCCTGACTTAATGATACCCCAACCTCAAGTCAATCTTGGAGAATACCCGAGCTCCAAGCAACTGGTCAAAAAGATCGTCGATGCGGGGCAAAGAATACTTGTTCTTCATCGTCACTTCATTAAGCGGACGGTAATCAACACACATGCGCAAGGTCTTGTCCTTCTTCTTCACAAAGATCACAGGGCAACCCTAGGGAGATGAGCTAGGACGGATAAAACCCTTCGCTTGAAGCTCACCTAGTTGCTTCTTCAACTCCTCCAACTCATTAGGAGGCATCCGATAAGGCGCCTTCGAAATTAGAGCGGTACCACGCAGCAACTCGATGACGAACTCCAGGTCTCGAACTGGAGGCATCCCAGACAAATCTTCAGGAAAGACATCCGCAAAGTCGCATACCGTGGGAACATCCTGAATCTCCAAGATCAAGCCGCTTCAAGAGCACAAAGATGTGGCCTCGTGAATCGCGGTGAAAACCCAACCTGTGCGCAAGAGGGGCTGGTGAGGTAAACAATCTTCCTGGCACAATCGATTTGCCCCAAGTGTTGGGACAACCAATCCATGCCAAGAATCACACCCAGGCTTGCTGAGTTGAGTAGGATGAGATTCGCCAAGAATCCCACTCCTTCGACTTCAATAGGAACATCCCGGCATTCTTGATCAGCTCTCATTTCCGAACCCGGAGAGCGAATAAGCAACGGAACCCCCAAAGGAACAAAGTGAAGATTACTAGCAGCAGCAAATGATCTCGAAATAAAAGAATGTGAAGCTCCTGAATCAAATAATACTGCAGCAGGACGAGAATTGACAAGAAGCGTACCCAACACAACGTCGGGCACCTCCTGTGCCTCCTCAGCCGAGATGTGGTTGACTCGGCCATTTCCCACGCCTTGGGTAGCGGGGACAATCTTCTGATCCTGAGAAGGACCACCTCCTTGCCCGCGTCCTCCATTAGGACGAGGGGCTGCTCCAATCCTCTTAGGGCAATTTTTGCATAATGGCCCTTTTGGTTGCAGGAGAAGCAAGTGACCCCGACAGCCGAATTGCGGGGGCCACCCTATTGGTTCGCAGGTGCACGTGATTGGGGCACGGCCTGCGAAGGACGAGGAACTGGCGCCGACGGCCTCGGCTGTGGTGAAGCCAGAGAACGGGCCCCTGGTGCAGGCCCAACACGGGGACGGGAGAGGCTGGCCTACACAGATCGCTGGGCCTCCCACTTGCGCTTGTGGGACTCGCCCAGCGCTCTCGTCTTGTGCTCGGCAACGATGGCCTTGTCCACCAAGGTCTGGAAGTCAGCAAAGTCGACAATAGAGAGCTTGTCCTGCAGCTCCTCAGACAAGCCCTCCATAAACTTCTCCTGCTTGGCCTCATCAGTGGCCACCTCAGGAGGAGCATACCTCGCCAGATGATTGAACTCATGGAGGTACTCAGTCACAAATTTGTGCCCCTGTTTGAGCGCAAGGAACTCGTTCTTCTTCAGCTTCATAAGGCCGGCGGGAACATGAGCCCGACGGAAAGCAGTGTGAAGCTCTTCCCAAGTGACCACATGACCAGTGGGCTGCATGGCGAGGAAGTTCTCCCACCATGAGAGTGCTGCACCCTCAAACTGATGGGATGCGAAGAGTGCCTTCTCCTGCTCCTGGCAGTGAGCGACGTTGAGCCTTCGCTCAACCAGACGTAGCCAATCATCCGCGTCAAGAGGGTCCTCGGACCGGGAGAAGGTGGGCGGCTGCGTGCGGACGAACTCCGAGAGTCCCCCACGAGACTGATGTCCACCACCTCCAGATCCGGAGGCACCGGAGGGAGTGGAGGTGTTCCTCGCGATAACCTCCAGAATGCGCGTCTGATCCATCCAGTTCCGCTCGATCCGAGCAGGAACCTCAGCCATGGTCGGAGGAGGAGGAAGCTCCTCGTCAGGACCAGCCGGCTGGCTGCCACGAGTTCTTCCAGCCATCCTGTTTCACTAAGATAAGTTAGTAACAGGCCCGAGAGCAAGAAATCAATAACTCACTTAAAATGGCTCAAAAACAACCACAACATAAATACAAGACCTTAGGTCACAAAATCAACTTCCCGGAACGACCAACCCGTATTGAAAGAATGAGCCATCGTTGAGGAAGGTAAAATTTCCGAAATCAACCTTTTGTTCAACACAGCTAAAATCAAGGCAAAACCACCTAAAGAAAGGTTAGATACTTAGCTGACTCATATCACACCTTACCCTTTTATTCCCACAAGTTTTAGTTGGATTAACCTCTCATTTTCAGTTCTATACACTAACTACTAGCTAGCTGTCCAGATTTTCTTCTTCAAGCTCCTGGCCGAAATCTTCCACTCCAAAAGCTTTTATTTTCCACCAAAAGACAGCCAACACTTTAGGTTATAACTCTCATGGTTCTCCCCAAACCAATTTAACCGATAAGAAACTACCTTTTGAAAGGAAGGAGAGGAAACCAATTTTTTTAAAACTCAACTTAGAGCAAAATGAGGGTAGAAAGCTAAGATAGGTAAGGAGTAAAATATGAGAATTTACTTAAGTTTTCATAAATCATTTGATACTTTGAAATTAAGTTTTCCAAAATATGCTAACGACAACCAAGCTTGGGTTATTACGGTCGGAATGGCTCTGATACCAACTTTGTGAGGACCCCGGTTTATTCGGCTTGTAATGCTTAGTCTTCCATTGACCCTAGCATCACAAATCAAATAAACCAAGCCAAGAGATATGTATACTTCCCAGAAATGCAGTATACACACTCCGTTACAAAATCATGCATCAATTCCATTCGTTCACATAGAGCCAAAGCAAGCGACAAACTAGAAGACATACACAATATAAAGTTATTACAAAAGAGGGGTCGACCGGCCAAATGTCATACAAATATCTAAGTAAACAACGGAAGCAAAAGTGCCATAAGATAGCGATAAACAAAAGCCAATCAGCGTGCCTCAAATCCACAAGGCAACCAACCGGACCGCCAAGCTAGTCATCCCAAAAACCGCACATCTCACAAAAGTAAGGCTCTTGGGGCTCACTTTCTTCCTCTGCAACAAATAACATTAAGCAAAGCAAATGAGTACAATAGTGTACTCGCAAGACTGACGTGTGGAATAACAGACCTATACATATGCTACATGAAAGCTTATTTGAGTGGAGGCCATATGGTTGATTTTAGCACAGAGCAAACTTTATTTGCAATAATGTAGTACATTTAAAAGCAAGTTTGCAATCTGTTTTTACTGTTTAAATAACAACAAGAACAATATAATAACAATAGATAGATGACAACAACATCCTGGAAGTGACTAACCCAATAGTCACCACAACAATAATAGCATGAATTACCCATTCATACCACCCATGTCAAGTTTTAAGTTTTTTTAAAAGGTTGTAGTCTAGTTCTTGCACGACCTTACCAAGCAATGTCCATAACCTAGGACGAGGCTATTCGAATAGTTTTAACCCTACAGGGGTGTACCAATGTACCCACACGATAGACCGCCTTTCCACCAGCCACGGTTAGCATACTTCCTTGGGTATAAAGGCACGGCTAAGTCTAACGAGACATTTCCAATGAATGGTGCTAATTAAGAGTCACGACAACCTAAAGGGTAGGGTGCACCGGCCCAGCCGAAGCAACTGCGGGTGCTCTTCCCCTTATAAAAATAGTTTTAACCACCTGCGACCCCGAATTATCACCTCCCAAAGTACTTAGTCAAGGGAGGTCTCATATCCCTCTCGTGTGGTTAGCACGCAATAAGCGCTTGGCTTAGTGACACAAGTAACTTGGTCCTTAGGGACATAGGCACAATTCCAATCACACCCAACATATCACACCAACATACCATTTTGCCCAAGTCAAGATATAATTTTTATTTTCAGTTTTTGATTTGCAAATTAGCAAAACACAAGGACTAGACATAATGGAATAATATTATCATTTGTGTGATCAAGATCATCGACTAAGTCGATGATCGCCCAAAACTACCGATAACTAAGCATGGCTAAGCAATTTGAACCCGTAATCTACTAAGTGATAAGAGCCCATCCAAGGAACTCTAATCACAGCAAATAACCTAGGCTCAGGTAGTAGAGGATAATCATTTACCTACAGGTTATGCATCTAAAGGATTAACTAATCAATTTAACACAAAATAAGCAATGCATACATACAAGTTGAAAACAATATATTAGACTTGAAAATAATGGGATTAACATGATCAAACTTCTTGCCTTGCTGGATTTGCTCAGTTTGCTACAGAGGGACACTTTCGAGATCAACGCACTCGTCGGCACCTAACGAAAAAGCGAAAAAGAACCGATAAGAACGAAGAAAAACCGGAAAGACTTATAATGAATTTAGAAACAAGAACCAATTGATTTGTATGTTCTATGCAAAAGTTATGATCAAAACAATTCTGCTCAGCTTGAAAACTGCAATCCGTTACTATTTATCATAATTAAATTATTTGGCATAAATTTCAAAAAGGTGGTGCAGCTGACATTTTTATGGCAAATCAAGCACCTCATAAGATGAACAACCCAATTGGATTCACCTCATTTGGAGCTATGATGCAACTTTTATGAATTTCCAAAGACATGAAAAAGAGTACAAGTTAATTGTATTTGCAATTCCTTCAAAAACAGTAACATGTTCAAAGCCAATTTTAAAATAAAATTCATTATTAGAGGAAGCCAACAAAATTGGATTCACTCAATTTGGAGTTACAGAGAAATACTTATGCATTTTTGAAGTTAAAACAATTTTTAGTGCAACAATATTACTAATCCTAAGATAATTTTGCCAAATGCATTTTCTGGAATAGTAACATGATTCAATCCATTTTTATATTAAAGTAAATTTTAAAATGAAACTAACAAAATTTGAATCATGCGAAAAGGAGTAAAAATAAATTAGTTATGCATTTTTGAAGTTAATGGATTATTTTAGTTCACAAATAAAGCATTTCAGATTTTATATAAACATTAATACATTTTACACCGATACCCATCCTAGCCATAGACGCTGACCAGCGGGGCCCAGTGCATAGTGCCATTTTCTATTTCAATTAAAATCCTAAAGGAAAATCCATTCTTACAGGTGGGACCCGCGTGCCATTGACACGGCCACATGCATAGTGCATGGACCGAAAGCCATGAGCTTAGTCCACGGGTGTGTGGCTTATTGGGTTGTTTACTGTGCACCACGGGCCACAAGTAAGTGAGACAAAAAAAAGGGGTCTGCTAATCATTGGTTTGCCGACAAAGATACGTCGTTTATTACTAATCATCATCATTAAAGAGGCATTCGGTGTCCGATCGGCCCAATCGTGTGGGTCACATGATTTGCATCGGACGGTGGTTAGCGGTTGTGATGAGGATATCCCTACTACTTATGAGGTTATTCGTGAAGCAGGAGCTAAACTTCTCAAACAACAGGTGCATTTGTTTCTTAATGAATTTCCTTTTGTTGCCAATGAGAATTGGTTACTACCTAAAGTAATACTTGGTGCATTCTCAGGTTTGACAAATTTAAAGACTTTGGAACCGAGAGGGAGGAGAGGGAGGCCGGGAACAAATTCATGGAGGAGAAACACATGCGGCCAACAAGGGAGAAGAAACCCATGTGGCCAACGAGAGGAACGTGCTCGTGGATAAAACCCTAGCACATGCAAGGGTCAAGAAAGACATATGGTGACATGGCAACAAGGGTTACATTGGCATAAAAAAGAAGCATCAAGTGCATCGAACAAATTCGCACAAGCTAAGAGAAGGAAAGCTCACAATACAAGGGAAACCGAGAGGGAGACTAGTTTAAATTTCCAAATTAAAGTAGGACGTTTTTTGAATCGGATTATCGTTCACGTGAACGAGAATCGGACTCGATATCTTGTAGCGAACAGCGTCGGACTCGGATTATCAGTAGCACTCGCCATCGTTCATCCAAGTTTTGTGCTTGCGTGGGAGGCTATATAAACCCCCCATAGCCGCACCATAGAGGTAGACCAGTTTATGCATAAGATTGAAACATAGCTATTGCTTGTTCTTTCGACACCAGAGTTCATGCGAGGACTTTGAGAGAGAATTAGGCGATCCATTTGTTTTGTTCGCAATCCAAGGTCAAGCCGCTCGCTCCATTGGGAATTGGGGACTTGGCGTTAAATGCGTTCGTGGTCTCGCGACGAACAACTACCCGTGTGTTTTGGGCGTATTCCGAAGAGTTGAGGGTTCATGCATTGGCGCGAGTGTTCAGCTAGCGACATCGTCTACTTCGCATCAACTATCCACGGTTCCTCACTGAGAAGATCGGGCCTTCCCGTATCATAGATGATGAGGGTATCCCTACTACTTATGAGGTTATTCGTGAAGCAGGAGCTAAACTTCTCAAACAATAGGTGCATTTGTTTCTTAATGAATTTCCTTTTGTTGCCAATGAGAATTGGTTACTACCTAAAGCAATACTTGGTGCATTCTCAGGTTTGACAAATTTAAAGATTTTGGAACCGAGAGGGAGGAGAGGGAGGCCGGGAACAAATTCATGGAGGAGAAACACATGCGACCAACAAGGGAGAAGAAACCCATGTGGCCAACGAGAGGGAACGTGCTCTCAGGATAAAACCCTAGCACATGCGGGCGGTCAAGAAAGACATATGGTGACATGGCAACAAGGGTTACATTGGCATAAAAAGAAGCATCAAGTGCATCGAACAAATTCGCACAAGCTAAGAGAAGGAAAGCTCACAATACAAGGGAAACCGAGAGGAGACTAGTTTAAATTTCCAAATTAAAGTAGGACGTTTTTTGAATCGAGTACTGTTCACGTGAACAAGAATCGGTTCGGATTATCAGAGCAGTGAACAAATGTCGGACTCGGATTACTGTAGCACTAAGTTACTGTTCATCCAAGTTTTGTGCTTGCGTGGGAGGCTATATAAACCCCCATGGCCGCACCATAGAGGTAGACCGCTTTATGCATAAGATTGAAACATAGCTATTGCTTGTTCTTTCGACACCGAGTTCATGCGAGGACTTTGAGAGAGAATTAGGCGATCCATTTGTTTTGTTCGCAATCCAAGGTCAAGCCGTCGTTCCATTGGGAATTGGGGACTTGGCGTTAAATGTTCGTGGTCTCGCGACGAACAACTACCCGGTGTGTTTTGGGCGTATTCAAGAGTTGAGGGTTCGTGCATTGGCGCGAGTGTTCAGCTAGCGACATCGTCTACTTCGCATCAACTATCCACGGTTCCTCACTGAGAAGATCGGGCCTCCCCCGTATCAGGTTGGATCTGGGTGGGTGCAGTTAGGCGGTGCGGTCGAGCCGAGAGGCGCGGTCGGACTCGAGTCGGAGTTGGGTTCGGGCCCAAGGAACAGTGATTTCAGTATTTGCTTTATAAGGCTGAGAAGATAAGGAATTTTTAGAGGTAGCTCCGTGATAAGGGCATCTCTAACACTGATACATCTTTCCCTATTGTTGGTCACGCACATACTGAGATGGACGCTATAAGTGAAGCTACAAATAATACAAGTGCAGAAGTGCATGTTGGTCCACTGACTAGAGCAAGAGCTAAACTTCTAAATCAACAGGTGCTTTTGTTTCTTAATGAATCTTCTATTTTCATTAATGAGAATTGGGTACTACCTCATGCAAATGTTTTGTACATTCTCAGGTTTGAACATTGTGAAGCCTTTGGAACCGAGAGGGAGGAGAGGGAGGCCGGAGCCAAAGCAATGGAGGAGAAGCTCACGTGGGTCAACCAAGAGGAGAAAGGCCCAAGAATTCAAGCCCAATTCGGATCCTCCACAAGCCCAACCGAAATTCATCTCGGAATCAACTCGAATTCAATTCGATTCGGTTCGGGACAGCCCAACAGGGCTGTAATAAAAAGGCCATAACTTTTGCATACTGAGTCCGATTGGGGTGTTCTTGGACTTGTTTGAAAGCTTATTCCAAGGCCCACACAATGGGTATGGCCCCAACTTCAGAAGATGTACGGTCGCGCCGCTATGACCGAAACAATGTGACGGATTTAAGTTAGGTTTTCCTTTTTGTGTGTTTTTTGGGTCTTAGCCGAATTAGAGTTTGATTCGGCGTGTGTAGCCGGCCCTAGGCCGTGCGTGAGTCGTGGAGGGGGCCTTAAGTACCCTTGCCCCTTTTTTGTATCCATTAGACCAGTTTTTGCATAAGATTGAAACATAGCTATTGCTTGTTCTTTCGACACCAGAGTTCATGCGAGGACTTTGAGAGAGAATTAGGCGATCCATTGTTTTGTTCTCGCAATCCGAGGTCAAGCCGCTGCTCCATTGGGAATTGGGGACTTGGCGTTAAATGGTTCGTGGTCTCGCGACGAACAACTACCGGTGTGTTTTGGGCGTATTCAAAGAGTTGAGGGTTCGTGCATTGGCGTGAGTGTTCACTAGCGACATCGTCTGCCATCAACTATCCACGGTTCCTCACCGAGAAGATCGCCCCAGATCACTCCAAGCTCAAAAATTCTTAAATTTTTATAGCAGCTTTCTAGATCAGAGAACAACCTTGTGTAATTTTTCTAGGAAATTTCTTGCATTGCATAGTTCCCTAGAAAATTCACAAGCTGCTGCCCTAGGGGTTTGACCAGAGTTCAAACTGGTTTGACTTGCTCTTTTGAAATAGCAAAAAAAAAATCTAAAAATTATGAGATTTTGCAGAGAGGTTACTAGGATGTTCTAGATGATAGGAAAAATATTTCCAAAGAATAATCACAAATTTTTGTTTCTGTTTTCTTTTGGAGTTATGATTTGAGTTGTATGTTCTAATTGATTTCAAAATTTTCAAAAGCAATAAACCATTCAAATGCTCCAAAAAGTCAAATCATGCTCAAAAGTTTTAATTTCTCCTCATTTTTATACATTTGAAATACAAACGCTGATTTGGGATGTTACAATAGGTTTCGGATTTTATAAAGCATTAAATACTTTTCTTACTGGGCCACGCGCTAGTCACAGACACTGACCAGCAGGACCTAGTGAACAGCGTGTTTTCTTTTAACTTCCGATTTAAATTGCGTTCTGACT
Source organism: Ampelocalamus luodianensis (assembly GCA_036346255.1). Lineage (NCBI taxonomy): Eukaryota > Viridiplantae > Streptophyta > Magnoliopsida > Poales > Poaceae > Ampelocalamus > Ampelocalamus luodianensis. Next base: position 46,356,361 of record CM070625.1, on the reverse strand, counting down.
AGTGGGACCCGCTGTCAGTGGCACGGTCCAATGGATTTGGCCCACTAACGGACACGCTTAGTGTACGGGGTTTAAGGGCTACGCCCACATGCCAGCCGCTCTATGGCTTCACTTAATTCTGTTGTTTTCTGTGCAAGGTCCCACATGTAAGCGATACGTTACTCTTCTTAAGACAACGATTATGATGAGGGCATCCCTAACACTTATACATCTTTCCCTATTGGTGGTCATACACATACTGAGGTGGACGCCATACGTGACGCTACAAATAATTCAAGTACAGAAGTGCATATTGGTCCACTGACGAGAGCAAGAGCTAAACTTCTAAATCAACAGGTGCTTTTGTTTCTTAATGAATCTTCTATTGTCATTGATGAGAATTGGGTATTACCTCATGCAAATGTTTTGTGCATTCTCAGGTTTGAACATTGTGAAGCATTTGGAACCAAGAGGGAGGCCGGAGTCAAAGCAATGGAGGAGAAGCTCACGTGGGTCAACCAAGGGGAGAAAAGCCCAAGAATTCAAGCCCAATTCGGATCTTCCACAAGTGCAACCGAAATTCATCTCGGAATCAACTCAGAATTCAATTCGATTCGGTTCGGGACAGCCCAACAGGGCTGTAATAAAAGGCCATAACTTTTGCATACGGAGTCCGATTGGGGTGTTCTTGGACTTGTTTGAAAGCTTATTCCAAGGCCTACACAATGGTTTTGGCCCCAGCTTCAGAAGACTTACGGTTGCGCCGCTATGGCCGAAACAATGTGACGGACTTAAGTTAGGTTTTCCTTTTGTGTGTTTTTAGGTCTTAGCCGAGTTAGAGTTTGATTCGGCATGTGTGGCGGCCCTAGGCCGTGCGTGAGTCGTGGAGGGCGCCTTAAATACCCTTGCCCTCCCTTGTATCCATTAGACCAGTTTATGCATAAGAATTGAAACATAGCTATTGCTTGTTCTTTCTAAAACCGAGTTCATGCGAGGACTTTGAGAGAGGACTAGGCGATCCATTTGTTTGTTCTGCAATTCAAGGTCAAGCCGTCATTCCATTGGGAATTGGGACTTGGCGCTCATCGCTCGTGGTCTCGCGACGAACAACTACCCGTGTGTTTTGGGCGTATTCAAGAGTTGAGGGTTCGTGCATTGGCGCGAGTGTTCAAATAGCGACATCGCCTACTTCGCATCAACTATCCACGGTTTCTCACCGAGAAGATCGGGCCTCCCCGTATCATGTGGTATCGAGCGAGTTTACTCGGTGAGAACTTCTTTACCCGTAGTTAGATTCGCTTTCTTTCCTATCGCATAATAAACCAAAAATTGCGATTACCAAAACCGTAGTTTAATCTGTTATTTCTTGTGCGCTTAGTTAAGTTTTCATCCATTAGAGTTTTGTGTTTAGTGCCGATCCTTGTGTTTCCATTGCGTAGCTTAATCTTTATCAAAAAAATTTGCTGATTGAACTCCTCAATTAGCACCCAAAACCATCATCCGATCTGTCCGCGTGCGCTGCCTTGCCAAAGACAATCCGAGACGGTGTTGTTTCCTTATCCGAACTCCTTGGTGGGACTAGAGTCCTAATCAACCTCTAGCTCAAACACAATCCGACTCCAATTGCTCGATCTTGATTTTCACCACTACATCATAGCCGGCCGAACCACATTTGGTGTCCTTTATATCCTTTCATCTTGAGACTAGCTATTGATATTGCACCTAGGGCTGCTCATTCAAGTTGATTACACGTTCTCGTGTTTGTGAGGGCTGCGCAGCCCATGGGAGCAAGGCGAGGGAAAAGAAGGAAAAGGCAGCCGTGATATAGAAAGAGCCGCGCTTAAAAAAAAAAAAAAACGCTAACTTTTGCATACGACCTCCGATTGAGCGCTTCTTGATCCGTTGGAAAGGAAACGGAAAATAGAGCCAAAAAGAAGTCCGGGAAATTGGGGGTTTTACATCCGCAGAAGCCACCAGCATACGTGTGCGGAAAACTTCGACCCCAAAAGGTCGTTTAGGGCCTCAAACGGCCCGCAAACCGAGAAAATTCCAGCTCGAATTCGCTCAAAATTGACAGAGCCCTCTGCAGTGATTCTAAGGTTCCCGTGCGCACGACATCCCTTTCGAGTTGATCCGCGCATACTTTTAGCTACTACAGATGCGGGTCATCTTTTAGCTTGTGTTTTTCAATTTTGATTGAGCAATCTTGTGCCCTAGTATATTCCTTTGCAATTGGCTAGCGTCTATCCTCGCATTTGGTGCAAAACGAGCTGGTTTCATCTCTTTTCTGCTTGCTAGCTCATTCCTTTGTTTGCATTAAGTCTCATTTATCTTTGCGTGTGCTCATACACTTCGCTTAAACTCGTTGGATCAGCACATAGGCAAAATACTCTAGCTTGGATCATTACTTAGCTTTACAATACCTTGAATATCGATTGCATAGGATATACACATACCGCCCAAGCTCCACCTACACCCGCTTGTGTACTCCTTGCTCTTGGTTACGCTCCTACATTACGGGTTAAGGTCGTCATTTGTCACAACTCGCTGCTTTGCCGCCCTTGATTCACTTTGGAACGGTAAGCTTGTCTTGTTTTCAAGACAAAGTGAGTTGCGAGCATAGTAGCGAGAGCTTTTGTTTTACTAACCCGCATATAACCTCGCTTTCTTGTTTGTGAGTTGTTGCTATGTCGTCACGAGGAGGATCCACCTAATCCGAGGCGCCATCGTGGGCAGAGTACACTCGGCTGCGCGAGATGCTACAAAAACAACTTCAAGATGGTGACAATGGCGTGCGCGATGAACTCGGGAAGTTCGGATCGATCAACACCCTCGGGAGGAGGTCACACAATTGCGCACGCCATCAACAATAATCTTCCCGAGCTACGCGCCATGTTCGCCAACACACCCACGTGGGGTGCGCAAGCCGATGACACGAGTGTGCACGGCCCTCCGGCCGCTTTGCACATGAGACCGAGGATGAGCGTGCTATTCGTGTGGATGAGGAGCGACGACGGCGGCGCGCGCGCCGCATGGCGGTGCCGCCACACGCCGGGATGGCAGCCGCGCACGCCTCGAGCTCATGGGCGTGGCCGAGGCAACGCGCGCCGTGGTGGAGGCGCACTACGTGGTGTCCACGGAGGAGGTGTGCATCGTGCACCTCGTAGCATGGCCGATGAGGCCGAGCAATGGGATGACGATTTCCGCCGACGGCGACTCACGATGACCGACACGCCACCATCGCAACAACGCGCGGCGTCGACACGACGACGCCGACGATTTTGTCGCTAAGCCCAAATTTACTCTTCCTATATTTTCGTGTGGTACGGATGTGGAGCAATACCTCACTTGGGAGCCGAAGGTGGATAAGTTGTTTCAATGAACAACTATTCCAATGAGAAGAAGTCGTTGCTTGCTTCCAATGGCTTGGATGATTATGCTACACATTGGTGGGAGCAACATTCGTAGTTTATGGAGCGCCATGAGTTGCCGACATCACCGGGAGCGGATGAAGCAAGATTTGCGGCACGCTTTGTACCTCGCCACTACAAGCGCCACTATTTGAGAAGTTGATGGTCGCGACAAGGTATGAGGTCAATTGATGAATATCATAAGGAGATGGAAACTATCATGATACATGCGGATGTCCGCGAGAATGAAGAATGCACCATGGCGAGATTTCTAGTCGGCATGAATCATGCCGTCAAGCGCATTGTCAATCACCATCCCTATAATGATATGATTGAGTTGTCGCACCAAGCACGCCGGCCGAGCGACAAGTGATTGAAGATGCACGGTTCACGCCTGCTCACGCCCTTCACCACCCAGACAGCCATATAACAACAATCGACAAACAAGAGCACTCCGCCGGAAGCAATTCGGCAATGCGCAGCCCGCAAGTAAGAAGTCGGATAGTACACCAAAGACCGCAGCGCCGACCATGCGCCACGCTAGTGCGACTCGCCTATGGGGTCAACAGACGCTCACGTGACATCATTTGCCACAAGTGCAAGGGTGTTGGCCATTTTCAAGGGATCGCCCAAATGTCGAACTATGCTTATCACCGAGGATGGCGGTTATGTTTCACTAGTGATGACGAGTCGCCGATGCGCAATCGGTCTTGCACACCGATGACATAGAACAATGTGAGTGCGATCCCGAGTTTGCTAACACCGAGCAAGATTCCATTGTTTGCACGCCTAAGGTGCTTAGTGTGATGCCATCGCCGTCACTCGAACAATGGTGCAATTTGTTTCGCACTTGGGCGAAGCTTGATAAGGTAAGGTCCGCAAAGTGATCATTGATGGCGGTTGTCACAATTTGGCTAGCAAGGATATGTGTCATAAGTTGGGTTTGAAGTACTTGCCGCATCCACGCCCTTATCATGTGCAATGGTTGAGCGACAAAGAGGAAGTGAAGGTGAACTATATGGTGCGAGTGACGCTTATTGGGAAGTACACCGACATCGTGGATCGCGATGTTGTGCCTATGACGGTGTGTCACTTGCTCTTGGGACGCCATGGCAATATGACCGTTCATTGCTCATGATGGGCGACAAATCGCTACACATTTCGATGGAATAATATGGATATCATCTTGAAGCCCCTTACACCGCAATGCATTGTGAATTCTTCAATGCGTAAAATTGAGATGCACGTTGAGACCGCCAAAGAGCGAGAGAAGAATTTAGTGATGTTAGCCACCAAATCGTAAATGAGAGAATTCAGCTAAGATCCCAATTTGGTGCACTTTGTACTATTGTACAAAGACGCCTTGCTTTCGACTAACGACTTGTCTTCTCTTCCTAGTGGTGTTGCTTGTGTTTTGCAGACTTCAATGATGTCTTTCCAAACGAGGTACCACCGGGCTACCACCAATTCGTGGGATAGAACATAAGATCGACTTGATTCCGTGAGCGTCATTGCCGAACCGACCATCGCATCGCACCAATCCCGAGGAACAAAGGAAATTCGAAACAAGTACAAGAGCTTCTCTCAAAGGGTATGTACGTGAAAGCTTAAGCCCTTGTGCTGTTCTCGTTATTTTAGTTCCTAAGAAAGATGGTTCATGGCGATGTGCGTAGATTGTCGAGCGATTAATAATATCACAATTCGATATCGCCATCCTATACCTCGCTTAGATGATATGCTAGACGAATTGAGTGGTGCTGTTATTTTTCTAAGATAGATTTGCGCAGATGGTTACCATCAAATTAGGATGCATGAAGGGGATGAGTGGAAAACAGCATTTAAAACAAAATTTGGGTTGTATGTGGTTAGTCATGCCTTTTGGTTTAACTAATGCACCTAGTACATTCATGCGCTTAATGAATCATGTTTTAAGGCATTTGATTGGTAAATTTGTGGTTGTATACTTTGATGATATTCGATTTACAATGACCGAATCTGAACACATAGACCATCTTAGACAAGTTCTACAAGTTTTATGTGAGGCTAGGTTATTCGGTAACTTAGAGAAGTGTACCTTTGCAAAGATCGTGTCATCTTTTTGGGCTATGTTGTTTCGCACAGGAGTTGAAGTAGATGAGTCTAAAATTGAAGCGATTAAAAATTGGCCAACTCCTGTGAATGTAAGTCGATTAGGAGCTTTCATGGTCTCGCTGGTTTTTATCGGCGCTTTGTGAAGGATTTTAGCACCATAGCTGCCCCTTTGAATGAACTTACTAAAAGGGTGTTGAATTTGTGTGGGGTAGCGCAAAACAATGCTTTTGTTGAACTTAAGAAACGCTTGATCAAGCACCGTTGCTTGTTTTACCCGATTTCACTAAAAATTTTGAAATTGAGTGTGATGCTAGTGGATTGGGTATTGGCGGTGTTTTAATGCAAGAGGGAAGACCGTAGCTTATTTTAGTGAGAAACCGAATGGTGCTCGCTTGAATTATCCGGTCTATGACAAAGAGCTTTATGCTTTAGTGCGTGCGTTAGAAACTTGGCAACACTATTTATGGCCTAAAGAGTTTATTATTCATTCGATCATGAGGCATTAAAGTATTTAAAGGGCCAAGCAAACCTGAACCGTAGACATGCCAAATGGGTCGAATTCATTGAGTCATTTCCTTACATTGTAAAATATAAGAAGGAAAGGAAAATGTGGTAGCCGATGCTCTCTAGGAAAAGTGTGCTTTAACTCAATTAGGAGTGCAAGTTCTGGTTTAGAGAGTTTGCGTGATTTATATGCTCATGACCATGATTTTTCCGTTCCTTATGCACATTGCAAAGAGGGAAAAGGCTGGGATAAATTTCACATCTATGATGGGTTTTGTTTCGCACTAACAAATTATGCGTTCACTCTCCTCATGCTTGCTATTCTGCAGAATCACATGCGGTGGGTTGATGGGACATTTTGGACGTGAGAAGACGTTATCTATGCCGAGCGATCACTTTTATTGGCCTAAGATGAGTCGAGATGTAGAGAGGTATGTGCAACGATGCATTACTTGCCACAAAGCGAAATCAAAATTGAATCCACACGGTTTGTATACCCCTCACCTGCTCCCAATGCACCATGGGAGGATATTAGTATGGATTTTGTTTTAGGATTACCTAGAACTAAGAGGGGAGTGATTCTGCTTTGTCGTTGTGGATCGTTTTTCAAAGATGGCACACTTTATTCCGTGCCACAAGAGCGACGATGCGTCGCATATTGCTAACTTGTTTTTCAGTGAGATCGTGAGGCTACATGGCGTGCCACGCACTATTGTGTCGATCGTGACGTGAAGTTCATGAGCTACTTTTGGAAGACACTTTGGGGTAAACGGGGACGGTTGTTATTCAAAGACGACTTGTCATCCCCAAACCGATGGTCAAACGGAGGTGGTGAACCGCACACTTTCGATGCTACTTCGACCATGATCAAGAAGAATCGCGCGAGTGGGAGGATTGTTTGCCGCACGTGGAATTCGCTTATAATCGGGCCGCACTCCACTCACGCAGCTTGTGTCCTTTTGAGGTGGTGTATGGTTTCAAACCCTTTACACCGCTTGATTTGCTCGCCACTTCAAGTCAACACCGTGTGCATATGGAGGCATCCAAGCGAGCCGAGTATGTGAAGAAATTGCATCTCAAAACAAAAGAGGAGATAGAGCGCAAGGTCAAGTCCTATCCGAGAAGGCGAATAAGAAACGAAAGAAGATGATTTTTCAACCAGTGATTTGGTTTGGGTGCACTACCGCAAGGATCGTTTTCCGTAACGCCGCAAGTCTAAATTGTCGCCACGAGGTGATGGACCTTTCAAGGTGCTTGCGAAGATCAACGACAATGCCTATAAGATAGAGCTTTCCGCGATGACTATGGCGTGAGCTCTACTTTCAATGTCGCCGATTTATCACCTTTCTTTGGTGTCGATGATCCAGCGCCGAGGACGACGCCTTTTCAAGAGGGGAGGATGATGAGGGCATCCCTAACACTTATACATCTTTCCCTATTGGTGGTCATACACATACCGAGGTGGACGCCATACGTGACGCTACAAATAATTCAAGTACGTATGCATATTGGTCCACCGACGAGCAAGAGCTAAACTTCTAAATCAACAGTGCTTTTGTTTCTTAATGAATCTTCTATTGTCATTGATGAGAATTGGGTATTACCTCATGCAAATGTTTTGTGCATTCTCGTGTTTGAACATTGTGTAGCCTTTGGAACCAAGAGGAGGCCGAGTCAAAGCAATGGAGGAGAAGCTCACGTGGGTCAACCAAGGAGAAAAGCCCAAGAATTCAAGCCCAATTCGGATCTTCCACAAGTGCAACCGAAATTCATCTCGGAATCAACTCAATTGAATTCGATTCGGTTCGGGACAGCCCAACAGGGCTGTAATAAAAGGCCATAACTTTTGCATACGGAGTCCGATTGGGGTGTTCTTGGACTTGTTTGAAAGCTTATTCCAAGGCCTACACAATGGTTTTGGCCCCAGCTTCAGAAGACTTACGGTCGCGCCGCTATGGCCGAAACAATGTGACGGACTTAAGTTAGGTTTTCCTTTTGTGTGTTTTTAGGTCTTAGCCGAGTTAGAGTTTGATTCGGCATGTGTGGCGGCCCTAGGCCGTGCGTGAGTCGTGGAGGGCGCCTTAAATACCCTTGCCCTCCCTTGTATCCATTAGACCAGTTTATGCATAAGAATTGAAACATAGCTATTGCTTGTTCTTTCTAAAACCGAGTTCATGCGAGGACTTTGAGAGAGGACTAGGCGATCCATTTGTTTGTTCTGCAATTCAAGGTCAAGCCGTCGCTCCATTGGGAATTGGGGACATGGCGTTCGCCGCTCGTGGTCTCGCGACGAACAACTACCCGTGTGTTTTGGGCGTATTCCGAAGAGTTGAGGGTTCGTGCATTGGCGCGAGTGTTCAGCTAGCGACATCGTCTACTTCGCATCAACTATCCACGGTTTCTCACTGAGAAGATCGGGCCTCCCCCGTATCAGATTAAATGCTAATAATCATCACTGGTTAACTCTGATGGTCGTGCTACAGTGACGGTCCACGTACGACAACGGGGAGTTCCTCCCGTGCGTTTGCCCAGCGGTTCGTCGGCGTTATGCGTCATGGCGGAGCTAGCCAATGACATGCAAAGATTCACAATAGTATTGCGCAGCTAATGCAAGTGGTCTTGACGGCTGAGCTGGTCTGTACCGACGACTAGCCGGAGAGAAGCGACATGGCTCTTTACGGTAAACATGCAAGCACAAGTAGAAGCTCCGCATAGCATACAAGCGGGTGCCAGAGGTCCTAGGGACTACTGAGGGTCTACCTGAGCAGAGAAGTTGCTCGGGGAAGCTCGGAGCATCTGGAGCAGCGTCGACGCAGGAGAAGAAGACGGCGGTGGCACGGTTCAACAAGGAAAAGTCAACTGCAGGAATCCTAAGAACAATGAATGGTCAGGGTAGCTCAAGGACCTTAAGAGGATGCTATATGAGCAAGAAATTGGACAATGGCTTACCGGATTCAAGTGGGAGATGAAGAGTTGCCTTACGGCCGAAATTGGGTAAAACTTCGATTCACAGGAAACCTATCATGCATTGCCCAAATAAAGTTAAGGGAAATCAATCTAGTGTCAAAAGACACAAGATGACGCGAAAGCTTGAGGATAATACTTACTGGAGACGAAGAACACGAAGTGGTGTCTTCGGGTGCGTGCTCTAGAGCTTGAAGTGGCACCTCGGTGATCCGGGAGCAACAAGCAACCACATGAGCTGGGGTTAGTAAAATTGGATAAGGCAAAGAACAAGGAGGAGAATGGAACCACCAGTGGGAGCTTAGCCGGCAATGGAGTACAGGCGAGCGTCGCTCTCCTCGGTCAACAGAGGAGAAGTGAGTGAAAACGAAGGGCAGGGAAAGATAATTATGCCCGACCGATGACGGCATTGGAGGCGGCGTCACACAGAGGAGCTCTAGGAGTGGTCAACTGGGGCGGTGGATTGACGGCGTGACATGGCTCCAACAGCTCAAAGCAAAGTGGCGCGACCGCGTGGCAAAGGATACCTGAGGACTACAGCGAGAGGTAGGTGATGACCCTGACAGCGCGGGCCCACGACGTCAGCGTCTCACCTGTGTGTGGGTAAGTTGGGAGGTCGTGGACTGTCGGATCTCAATCGAACGGTCGACGATACGCTTGGGTGGTCGTGGGCCGTTAGATCTTGATCAGGCGGTCCCAAGAGAAAAAGGGATGGTCGCGGTTGGGCCTAAAGAGAAGGGAGGTCGTGGGCCATTGGATTTCGATTGAACGGCTCATGATGACCTAGTGCTCGTGACTGTTATTAAGAGAACAAAGGTCGTGGGCTGTTGGATTTCGATCGAACGGCTCACGATCACCTTGTGGTCGTGACTGTTATTAAGAGAAGGGAGGTCGTGGGCCATTGGATTTCGATCGAACAGCTTGCGATCTCCTAGGTGGTCGCGGTGCACTTAGGTGGTCCAACTGAGTCATAGGCGGGTCGGACTTGGACCCAAGGAACAGTGCCTAGTGCCCGGTGGTTTGGTTTAGGGTTTGACCGGTTTAAATTCAAACCATTCTACTTTGACCAGGCCACAAAAAATAGGAATAAAATTCCTAAAAATCTGATATAAATCATAGGGATTCCTGGGAAGGTCTAGTGTCTATAAAATTATTAAAACTTACTATTTGTGATATAATTTGTATAATTCAAATTCAAATTAAGGTATGTCCTTGTATTGTGTTTGAATTTTATGAAAGTTGAACCTAGTCCCATAAATCTCGGAAAAATTATATCAATTCATGATAATTCATATAGTATTTGAATAAAATATTTCCAGAAGATGTTCACAAGTTTTTATTGCTCATTTTAGTTGGGGTTCATATTTAAAGTGTATGTCTAATCTTTGTTTGAGATTTTCCAAGTGCAATATATAATGTAAAGGCTTGAAAACAATGATGCATGCTTATGAGATGCATAGTAATCCTGATACGGGGAAGGCCCGATCTTCTCAGTAAGGAACCGTGGATAGTTGACGCAAAGTAGACGATGTCGCTAGCTGAACACTCGCGCCAATGCACGAACCCTCAACTCTTTGGAATACGCCCAAAACACACCGGGTAGTTGTTCGTCGCGAGACCACGAACGACGAACGCCAAGTCCCCAATTCCCAATGGAACAACGGCTTGACCCTGGATTGCAGAACAAAACAATGGATCGCCTAATTCTCTCTCAAAGTCCTCGCATGAACTCTGGTGTCGAAAGAACAAGCAATAGCTATGTTTCAATCTTATGCATAAATTGGTCTAATGGATACAAAGGAGGGGGCAAGGGTACTTAAGGCACCCTCCACGACTCACGCACGGCCTAGGGCCGGCTACACATGCCGAATCAAACTCTAATTCGGCTAAGACCCAAAAAACACACAAAAAGGAAAACCTAACTTAAATCCGTCACATTGTTTCGGTCATAGCGGCGCGACCGTACGTCTTATGAAGTTGGGGCCATACCCATTGTGTGGGCCTTAGAATAAGCTTTCAAACAAGTCCAAGAACACCCTAATCGGACTCCGTATGCAAAAGTTATGGCTTTTTTATTACAGCCCTGTTGGGCTGTCCCGAACCGAATCCGAATTGAATTCTGAGTTGATTCCGAGATGAATTTCGGTTGGGCTTGTGGAGGATCCGAATTGGGCTTGAATTCTTGGACCTTTCTCCTCTTGGTTGACCCACGTGAGCTTCTCCTCCGTTTCTTTGGCTCCGGCCTCCCTCTCCTCCCTCTCGGTTCCAAAGACTTCACAATGTTCAAACCTGAGAATGCACAAAACATTTGCATGAGGTAGTACCCAATTCTCATCAATGAAAATAGAAGATTCATTAAGAAACAAAAGCACCTGTTGATTTAGAAGTTTAGCTCTTGCTCTAGTCAGTGGACCAACATGCACTTTTGCACTTGTATTATTTGTAGCTTCACTTATGGCGTTCATCTCAGTATGTGCATGACCACCAATAGGGAAAGATGTATCAGTGTTAGGCATGCCCTCATCATCCTTCCCCTCTTCAAAAGGCGTCGTCCTCGACGCTGGATCGTCACCACCAAAGAAAGGTGATAAATCAGCGACATTGAACGTAGAGCTCACACCATAGTCATCGCCGGGAAGCTCTATCTTGTAGGCATTGTCGTTGATCTTCGCAAGCACCTTGAAAGGTCCATCACCTCGCGGCAGCAATTTGGACTTGCGACGTTCTGGAAAATGATCCTTGCGATAGTGTACCCAAACCAAATCACTTGGTTGAAAAATCATCTTCTTCCTCTTCTTATTCGCCTTCTCAGCATAGGACTTGACCTTGCGCTCTATCTCTTCTTTTGTTTTTAGATGCAATTTCTTCACATATTCAGCTCGCTTGGACGCCTCTATATGAACACGGTGCTGACTTGGAAGTGGCGGCAAATCAAGCGGCGTAAAAGGGTTTGAAGCCATACACCACCTCAAAAGGACACAACTGCGTAGTGGAGTGCACAGCCCGATTATAAGCGAATTCCACGTGCGGCAAACAATCCTCCCACTCGCGCAGGTTCTTCTTGATCATAGTCCAGAGTAGCATCGAAAGTGTGCGGTTCACCACCTCCGTTTGACCATCAGTTTGGGGATGACAAGTTGTGCTGAATAACAACTTCGTCCCCAGTTTACCCCAAAGCATCTTCCAGAAGTAGCTCATGAACTTCACATCGCGATCTGACACAATAGTGCGTGGCACGCTATGTAGCCTCACAATCTCCCTAAAAACAAGTTAGCAATATGCGACGCATCGTCGCTCTTGTGACACGGAATAAAATGTGCCATCTTCGAAAGACGATCCACAACGACAAAAACAGAATCGCTCCCCCTCTTAGTCCTAGGCAGTCCTAAAACAAAATCCATACTAATATCCTCCCATGGTGCATTGGGAACAGGTATAGGGGTATACAAACCGTGTGGATTCAACTTCGATTTCGCTTTGTGGCAAGTAATGCATCGCTGCACATACCTCTCCACATCTCGCCTCATCTTAGGCCAATAAAAGTGATCGCTCAGCATAGACAACGTCTTCTCACATCCAAAATGTCCCATCAATCCACCTGCATGTGATTCCTGCAGTAATAACAAACGCACGGAGGATTCTGGAACGCATAATTTGTTAGTGCGAAACAAAAACCCATCATGGATGTGAAATTTAACCCAGCCGTTTCCCTCTTTGTAATGTGCGTAAGGAACGGAAAAATCATGGTCATGAGCATATAAATCACGCAAACTCTCTAAACCAGGAACTTACACTCCTAATTGAGTTAAAAGCACACTTTTCCTAGAAAGAGCATCAGCTACCACATTTTCCTTTCCCTTCTTGTATTTCATAATGTAAGGAAACGACTCAATGAATTCGACCCATTTGGCATGTCTACGGTTCAGATTTGCTTGGCCTTTTAAATACTTCAATGCCTCATGATCAGAATGAATAATAAACTCTTTAGGCCATAAATAGTGTTGCCAAGTTTCTAACGCACGCACTAACGCATAAAGCTCTTTGTCATAGACCGGATAATTCAATTGAGCACCATTCAGTTCACAAAATGGTGCTAAAATCCTTCACAAAGGGGCAGCGATGGTGCTAAAATCCTTCGCAAAGCGCCGATAAAAACCAGCGAGACCATGAAAGCTCCTAATCTGACTTACGTTCACAGGAGTTGGCCAATTTTTAATCGCTTCAATTTTAGACTCATCTACTTCAACTCCCTGTGCAGAAACAACATACCCCAAAAAGATGACACGATCTTTGCAAAAAGTGCACTTTTCTAGGTTACCAAATAACCTAGCCTCACGTAAAACTTGTAGAACATGTCTAAGATGGTCTATGTGTTCAGATTCAGTGCGACTGTAAATCAGAATATAATCAAAGTACACAACCACAAATTTACCAATGAAATACCATAAAACATGATTCATTAAGCGCATGAATGTACTAGGTGCATTAGTTAAACCAAAAGGCATGACTAACCACTCATACAACCCAAATTTTGTTTTAAATGTTGTTTTCCACTCATCCCCTTCATGCATCCTAATTTGATGGTAACCACTGCGCAAATCTATCTTAGAGAAAATAACAGCATGATACGGGGGAGGCCCGATCTTCTCAGTGAGAAACCGTGGATAGTTGATGCAAAGTAGACGATGTCGCTAGCTGAACACTCGCGCCAATGCACGAACCCTCAACTCTTCGGAATACGCCCCAAACACACCGGGTAGTTGTTCGTCGCGAGACCACGAACGACGAACGCCAAGTCCCTAATTCCCAATGGAACGACGGCTTGACCCTGAGTTGCAGAACAAACAATGGATCGCCTAATTCTCTCTCAAAGTCCTCGCATGAACTCTGGTGTCGAAAGAACAAGCAATAGCTATGTTTCAATCTTATGCGTAAACTGGTCTATCTCTATGGTGCGGCCATGGGGGGTTTATATAGCCTCCCACGCAAGCACAAAACTTGGATGAACAGTAACCGAGTGCTACAGTAATCCGAGTCCGACACTGTTCACTGCTACAGTATTCGAGTCCGATACTGTTCACGTGAACAGTAATCCGATTCAAAAAAACATCCTACTTTAATTTGGAAATTTAAACTAGTCTCCCTCTCGGTTTCCCTTGTATTGTGAGCTTTCCTTCTCTTAGCTTGCGCGAATTTGTTCGATGCACTTGATGCTTCTTTTTATGCCAATATAACCCTTGTTGCCATGTCACCATATGTCTTTCTTGACCGCCCGCATGTGCTAGGGTTTTATCCTGAGAGCACGTTCCCTCTCGTTGGCCACATGGGTTTCTTCTCCCTTGTTGGCCGCATGTGTTTCTCCTCCATGAATTTGTTCCCGGCCTCCCTCTCCTCCCTCTCGGTTCCAAAGTCTTTAAATTTGTCAAACCTGAGAATGCACCAAGTATTGCTTTAGGTAGTAACCAATTCTCATTGGCAACAAAAGGAAATTCATTAAGAAACAAATGCACCTGTTGTTTGAGAAGTTTAGCTCCTGCTTCACGAATAACCTCATAAGTAGTAGGGATATCCTCATCACAGCACCACTAAATTTGTCTAGCATATCATCTAAGCGAGGTATAGGATGACGATATCGAATTGTGATATTATTAATCGCTCGACAATCTACGCACATACGCCATGAACCATCTTTCTTAGGAACTAAAATAACAGGAACAGCACAAGGGCTTAAGCTTTCACGTACATACCCTTTGGAGAGAAGCTCTTGTACTTGTTTCTGAATTTCCTTTGTTTCCTCGGGATTGGTGCGGTACGGTGGTCAGTTCGGCAGCGACGCTCCTGGAATCAAGTCGATCTTATGTTCTATCCCACGGATTGGTGGTAGCCCAGTGGTACCTCATACGAAAGACGTCGCAAGTCCCGCAAAACACAAGCAACACCACTAGGAAGAGAAGACAAGTCGTTTGTCGAAAGCAAGGCGTCTTTGTACAACAATACAAAGTGCACCAAATTGGGATCTTCGCTGAATTCTCTCATCTCTGATTTGGTGGCTAACATCACTAAATTCTTCTCTCGCTCTTTGGCAGTCTCAACGTGCATCTCAATTTTCTGCATTGAAGAATTCACAATCTGTTGCGGTGTAAGCGGCTTCAAGATGATATCCATATTGTTCCATCGAAATGTGTAGCGATTTGTACGCCCATCGTGAACAGCAGAACAGTCATATTGCCATGGTCGTCCCAAGAGAAAGTGACACACCGTCATAGGCACTACATCGCAGTCCACAGTGTCGGTGTACTTCCCAATAGAAAACGTCACACGCACCATATAGTTCACCTTCACTTCCTCTTTGTCGCTCAACCATTGCACATGATAAGGACGTGGATGCGGCAAGTACTTCAAACCCAACTTATGACACATATCCTTGCTGGCCAAGTTATGACAACTCCCACCATCAATAATCACTTTGCACACCTTACCCTTATCAAGTTTTGCCCAAGTCTGAAATAAATTGCACCGTTGTTCGAGTGACGGCGATGGCATCACACTAAGCACCTTGGGTGTGCAAACAATGGAATCTTGCTCAATGTTAGGAAACTCGTGATCGCACTCACATCGTTCTATGTCATCGATGTGCAAGACTGGTCACAAGCATCGGCGACTCGTCATCACTAGCTGAAACATACCCGCCATCTTCGGTGATAAGCATAGTTCTGACATTTGGGCAGTCCCTCTGAAAATGGCTAACAGCCTTGCACTTGTGGCAAATGATGTCACGTGAACGTCCTGTTGACCCCATAGACGAGGTTGCACTAGCAGCGAGTGCCGCAGGTCGACGCATCAGTGATGGTGTACTCTCCAGCTTCTTACTTGCGGAATTGCGCGTCGCCGAATTGCTTTCGCCCGGAGTGCCCTTGTTTGGCTGGCTGTTGTTATATGGCTGTCCCGGACTGGCTGAAGAACGTGAACGGGCAGCGAACCGTGCGTCTTCAATCACTTGGCGCTCGGCTTCGCGTGCTTGGTGCAGCAACTCAATCATGTCATTATAGGGATGGTGATTAACAATGCACTTAACAGCATGATTCATGCCAGCTAGAAATCTCGCCATGGTTTGTTCTTCATTCTCACGGACATCTGCATGTATCATGATAGTCTCCATTTCCTTATGATATTCATCAATTGATTTCATACCTTGTCGCAGCCCTGTTAACTTCTCAAATAGTGAGCGCTTGTAGTGGCGAGGTACAAAGCGTGCCGCAAGTCTTTGCTTCATCTGCTCCCAGGTGATAATCGACAACTCATGGCGCTCCATGCGCTTACAGATGAACTGCTCCCACCAATGTGTGGCATAATCATCCAATCCATTGGACGCAAGCAGCAGCTTCTTCTTATTGGAATAGTTGTTCATCCGAAATAACTTATCAACTTTCAGCTCCCATGTGAGGTATTGTTCCACATCTGTACCACCTGAAAATATAGGAAGATTAAACTTGGGCTTAGCGACAAAATCGTCAGCGTCGTCGTGTCGAGGACACTGCATGTTGTTGCGGTGGTGGCGCTGTCGGTCATCGTAGTCGTCGATGGGGAAATCATCATCCCATTGCTCGACCTCATCAACCCAGCTACGAGGTGCACAATGCACACCTCCTCTGTGGACACCCTGTGGTGCGCCTCCACCCTGGCTGCCGTTGCCTCGGCCACGCCCGTGGGCCTCGGGGCGTGCCACGGCTGCCATCCCGACATTTGGCGGTACCGCCATGCGACGCGCCTGTCGCTGTCGTCGCTCCTCATCCACACGAATAGCACGCTCCTCCTCGGTCTTATTGTGCAAAACGGCCGGAGGACCGTGCACACTCGTGTCATCAGCTTGCGCACCCCCACGTAGATTGTGTTATGCGAAGATGACACGCAGATCCAGGAAGTTATTGTTGATGGACGTACGCAATTGTGTGACTTCCTCCCCGAGGGTGTTCAGTCCAGTCTGAACTTCCCCGAGCTCATCGCGCACGCCATTGTCACCATCATGAAGTTGTTTTTGTAGCATCTCGCGCAACCGAGTGTACTCTGTCCACGTAACCGGCGCCTCCGGATTAGGTGGATCCTCCTCGTGACCTGACATGGCAGCAACTCACAAACAAGAAACGAGGTTATATCTGGGTTAGTAAAACAAAAGCTCTCTCTACTACGCTCGCAACTCACTGTCCTGAAAACGAGCCAAGCTTACTGTTCTAAAGCGAATCAAGGACGACAAATCGATAGTTGTGACAGCGAACGACCTTAACCCGGTAATGTATGAGCGTAACCAAGAGCAAGGGAGTACACAAACGGGTGTAGGTGGAGCTTGGATAGGTATGTGTATATCCTATGCAATCTGATATTCAAGGTATTGTAAAGCTAAGTAATGATCCAAGCTAGAGTATTTTGCCTATGTGCTGATCCAATAGGTTTAAGCGAAGTGTATGAACGCACACGCAAAGATAAATGAGACTTAATGCAAACAAAGGAATGAGCTCAAACGGAAATAGAGATAAAACAAGCTCGTTTTGCACCAAGTACAAGGATAGACGCTAGCCAATTGCAACAAAATACACTAGGGCACAAGATTGCTCAAAGAAAATTGAAAAACACAAGCTGAAACTATGACCCGGTACTGTAGCTGCCCAAATTAGGCGCGGATCAACTCGAAAAAGGATGGCATCTTCATGGGAAACCTTAGAATCACTTGTAGAGGGGCTCTGTCAATTTTGAGCGAATTCAGAGAAACTTGAATTTTTGGGGTCGAAGTTGCTGCGTGTGTGCCCGATGGCTTACGCGGATCTAAAATCCCCAGATTTCCTAGACTTCTTCTTTTTTGGCTCTATTTTCCTGTTTCCTTTCCAACGGATCAAGAAACGCTCCAATCGGAGGTTGTATGCAAAAGTTAGCTTTTCGCACACTTTTTTTTAAGGCCGCGGCTCTTTCTATTTGCAGGTGCCTTTTCCTTCTTTTCTCTCTGCTTTGCTCCCCACGGAAGTGCGCAACCCTCACAAATCAGCAATGTGTAATCAACGTGAATGAGCAGCCCTAGGTGCAATATCAATAGCTAGTCTCAAGATGAAAGGGTATAAGTGATGCACAAGGATGCCAACGTGGTTTGACCAATGAAGAAGTAGAGGCCCGAACTCCAGTGGACTCGGATAGGAACTTCCCAAGAGATGGACTCGGACTCTACTTCCCCAATGGAATTCGGAAGGGACACTTGTAGGACCGATTGTATGCAAAAAGGAAGCAAGGGTTTCCAATCCGCGCGGCCAAGCTGTCGACGGCGCACGAGTTGGCCGAGCACAAGACAGTTGGCTAAAGTGGATGCAAAATACTCTTTTTGGGTGCTAATTGAGGAGTTCAATCAGCAGTTTTTTTTTAACAACGATTAAGCAACGCAAAAGGAATACACACGGATCAGCACTAAAACAAAACTCTAATGGATGAAAACTTAACTAAACGCACAAGAAATAACAGATTAAACTACGGTTTTTGTATTGCAATTTTTAGTTTATTGGACGATAGGACAGAAAAACAATCTAACTACGGGTAAACAAATTCTCACCGAGTAAACCTAGAATCTGATACCACATGATACGGGGGAGGCCCGATCTTCTCAGTGAGGAACAGTGGATAATTGATGCGAAGTAGACGATGTCGCTAGCTGAACACTCGCGCCAATGCACGAACCCTCAACTCTTTGGAATACGCCCAAAACACACCGGGTAGTTGTTCGTCACGAGACCACGAACGACGAACACCAAGTCCCCAATTCCCAATGGAACGACGGCTTGACCCTGGATTGCAGAACAAAACAATGGATCGCCTAATTCTCTCTCAAAGTCCTCACATGAACTCTGGTGTCGAAAGAACAAGCAATAGCTATGTTTCAATCTTATGCATAAACTGGTCTAATGGATACAAAGGAGGGGCAAGCTTACTTAAGGCGCCCTCCATGACTCATGCACGGCCTAGGGCCGGCTACACACACCGAATCAAACTCTAATTCGGCTAAGACCCAAAAAACACACAAAAAGGAAAGCCTAACTTAAATCCGTCACATTGTTTCGGTCATAGCGGCGCGACCGCACGTCTTCTGAAGTTGGGGCCATACCCATTGTGTGGGCCTTGGAATAAGCTTTCAAACAAGTCCAAGAACACCCCAATCGGACTCCGTATGCAAAAGTTATGGTCTTTTTATTACAGCCCTGTTGGGCTGTCCCGAACCGAATCCGAATTGAATTCTGAGTTGATTCCGAGATGAATTTCGGTTGGGCTTGTGGAGAATCCGAATTGGGCTTGAATTCTTGGGCCTTTCTCCTCTTGGTTGACCCATGTGAGCTTCTCCTCCATTGCTTTGGCTCCTGCCTCCCTCTCCTCCCTCTCGGTTCCAAAGACTTCGCAATGTTCAAACCTGAGAATGCACAAAACATTTGCATGAGGTAGTACCCAATTCTCATCAATGAAAATAGAAGATTCATTAAGAAACAAAAGCACCTGTTGATATTGAAGTTTAGCTCTTGCTCTAGTCAGTGGACCAACATGCACTTCTGCACTTATTATTTGTAGCTTCACTTATGGCGTCCATCTCAGTATGTGTGTGACCACCAATAGGTAAAGATGTATCAGTGTTAGGGATGCCCTCATCAAATCCTCTTTATTAATTTGGGGATGTGACAAACCTCCCCCCTTACAAAATATCTCGACCCCGAGATCTCGGTAGGTCAGAAGATGGATAGGAAGGTTTTACAAAAAGATACAACAACCGTGGTTTTGTATTCCTTCCATGGTTCAAAGACACTTCAAGTAGAAGGAAAAAGATCCGGATATTCACTTCGCAATAGATCTTCACGTTCCCAAGTAGCCTCATCTTCAGTATGGTTACTCCACTAAACTTTGAGGAACTTGAGGTTGTGATTTCTCGTCTTGCGCTCCTTTTCTTCAAGAATGCGAATCGGGTGCTCCCGATAAGAAAGATCGGGTTGCAAGTCGAGTTCTTCCAACTTAGTTACTTTAGTTGGAATGCGAAGGCATTTTCTCAGTTGTGAAACATGGAACACATCATGCAGATCTGAAAGTGATAGTGGCAACTCCAATTGATAGGCCACCGATCCCACTTTTGCTAGAATCCGGAATGGTCTGATGTAACGAGGTGCCAATTTACCTTTGACTTGGAAATGGTGTGTTCCTTTCAATGGAGATACTTTAAGGTAGACGTGATCATCCACATCAAAACTCAACTCGCGGCAACGACTATCGGCATAAGACTTCTGACGAGATTGAGCCGTCCGAAGCAGCTCACGGATGGTGTGAACCTGCTCTTCGGCATCCTCCACCAAGATTGGACAATAGAATGGTCTCTCCCCGGTTTTGGACCAGTTTAAGGGTGTCCTAAAAGCTCGTCCATACAATGCTACGAAGGGTGACATCTGTATGCTTGATTAGAAACTATTGTTGTAGGAGAACTCTGCAAATGGTAAGCATTTTTCCCAATTCTTGCTATAGGAAAACACACATGCTCGGAGAAGAGAAGGTCTTCTAAGATTTGATTTACCCTCTCAGTTTGTCCATCCATCTACGGGTGGTAAGCGGAGCTAAAAGATAGGTTGGTCCCCATTGCTTGATGGAGACACTTCCGGAAGTAGGATGTGAACTGAGGACCTCGGTCTGAAACGATCACTTTAGACACGCCATGGAGGCAAACAACTCTGGAGATGTACAGCTCTGCTAACTTGACTCCAGTGTAAGTGGTCTTAACAGGAATGAAGTGGGCAACTTTCGTTAGACGATCGACAATCACCCATATAGAATCGGACCCAGTTTGAGTCCTTGGAAGGTCGGTGATAAAATCCATACCAACTTCTTCCTATTTCCACTTGGGAATAGGCAGGGGTTGTAGAGTACCTACTGGCTTAAAATGCTTAGGCTTGACTCTTTGGCATACATCACACTCGGCAACATATTGAGCAATTTGTCGCTTCATTTGGCTCCACCAAAACCGCTTCTTCAGATCTTGGTAGATCTTGGTACTTCCAGGGTGTATAGAGAATTGAGAGTTGTGAGCTTCTTTGAGAATTAGCTCTCTCAAGTTGAGATCAAGTGGCACCACTATAAGGTTCCCGAAACATAGTGTACCTTGTGCATCTTCTTTGAAGCACTTGGCCTTGCCTTGCTTGGCCTTGCCTTGCTTCACTTGCTCTCGGATTTGAGCCACTTCAGAATCAGTCTTCTGGGCTTCTCTAATCTGATCTTCAAGTGTGAAGTTCACACTAAATGCAGCAAGAGACCCTTCCTCAATTATCTCCAGGTGTAGACGTTGCATTGTTGCACACAAACCTTCTAAAATGTGGGGGTTACCGATAAACAGTTGCATTGATATTTTCTGCTCAAAGCATCGGCTACCATATTGGCTTTCCCTAGATGATAATGGAGTCCAAAATCATAATCCTTGATCAACTCAAGCCATGTTCTTTGCCTCAAGTTCAGATCAGCTTGGGTGAAAATATATTTGAGACTCTTGTGGTCGGTGTAGATCTCGCAATGATTACCGATGAGGTAATGTCACCAAATCTTCAGGGCATGAACCACCGCTGCGAGTTCCAAATCATGAGTGGGATAATTCATCTCATGAGGTCTCAATTTCCTTGACACATATGCCACAACTCAGCCCTATTGCATAAGTACAAAACCGAGCCCATGGCGAGATGCATCGCAGTAAATGTCTAAGCTCTTGTGAATGTCAGGCAGGATGAGTACTGGAGCTTTGGTTAGACATTCTTTTAAGATCTAAAAGCTCTTCTCACATTCCTCCGACCATTCGAACTTCTTTTCCTTCTTCAGAAGCTGGGTCATTGGCCTAGCAATTTTGGAGAAGTCCTTGATGAATCTGCGGTAATATCCCGCAAGACAAAGGAAACTGCGGATGTCGGTGATGCTTTTGGGTTGCCTCCAGTTTAGCACATCTTGCACTTTACTTGGATCAACAGCAACACCGCCCTTAGATAGAATATGACCCAAGAAACTGACTTCCCGTATCCAAAATTCACATTTGCTGAATTTGGCATAGAGTTGATGTTGACGAAGCTTCTCCAACACAAGTCGTAAGTGCTACTCATGTTCTTCATCAGACTTGGAGTAAATAAGGATGTCATCAATGAAAACCACGACAAACTTATCCAAATACTCCATGAAAACCGAATTCATAAGGTTCATGAAGTAAGCCGGTGCATTTGTCAAACTGAAGGACATGACAGTCAACTCGTACAGTCCGTAACGAGTAGAGAATGCCGTCTTCGGAATGTCTTCAGTTCTAACCTTGATTTGATGATAGCCCAAACACAAATCAATCTTGGAGAAGTCTTGGGATCCACTCAATTGATCGAACAAATCATCTATCCGCGGAAGCGGATACTTGTTCTTGACAGTGACTTCATTCAACGGACGGTAGTCAATACACATCTGCAAACTTTTTTCTTTCTTTTTGACAAAGATAGCCGGGCATCCCCAAGGTGAGGAGCTCAGCCGGATAAAGCCTTTATCTTGAAGTTTTTTGAGTTGCTTTTTCAATTCTTCCAATTCATTAGGAGGCATCCGATATGACTGTTTTGAAATTAGCGCAGTATCGGGTGCAAGCTCGAGGACTAACTCAACTTCACGATCGAGGGGCATGCCTGGGAGTTCTTCAGGGAATACATCTGGATATTCACATACCACTGGTACCTTCTCTAATTTAGGGGAGGTACTAGCTTCTAAGGCATAGAGATGAGAACTGCCCACTAAAGGCGCAAAGACGACTTGACTGCCGTCTTCACTTGTGATTGAAATAGACCGCTGAGCACAATCAATCTTTCCCTGAATTTTGGACAGTCAATCCATCCCTAGGTTTACATCGATACCCACTAAAGTTATCACTATAATATTTGCCAAAAAGTTAACCCTTTGAATTTCCACATTTACGTCCCGGCAGACTTGATTGGTTTGGAAAACCGATCCCGATGAGTGAATATGATAAGGTGGCCAAAGTGTATGTATTTCAAATTGATTACATGCAGCATATTCCCTTTTAATGAATGAATGAGATGCTCCTAAATCAAATAAAACTAATGCTGGGCAAGAATTTACGAGAAGTGTACCCAAAACGACGTTCGGAACGTCGCTAGTTTCCTCGGCAGTGACGTGGTTCACTCTGCCACATGTAGGGACTTGAGGAGGAGTAGAAGATGCCCTCAGAGGTGGTGAAGGCCTCACTGGAGCCGGAGTTGGACCGTTGTAGACTCGTTGCATCCCATATGCTTTTGCTAAGCACTGATGCGCGTAGTGTCCCTAGCGTCCACAATGGAAACACGTTACACTCGGCCGAACATAGCCGCTGTTCGGGGGCTGACCTCCCCCATTCTTTCGCTGCACAATTGGTTGAGGAAGCCCTGGTGCAGCGGTAGACAGGGTGGTGCTGGAGCTTGAGTTCGGGGTGCCTAGGGTGGTCCAGTACGCTGCTGAGGGAAACTACCGCTTGCTAAAATTTGAGTGGCCCTCTTCCTCTTCCTCGACTCATCCACTGTTATACTCTTGTGTTCCACCATGTGCTGGAAGTTCCTGAAATCATGCGCAGCAAGAGATAGCTGCATCTCCTCTGTCAAACCGTTCATGAAACGGTTCTGACGGCTGGCATCAGTGGAAACATCGTCAGGAGCATAGCGAACTAGGGAGTTGAACTCGTGGAGGTACTTAGTCACACTCTTCTTTCCTTTCTTAAGGGCAAGGAACTGTTGCTGCTTGATCAACATTACCCCCTCAGGAAGGTGGGCCTCCCTAAAGGCTACTCGGAACTCGTTTTAAGAGGGAACGTCTCCGTTGGCCTGCATGGCGGAGAAGTTGTCCCACCATGCGCTTGCAGCTGGCGAATAGAACCCTCTCAATGCTAGTGTACTGAGCGATTGCCAGCGTATTCTCTATGGTGCGGAGCTAGTCCTCTGCCTCCATAGGGTCTTCGGTTCCAGAAAAGGATGGAGGATTGGTTCGCTGAAAGTTAGCGAGTCCCCCATGAGCACGGTGAGAGTTGGCTCCTCCCGCAGGGATGGGAGCCGGAGATGTGTTGCGCGCGATAGCTTCTAGAATCCGAGTCTGGTCCATCCTATTGGGCTCGATTTGAGCTAAGACCTCCGCCATGGTGGACAGTGGAGGAATTACTTACTCATGGTCTACAGCGGGAGGGGGTCGTGGAGGTGGAGACCCCTCCTCCTGCTGAGCCCTGGAGCGGGTGCTTGGCCCTGCCATCTTGTCATGACAAAGGTGGTTAGGAAAAAGGACCAAAGTTGCGCTTGCAAAGGTGTAGATTAAAATCTGGATAGCAAGCACGCCACTCTCATTTAAGCATGCATAAATTTATAAAAATGCATAAAACTTAACACCAAATAGGCGTACAAAGATCCATAAATTCAAATCATAGTTTTTTGGTGCAATTACATCCATAAGAGCCCATAGGCGAATGGTAACCGCTCGAAACAAAAGTTCTTGCAAGAAAACAGCAATAGTTCAAATACTACCAACCTATTACATAAACTAGAGATACATGGTCGCGAAACACATGTCCGGACAGCGAGCTCACTACTCCAACACCTAAATATTGTTTCGGTTGAAGTTCACCGGAAACTCATCAAGGAGGTGATATCCAGGCGATCCCGTGTCCTCGGAGTCCTCAGGATTGGTGAGACGTAAAGGAGATCCTTGCTCTGTCACATGGCCTCCAGCAGGCTCCGGCCTATGAGTACGAGCAAAACCCGCTGATATGCGGACCTGGCATCTCGCCCCATAGTTGGGTACCCGTCCTCTCACTTCAGAAGACAAGACACCTGGGAGATCTCATTTGCGTCGTATACCACATGACGGTCAATGATCCCCATGCTGTACATGAGTTGTAGGAGCTCCTGGGCCACCACAAGACGTTGATGAGTCTCGTACAACTCATGCATAGCGCACCTATGGATTTGGTCCATGATATGAACCAATCTTGCTAAATGCCTAACTTGGGGATCTTCCCCGAAATGGATCCGGGCAAAGGTGTCCACCTCCGTGCCACGCTCTCACATAGGAAAATGGTCGTATGACGGTTGGGACAACTCTGTCAAGTCATGACGAAGGTGGCTCATGGCCACACGAGCCACTTCCTCTAAAGCCATGGCCTCAGAAGTGCCACGTGCCTAGAAACAATACAGAATGCTCCCCAAGACTTGTCTTGCGGTGATATTGATACGGCCAGGTATTCCTCCATGCTTGGTCCTCTGTCGCGGCGGTCGGCTAGTATGTGAAGTTAGCTCTCCACATCATATCTCAAAGAAGCGCCGGGTATCCATCCACATCCTCAGCTAGAGTTTCTTTGACAAGATATTGGCGATTCATCTAAAGGCAAGGACAACAAGGTAAGTGATCTTTGCAAATTAAAACAAGAATAAGGTGAGAAAAGATACTAAGATGGATGAGGAATAAAAGATATTCCTAACTTAACTTTCTGAAAGTAATTTGATAATTTGAAAATAATTTTGACCAAGGACTTTCTAAACTTAACGCCCATGCTATCTCTAACCTACAGTCAGTATGGCTCCAATAACAACGCTGTGAGGACCCCCGGGTTAAATCCGTAAGACCGAGTCTAAGCAAGGCCTTATGGACATAACTCTGGGCCTCAAGTAAATGAATTCTAAGTTAACTCCATCTAAGTGAGAAAACTTGACTGAAACTAGAGCCCTGGTGATCATGCGTACTGCTCCTCTGCAAGTACTACATGATGATCGGTTCTCTAAATAATCAAAGACCACACTTCGTGAGTTAAAATGGAATTCATGAACAGCGAGCATGAGGTCATGTTGGCTCCCAGGATCAGCGACCAACATACCCAAACTCACATACAACATTGATCACATCCATACAACATTCATACATTCATAGTTCAAAAGACATACATCAATAATAGTCAAGTCTACAACTATTACAAGTGGCCGACCGACCAAATTCAAATAAGATCATAAAGTAGCAGCGGAAGCAAGTAAATAGACCAAAAGTCAAGCAAAGGTATGCCCATAACCCATCGGCAACCGACTGGGAGTTAAACGATAGCACTACTCGTTAGCGTCGCCTAAATCGGCACCAACGAGCACGTCAGGCTCGACGTCTTCCTCACCTGAAAGGCAGTAGACAAACTGGCTGAGTACAAGGTACCCGCAAGTCTTACACAAATTAAAAATATTTATGCTAGAGGTTATCCAAAGGATGGCATTAGTGGCTTAGTTTTGCAGAAAATACAACATCTTATATCTCTAGACCATCTAGTTTGCAAAAGCCATTTTGTAAACCATTGTTTAAGAAAAGAATTTCACAAGACATAGATAGTTATATAGATCAAGTAATACCAAAGTGGCTGCCCACTTTGATAAACTAAAGTACATGAACATCCCATTCATGCTGAACCAAGTTATAACCAAGTCAACTTTTAATTTAAACTCTATGCGATGACTCATCAAAAAACCAAGTGTTGTCCATAACCGTGGACACGGCTATTCGAATAGATTAAACTCTGCAGAGGCGTACTACTTTACCCACATGACTCGACTAGCCCGTAAGCCCCCGGATGCCTCCAGTTAATGACACACTTCCTTTGGTATGCCGACCGGGGAGAATCGAGATACGATCATTTTCTGCAAGAAAATGCTATTGAGATAGACCACCTGTACGAGATAACTCCCAACTTAGACATAAGCATATAGCAAATGTTAAGCTGGCACGCACGTTGCATTGGAGGGGCCAGTGTAAGGTAGTTAGTATGTTGTTGTGAGCAACATAGGTAATCGTGGTCATTATTCACAGTATATATTACACTGGGTTCCTAAGGAACATAGGGATTTTACGGTCTCTATGTCCTTGCACCACCTGCGGTCTAACCCAATAAAACCTTCCCCTTACTTAACTGGACGACACCCATATACCGCATGTGATAGCACGCTCGTTACTTGGACTGAAAGTTCAACGCTCGGTCCTTAAGGGGTCCGGACAAGACCACCACATACCCAAAACTCATGCATAACAACACCCACACTTACGACCACTTGTCCAGACCTAAAACCATTTAACATAACCAAAGTTTGAACTAACAACCAGATATAACAATCTGGACAAAAGAAAATTAGGAGTTGTTATGTGTTTCCCACAATTGACGAGCTATTCCTGCCAATTGATCTATTGCATTATCTAGACCCGCAATGGCTAAGCATTCACACACAACAACCATATCATCACAAGCATCTATCTTAGGCATATGTGTATGGGAGATATCAAGGATAACCAGCGTAACAGCACCAGTTTTAAGGAACAGTAATAAGATGCTTTATGAACAGTAATGAGATGTTGTTCATAACATCACTGTTCATATTTGAAATTGGGAAGTGTTGTTACAATCTTAAACCTTCCTTTTTAGTCAAAATCCAAATCTTGATTTTGAGAAAAATATCTGTCTTTAAATAAACCTACTCGGTTTAAGTGAATTAAGTATGTATTTCAAAAGGTGAAATAGTGGTTTTCAAATTTTAATTAGGGAATATATCATCCCAATGGCTTTTTTTGCAAAATTTCATATTTTTATAAATTCATTTAATATTTTTAAAGCCCCAGTCAAACTTCTAGAGCTTTAAAAGGAGTTGGTTAACTCTCTCAGTCAAACCTAACTACTGGGCACTGTAGCGACTGAGTCTAAGTGCCTAGGCTCCAAACTGTTCAATCGGGTCGCACCCAACACGTTCGGGCACATGCCCAAACCTCCGGTGCTTGCGAGCCGTTGATCGCCAAGCGAACGGGCCAGATTGTAGAGTCGTGCTGGTCCTCCACGTACGCGAAGCAATTTCCACCATCGGATCTCCATCCAACGGCATCCAATCTTGATTCAAAATCCTATCGTGCCTCTAAACCTCAGCCGTTAGATCTCAGCGAACGGTCATGATTCATTGGGACATTCGGACCATCCCAACAACCCACACACTCATGGCCATTAGATCTAAATCATGCGGTGCATCATTTTCGGGATAAGCCACCCTTAAATGGTAAACACTAAAATGCACCTGAGCCGTTGGATCCTCAATAAACGGGCCAGATCTAGTGGGCCGTTTGGGTCACCCAAAAGCCCCATCCAATTTCCATCATTGGATCTAAATCGGGCGAGCAAGAGTGGCTGTAACATTCGGACCACCGAGCCTCCTTTTTGAGTTTGAACTCCAAGGCGCGCAAATACTCCAGCCGTTGGATTTTAATCCTACGGGGTGTCCCTTTGAATCTCATGGATTCAAGTCCTTATCCTCACCTGATCGTTGGATTTTAATCGTAGGGTCTATAGAGGCAGTGACATTCGGACCGCCGAATCTCCCTTCAATCTCGACCGTTGAAAACAGATCTAACGGTGCTGTGTCACCTCATTTAAAATAAAGTGGCGCGTACTTTTTGGAGCCACCGTTGGATTCAAATCCAACGCTCCTCCTTGAAAGTAGCAATCGGACCTCCAATTGTTCCTTTGAATCTCAACCGTTCATTTAAGATCGCACGGCCCACATTGAAAGATGCCAGTTAAGACTTCTTAATATGTATCAAAATCTCACCGCCATTTCTAATCGGATGGTCGTTATTCTTTGAGCATTGTGAAGGCGCGTTGCTGCGGTGACAATGGACCCTCTCGCCGCTGAGATCTCTCTTCCTCCTCGCACCTATGCGCCGCCGCCGACTTCGTTGCCGGAGAGGTGGTGTTACGCCGCGATTTTGGCAAATCTTCCTTTGACACCTAGCACCATATTTCCACCGTATCAACTCTAGATGCTTCCCGTTTGCTCTGGAGGTTTACACTCTATATAAACCCTAGCTTTTTGCTCTCTGCCATTGTTGACCAAGAGAGCTTCCAACTTTTTCATCCTTTCCCGTGAAACTTTCTTGCTCTCACTTCTTGTTCATCTCTATCTATGCTTAACTCATTTTGTAATGAGAGTTTCGGGCATCATTTGTAGATGGAGCCTGTGATATTGCTCCCTGTTGAACCAAGCCGATTGGAAGCTCCACCGTTGTGATTTCTTGTTTCGGTGAAGTATGCTCCAATCCTTCCTGTCCAGATCATGTATTGTAATCCACATGACTCAAGCTTTCCATTACTTTCGTTTTTTGTCAAACAAGAAAATTGGATTTTACATCTTCACTATTGTCGGCCGAAAACTTAACTTTATCTTCTCCAACTCCAGCTGGTAAGCTTAGACCTTAATTCTTCTCATCTTAAGTACCCTAAGGACCTCAGTAGCTCACATGAACCATTCACTTGTGCATGTGATGCTCAATCTTGCTATAACCGAAATGTTACTTTTATAACTTTTCTGGTCTTTCATATCGCTTAGAGTTTAAATCTATTCTAATTCAACTTCTCGTGTAGGAGTTATCTACTAAACCCTAGTATCATAAGCAACCCTTCTTGGGACTCATGGTGCCCCAATTCAGCTTAATTAACAAAATCCCATTTTCTCATTCTTGCTTTCAGCGACCGACAAGAGTGTTAACCTTGTTCTTTCTGTTAATCTTGATTGATCAGAATTAACAGAGTCCAATCTAGGTGATAGCCTTACTGAAAGGATAGTAGTAGCTTATGTTAAGATTCTTGCTTGTGAGTGCATCACAATTTGGTAATAAGGTATTTGGTGATGCCTCTGTCTTGTTGTCGCCAAACCGACAAGGTCAGAGCAAGGTCTCTCTCAAGGTGGGTATTAGCATAGGTTGGTTTAGGGTATTATCTATTCTAAATATCAGCCTTAACTCCAAGTTAGATCTTTTGCATAGAGTTTTTCCAAAACAGCTAAAATCTGCAAACCTGCGCCCCCAGAAAACCCAAGAAAACTAGAGGGGGTGTAGCCTCCTTAAATAGGGGATGAGGAGCCACACATCTAATAGAATTAAGGGGGTGGGACTAATTTCATGTGTTACTGATCACGTGAGCAGTAACTGCGCCCCCAGGTGGTCATTCGGCAGATGGGCCAAGTTCAGTATGATTAGCTCAGATTGGCCCAAACAAGTGATACAACGTCTTCTTTGGATGATTGCGATTAGTCCAGAAGGAATTTGAAGATGCGGCCAGATCCGTTGGAAAGAGAACGAAATAAGCTTTCAATCAAGTACTCGTGGACCTCCAACAGACTCCGTATGTGAAAGTTATGCCTGTTTTAAGTTGGTGTTGTCAAGCTGATTCCGGAGGCCAAACTGGATTCCAAAACGGGTCCAGCTCGAACTGCTTGCTTGTCTAGGACCAAAAGCGACGTGGCGCTGCACATATATATATATTTTATCATTAGGTAATATCATATAGTTCATATAATATAAAGACACTCTTAAAAACAAGCTCACCTGATAATTTAAGTGAAGCGTACGAGCTCTTATACTTGGAACAGTAAGCATAGTAAATATAGTTGTATCCATAGGAGTCATGTCCTCATCATCCTCCCTTTCTTGAAAACAAAGTCGTCCTCGGCTTTTGATAAGCTGAAAATAGGGTAACAAAGAAGCCAAAGTGTATGCATGGTATATGTATATGTCATCTGTTTTAACGGTTCTTCGTTGTTGCACAATTAATGTTAGACGACAGCAGCGATCATAAAAGATCATCGTATTATTACCCCAAGAATAATCATATATGTTAATGAGCAAAACAAAATTTCTCACATAGCAATTATTGCAACTAGTTTTGCAAATATTAGTGAAGTATTTATGCAATTCAACTCTCTGAAGTTGTAAACTTGCAGTGGTAGCACATATTGGCAAATCTGCAACTTTTGAAATCAAACAAAGTTCATTCATATTATCAGATTTCAATCGTGCAATAGCAAATTCATCTAGCAAAGGTGAAAGGATGTGTAAATTCTTACATACTTCAACATCTTGATGCAGATTGTCCATACTAGATGGTGCAATAAGAGATATACACATAGGCATTGAATGATCAGTAAATTTTAATTTTCTCTCATAATGAACAAGATTCGGCACACAAGAATTGTTGTTCAAAACAGTAATCTTCAATTCATCCATATATTCACAAGTTATGCATATTTGATAAACAAGAAATTGATTGTCTATACCATAATCTCCAATCAAATTAAACTTATACCCAGGGATGTAGGCACTAGACAAGCATTTTGAACATGCGATTTCAGAAACTTTCTCCATAGCATGTGACAATTTCATAGGTGAATCCAACATAATGTAACACAAAGAATCAGTAGGAGAAATTCTAGTCAAAACTTCTTTTAGTCTAACCAATTCCACGTGATCATTATATGTGATTAACTCATAACATGAATCACTCAAAACAGCAGGCAATTCAATTATTTCATCACATGGTGCACTCAAATCGGCAGGTAAATCAACAATTTTATCACATGGTGCACTCAAATCAATGCAGTCTGTATTTTCTACTCGAAATATGTGCATATCAGAATTTTTTTCCACTAATTTTTGCTCTAAAATAGCATGAACAGTGGACAATTGTAGTTCTTCACAAGCATACTCACGTTGAGTGATGATAGCACCATGATCTTTACCTTTTTGGCTCTCCTCAGATGATGTAGGTGTATCCATCTCCTCATCTTCCTTCTCAACCAATAGAGTCGATGGTTCAATCAGCTCATTCTCCTCTTTGGCATGGTTCTCAACTTTCTGCAAATTGTTAGTCACAGAAAAAGATCCAAACATAGGTTTGTTCTCATGTTCCTTATCATCAAGTATTCTCAATTTCTTCTCAATCTGACGTTCAACCTTACAAGCAAGTATAAACAAATGAGGGAGGGAATTATACTCTTTGTGAACAAGAATGTCTTGAATTTCTTGATTAAACCCACTTAAGAATCTATTCTTTGTAGCTTCAGTATGTTTCTCTAAGTCACAACGCAACAAACGAGTTTTCAATTCATGATAGTATTCCCTTACAGTTCTACTACGTTGTTTTAAACGTTCTAATCTAGCTAACAAATAATCAGCATGATATTTAGGAACAAATTCATCTCTCAAAAGTTTCTTTAATGCATGCCAAGTTTTAGGCACTCTTCCATGTCTATGTAAATATTTCCACCAAAGTATTGCATCTTCAACAAAAACACTAGTGCCAGCTTTAATCTTTTGTCTATCAGACAAATCATAATATTCAAATTATTTGTCTAAAGCTATCTCACAGTCAATATAGGCATTAAGATCAAATTTACCAGCAAAAGAAGGCACAGTGAGTTTAGTTTTACCAGACGTACTATCACGTTCATGTACCTCCCGTGGTGGATAATCGCGTCTCAAGCGTGCATCTTCCTCGTGGACTTTCTTGCGTTCCCGTTCAATGGCTCGAATAAGATGTGGATCTATCTTGTAATCATTCCGTGAACCTGCCATAGTTAGTAGTAGAAAACAAGGGAACAAATCACAGTGTATATGTCCCTATGAACTACTAGGTTCTGGAGTTTTCAACAGTCACTCACACTCAAGCTTTTACCAAGTTCTTACAAGCTCTTACCAATGTAGCAAGGAAGTGGTACAACCGGTGGCTGGTTCGTGATACTCTCACCCGTGAATAGTCCAACGATTGCGAGGAACAACACCTGCTGAGTTAGTAGTAAGTGGAGCTTGGAAGGCTTCAATATGGTAGCAAGGATTAGCAATAATGAAAATCAATAATGTTAGTTGAAAAATTGTTCAAAGTACAAGTCAATGTTGCTGATTTTAGCCTAATTAAAGCAATCTAATCAAAGCCTGATGTAGAGAAGTGTATGTACGCACACGCAACGATCAATATGACTTGATGTAAGCAAAGGAGAACCTCACAACAAGTGCTAGGAGAGACGCTAGCCAACTACTCAAACTTCAGTAAGGGGTACAAGATTATTCGCACGACGTAGAGCACAAAAGACAGCAATATCGGTGCAATGCAAACAACCATCTAGATTGAGCAGAAACAATAGCTAGTCTCAAATGATGAAAAAACAAAGTTTTATATGGCTTATATATGCTCTTCTGAAAGGTTTCGACGAGATCTACAACTTTCCAGTTGAGGCGAACTCCAAATTCCGAAAGGAAGATCGAAGGAAACGGTAAAAATCGAAACTAAAAACT
This sequence comes from Ampelocalamus luodianensis, assembly GCA_036346255.1. Classification (NCBI taxonomy): domain Eukaryota; kingdom Viridiplantae; phylum Streptophyta; class Magnoliopsida; order Poales; family Poaceae; genus Ampelocalamus; species Ampelocalamus luodianensis. The sequence continues at coordinate 46,323,245 of CM070625.1, read as the reverse complement.
TGCGACGCGAATTCGGGGCTGAAGATGGTCGATTTTGGGGAACCTAGAGGGCGACTTGTGTCTTACATGGAAAAGATGCACCTCGTCATTAGCTTCGAAACGAGCACAGAACGTCAAAAACGGACACCGTATGCAAAAGTTATGCCCGTTTTACTGAAGGTGTCTCGGAAACGGAATCCTGCTCGGACTCCAAACCGACTCGTGTTCAATCTTGAAACTACTATATCTTTTGATTCCGTGGGCCAAACTTGCTGAATTTTTTTATGGAAGCTTGTGGCTATATGTAGAAGGTCTCCACTAATTTTTATGCATTTGTCTTTTCGTTTTCTTTTTCTTTTTTTTCTCTACCGCGGCTTTTGTTTTTGCGGTTGCCTCTTTCTCCTTCTACTAGTTGGCCGACCCTAGGATTTCCCGCAAGTCGCAAATAACATCAACTCTCCCAAAAGATCACAGCAACTCTCTCTTTTTTTTGGATTAACAACAATACGAATTTTCTATTTTTGGTGCGGATTAGAGGAGTTCTAACCCACAAATTTTTTGTTTTAGATGCAAAAACTAAGAACCCGAAAAGAACGATCAAGCGACGCAAAGGAAACACGAGATGCAACTAGATAAAGACTAGCTAGACAATAACTAGAACTAGAAATCAGCAACTAGACACGACGATGCAACCAATGATTCAACAAGCAAAATACTGAAAAGAAAAATTGCAAAGGCTCAAAGGGCTCGGTATGGATGATAGATACAATATTTTTTTGGGCAATTTTCTGGACTCTAGGTATGAAAAATGAATCTACTACTAGAAAACTAGAAATTCTCACCGATCAACTGAAGCTCTGATACCACCTGATGGACCCGAAGGTCGGATTGTTGGCCCGATCTTTCGATGGGAATGATAAGTTCGGTAGTCGTCACTCAACTCTCACGATCCTGGCTACGAACACGCAAAGCTCAAAACCACGCAATCGCTGAACTGATTGACAAGTCGTTATCAACCGTGCACGAATACCCGGTTGACCTGATCACGAAGGTCGATTCCTGCATACACCGAAGAAGCACGCAAAAATAAGATCAAGCAATCTGAAATTGCAAATAGGGATTGAAATATTGAATTGAGTTGGGATTTTGAAGCGGTATTATGGTTGGTCTAGTCGACACAAGCCAATACACGAAGTTATAACAAGGCTAACTTTTAACTAAACAAAATCCAAGAAAAACTAGAGGGGGTGTGGCCTCCTTAAATAGGGGATGAGGAGCCACACATCTAATAGAACTAAGGGGGTGGGACTAATTTCATGTGTTACTGTTCATGTGAACAGTAACTGCACCCTCAGGTGGACCGTCGGCAGATGGACCAAGTTCAGTATGATTGCAAGGCCCAGCTTGGCCCAAACAAGTGATATGACGTCTTCTTTGGATGATTGCGATTAGTCCAGAAGGAATTTGAAGATGAGGTCGGATCCGTTGGAAAGAGAACGAAATAAACTTTCAATCAAGTACTCGTGGACCTCCAACAGACTCGTATGTGAAAGTTATGCCTGTTTTAAGTTGGTGTTGTCAGGCTGATTCCGAAGGCCAAACTGGATTCCAAAACGGGTCCAGCTCGAACTGCTTGCTCGTCTTGGACCAAAAGCGACGTGGCGCTGCACATATATATATTTTATCATTAGGTAGTATCATATAGTTCATATAATATAAAGACACTCTTAAAAACAAGCTCACCTGATAATTTAAGTGAAGCGTACGAGCTCTTATACTTGGAACAGTAAGCATAGCAAATATAGTTGTATCCATAGGGGTCATGTCCTCATCAATGTGGGCAACAGGAGTGAAGGTCTCATCGTAGTTACGACCATGCTCTTGCTGAAAACCACACGCCACAAGATGAGCCTTGTAGCACTCAAAGGAACCATCCGAGCGGGTCTTGATCTTATACACCCACTTGCACGTGATAGGAGTAACGCGTAGGTTTGGAGTAACGCGTTGGTAAGGGCACAATATCCCAAGTGCTAGTACGCTCCAAAGCAGCAATCTCCTCAGACATTGCGAGCTGCCACTCAGGGTGAGCACCAGACTAACGGTTTGTCGTAGGATCGAAAGAGCGCCGCCGCGGAGCCGTAGTGCTTAGGAGGTCGATAGCAGAGCGATCACGAAGATCGTATTTGGGAGGAGAAGGTGGAGCAGGACCCAGTAAGGACGGAGAAGAACTGGGAACGGGGCGTAGCAAAGATAGAGGCTCAACTGGAGAAGGAGTAGGCCAAGGTCGGCGAGAGTAGTGCAGGGGAAAATGTGGAATCTCAACAAAGGAGTTGGATGGAAACTCTAGAGGAGCGGGAACTGGTGAGCCGGAGGAGAGGAAAGTGAAGCGGGTAGAGGCGGAAGCGAAACAGAAGTGGAAATCTGAGTGTCAGGAAAGATCAGAAAGGAGATCGACTCAACAAGAGAATCTGAGCTATCAGTAGAAGGGCGAGGGTAGTAAGGTCGAGACTTGTTGACAGTGACATCACGAGAGATCCTCATCCGATGAACAACAGGGTCGTTGCTGCGATAGCCTTTATGCTCAAGACTGTGTAGCTAAGAAAAACACTCAACTTACTTAGTAGTCAGCTTGGTGTGCTCACGAGATGGAAGAAGGACAAAGCAGACACAGCCGAAACAGCGATGGTGATTGTATTCGGGAGCCCGACCGTAGAGACGCTTGACAGGAGTAGAACCCTGAAGAGCAGTGTAAGGCTGCATGTTGATGAGGAAAGCAGTAGTGGAAATAGCCTTAGCCTAGAAGTGAGGTGGAACAGAAGAGGCAAGCATGAGAGCGCAAGTTATCTCAAGCAAGTGATGATGCTTATGCTCAGAGACACCGTTCTGAGCGTGAGCACCAGGACAAGAGTACTGGAGAAGAGTACCTTGCTTAGCGAGAAAGCGACGCAAAGCAGTAGATAGGTACTCGCCAGCAGAATCAGCACAAAAAACACAAATGGCCGAATTAACCTGAGTGCGAACCAGGGTGGTAAACCTCTGGTAAATAGAGAGAATCTGATTGTGAGAGGACATGAAATAGATCCAAGTATGATGAGAATAATCATCAATAAAGATCACATAGCATCGATGACCCCTTTTTGAAATGAAGGGAGTTGGACCCAAAACTTCGTAATGAACAAGATCAAAAGGACGAGCCGAGACAGAATCACTAAAGGGATAGGGGAGCAGCATCTGTTTGCCATGCTTGCAACCCATACAAAGTAAGGAGGTGTCACCAGAAATAGACCCAAGAAGACCATGACCTACTAGAGATGATAGTCGCGATCCACTGAGATGACCCAAACGATGGTGTCACTGAGCAAAGGAAGCAGTAGAGGACGTAGCAAAAACAGAGGCAGGAGTAGTGACTGCCTGGCTGGTGGAGACAGCGGAAGGAAGGTGCACCCAGTCGAGCTCCTAAAGACGTTGCGAATCACGGCACCGAGGGTCAGCACCAAGTAGAGTCCCCGTGCGGCGATCCTGCACACAAGAGTCGGACTCGAGAATAACATGACAGTTGTAATCAGTGATCTGACCGGGCGACAAGCTGCATAGTAAGCTTGGGAACATGAGAGACGGTAGGAACATGAAAAGAAGAAGTGGAAAGGATACCTCGGCTTATAACAGGAAGAGGTTATAACAGGAAGAGAGGTACTATCTGCAGTCTAAACAGTGGAAGGCAGAGCGGTGGGGCTCAGAGAAGTGAGACGAGTAGAATATGGTGTCATGTGAAAAGAATTGGTGGCCCGAGCGTGTGTGGTGGCCCAAGGCGCCGATGGCGCCCGAGACCGGGGCGACGATGGTGGCCCAAGGCAGGAGTGGCAACAGCACGAGACAGGGGTGGCGGCGACGGCGCTAGCCAGGAATAGGAGCAGCGGGAAGGTCTGGAGCACGGCGTGGTTAGTCCCATGTGGGGGCGACGATAGCGGGCGGAAGAAGATCGGCGCACAAGCCCCGGGTCCATCGGCCATCGCTGCACTACGGTGGCAACCGCATGCGATGCATGTGAGCGAGTCCTCATCCCGATCCCCCATTGCAGGGTAGTAGGTGGTTGCGTCAGGGATCAGTAGGATCCGATGAGACGCGAGATCGGGGCGTCCGAATTTGGAGTTGGTAGGCGGCAACGCCGGGCGTAACCCTCGGCGCGGCTCCAGCTTGATCGGGAGTCAGAGAGAAGCCTGAGCCGAAGAAAAGCCGAAACTAGAGAGGCTGGAGAAACAGGAGCCGAAGCCGTCGGCTCAAGGTAGATCGGTGGATCTAGAGTGAAGCCGAAGCCGCCGGCTCCACGTAGATCGAACAGAGCACGGCAGCCAGGCTCGGGATGAAGATCTCGAGAGGCGGCGCTCGGGTCGGGGGCGGGCTTGCGCATAACCATCGGTGAGGAGGAACTACTGCGGCCGCGACTGGAGCGGCCTCAATTGTGTATGCACCAAAGCAAATGTGCTCCAATTATGTTCACATCCACTGGAGGAAACACATTGTGAGACAATCCGCACGGCATATTTTTGTAGTGTTGGTGTCTCCGCTCCAAAAGGCGGAAACACATTGTGGAGGCGACCGTGGGTGTATAGGAACCGACAAATCCTCTTCGCCGCCTTCACGACACTAGCAACCTCCTTGAACTTGCTAATATCCTCCCTTAACTAGCATGAGTACACTACTATTACTTTGCAACCCGTACGGCTTGATGTGAACTTGAACCAAATAAAAGCTAGCCAGGCCAACCAATTATTTGTCATGTGAATGGCATTTCCTAATCTACAACAAGCACTAATCGTACTACTCCTAACCAATGATCTGGTACTTCAAGTGTGCTCATCAACGAAAATCTTGTTAACATGAGTACTACCAATGTAGAAACTTGAAGAAACATGAGCATATACATGCTAGTACTTGAGAACTTGAGCATATACCTGCTAAGGCTGCTACTGCCGCTGTCGCCGCTGCTGCACTTGCTAGTTTGTACTGCTTGCTGCTGCTGAAAATGGAGGGAGGGAGGCAAGAGGAGATAGCAGCAAATGGAGGGCGTGAGGGAGGGAGGCAGCAGGCAATCATGCACAAGAGGGAAGGGGACAAGAGAGGGACATCCAACTGCAGCCTGCAGGGAATGATCACATGCATTTGGGCAGGCACAAGAAAGCAAAGGCAGGCACAACCGCACAAGAGGGAATCCAATGCATTGGGGCTGGTTTCATTCAACTCTCACCAACAAAGAAGAGGAGGGTAGGGGAGGGAATCCTATGCGAAGAAACAACCTGGACAAGTCAAAAGAACAAAAGCAAATTTCAAATTTTTTCGGCCGTTTTTTTTTTACCGCTACCCCGCTGGGATCCGGTTACCGGCCGGGTTTTTTTTTACCCTGGGACAGTAGAGAAGCTCGTAGGGAGAAGGGTGCGTTGCCGGTGGTGGCAGCAGTGGCGGTCACGTGAGGAACCCTAACCCTATCTGATACCATGTTGGAATGAACCTTAATCTATTCCAATGGGGCCAAAAGGCCAATATATCTTGTACAGGGTCAGTTAATATACAAAGAACACCCTAAGCTTTATACATATCTAACAAGAAGAAGGGAGGAGTAGGGGCAAAATAGTCCTAGAGGCCATATATCAAAGAAGGCAAGTTTTGGAGTGTCATTTTTCTAATTTGCTGTTTTGGAGTGACATTTTTCGAATTGGCGAGTTTTCGAGTGGCATGAATGTTTAATCTTGAGGAAAACCAAATGTAACCTGTAAATAGCATACAAAAGTCTAGTCTTCACTTAATTTCACTGGCAAGGATCATATTATGGCCTATTCTACACTACAGTACATTCCTAGTGGGTTTTAACAAAATTTAGTTTGCTCAGTTTGGAATTACAGAGAATAAGTTATGTATTTTACAAATTTCAATGAATTTTAGACCACATTTTAGGTTGAAACAAGTTAATCTAGTTTATACTATTTTCTGCTACAGAAAAGAGTTCAAAATCATACTCAATTTAAAGTTCATCTTACCACAGAGCTAACACAGTTTGAATTTCTCAAAAAGGAGTTAAAACTAAATAGTTATTCATATTTGAAAACTAGAACGTTTAAACACTTTGAAAATTTGGAGCTCTCGGGAGGTCCAAATGAACTGAAGGAAACGGGGAGGTCGTGGGCCGTTGATCCTTCATCGCACGGCTACGGACCTCGAAGCATAGTGCACCACACGGTGCGCACAAGGGAGGTCTGGGCCGTTGAGATCAGATCCAACGGTCCAGACGAGGGGTAGCATAGCACACGTGAAATCCCGCGTGGAGTTGCTCAACACGCACAGGGGAGGTTGGGATCGTTAGATCAAGATCCGACGGTCCTGATCTCCGAATGAGGTCCTAAGGCTAAATCTACGGAGGGAGGTCTGGACGGTTGAGATTTGCTGGGGGAGGTCTTGGATGGTTAAAATTTTTCGAGGAGGTCTTAACAGCCAAGATTTCCAGGAGGTCTAGGCCGTTAGATGGAAATCTAACGGTCCAGAGCTACGGGGAGGTCCTCAAGATAAAGATCTAATCGGAGGAGGTCGGAATGGTGAGATCTGAAGGAGGGAGGTCTTTGTGGCTAAGATCTCGAGAGGTCTAGCCAGTTAGATCTAAGTCTAACGGTCCCGAGTGAGAGGAGGTCCTAAGGCTAAGGACATAACGGAGGGCGTGCAGGGCGGCCAAGATCTACGAGGAGGTCTTGGGCGGTCCAGGTCATCGAGGAGGTCCTAAGAGCGAGAGGTCTTCACGGAGGAGGATCTCGACGGTCGAGATGAACCCGGGAGGAGGTCCTAGCGGTTGGGATTTTACAGGGAGGTCTTGGGGTGAGGATTTAGCGGAGGAGGACCCCGACGACTAAGATCTCCCAGGGGGGAGGTCTTAACGGCGCAGATTGACTTGAGGAGGAGGTTCGGGGTTGTCTTTATAAAAGACCAGGGGTGGTCTTTTACAAAGAGGATGCCAAAGGTAGTTTTGAAGGTTTTCTTTACAAAAGACCAGGGGTGGTCTTTTGCAAAGAGGACCTCGGGGGGGTGGCTCAGGGGTGGTTTTTACAAACAGACCACGAGGAGGTCTTTTTGTGCAGGAGTGGTCCTAGCGGCTCAGATCAAGCTTAAGGAGGTCTTAAACGGCTAGGATCTAACCAGGGGAGGTCCTAGCGCCTTAAGGGTTTTACGGAAAAGATCTAAAGGTCCACATCTAATCCTTGGGAGGTTCTCAACGGCTGAGATGAAACCGGAGAGGTCCTGGAACTTAAAGACTTTAGACACGAAGATCTAAAGGCCAAAGGTTAATGCTAGGAGGTCGTTAACGGTCTAGATTGAGCCTAGAAGGTCCGGGACTTAATGACACCCACGGCTTGCCGACAAGAACAGCATTAAACACTAATGATTGGGCCCTAGGACAACTTAATTGCTAATCATTGGCCACATGACTTGTCCGAGGATGACACCACAAAACGCCTGAGCGCCTAAACGAGCTCACCACCTGCGATGGGAAGCTCGCCGGCGGGAACCAAGGACATGGCTGGGTTTCAAATAGCGACGAGCACCTAATGGACGTGCTCTCGACGTCAGCGACGGCCTGGAACGCCGGCGAGCCGGAGATAGACTAGGAAGACTAAAACGGCAAACTACGAAAACTACACGAGCTCTAGAAAAACAGTAACTATGCTAAGAAAAGGGCACCTGAGGGCAGAGAGGGGACCAAGGTGGTCGGAGGAGCTCGGAGAAGGTCGACGAAGTCCGGCGACGAAGTGCTCGCCTCCGAGGAGGAAGAAGGCAATCTCGACCACGAAGAGCAATCCCCCAACTTGTCCCCCTCTGCGATGGTTAACCAAACCAAATTAGAGAAAGCTCGAGGTGGACAAGATGGAAGAATGATAAACCAAGAACTCGATGGAACCACTGGAGCTCGGATGGCCTCGAGGAGCTCCAAAGCCCGACAATGGTGAGAGGTTGCTCTCGGTGTTTGAGCTCGAGCGACAGAGGTGAAGTTTGGTTGAGGAAATGGTGTCCAAAAGAGCTAGGAGGGACTCAGGTAACCTATAAAGCCGGGAGGGCAAGGTGAACCAAAGGCTGAGTCCCGAGGAGTGAAATGAGAGAAAGGTCCTGCCATGGGTACAGTGAATTGACAATTGCAGGTAAAAAGGGGAGACTTTGGGGAACGGCCCTGACCAGCATTAAATGCAAGTGGTAAAGAGCTGTTGACAAAGGCATTAATTGACAAGGCACTGCTCCAACTGCTGTAGCTCTGACACACGACGTGCTTGCGAACGTGATGATGACTACATGTAGGGGTCCACAGGTCACTGGAAGAGCCCGAGGAGGACCAGTCCAAAGAATGCAACGGATGGGAAGACTTATATTTAAGCTGGGGAGATCCTGGCGGTTGGATTTCTAATAAAGGGCTCCGATCTCAAGAATAGATCGGAGGTCTTAATACACAGGGAGGTCCGAGCCACAAATCTAAGGATGGACGGCTCATGATCACCAAGGTGCACAGGGTGGTCGAGGAGGTCTGAAGGGGATGACCAAGGGTGGTCTTTGCAAGAACACCACGGGAGGTCGGGGAGGGTGCTCTTTGCAAAAAGGACACGAGGTGGTCGTGCGAGGGGGAGGTTTGAGAATGCCTAATGGTGGTCTTTGCAATAATTGCAAAGGAGGTCCTATGGGTTGTTTTGCGAAAGACCAGTGGGGTGGTCTTTGCAAAAATACCAACGTGGTTTGAGGTCTTCGGGAGATCTGGAGGAGGGTTGTCTTAGCATAAAGGACCGGAGGAGGTCCTGCAGGTGGGAGGTCTTTTCAAAGACCAGAGGAGGTCTTTGGGGAGCTCCCGAAGATCCAAACCGTAGGACAAAAATCCAACGGTTGGGATGGTTTGCACCAAAATGACAGAGCTCGAGGTGGTCTAGGCGGTTGGGTTCAACCAAGATTCAGAGTCTGACTCAAACCCGAACCCAAGGTTGACTTAGGGTTTCATTTGAGCTGAGAACTTTGAGGAATTTTTAGAGATAGCAAACTAATTCCAAAATTTATGAAATTTTTACAGTAGCTTGCTAACTTAGATATTGACCTTGCATAAAATTTTCAGAGGTCTTTGTGCTGTACATTTTCCTCTAAAAATTATACAAGGTGCTGAGCTAGGGTTTGACTAACCCTTAAAAATATTCCAACAATTCCTATAGGTTGTGAAATTTTTCAGAGGGGTCCCACATCAACCCTAGGACTTAGGAAACATATTCCCAGGAGATGACCGAAAGGATGGACAAGAATGTTTTTGGAAGACAAGGTTTTCGATCAGAGTGACTTGTGACTTGTAATCCCATGATTTTTTTGTAAGAATTCTTTAGATCATACAAGAATTGCAAGATGTAAGAAAAAGTTTTAATTTCCACTCATTTTCCTACATTTGAAACACAAGCCAAAACTTGGGATGTTACAACTCTCCCCCCTTACAAAAATCTCGTCCCGAGATTTGACTCGCTCAGGAAAGAAAGAGGGGTAGTTCAGATGTCGTATCTTTGGCGGTCTTCTGTTTCCAAGTAGCTTCATCCTTGGAACAATTCGACCACTGAACTTCAAGGAATTGAATGACACGATTCCCCGAGACAAGGAGCTCAAGCAAGGGACCGGCACAAATCTCGGTTTTGACCTGGTAGAAAATGTGCCACTTTAGTTGACACGGGAAACTTATCGGCCCGATATAGCAAGGATTGTGGATGAGAGATCTTTCTAGGTTCCATGGTTTGATGGTGCAAGGTCGTTGTTGGTGGTGGAGCGACTTGTCAGTCAATTCGCCAACAACGGGATCTCGGCTGCTAACTAGCTATGCGAGTCATCCCTCCACGATCGACTTCTTAGAAGAACCAAGGCCATACTCAGTTGGTGGAGCAATTTGTCTGGTTACTCCACTAACGAATGGGGCCTCGGCTTGATAACTAGCTATACTGAGTCATCCCCAGAGCTTGATTGATTAGAGGGCTATGGACATTTAGGCCACGAATTTGAGGCAATACCTAGTAGGTGATGCCCTTGGGTGTATAGGGACAGAAGGGCATCACTCAAGTCAAAAGACCGATGATAACCCGGATGGTAGCCTTCTTCTTGGGGAAAACGGGGTAGGCTAGCAAGGCTTGATGAAACCGAGGTGGTGCTAGGCATCAATGATGGAGCAGGACGAAGATCACCATCAGCAGTAAAAGATAGGGATATAAAGGAACGAGACGTCTTTGAATCGAATAATACCGTATCAGGGTAAGAGTAAACAAGAAGCGTACCCAACATGACGTCAGGAGCCTCCTGAACTTCTTCAGCGGAGATGGAGTTGGCTTGATCACGAACAGCCTTCCGCTCCTGATGCTTCATGGGGCAACTATTGGCGTAATGCCCCTTCTTGTGGCAATAGAAGCACGTGACCTCGGCCAGATTGCGGGGGCCACCACGCTGACTTGCAGGGGCACAAGGTCGAGCTGCGACTTGCGGAGGACGAGGGGTTGCTGCAAGCTTCTTAGGACAATTATTAGCATAATGACCCTTGTTGTTGTAGAAGAAACAAGTTACTTCAGCTAGATTGCAGAGGCCGTCCTGCTGACTCGTAGGTGCACGTGATTGGGGCACGGCCTGCGGAGGACGAGGGGCTACCGCAACCTCCTTAGGACAACTATGCGCATAGTGACCCTTGTTGTTACAGAAGAAGCAAGTGACATCCGCCATCTGTTGACGCTTGCGACATTCCTTTGACTTCTTCTTTCTGGTCCCAGCAACTACGGGATTCTCGACCATAATCTAAAAGTCGGGGAAGGTATAGACTGGTAATTTGTCCTGCAGCTCCGCAGATAAATCATCCAAGAACTTCTCTGGTCTGGAAGCATTGGCAATTGCGATACTTGTAGATGACCGAAGAAGCAGTCGCTGAAGTTTTAATGATCTAGCGATCACCAGGTTTATGCTACACTCTTTGGGATAGTGAGTGCTTCCTTCACAGAGAAAACAAGTGACTTTGGCAATGGACAGTTTAAGTGCGTGGTCTTCATCGCGAGTTGGGCGGTGTAGTACACTCGTTGTCGGTGTCCTTCCTCACCACAACACGGCGGACCTTGACCTTCCTGGGTTGCAACCTTGGCGACATGGCTCTTTTACCATGGTCACAGCAAAAAGGGACCAAAATCCATCACAATCGCCCGAGGGAGGCGCTTGCAATCCTTGTGCGACAAGTTAGGGCGGGAGACCTTCATCGGCCCACTTGCGACCTAGTCCGCCACTGATGCGCGGACATCTGCTACGAAGAGATGGGTTAGCACGAACCGAAGACTAGAAACCAAGGACGCGGAAGAAACACCAAGGACAAGGGGGTCCTACTGAACGTTAGGGTGGGAATAGATACTAAGATGGACAAGGATCAAACCCGAAAGCTTAAGGCAAAGAAACAACAAACCACTAAGAGATGAACTCAAAAAGCTCAAAAACAACCACAAAATCAGTACAAGGTTTCACCACAAGATCAACTTCCCTGCGACTAACTAACTATGGAGGAGCGAGCAATCGGTTTAGGAAGGTAAATTTTAGCATGCAACTCAAATTCTAATAGGACCAAATAGCAGGGTAGAACTACTAATAATAGTGTTAGATACTTAGCCAACTAATATCACTTCTTACCCTTTTAGTTTCACAAGTTTTAGTTAAATTATCTTCTCATTATCTACCTTATTTAGAACCTTTGAGCTTGCTGTCCGGAAATTGACGCTTGCTGTCCAGATTTTGCATCCAAGCTCCTAGTCGAAATTCACCATTCCAGAAGCTTCAAAACCTTGTAGAAGGGCAGCCAACATTTCAATTTGCCAAACTCATTGGTTCCCAAAACCCAACTTAAACGATAATGACTATCTTTTGAAAGAAGAAGAGGAAAACAACTTTTAAAACTTAAGTTAGAGCGAGATGAGAGAAGAAAGCTAAGATAGGTAAGGAGTAAAATCTAAGAAGTTAATTAAGCTCTCATAAATCATTTGATATTTTGAAATTAAGTTTTTCAAAATATCCAAAAGACGACCAAGCTTAGGGTTTCTACGGTCAGTATGGGTCTGATACCAACTTTGTGAGGACCCTAATTTATTTGGCTTGTAATGCTTAGTCTTCCCTTGACTCTAGCATCACAAATCAAATAAACTAAGCCCCGAGACATGTATACTTCCCAGAAATGCAGTATACACACCCCGTTACAAAATCACGCATCAATTCCATACAACATAATATTAATCCTAACAAAAGACATACATAATAGAGTTATTACACAAGAAGGCCGACCGGCCAAACAACATCAAAGTAACATTAACAGCGGAAGCACAAGTGCCATAAGATGGCTATAAACAAAATCCAACCGGTTAGCCATAACCCGCAAGGCAACCGACCGGGCCGCCAAGCTAGTCGTCCATACCGCAGCAATTCTCACAAAAGTCGATCCCTTGGGGATCAACTTCTTCCTCTGCAACAAATAAGCAAAGCAAATGAGTACAAAAATGTACTCGCAAGACTGACATGTGGAATAGCAAACCTATCAATATGCTACATGCAGGCTTTTTAAGTGGAGGTTATATGTCTCATTTTGCACAAAGCCAACTTTATTTGTAATAATGTAGTACATTTCAAAAGCAAGTTTGCAATCAGTTTTTATTGAATGAAATAACACGAGATACAATAAGTACAAGAGTAACCACCTATTGGTGACTAACCCAATAGCCACCACACATAGCACGAATCTCAGATTCGTACCACCCATCAAGTTTTAATTAAAATATTGTAGTCTAACTCTTGGAAGACCTTGCCAAGCGTGTCCATAACCTAGGACGAGGCTATTCGAATAGTTTTAACCCTGCAGGGGTGTACCAATGTACCCACACTTGGACGCCTTTTGCCAAGCTATTAAGCACACTTCCTTTGGTATGCCGGCACGGCTAAGTCCTACGAGACGTTTCCAATGGAATGCGTTAATTAAGAGTCGCACGTATGGGGTTAACCCTTAGTGACCAGCCGGCGAAACGGCCACTAGGACCACACGTTGTGGTGGAGTCAAGCAAAGCCGGGAGTCATTAGCCATTTAGGGTAAAGCTAGCCGGACATTTGCAAGACCCCGGTCGGGATGGAGGACCTAGAAAGGAACTACCCCGGTCACGCCTTTGTGATCCTTTTTCTCTATAAACTACAGCTAGCGACTCATTAATTAATGCCTCCCAAAGTACTAATTCAAGAGAGGTCCTATTTCCCTCTAGTGTGGTTAGCACGCAAAGATGCTTGGTTTAGTGTAACAAGATATTCGGTCCTTGTTGACTCGGGCACCATTCGAGTCACACCCAAAAGCACACCAACATAACATTGTGCCCAAGTCTAAATCATTTTGTTTCAGTGTTTAGTTTTCACAAGTAGACATGGCACAAGGCTGAAATCATAAGTAATAATAAGTTTTATGTGACAAGTTGATAACCGCCCATTTCTACCAGGAGCTAAGCATGGCTAAGCAATTACTTCGCAACTACAGTGACAAGAGTTCATCCAACGAGCTCTAATCACAGCAATAACCTAGGCTCACGGTAGTAGAGAATAATCATTTGCCTAAGGAAATGCATCTACTAGGTCAACTAACGACAATAGTTTAACACAAAGTAGCAATGCATACATAGAATTTGTAATCAACATAAATACTTAAAATACTGGGATTAACATGATCAAACTGCTTGCCTTTCTGTAGATCACTTTCTTGCTGCGGAGGATTCACTCACGTACTCAATAATTCCTTCGGAACCTAACGCGAAAAGGCGATAACCAAATAAGAACAAGAATTCCAAATAAAACTCCACAGCAAAAGTTCTCCAAATACCATGAAATTTACACAGCAGCAAGATTAAGATTTTAGAAAAATTTAGGAACAAGAATCAAGTCATTTGGATTAGGTATGAAAAGGTTATGCCCTAAACAATTTCTCTCAGCCTGAAAAATCCTAATTAAATTAATTTCGGTTACTGTTTATGGCAAAAATTTCTAGAATGATCTGGAATCTGAAATTTTTATGGTAGGTAGCTAAGGTCATCCTAAGAACAGCAAACTTTAGTTTACATCATTTGGAGTTATAATGAATTAGTTATGATTTTTTCTAAGTTCTAAAACTAGTAGATCATTAATTTCAGTGGTAAGGATCATATTAAGGCCTATTCTACACTACAGTACATTCCTAGTGGGTTTTAACAAAATTTAGTTTGCTCAGTTTGGAATTACAGAGAATAAGTTATGCATTTTACAAATTTCAATGAATTTTAGACCACATTTTAGGTTGAAACAAGTTAATCTAGTTTATACTATTTTACGCTCTGAAAAGAGTTCAAAATCATACTCAATTTAAAGTTCATCTTACCACAGCTAACACGGTTTGAATTTCTCAAAAGGAGTTAAAGCGAAATAGTTATTCACATTTGAAAACTAGAACGTTTAAACACTTTGAAAATTTGGAGCTCTCGAGAGGTCCAAATGAACCGAAGGAAGCGGGAGGTCGTGGGCGTTGATCCTTCATCGCACGACTACGGACCTCGAAGCATAGTGCACCACACAGCGCGCAGGGAGGTGCAGGCGTTGAGATCGATCCAACGGTCCGCACGAGGGTAACATAGCACACGTGAAATCCGCGTGGAGGTGCTCAACGCGCACGGGGAGGTTGGGATCGTTAGATCAAGATCCGACGGTCACGATCTCGAATGAGGTCCTAAGGCTAAATCTACGGAGGAGGTGCAGGCGGTTGAGATTTCTTTGGGAGGTCTTGGATGGTTAAAATTTTTCGAGGAGGTCTTAATAGCCAAGATTTCCGGAGGTCTAGGCCGTTAGATGGAAATCCAACGGTCGAGAGCTACGGGAGGTCCTCAAGATAAAGATCTAATCGGAGGAGGTCGAATGGTGAGATCGAAGGAGGAGGTCTTTGTGGCTAAGATCTCGAGGAGGTCTGGCAGTTAGATTTAAATCTAACGGTCCAGGGCTGAGAGGAGGTCCTAAGGCTAAGGACATAACGGAGGACGTCTGGGACGGCCAAGATCTACCATGGGAGGTCTTGGACGGTCCAAATTTAATCGAGGAGGTCCTAAGAGCAGAGGTCTTCACGGAGGAGGATCTCGACGGTCGAGATGAACCCGGGAGGAGGTCCTAGCGTTTGGGATTTTACAGGGAGGTCTTGGGGGTGAGGATTTAGCGGAGGAGGACCCCGACGGCTAAGATCTCCCAGGGGGAAGGTCTTAACGACGCAGATTGACTTGAGGAGGAGGTTCGGGGTTGTCTTTATAAAAGACCAGGGGTGGTCTTTTACAAAGAGGACCCCAAAGGTAGTTTTGAAGGTTTTCTTTACAAAAGATCAGGGGTGGTCTTTTGCAAAGAGGACCTCGGGGGGTGGCTCAGGGGTGGTTTTTACAAAAAGACCACGAGGTCTTTTTGTGCAGGAGTGGTCCTAGCGGCTCAGATCAAGCTTAAGGAGGTCTTAAACGGCTAGGATCTAACCAGGGGAGGTCCTAGCGCTTTAAGGGTGTTACGGAAAAGATCTAAAGGTCCACATCTAATCCTAGGGAGGTCCTCAACAGTTGATATGAAACCGGGGAGGTCCTGGAACCTAAAGACTTTACACACGAAGATCTAAAGGCCAAAGGTTAATGCTAGGAGGTCGTTAACGGTCTAGATTGAGCCTAGGAGGTCCGGGACTTAATGACACCCACGGCTTGCCGACAAGAACAACATTAAACACTAATGATTGGGCCCTAGGACAACTTAATTGCTAATCATTGGCCACAGCACTTGTCCGAGGATGACACGACAAAACGCCTGAGCACCTAAACGAGCTCACCACCGGCGATGGGAAGCTCGCCGGCGGGAACCAAGGACATGGCTGGGTTTCAAATAGCGACGAGCACCTAATGGACGTGCTCTCGACGGCGGCGACGGCCTGGAACGCCGGCGAGCCGGAGATAGACTAGGAAGACTAAAACGGCAAACTACGAAAACTACACGAGCTCTAGAAAAACAGTAACTATGGTAAGAAAAGGGCACCTGAGGGCGGAGAGAGGACAAAGGTGGTCGGAGGAGCTCGGAGAAGGTCGACGAAGTTCGGCGACGAAGTGCTCGCCTGCCAGGAGGAAGAAGGCAATCTCGACCACGAAGAGCAATCCCCCAACTTGTCCCCCTCTGCGATGGTTAACCAAACCAAGTTAGAGAAAGCTCGAGGTGGACAAGATGGCAGAATGATAAACCAAGAACTCGATGGAACCATTGGAGCTCGGATGGCCTCGAGGAGCTCCAAAGCCCGACAATGGTGTGAGAGGTTGCTCTCGGTGTTTGAGCTCGAGCGACAGAGGTGAAGTTTGGTTGAGGAAATGGTGTCCAAAGAGCTAGGAGGACTCGGGTAACCTATAAAGCGGGAGGGTAAGGTGAACCAAAGGTGAGTCCCGAGGAGTGAAATGAGAGAAAGGTCTGCCATGGGTGCAGTGAATTGACAATTGCAGGTAAAAAGGGGAGACTTTGGGGAACGGCCCTGACCAGCATTAAATGCAAGTGGTAAAGAGCTGTTGACAAAGGCATTAATTGACAAGGCACTGCTCCAACTGCTGTAGCTCTGACACACGATGTGCTTGCGAACGTGATGATGACTACATGTAGGGGTCCACAGGTCACTGGAAGAGCCCGAGGAGGACCAGTCCAAAGAATGCAACGGTTGGGAAGACTTATATTTGAGCTGGGGAGATCCTGGTGGTTGGATTTATAATAAAGGGCTCCGATCTCAAGAATAGATCGGAGGTCTTAATACACAGGGAGGTCCGAGCCACAAATCTAAGGATGGACGGCTCACAATCACCAAGGTGCACAGGGTGGTCGAGGAGGTCTGAAGGGGATGACCTAGGGTGGTCTTTGCAAGAACACCACGGGAGGTCGGGGAGGGTGCTCTTTGCAAAAAGGACCCGAGGTGGTCGTGCGAGGGGGAGGTCTGAGAATGCCTAAAGGTGGTCTTTGCAATAATTGCAAAGGAGGTCCTATGGGTTGTTTTGCGAAAGACCAGTGGGGTGGTCTTTGCAAAAATGCCAACGTGGTTTGAGGTCTTCGGGAGATCTGGAGGAGGGTTGTCTTAGCAAAAAGGACCGGAGGAGGTCCTGCAGGTGGGAGGTCTTTTCAAAGACCAGAGGAGGTCTTTGGGGAGCTCCCGAAGATCCAAACCGTAGGACAAAAATCCAATGGTTGGGATGGTTTGCACCAAAATGATAGAGCTCGAGGTGGTCTAGGCGGTTGGGTTCAACCAAGATTCAGAGTCTGACTCAAACCCGAACCCAAGGTTGACTTAGGGTTTCATTTGAACTGAGAACTTTGAGGAATTTTTAGAGATAGCAAACTAATTCCAAAATTTATGAAATTTTTACAGTAGCTTGCTAACTTAGATATTGACCTTGCATAAAATTTTCAGAGGTCTTTGTGCTGTACATTTTCCTCTAAAAATTATACAAGGTCTTTGAGCTAGGTTTGATGCAGGTCAAACAAGTTTGACTGACCCTTAAAAATATTCCAACAATTCCTAAAGGTTGTGAAATTTTTAGAGGGTCCCACATCAACCCTAGGACTTAGGAAACATATTCCCAGGAGATGACCAAAAGGTTGGACAAGAATGTTTTGGAAGACAAGGTTTTGATCGAGTGACTTGTGACTTGTAATCCCATGATTCTTTTGCAAGAATTCTTTAGATCATACAAGAATTGCAAGATGTAAGAAAAAGTTTTAATTTCCACTCATTTTCTTACATTTGAAACACAAGCCAAAACTTGGGATGTTACAGGCTTGACCTTGAATTGCAGAATGAATCAATGGATTGCCTAGTCCTCTCTCAAAGTTCTCACATGAACTCTGGTTTTGAAAGAACAAGCAATAGCTATGTTTCAATCTTATGCATACACTAGTCTCATGGATACAAGTGGGGTACCAGGGTATTTAAGGGCGCCCCCACCTCTGTCACTCAAGGCCTAGGGCCGGCTATAACTCGAATTCGGTTTTAAGAAGCAAAACACACAAAAAGGAAAACCTAACTTTAAGTCGTTACATTGTTTTGGTCATTGCGATGCCATCGTAAGTCTTTTGAAGCTAGGACCATACCCATCACGTGGGCCTTAGAAAAAGCTGTCAAACAAGTCCAAAAACACCCCAATCGGGCTCCGTATGTAAAAGTTATGACTTTTTTTATTACGGACCTGTTGGGCTGTCCTGAACCGAGTTCGAATTGAATTCTGAGTTGATTCTGAGTTTGATTTCGGTTGGGCTTGTGGGAGATCCAAATTTGGCTTGAATTCTTGGGCTTTTCTCCCCTAGCTTGGCCCCCATGAGCTTCTCCTCTATTGCTTTGGCTTCGGCCTCCCTCTCGGTTCCAAAGGCTTCTCAATGGTCAAACCTGAGAATGCACAAAACATTTACATGAGGTAATATCCAATTCTCATCAATGACAATAGGAGACTCATTAAGAAACAAAAACACCTGTTGATTTAGAAGTTTAGCTCTTGCTCTAGTCATTGGACCAACATACGCTTCTGTACTTGTATTACCACCAATAGGAGAAGATGTATAAGTGTTAGGGATTCTCTCATCATCCTCTCCCTCTTGAAAAGACGTCATCCTCGACACTGGATTGTCACCACCAAAGAAAGGTGACAAAGCGACATTGAACGTAGAGCTCACACCATAGTTATCGTCGGGAAGCTCTATCGTATAAGCATTGTCATTTATCTTCGCAAGCACTTTGAAAGGCCCGTCATGTCGTGGTAGCAATTTGGACTTGCGGTGTTCTGAAAAGCGATCCTTGCGGTAGTGTACCCAAACCAAATCACCTAGTTGAAAAATCATCTTCTTCCTTTTGTTGTTCGCTGTAACATCCCAATCCTTGGCTTGTGTTTCAAATGTAAGAAAATGAGAAGAAATTAAAATTTTTCCTCACATCGTGAAGTTTCTGAACTTTTCTGTAATTCTTATAAAGGAATTATGGAGATTCCAAAATCACAAGCCTCTTTTAACCAAGTCTTAACCTGTGAGGACCCCGGTTTATTCGGCTTGTACTGTTTAACCATCCACTTGGTCCTAACAGTACAAATCAAATAAACCAAGCCTCGAGATATGTATACTTCCCAGAAATGCAGTATACACACCCCGCTACAAAATCATGCATCAATTCCATTCATACACATAGAGCCGAAGCAAAAGCAACAACTGAAAGACATAGATAATATAAAGAGAGTTATTACAAAAGAGAGGCCGACCGGCCAACATTCATAAAGATAAGTAAATACACAGCGGAAGCAAAATGGCCATAAGATGGCGATGAACAAAAGCCAATCGGTGTGCCTTTACCCACAAGGCAACCAACCGGACCGCCAAGCTAATCGTCCCAAACAGCAGCGCAACAACACGACTCACAAAGTGAGGCCCTTGGGGCTCACCTTCTTCCTCTGCAGCAATTAATATTAAGCAAAGCAGGTGAGTACAAAACTTGTTTTTGTACTCGCAAGACTGACGTGTGAGATAACAGAACTATAATTAACTACATGCAAGCTTTATTTAAGTGGATGAGGCTTTGGACTTATTTTGAAGATAAAGCAAGTTTTCATTTGCAATAAGGTAATAGATTCAAAGCGGGTTTGCAATTAACTTTTATTGTTCAAATAAAAAGAGACAAAAACAGACAATAGATAGGAACAACACCAACCTAGAAGTGACTAACCCATAGTCACCACAACAATAGCATGAAGTACCCTTCATACCACCCATGTCAAGTTTAAGTTTTAAAAGGTTGTAGTCTAGTTCTTGCGACCTTACCAAGCATGTCCATAACCTAGGGCGAGGCTATTCGAATAGTTTTAACCTGCGGGGGTGTACCAATGTACCCACACGATGACCGCCTTTCCACCACCCACGGTTAGCACACTTCCTTTGGTATGCAGGCATGGCTAAGTCTAACAAGGCGCTTTCCAATGGGCGATGCTAATTAAGAGCCGCAACCCACGGAGAAAGACACATTAGGCAGCCTTAACCGGTGCGCTAATGCTCCCTCCAAAACACACACACACAGAACACACCCACCGACCAGCTCATAATTAACACCTCCCAAAGTCTTGAGTCAAGAGAGGTTCCATATCCCCTCGTGTGGTTAGCACGCAATAAGCGCTTGGCTTAGTGACACAAGTAACTCGGTCCTTGGGGACTTAGGCACCATTCCACACACCCAGATCACATCAACATACCATTGTGCCCAAGTCAAGATATAGTTTTGTTTTCAGTTTTGATTTGTAAATCAATAAGACACAAGGGTTGGACATAATGGAGTAGTATAAGTAGTTGTGTGATCAAGATCACCGACTAAGTCGATGATCGCCCAATACTACCGATAACTAGGCATGGCTAAGCAATATTCATTCGTAATCTACTAAGTGATAAGAGTTCATCCATCGAACTCTAACCACAAACAAATAACCTAGGCTCGGGTAGTAGAGGATAACCATTTACCTACAGATTATGCAACTAGAGGTCTAACTAATCAATTTAACAACAAAGTAGCAATGCATACATAGAAGTTAAACAAAATATTAGACTTTGAAAGTAATGGGATCAATGGAAATGATCAAACTGCTTGCACGCTTGTTGTTGCTCAATTTGTTATGAGGGTCGTTCTCGGGGTTACATGAAATATCGAATCCTAAGCGAAAGAGCGAAAACAACCAATAAGACGAGCAACACTTAAACAAAAGAGCAAGCAAAAATTATCCAATTGCGACGAAATTTATACACAAGGCAAAATAGGAATATACCTAGACATAGAAACTGGAAAAACTTAATTTGGATTTGTGGTGCAAAAGATATTCTCTAAAAACCTAATTTCGGCCATAATTAGCACTGTAGCAAAAATATTTTCTAGAAAGATTTTGAAGCTGAAATTTTTATGGTAGCTACCCACTGGTATAGTGGTAACCCATATAAAATTTCAGGTCATTTGGAGTTAAAATGATTTAGTTATGATTTTCTAAGTTTTAAATCTAAGACATGATTAATTTCAGTATTAAAAATTACTTGCAAAACCTATACTAAGCTAAAGTACT
The DNA here is from genome assembly GCA_036346255.1 of Ampelocalamus luodianensis. Classification (NCBI taxonomy): domain Eukaryota; kingdom Viridiplantae; phylum Streptophyta; class Magnoliopsida; order Poales; family Poaceae; genus Ampelocalamus; species Ampelocalamus luodianensis. The sequence goes on along the minus strand of CM070625.1, from coordinate 46,302,102 downwards.
TTAATGATGCATTTATCGAACTTTAGTTTGTTAAATTTGGAGCTACAGAGAAAAGTTACGCAATTTTGAAGTTTAAAACAATTAATATGTGCAAATAAAAGCTTTTGGACTAAATCTGGAAAACCCATAAAGCGGGAGGTCGTGGGCGTTGATCAAAGATCGCACGGCTCACGATCTCGATGCTAAAACCCTACGAGCACACAGGCGCAAAGACCTCATCGCGCCAAGGGAGGTCTTGGCCGATTAGATCTAGACTTGATGGTGCGAATCTAACGAGGAGGTCCTAGGCGGCAAGATCTAGCGAGGAGGTCTAAGCGTAGATCTTGAATCCAATGGCTACGACCGGTGCACGCACACGGCGCACGCAAAGGAGGTCCTCGCGCCTATCAGAGGTCGTGGCCGTCGATCAAGATCTGGCGGTCCCGAGCACTAGGGAGGTCTAAAGGTCAGCGATTGATCGAGGCGAGATCTTAACGGCTCGATCTCCCATAGGAGGTCTGGGCGGTTGAGATCTACAGAGAGGGTCTGGCCCGTTAGATCTAAATCTAACGGTCCGAGTAGGGAGGAGGTCCTGAACGGTCCACGATCTCGGTGGGAGGTCTGAGCGGCTAAGATGAAGCGAGGAGGTCGGGGCGGCTGGGATTTCACCGAGGAGGTCATGGATGGCCATGATCTTCGCGGGAGGTCCTACGCGACAGTGTTCAACAGAGAGAAGTGCGGGCGGTTCGGATCTCCGTGGGAGGTCATGAGCGGTCCAGATCCGAGCGGAGGAGGTCCTCGACTTCTTCACAAAGGGCGGAGGTGGTCTTTTTGCAAAGAGGACCCTAAGCGTAGTTTTGAAGGTTCTCTTTACAAATGACCAGGGTGGTCTTTGCACAAGAGGACCTTGGTGGGGTGGCTCGGGGTGGTTTTTCAAACGACTAAGGAAGGACTTTTGCAAAGAGGACCCCAAGGAGGTCAGAGAGGCGGTTTTGACAAAAGCGGCCGGGGTGACCTTTTCGCACGAGGACCTCAAGGAGGTCTTTTGCAAGGACCCCAAGGAGGAGGGTGATCCTAGCGGTGGGATTTAACCTACGGAGGTCTTTAATGGCGAGGATTTGTGGGGAGGTCCTGGGTGGTTTTAATGGCGCAGGACCTCGGACAACGACAAAAGCGGCGGTTAAGACAAATTAAATGCTCCAGATGATTGACAATAAATGAAACTAAAGGGACACTTAATGATTTCCAAACTTTAATTCTAAACCCATGGCCCACACGTCGGTGACTCCACGGCACAAATTAGGACACAATTAATGCACCAATGATGAGCAATGATTTGAGCATTAAAGTGGTCCTAAGAATATGGCAGCAGGAGGTTTTGAACCGACAAAACCCGGCGTGCAGCGGCTTGCTTGCGCGATGTGGACCTCGTCGGCGAAACCAAAGGCACGAATGAGCTCCAAATAGGACGGAGGACCTAAGGGTGCCAAAAACTACACCAACAAGACCACCAACCGGCTGGCAACCGAGATAACCGCGGGGACCAGTTACTGCCGGCCAAAACCGAAGAGGTCTAAAGAATAGGGATTTCCGATCTTGAAATCACGACCGGGAATGGAGGAGCTAGAGGTGGCGCAAGAGCTCCGGTGAAGGTGGAGGTCGCGGAGGTGAAGAAGACGCGCTCGACCACGAACCACACGCTCCTACTTTATCAACCTCTGTGAAGGTCAAACAAAGCAAGTCGAGAGAGCTCGAGGTGACCAAGAGAACAAAAGGATTAGCCAAAATTGCAATAATGAACCACTTTGGAGCTCAAGGGTGTGGAGAGCTCCAAGGTCGAGCAATGATGACAGAGGCTTTGGGTGACTTGAGCTCAAGAGCGAGAGGAAGAAACTAGGGGTGCAAGAATGGATCCAAAGAAACTTAAGGAGAAGCCCGGATCCATATATAGCCGGCGCCAAAAATGAAAACAAGGTCACACCCACTCGGTGCACTGAGCTAGGGCATCAACGACATGATGGGAGCGGTGTCGGGGTGACTTTTGAGCAAAGGTGCTGCGGACATTTAATGTTGGCAGCACATAGCCGTTGTCGACCCTAGAGTTGACAAGGCACTTGCTCCTCTCCGCCACGCACAAAAATTGATAATGCCAGGCCCACCCGACAGGTGAGAGAAATAGGGAAGGCTGGTCAAATGAACTCAACGGCTAAATCGTTGAGCTCCACCGGGAGGTCGTGGTGTTGGATTAAAATCAAGGGCCCAGTTTTGGGCTAAGTATTTGAGTCCTAACACTTAGGGAGGTGCGAGCCACGAGATCTCAAGATGGACGGCTCAAGATCACCCAGCGCTAGGGGTGGTCGTGGAGGGTGAGGAGGTCGCCAGGTGGTCTTTGCAAAGGTGCAAAGGAGGTCTGGGGAGGCCCTCGAGGTTGTCTTCGTAAAAGAACACGAGGAGGTCGTGCGGGTGGGAGGTCCTTTACAAAGACCCGGAGGTCTTTGGCGTCGGTTGAAAATCCAACGGCCCGGACCACTGCGCCAACTTTGACCGAGGCCGACACGGCTAAGCGGCTCGGTGTGACCAAGACACGGAGGTGCGAGTCCAAGTCGACTCGGACCGAGTTTAGAGTTTTAATTTGAATTGAGATTTTGAAGGGTCTTAAGAGATAGAACTAGCTCCAAATTTTATGAAATTTTGACAAGGCTTGCTAACCTTGAGATGGATCTTGTATAAAATTTTGAGAGGTTTTATGTGAGCACTTTTCTCCGAAATTATACAATGCTTTGAGCTGGGTTTGACTACAAGTCAAACAAGTTTGACTGACCCTTAAAATATTCGAACAATTTCTAAAAATTGTGAAATTTTTCAGAGGGTCACCAACCATCCCAAGAACTTAGGAAAATATTTCCGAGAAGGATCACAAGATGGACAAGATTGTTTTGGAGGATCAAGATTTGGATCAACAGACTTGTGACTTTGTATTTCCATACTCTTGTACAATAATTGTTTAGTACACACAGAAATACATGATGTAAGAAAAGTTTTAATTTCTACCCATTTTCTTACATTTGAAACACAAGTTGAAAATGGGGATGTTACAAACCTCCCCCTTACAAAAATCTCGTCCCGAGATTTGGTTCACTCGGAAAAGAAAGAGGGGTAGTGCACTTGCGAGGCGATCTTCTGTTCCCATGTAGCTTCATCCTCGGAATGGTTTGACCACTGAACTTTGATGAACTTGATGGTCTTATTCCTTGTTCTTCGTTCAGCTTCCTCGAGTAGGCGAATAGGACGCTCGCGGTAGGTCAAATCTTCTTGGACATCAAGAGTTTCCAACGGAGCTTCCTCTGTTGGAACACGGAGGCACTTCTTTAGCTGGGACACATGGAACACATCACGTACTCCCGCAAGTGCAGCAGGCAACTCCAACTTGTAGGGGCCGACATATCGAGGAGCTAACTTTCCCTTGACACCAAAACGCTAGTGACCTTTCAGAGGAGAAACCTTGAGATAAACGAAGTCATTGGGCTCAAAGCTTAACTCACGGCGGCGGCGATCCGCATAGCTCTTACGCTGGATTGAGGCGTGCGCAGCGATCACGAATGAGTGGACTTGACTCGGCCTCATTAATCGAGCCGGGCCAAAGAAAGGTCTTTCACGGTCTCGGACCAGTTCAACGGGTTCTACACTTTCTCCGTATAAGGCCTCGAATGGTGCCATGCAGAGGCGGCTTGGAAGCTGTTGTTATAAGAAAACTTCGGCGAATGGCAAGCACTTCTCCCAATGCTTCCCATAGGAAAGGACACAAGCTCGCAGCATGTCCTCCAAAACTTGGTTGACCCTCTCGGTCTGACCATCTGTTTGGGGTGAAATCTTGAGCTGAAAAAAGCGAGTTCCATAGCCTCTTGCGGGCTATGCCAAAATCGCGAAGTGAGCAAATAACCACGATCGACACAATTGTCTTTGGTACACCATGCAAACTCACGATGCGGGCTATGTAGAGATCCGCCGAAGACCTCCTCGAAGGTCGGTCTTGACGGAAGAAAATGAGCCACCTTAGTCAATCGATCGATGGCGACCGGATAGCATCATTCTTCTTTGGGGACCGGGGTAGACCGGTGATAAAGTCCATCCGGCCGAATCCACTTCCACTCCGGAATTGGTAAGAAATTGACGATCCGTGGGGCGATGTTCGACCTTGACACGGCGACACACGTCGCGCTCGACAACGAACCTTGCGATCTCCTCTTCATTCGGGTCCACCAAAATCTCGTCGGAGATCATGATACATCTTCGTGGCCGGGATGAATGGACAACGGGAATCATGGGCTTGCGGAGGATCAACTCCGCAACTCCATGTCCTTTGGAATTACGAGGCGTTGCACGAACCTCACGACACCAAGCTCATCTACGGAGAAGCACTTGGCTATTCCATTCTTGACATTTTCCTTGATGCGGTTCACTCCAACATCCGATCGGCGAGACTTGATCCGATCCACCAAGGTTGGTTTGTACAACCAAGGCGGTGAGGAACCATGCTCAACAAACCCAAGTTGAGACAGCTGAAACTCCTCTAGAAGAGGGGTGATGCTCTGAAGCAACAATGCATTGCAATGCGCTTTGCGACTAAGCGCATCCGCAACGACATTGGCCTTGCCCGGATGGTAGTGAATACCCATGTCATAGTCCTTGATCAGCTCCAACCATCTCCTTTGCCTGAGGTTCCCTTGAAAACTGTAACATCCCAAGTTTAGGCTTGTGTTTCAAATGAAAGAAAATGTGTAGAAATTAAAAACTTTTCTTACACCTTGTATTTCCTGTATGTTCTAAACAATTCTTGTAAAAGGAATGTGGAAATACAAAGTCACAAGTCTTTTGATCCAAATCTTGACCCTTCAAAAACATTATCGTCAAGTTTTGTGATCATCTCTTGGAAATATTTTTCCTAAGTTTTAGGGTTGGTGTGTGACCTCCCTGAAAAATTTCACAATTTTTGGAAATTGTTTGAATGCTCTTGGAGGTCAGTCAAACCATTTTGAAAACTGGTCAAACCCTAGCCCAGCATCTTGCAGAATTTTTGGAGGGAGATTCACTACATGAAAACCTCTGGAAATTTTACTCAAGATCAATGGCTAAGTTGGCAAGCTCCTGTAAAATTTTTAGGATTTTTGGAGTTGTTTCGCTACCTTTTAAAATTCCTCTAAGTCTAGCCGTTCTTTTGAAACCCTAGGTCAAAGTGTGTTGGGCTCGAGTTAGACCCGAGCCCAACCTAATGGACTCGGCTCGACCTAGCCACCTAGCAACCCCCTCGGGCTCGCTCATCTTGGTCGTGTGGTCTGGACCGTTGGAATTAAATCCAACGATCCGGGACCTCCGTGGACCTCTTCACCCGCAGGACTGATACGGGGAGGCCCGATCTTCTCGGTGAGAAACCGTGGATAGTTGATGCGAAGTAGGCGATGTCGCTAGCTGAACACTCGCGCCAATGCACGAACCCTCAACTCTTGAATCGCCCACAATACACGGGTAGTTGTTCGTCGCGAGACCACGAGCAGCGACGCCAAGTCCCAATTCCCAATGGAGCAGCGGCTTGACCTTGGATTGCGAGAACAAAACAAATGGATCGCCTAATTCTCTCTCAAAGTCCTCGCATGAACTCGGTGTCGAAAGAACAAGCAATAGCTATGTTTCAATCTTATGCATAAACTGGTCTAATGGATACAAGGGAGGGCAAGGGTATTTAAGGCGCCCTCCACGACTCACGCACGGCCTAGGGCCAGCCACACATGCGAATCAAACTCTAACTCGGCTAAGACCTAAAAACACACAAAAGGAAAACCTAACTTAAGTCCGTCACATTGTTTCGGCCATAGCGGCGCGACCGTAAGTCTTCTGAAGCTGGGGCCAAAACCATTGTGTGGGCCTTGGAATAAGCTTTCAAACAAGTCCAAGAACACCCCAATCGGACTCCGTATGCAAAAGTTATGGCCTTTTATTACAGCCCTGTTGGGCTGTCCCGAACCGAATCCGAATTGAATTCTGAGTTGATTCCGAGATGAATTTCAGTTGCACTTGTGGAAGATCCAGGTGGGCTTGAATTCTTGGGCTTTTCTCCTTGGTTGACCCACGTGAGCTTCTCCTCCATTGCTTTGACTCCGACCTCCCTCTTGGTTCCAAAGGCTTCACAATGTTCAAACACGAGAATGCACAAAACATTTGCATGAGGTAATACCCAATTCTCATCAATGACAATAGAAGATTCATTAAGAAACAAAAGCACTGTTGATTTAGAAGTTTAGCTCTTGCTCGTCGGTGGACCAATATGCATACGTACTTGAATTATTTGTAGCGTCACGTATGGCGTCCACCTCGGTATGTGTATGACCACCAATAGGGAAAGATGTATAAGTGTTAGGGATGCCCTCATCATCCTCCCCCTCTTGAAAAGGCGTCGTCCTCGGCGCTGGATCATCACCACCAAAGAAAGGTGATAAATCAGCGACATTGAAAGTAGAGCTCACGCCATAGTCATCGCGGAAAGCTCTATCTTGTAGGCATTGTCGTTGATCTTCGCAAGCACCTTGAAAGGTCCATCACCTCGTGGCAGCAATTTAGACTTGCGGCGTTACGGAAAGCGATCCTTGCGGTAGTGCACCCAAACCAAATCACTGGTTGAAAAATCATCTTCTTAGTTTCTTATTCGCCTTCTCGGCATATGACTTGACCTTGCGCTCTATCTCCTCTTTTGTTTTGAGATGCAATTTCTTCACATACTCGGCTCGCTTGGATGCCTCCATATGAACACGGTGTTGACTTGGAAGTGGCAGCAAATCAAGCGGCGTAAGGTTTGAAACCATACACCACTTCAAAGGACACAAGCTGCGTAGTGGAGTGCGGCCCGATTATAAGCGAATTCCACGTGCGGCAAACAATCCTCCCACTCGCGCGATTCTTCTTGATCATGGTCGAAGTAGCATCGAAAGTGTGCGGTTCACCACCTCCGTTTGACCATCGGTTTGGGGATGACAAGTCGTCTTTGAATAACAACCGTCCCGATTTACCCCAAAGTGTCTTCCAAAAGTAGCTCATGAACTTCACGTCACGATCGACACAATAGTGCGTGGCACGCCATGTAGCCTCACGATCTCCACTGAAAAACAAGTTAGCAATATCGCGCGCATCGTCGCTCTTGTGGCACGGAATAAAGTGTGCCATCTTTGAAAAAGCGATCCACAACGACAAAAGCAGAATCACTCCCCTCTTAGTTCTAGGTAATCCTAAAACAAAATCCATACTAATATCCTCCCATGGTGCATTGGGAGCAGGTAGAGGGTATACAAACCGTGTGGATTCAATTTTGATTTCGCTTTGTGGCAAGTAATGCATCGTTGCACATACCTCTCTACATCTCGCCTCATCTTAGGCCAATAAAGTGATCGCTCGGCATAGATAACGTCTTCTCACGTCCAAAATGTCCCATCAACCCACGCATGTGATTCCTGCGGTAATAGCAAGCGCACGGAGGAGTGCGGGCATAATTTGTTAGTGCGAAACAAAACCCATCATGGATGTGAAATTTATCCCAGCCTTTTCCCTCTTTGCAATGTGCATAAGGAGCGGAAAAATCATGGTCATGAGCATATAAATCACGCAAACTCTCTAAACCAGGAACTTGCACTCCTAATTGAGTTAAAGCACACTTTTCCTAGAGAGCATCAGCTACCACATTTTCCTTTCCCTTCTTATATTTTACAATGTAAGGAAACGACTCAATGAATTCGACCCATTTGGCATGTCTACGGTTCAGGTTTGCTTGGCCCTTTAAATACTTTAATGCCTCATGATCGAGAATGAATAATAAACTCTTTAGGCCATAAATAGTGTTGCCAAGTTTCTAATGCACGCACTAAAGCATAAAGCTCTTTGTCATAGACCGGATAATTCAATTGAGCACCATTCGGTTTCTCACTAAAATAAGCTACGGTCTTCCCTCTTGCATTAAAACACCGCCAATACCCAATCCACTAGCATCACACTCAATTTCAAAATTTTTAGTGAAATCGGGTAAAACAAGCAGCGGTGCTTGATCAAGCGTTTCTTAAGTTCAGCAAAAGCATTGTCTTGCGCTACCCCACACAAATTCAACACCCTTTTAGTAAGTTCATTCAAAGGGCAGCTATGGTGCTAAAATCCTTCACAAGCGCCGATAAAAACCAGCGAGACCATGAAAGCTCCTAATCGACTTACATTCACGAGAGTTGGCCAATTTTTAATCGCTTCAATTTTAGACTCATCTACTTCAACTCCACAATGCGAAACAACATAGCCCAAAAGATGACACGATCTTTGCAAAGGTACACTTCTCTAAGTTACCGAATAACCTAGCCTCACATAAAACTTGTAGAACTTGTCTAAGATGGTCTATGTGTTCAGATTCGGTCTGTTGTAAATCGAAATATCATCAAAGTACACAACCACAAATTTACCAATCAAATGCCTTAAAACATGATTCATTAAGCGCATGAATGTACTAGGTGCATTAGTTAAACCAAAAGGCATGACTAACCACTCATACAACCCAAATTTTGTTTTAAATGCTGTTTTCCACTCATCCCCTTCATGCATCCTAATTTGATGGTAACCACTGCATAAATCTATCTTAGAAAAATAACAGCACCACTCAATTCGTCTAGCATATCATCTAAGCGAGGTATAGGATGGCGATATCGAATTGTGATATTATTAATCGCTCGACAATCTCGCACATCGCCATGAACCATCTTTCTTAGGAACTAAAATAACGAGAACAGCACAAGGGCTTAAGCTTTCACGTACATACCCTTTGGAAAGCTCTTGTACTTGTTTCTGAATTTCCTTTGTTTAAATCGGGATTGGTGCGATGCGGTGGTCGGTTCGGCGGCGGCGCTCACGGAATCAAGTCGATCTTATGTTCTATCCCACGAATTGGTGGTAGCCCAGTGGTACCTCGTTTGGAAAGACGTCGTTGAAGTCTGCAAAACACAAGCAACACCACTAGGAAGAGAAGACAAGTCGTTAGTCGAAAGCAAGGCGTCTTTGTACAATAGTACAAAGTGCACCAAATTGGGATCTTCGCTGAATTCTCTCATTTCGATTTGGTGGCTAACATCACTAAATTCTTCTCTCGCTCTTTGGCGGTCTCAACGTGCATCTCAATTTTACGCATTGAAGAATTCACAATCATTTGCGGTGTAAGGGGCTTCAAGATGATATCCATATTATTCCATCGAAATGTGTAGCGATTTGTCGCCCATCATGAGCAATGAGCGGTCATATTGCCATGGCCGTCCCAAGAGCAAGTGACACACCGTCATAGGCACAACATCGCGATCCACGGTGTCGGTGTACTTCCCAATAAGCGTCACTCGCACTATATAGTTCACCTTCACTTCCTCTTTGTCGCTCAACCATTGCACATGATAAGGGCGTGGATGCGGCAAGTACTTCAAACCCAACTTATGACACATATCCTTGCTAGCCAAATTGTGACAACTTCCGCCATCAATGATCACTTTGCGGACCTTACCCTTATCAAGCTTAGCCCAAATGCGAAACAAATTGCACATTGTTCGAGTGGCGGCGATGGCATCACACTAAGCACCTTGGGCGTGCAAACAATGGAATCTTGCTCGGTGTTAGGAAACTCGGGATCGCACTCACATTGTTCTATGTCATCGGTGTGCAAGGCGGTTGCGCATCGGCGACTTCGTCATCACTAGTGAAACATAACCGCCATCCTCGGTGATAAGCATAGTTCGACATTTGGCGATCCCTGCGAAAATGGCCAACACCCTTGCACTTGTGGCAAATGATGTCACGTGAGCGTCTGTTGACCCCATAGGCGAGTCGCACTAGCGTGCGCGCGCGCGGTCGGCGCTGCCGTCTTTGGTGTACTCTCGACTTCTTACTTGCGGAGCTGCGCATTGCGAATTGCTTCGGCGGAGTGCTCTTGTTTGGTGGCTGTTGTTATATGGCTGTCTGGGTGGTGAAGGGCGTGAGCGGGTAGCGAACGTGCATCTTCAATCACTTGTCGCTCGGCCGGCGTGCTTGGTGCGACAACTCAATCATATCATTATAGGGATGGTGATTGACAATGCGCAGCGACATGATTCATGCCGCTAGAAATCTCGCCATGATGCATTCTTCATTCTCGGACATCGCATGTATCATGATAGTTTCCATCTCCTTATGATATTCGTCAATTGACCTCATACCTTGTCGCACCACATCAACTTCTCAAATAGTGGCGCTTGTAGTGGCGGTACAAAGCGTGCCCGCAAATCTTGCTTCATCTGCTCCCGGTGTGTCGGCAACTCATGGCGCTCCATAAACTACGAATGAACTGCTCCCACCAATGTGTAGCATAATCATCCAAGCCATTGGAAGCAAGCAACGACTTCTTCTCATTGGAATAGTTGTTCATTGAAACAACTTATCCACCTTCGACTCCCAAGTGAGGTATTGCTCCACATCTGTACCACACGAAAATATAGGAAGAGTAAATTTGGGCTTAGCGACAAAATCGTCGGCGTCGTCGTGTCGACGGCGCTGCGTTGTTGCGATGGTGGCGCTTGTCGGTCATCGTGAGTCGTCGATGGAAATCGTCATCCCATTGCTCGGCCTCATCCGCCATGCTACGAGGTGCGATGCACACCTCCTCGTGGACACCACGTGGTGCGCCTCCACCACGGCGCCGTTGCCTCGGCCACGCCCATGAGCTGAGGGTGTGCGCGGCTGCCATCCGGCGTTTGGCGGCACCGCCATGCGGCGCGCTGCCGTATCGTCGCTCCTCATCCACCACGAATAACACGCTCATCCTCGGTCTCATTGTGCAAAAGCGGCGGGAGGCGTGCACACTCGTGTCATCGGCTTGCGCACCCCACGTGGGTGTGTTGGCGAACATGGCGCGTAGCTCGGGAGATTATTGTTGATGGCGTGCGCGGTGTGTGACCTCCTCCCGAGGTGTTGATCGATCGAACTTCCCGAGTTCATCGCGCATGCGCCATTGTCACCATCTTGAAGTTGTTTTTGTAGCATCTCGCGCAGCAGAGTGTACTCTGTCCCGCGTAACGGCGCCTCGGATTAGGTGGATCCTCCTCGTGACGACATAGCAACAACTCACAAACAAGAAGCGAGGTTATATACGGGTTAGTAAAACAAAAGCTCTCGCTACTACGCTCGCAACTCAACATCACGAAAACAAGACAAGCTTACCGTTCCAAAGTGAATCAAGGGCGGCAAAGCAGCGATTGTGACGTGACGACCTTAACCGGTAATGTAGGAGCGTAACCAAGAGCAAGGAGTACACAAGCGGGTGTAGGTGGAGCTTGGACGGTATGTGTATATCCTATGCAATCGATATTCAAGGTATTGTAAAGCTAAGTAATGATCCAAGCTAGAGTATTTTGCCTATGTGCTGATCCAACGAGTTTAAGCGAAGTGTATGAGCACTGCGCAAGGATAAATGAGACTTAATGCAAACAAAGGACTGAGCTAGCGAGCAAGAAAAAGAGATGAAACCAGCTCGTTTGCACCAAGTACGGGGATAGACGCTAGCCAATTGCAAAGGAATATACTAGGGCACAAGATTGCTCAATCAAAATTGAAAAAACACAAGCTAAAAAGATGACCCGGTACTGTAGTAGCTAAAAGTATGCGCGGATCAACTCGAAAAGGGATGTCGTCGTCACGGGGTACCTTAGAATCACTGCGAGAGGGCTCTGTCAATTTTGAGCGAAATCGAGCTGGAATTTTCTCGGTTTGCGGGCCGTTTTGAGGCCCTAAGCGACCTTTTTGGGGTCGAAGTTTTCCGCACACGTATGCACGGTGGCTTCGCGGATGTAAAACCCCATTTCCCGGACTTCTTTTTTTGGCTCTATTTTCCGTTTCCTTTCCAACGGATCAAGAAACGCTCAATCGGAGTCGTATGCAAAAGTTAGCGTTTTTTTTTTTTTATGCGCGGCTCTTTCTATATCGGTTGCCTTTTCCTTCTTTTCCCTCTGCTTTGCTCCCGTGGAAGCTGCGCAACCCTCACAAAGCGACAACGTGTAATCAACTTGAATGAGCGACCCTAGGTGCAATATCAATAGCTAGTCTCAAGATGAAAGGATATAAAGGACACCAAATGTGGTTGGCGGCTATGATGTAGTGGCGAAACTCAAGATGGAGCAATTGGACTCGGATTGTGTTTGAGCTAGAGGTTGATTAGGACTCTAGTCCCACCAAGGAGTTCGGATAAGGAAACAACACCGTCTCGGATTGTGCTAGCAAGGCAGCGCGCAGACGGTCGGATGATGGTTTTGGGTGCTAATTGAGGAGTTCAATCAGCAAATTTTTTTGATAAAGATTAAGCTACATAATGGAAACACAAGGATCAGCACTAAAACAAAACTCTAATGGATGAAAACTTAACTAAGCGCACAAGAAATAACAGATTAAACTACGGTTTTGGTACTGCAATTTTGGTTTATTATGCGATAGGAAACAAAACGAATCTAACTACGGGTAAAGAAGTTCTCACCGAGTAAACCTAGAATCGATACCACATGATACGGGAGGCCCGATCTTCTCGGTGAGAAACCGTGGATAGTTGATGCGAAGTAGGCGATGTCGCTAGCTGAACACTCGCGCCAATGCACGAACCCTCAACTCTTGAATCGCCCACAATACACGGGTAGTTGTTCGTCGCGAGACCACGAGCAGCGAGCGCCAAGTCCCCAATTCCCAATGGAGCAGCGGCTTGACCTTGGATTGCGAGAACAAAACAAATGGATCGCCTAATTCTCTCTCAAAGTCCTCGCATGAACTCGGTGTCGAAAGAACAAGCAATAGCTATGTTTCAATCTTATGCATAAACTGGTCTAATGGATACAAGGGAGGGCAAGGGTATTTAAGGCGCCCTCCACGACTCACGCACGGCCTAGGGCCAGCCACACATGCGAATCAAACTCTAACTCGGCTAAGACCTAAAAACACACAAAAGGAAAACCTAACTTAAGTCCGTCACATTGTTTCGGCCATAGCGGCGCGACCGTAAGTCTTCTGAAGCTGGGGCCAAAACCATTGTGTGGGCCTTGGAATAAGCTTTCAAACAAGTCCAAGAACACCCCAATCGGACTCCGTATGCAAAAGTTATGGCCTTTTATTACAGCCCTGTTGGGCTGTCCCGAACCGAATCCGAATTGAATTCTGAGTTGATTCCGAGATGAATTTCAGTTGCACTTGTGGAAGATCCGAGGTGGGCTTGAATTCTTGGGCTTTTCTCCCTTGGTTGACCCGTGAGCTTCTCCTCCATTGCTTTGACTCCGACCTCCCTCTTGGTTCCAAAGGCTTCACAATGTTCAAACACGAGAATGCACAAAACATTTGCATGAGGTAATACCCAATTCTCATCAATAACAATAGAAGATTCATTAAGAAACAAAAGCACTGTTGATTTAGAAGTTTAGCTCTTGCTCTCGTCGGTGGACCAATATGCATACGTACTTGAATTATTTGTAGCGTCACGTATGGCGTCCACCTCGGTGTATGTGTATGACCACCAATAGGAGAAAGATGTATAAGTGTTAGGGATGCCCTCATCACAAACCGTTAGGACCACTCTCTGAGTTTCCGCAAAAGACCTCCCTCAATAGACCTTAACCCTTTGGGCCTCCCCCTCGCGGAGATCCTAGCCGTTTAGGACCACCCTGGTTAAATATGGCCGTTTAGATGACCCTCTGCGCAAAAGGGCCACCCCGTGGTTATTTTTGCAAAAACCACCCTCAGGACCTCCTTTGGGGTCCTCTTTGCAATGACATATGCGCTTACATCATGTCTTGATGATCTTCTGTGGTTATACGATCTTTTATGGCTATGATGACATATCACGATGACATCATTATATTTATTTTGTGGTGCATGATCTTCGTGGCTATGCTTGCCAATTTTCCAATGCCTCTTTTCCATCCATTGCGTTATCTTGCTTGAATCTAAGTACACACAAAATAGAAGCATTAGGTAGTGACCAATTCTCATGAGGACAACAGTATTTGCTAAGGAAAAGATTCACCTCTTGTTGCATTAGTCTTGCTCTAGCCCTTGTCATTGGTCCAGTTGGGGCTTGTATAGTTGGTTCAGAATTTGAAGTAGATGATGTAGTGTGCATGCTAGTGATGTCCTCATCATCCTCCCCTTCTTCAAAAGGAGTCGTCCTCGACTCTGTTTCTTGAAAACCAAAGAAAGGAGATAAGTCTGAAATATTAAAAGTAGAGCTTACCCCATAGTCATCTCCTGGGAGTTGAATTTTGTAGGCATTGTCATTGATCTTCTCAAGCACCTTAAATGGGCCATCTCCTCTAGGCAACAGTTTTGATTTACGCTTTTCAGGAAACCGCTCTTTGCGAAGATGCAACCAAACTAAGTCACCGGGTTGAAATGTCATCTTGTGTTTGTGTTTGTTGGCTTTTGCTGCATAATATTGTGCCTTCTTCTCATTTTCTTCTTTTGTTTTTGCATGGATCTTCTTGACATATTCAGCACGCTTGGATGCTTCCATATTGGCACGTTCTTCATGTGGTAAAGGCAGTAAATCAAGCGGTGTGATGGGTTTAAAACCATACACCACCACAAATGGAGTAAATTGAGTTGTAGAGTGTACCGCCCTATTGTATGCAAACTCCACATGTGGTAGACACTCTTCCCACACTTTGAGGTTTTTCTTGATCATAGTCCTTAACAATGTTGAAAGGGTGCGGTTCACTACTTCTGTTTGTCCATCGGTTTGTGGGTGACAAGTTGTAGAAAATAGCAACTTTGTCCCAAGCTTGGCCCATAATGTCTTCCAAAAATAACTCATGAACTTGACGTCACGGTCAGACACGATTGTTCTTGGTACTCCATGAAGCCTCACAATTTCCCTGAAAAATAAATCAGCTACATGGGAAGCATCATCGCTTTTATGACATGGTATAAAATGTGCCATCTTTGAAAATCTATCAACTACTACAAATACAGAATCTCTCCCCTTCTTAGTCCTTGGTAATCCTAGAACAAAATCCATACTAATATCTTCCCAAGGGACATTTGGAATTGGAAGAGGAGTATATAAACCGTGAGGGTTAAGTTTAGACTTCTCAAGATTTGCATACAATTGTTCTCTTCTTAGCACTTCTAGTACTTGCCTTATATGATCAATATGTTCTTTCATGGATTTACTATATATGAGAATGTCATCAAAATATACAACAACAAATTTTCCAATAAATGATCTTAAGACATGATTCATTAACCTCATGAATGTACTAGGGGCATTAGTCAAGCCAAATGGCATAACTAACTATTCATACAAACCAAATTTAGTCTTAAATGCAGTTTTCCATTCATCTCCTTCTTTCACTCTTATTTGATGATATCCACTTTTTAAATCAATTTTAGAGAATATTGTAGAGCCACTAAGTTCGTCTAACATATTGTCAAGCCTAGGGATGGGATGACGATATCTAACAGTTATATTATTAATGGCACGACAATCAACACACATTTTTCACGATCCATCTTTTTTTGGAACTAAAATGACAGGAACAGCACAAGGACTAAGACTTTCACGCACATACCCTTTCTCAAGAAGTCCTTGTACTTGGCGTTGAATTTTCTTTGTTTCTTGAGTTGAGTACGGTAAGGTGGACGGTTGGGTAATGATGCACCGGGAATGAGATCAATTTGGTGCTCAATACCTCTTATGGGAGGCAATCCTGCAGGTGTTTCTTCAGAAAACACATCTTCAAATGCCTGCAAAACTTTGGAAATAGCACAAGGAAGGGATGTTATATCGTTAGTTGAAATCAAAGTATCCTTGTAAATGAGAACAATATGCATTAAATCAAGATTTTGACTAATTTCTTTTATATCAATTTTGTTTGTGATCATGACCAACTTCTTTTCTTCATTTGTCACTTTCAATTTTAGCTTTTCATTTTCTACCTTAATTTCCACCTTCTTATGTATGTTTTGAGCTAGTATTTGATTAGGTGTCATGGGGAACAATTTCTTAGTTCGACCTTCAATTTTAAATGTGTAGGTATTAGTACGTCCGTCATGCATAACACTACGGTCATATTGCCAAGGTCTCCCTAAAAGCAAATGGCATATAGTCATAGGTACAACATCACAAGTAACAGTATCAATGTAATCATGAATTTTGAATGTAACATTGACCATATGTTGTACTTTGACACTACCACAATCACTAAGCCATTGCACATGATATGGGTGAGGATGTTTTAGTAATTTCAAACCAAGCTTGTCACATAATTCCATGCTAGCAAGATTATGACAACTACCACCATCAATGATTAATTTAATTACCTTGTCATTTACCTTTGCTTGTGTTTGGAAAAGGTTGAATCTTTGTGGATGCTCATCTTCCTTAACTTGCACACTAAGAATCTTGGTGACAACAAGTGCAGTCTTGGGTTTCATATGGACATCCATCATATTCTTCCTCATCTTGAGGGCATTTTCAATTTTGTTGGATCTTCATTAAGCTCTTGAATTTCTTCTTGATTAGCAGACTCATATCAACCATCTTCTGTGACAATCATTGCTCGGTTGTTTGGACATTCCCTAGAGATGTGTCCACGACCCAAGCATTTGAAGCATTGGATGGCGCTACTTTTGGCTGTGGAGCCTGTCGAAGAAGTTGTTGATACTGCGGGCTTCTTTTCACTTGATGAAGGGGCTGTTTTGGCATGGGTGGAAGAGGGAGCATTAGTAGTAAAGGAATTACTAGATGAAGATGTACCTCTTCCCAAGCTAAAGCGAGCGTTGGGAGCGCTTGATGGAGCCCTTAAGCTGAAGGAAGGTGATCTTGTAGGCTTGGCATCTTCAAGTAGTTGCTTCTCTGCCTTTTCTGCATGATGCACCAACTCCACCATGTTCCTATATGGTTGGTAAACCACAATACGCTTGATATTTTTGTTGAGACCAAACAAAAAGCGTGCTATGGTTTGCTCTTCATCTTCATGAACACGTGCCCGAATCATGGCTTTCTCCATCTCTTTGTAGTACTCCTCCACATTGCTTGTACCCTGTCTCAAACATTGCAATTTATCGAATACTTCACGTTTATAATGACTAGGTACAAACCTAGCTCTCATTGCTCTTTTCATTTCTGCCCATGTGGCAATGGGTGTTTCGCCATGTTCTTCTCGCTGATTTTGCACTTGCTCCCACCAAATGAGAGCATAGCCATCAAACTCCAAGGCGGTCATGGCGAGCTTCTTCTCCTCAGAATAGTTGTGTATCCGGAAGATCTTCTCAACCTTCAATTCCCAAGTTAAGTATTCATCGGGATTAGAATTACCTTCAAATTTGGGGATGGTGAACTTGAGTTTGCCGAATTTCTCCTCTTGAGGCTGATCACCACCACGGCGTCCTCGGCGATAGGCGTCATTGCGGTGTAGTTGAAAGGGGGCAGCAAAGTTGCCTCCTTGCGGTGTGCCTTCGGGTGGAAGGTCTCCTCCTCGCCCACGACCTCTCCCAAGGTCGTCTCCTCCTTGACCGGGTGGTGGTGGTCGGATTGCGGCTGCAGCGGCACGGACTCTTCGTGATTGAGTCTCCCGTGCCAACCGTGCAGCGATCTCCTCGTCAGTCTCATCAAGCTCCTCTCCACCATGCACACTAGGATCACTTTGTGTGCCATGATGAAGGTCGGCCAATTGCTTTCGCAATTCTGGACCTACCTCCGAAATGATTTGTTTTCGGAGTATGCTCATGTTTTCATTCAACTGTTCATTGAAATCATTTGTGAGCCTTTCTATGTCCGTATGCGTGACATAGGCCGGCTGTCCTCCAGTACCTGACATGGTTAGTGAAAAGCAAGAACAACACAAATAGGTATTATTTATGTGGAATCACTCCCTCACTCCTTGCTTACCGAAGTTCTTATGAATGCTTATGGACTGGTGAAGTGCATGTACTCCGGTAGCGGTAGACGTATGTAGGTGAGTTGAGTAATTCAAGGCCCAAGTGCTGTAATTTGACAATGGCTATATGTGGAGTTTGGAGGGTTAGTATAATCCTATGCAACTGAAATTCTAGATATTGTGATGATAAGTAATAATCCAAACTAGAATACAGAGCCTAGTTGCTGATCTTGTGATATAAGTGAAGATTATAGCAACTCACACGCAATGATAATGGAACTTAATGCAACCAAGGAATGAGCTATAACACTTGGCATAAGTGAAGAATAAAATAGCTCGTGTTACACAAGTTATAGAAAGACACTAGCTTGATTGCAGTTGATGTAACTGGGCTATAGATTTGCACACAAGAATAACAAACTATACCGAACTTTGGAAAGGAATTTATGCTTGATAAAAGTATTGACCACGGTACTTCTTTCTTTTCTTTCTTTCTTACTTCTTTTCTATTCTATTCTATTTTCTTTTCTTTCTTTTTTTTGTACTTTCTTTTCTTTTCTTTTCTTTTCTTTTCTTTTTGTACCAAGGTCAGTACATATATCAAGAGCTCACAAGATATCCAATAATTCGGTTTGAAAGATTAATGAATGATATCAAGTGTGCAAAGCCCTAGCAATACTCAAAAGCTAGTCTTTAATTAGGACCAAAATTTCACAATGGACATATTGCATTCTCAAAAGAATATAAGTGAAGCTCAGATTACCAAGTTGAGCAAATTCGGATTTGAGTGAAGTTCTATGCAATACAACAACGGCAACGCAAATAGAGATTTTGGATCAGCAAGTAAGCAAGGTTCTAATGGATCAAAACCTAGCAAAACTCACCAAAATTTTCAATTGAAACTACGGCAAAGAACAATATTTTTGTATGGCCTTTTCTGGATAGGAAGGAAAACAACAACTATATAAATACTAGGGATACAAATCCTACCGTGTCAGCCATGAGCTCTGATACCAGGTGATGCGGGGCGGTGTTGTCCCGACCTTCACGGCGTAGGATTATGGATAACTAGCCCGTGCAACCTAGCAATTGATGCGGCCAACCATCGTCTCTATACGGCAACCTGCAGCACTCAAATTACTCAACCACACGCTACGGCCTTTGTCTACTCGCTATCGTGGAGCAAATACGTTCAAGCAACCCAAGGAATCACAAGAACAACGGAGTGGCAACTCAGATATAACACCCAATCCCAATTGATAGTGGAAATGGCTCACACACAAAAGGAACAAGTGTTCTATTTCTATTCTCAACCATGCATCATACATAAAGGAAGGCACCCCATATTTATAGCCTTCTTAGGTCGGTGCTACAGTGCATGAACAGTAGTAGGTCGGTTTGCTACAGTACATTTGATGACATGCGCTTACATCATGTCTTGATGATCTTTTGTGGTTAAACGATCTTCTGTGGCTATAATGACATATGCGCTTACATAATGTCTTGATGATCTTCTGTGGTTATACGATCTTTTATGGCTATGATGACATATGCGATGACATCATTATATTTATTTTTGTGGCTGCATGATCTTCCGTGGCTATGCTTGCCAATTTTCCAATGCCTCTTTTCCATCCATTGCGTTATCTTGCTTGAATCTAAGTACACACAAAATAGAAGCATTAGGTAGTGACCAATTCTCATAAGGACAACAGTATTTGCTAAGGAAAAGATTCACCTGTTGTTGCATTAGTCTTGCTCTAGCCCTTGTCATTGGTCCAGTTGGGGCTTGTATAGTTGGTTCAGAATTTAAAGTAGATGATGTAGTGTGCATGCTAGTGATGTCCTCATCATCGTGTCTTTTTGCAAAGACCACCCTCTCGGACCTCCCGTTGGACCACCTTCTGCGTCTTTGCGAAAACCACCTTGGGTCGTTGCGAAGACCTCCTCAAAGACCTCCCCTGAGACCACCCTAAGACCACCTTTTGCGTTTTTGCAAAGACCACCCCAATGGTCTTTTGCAAAGACAACCCTCCAGACCACCCTTGGGCGTGCGTGTGTTGCGCCTAGGTGATCGTGGACCGTTCATGTCTTGATCTGTGTCTCAGATCTCCTTGAACGTTCGGGACCTCCTGTAACATCCCAAACAATGGTTTATGTTTCAAATGTAATCTAATGAGGATAATTTAAAACTTTTTTTGCCTCATGAGTCATTTGGAAATTTTCTAGATTTATTCCCCAATAATTTCCTATTCAAAAAGAACCTTATTTCTTTAATGGAAACTGTTGTCGCTAAAAACTTTCAAGCCAAATCTTGTGATCATCCTCTGGAATTATTTTTCCCATCATCTTGGTCATCTTGGGAACCTCTCTGAAAAATCTCATGATTTTTAGATTTTATTTGCTCTGTCCTAAGAGCAAGTCAAACCAGTTTGAAATCTGGTCAAACTCCTAGGGCAGCAGCTTGTGAAATTTCCAGGGATTAATGCACTGCATGAAAATGTCTGGAAAAATTACACAAGGTTGTTCTCTGTCCCAGGAAGCTTCCATAAAATTTTAGAATTTTGGAGCTACAGAGATACCTCTAAAATTCCTAACCTCTCAGCCTTTTTAAAACAGAACTGAAAACACTATTCCTCGGGCTTGGACCATACTCCGATCGCGCCTGCCGACTCGACTCGCCCAACCATCTTAACGCACCATCGCTTCGCAGCCGTTCGATCGCGCATCCACGGTCGAAATCGCGTACCGTTTCGGCCTGATTCTTATTTCCTCTCGCGCGCTGTCGGCCCTTGGATCTTGATCTAACGGCCCGCGCCAACCCATCTCGCTCGCCCTCTCGCGCGGCGCCGGCGCGATGCCGTGGACCCACTGCCGCCGCCTTCGTCCTCCTCTCGCTGCGGGAACAGAACGCGCTCGCCACGTCGCGGCCGAGCTCTGCCCCGTCCGACTTCACGCCATCAATCCACCGCCCCTCCCGACCTGTCTTGGAGCTCCGTTGTCTAACGCCGCCTCTCCCTCCGTCCTCTGGTCCAGATAAAACCACCGCATTGCCCTCCTTCTTCCTTACCTCTCCTTTCGGTGGCCAGGGAGAGGGAGGCTTGCTCGAGCTCCTCTCTTCGGTAGGGTCCTTGCCGCCTTGTTCCCTAGCTCACTCTCTCCTTGTATTTTCCATTTTTACTCATCTGAGCTTTTGACATCGCTTGAAGGGTCTGAGGCAAACCTGTGTTCTCCTCGGTTCTAGAGCACGCACCGCCGCCGCCGCCGTGCCAACTTCGTTCTCGGTAGGTATTATCCTCTCGAAGTCGTCATCCCGTGCCTTAGGACATTCTCGCAATTTCCCTCAACCAATTTTGCTTTTCACCGCAGGAGCCGTGGGTTTGAAAGTTTCCCTTCTTCTCACGTAAATCAGCCCTTCTTGCTCACCTCCCAGCATCGGTGAGTAGCTAACCAAATTGGTCGTGTTTTCACCATCTCGTGACCTCTCTTATGCATCTCCTACCACTCATTTCCTCCCTCCATCCTCAGGTTGTTCTCTCCTCGGTGAAGAACCGCCGCCGCCTCGGTTCCTCGTCGCCGGCTCAACTCCGACCACCCTTGTCACTCCGCGTCATCTTGGTAGCTTCCCTGAACCCCCTAGTACGTTGTGCGCACGCTAATTAGCTCATTTAACCACCGGGTGGCGACATGCACCGCAACCGTAGCGCCACCTCCGCTCTCTGT
The DNA here is from genome assembly GCA_036346255.1 of Ampelocalamus luodianensis. NCBI lineage: Eukaryota > Viridiplantae > Streptophyta > Magnoliopsida > Poales > Poaceae > Ampelocalamus > Ampelocalamus luodianensis. Next base: position 46,280,461 of record CM070625.1, on the reverse strand, counting down.
CGTAGAGCCGCCGCGTCAGACCACCTCCGGTGATACTCCGACCTCCCTTGGCTTCGTCGTAGCACCAGAACCCATTTATTCCCTTGGACCACGCCGCCAGGGCCTGAGTCGCCGGCGATAGCCGCGGCAAATCTCGCGGCCGCAGCGGCCCTCGCGTGGCAGCTTCCGACCGCCACTCTAGCATCTTGATTAGGGATTTAATTGCGATGATTAGCATTTAATTGTTGATCTTTGTCGGAAAATCCACGTTTAGTAAAGCTCTGTGCGACTTACATATGGGCCCAAGGCCATTAGTGCATAGTAACCCGGCTGGTGAGCCCGTGGGCTTGGTTTATGGCTTTTGGTCCATGCACTGTGTATATAGGCCGAGAGTATGACATGTGGACCCCACCTGTCAGACCGTTTCGGAAATCATTTCGGAAAATAGAAAATAGCACTATTCACGGACCCCACTGGTCAGTGTATGCGGCTAGAATGGGTATTGGTGTAAAAAGTATTAATGTATATGTAATTTCCGAAATGCTTTATTTCTGAACTGAAAAATGGGTTTAACTTCTAAAATGCATAACTAATTCATTTCAGCTCCAAAATGGTTGATTCAAATTTTGTTAACTTCCATGTTAAATGTACTTTAATAAAAAAAATAGTTTGAACCATGTTTCTGTCCTAGAAAATGTTTATTAATAAAATGACTCTAGGTTAGGTTTATTTTTGCACTGAAAATTGATTAAACTTCAAAAATGCATAAGTATTTATCTGTAACTTCAAATCGAGTGAATCCAATTTTGTTGGCTTCCTCTAGTAATGAACTTTCTATGAAAATTAGTTTTAGGCATGTTTCTGCTGTTAGAGAAATTGCAAATACGATTAATTTGTGCTCATTTTCATGTCTTTGAAAAATCATAGAAAATGCATTATAGCTCCAAATGAGATGAATCCAATTGGGTTATTCATCTTGTGAGGTGCTAGATTTACTGTAAAAATTTCAAGTGCACCACCTTTCCAGAAATTTTTGTCAAACAATTTAATTACAACAAATAGTATCAAATTGCATTTTCTAGCCTAGCAGAATTGTTTTGCTTACAACTTTTGATTAGAATGTCCAAATGAGTTGATTCTTGTTTCTAAATTCATTATAAATCATGCTCTTGCTGCTGTAGAATTTTCAGAGCATTTGGAGAAAGTTGGTTTTTGAGTCTTTTCGGTATTCTTCGTTCTTATCGATTCCTATTCGCATTTTCGTTAGGTGCCGACGAGTGTATCGATCTTGAGAGTGAGCCTCTGCAGCAGACTGAGCAAAACCAGCAAGGCAAGCAGTTTGACCATGTTAATCCCAGTATTTTAAGTATTTATGTTGATTACAACTTCTATGTCTGCATTGCTACTTTGTGTTAAACTATTGTCGTTAGTTGGCCTAGCAGATGCATTTCCTTAGCAAATGATTATCCTCTACTACCATGAGCCTAGGTTATTGCTGTGATTTAGGGTTCGTGGATGAGCTCTTGTCACTTAGTAGTTTGCGAATTAATTGCTTAGCCATACTTAGCTTCGGTAGAAATGGGCGGTTATCGACTTGTCGATAACCTTGATCACATAAAACTTATTATGATTATGATTTCCACCTTGTGCCATGTCTATTTATGAAAACTAAAACCTAAAAACAAAAATAATTTAGACTTGGGCACAATGGTATGATTAGTGTGCTTTTGGGTGTGACTGGAATGGTGCCTGGGTCATTAAGGACCGAGTTACTTGCGCCACCGTACTGAGCATTTTGCGTGCTAACCACACTAGAGGGTATGGGACCTCTCTTGACTTAGTACTTTGGCGTGTATTGGCTTCGGGTCGCAGGAGGTCGCAGGAGGGATGGTGTTGGGAGCATTGTAGTGCCCGAAAGACTTCACCCGTGATGGGATTTGTTGTCTTTCGGCTTGCAATGTAAGCGTATGGTGTTTCTACCCATACGAGCGGCTCGTGGTTGATACACAATATTGGAAAAAGTCTCGTAGGACTTAGCCGTGCCAGCATACCTTCGGAAGTGTGCTTTGTGGCTTAAAGGCGGTCTGAAGTGTGGGTACATTGGTACACCCCTGCAGGGTTAAAACTATTCGAATAGCCTCGTCCTAGGTTATGGACACGCTCGGATACGCCCCGTGAGAACTAGACTACAACATTTTAATTAAAACTTGATGGGTGGTACGAATCAGGGATTCGTGCTATGCTGTGGTGACTATTGGGATAGTCACTTCCAGGTGATTACTTATTTATATTTATTTCCGCTGTTATGTCAACATTAAAATAGATTTGCAAACTTGCTTTTAAATGTATTACATTATTGCAAATAAAGTTGGCTTTGTGCAAAATGAGACATATGACCTCCACTTAAATGATGCTGCATGTAGTTTATGAATAGGTCTGCTATTCCACACGTCAGTCTTGCGAGTACAAAAACAAATTTTGTACTCAGCTGCTTTGCTTAATATTTTTGTTGCAGAGGAAGAAGGTGAGCTTGATGGGCCTCACTTTTGTGAGCTGTGTTGTGGTAGCCTGAGGGGCGTATAGCTTGGCGGCCCGGTCGGTTGCCTTGTGGGTTCTGTTGGTTAACCGGTCGACTTTTGTTCTGGCCATCTTATGACACCTTTTGCTTCTGCTGTCATACTTGTTTATTGTTCTATTTGGCCGGTCGGCTCTTTTGTAATAATTCTACCTTATGTATGTCGTTGTTGAACTTAGTGATAATTGTTGTATGGAAATGATGTGTAATTTTGTGATGATGTGCATATGCTGCATTTCTGGGAAGCATATGTCCATCGAGGCTTAGAATGTTTAATTAGTAATGCTAGAACCATTTGGAGGTTAAGTATTACTAGTTAAATATTCCGGGTCCTCACAAAGTTGGTATCGAGCCATCTTGACCGTAGAAACCCCTAGCTTGGTCGCCTCTAGGATATTTTGAAAACCTATGTTCAAGAGTCAAAAGGTTTATGAAAACTTAAGTAAGTTCTCGATTTTGCTCCTTACTGTCTTAGCTTGCTCATCTCACCCTACTCTTAGTTAAGTTTTGAAAAGGTTGTTCCTCTCTTCTTTTCAAAGCTAGCTCTTTATCGACTAAATTTGGTTTTGGGAGAACCATGAGTGTGGTAACTTGAAGGGTTGGCTGTCCATTGGTGAAGGTTAGGAGCTCCTGAAGTTTCAAGTCTTGGCCAAGGGCTTGAAGGAAAAGTCCGGACACAAGCGCAAAAAATCGGGACAGCTAGCTTGTAAGTAGTATATAGTGTTGATAATGAGAGGTAAATTCAACTAAAACTTGTGGGGATAAAAGGGTATGAAGTGATATGAATTAGCTAAATACCTAATACTCTAATAGGTGGTTATATCTTGATTTTGGGCTGTTATAGAGTTAGAAATGAATTCTGAAATTTTGATTTTCTCAAACGATTACTCGTTCCTTCCATACGGGTTAGTCGTTTCGGGAAGGTGATTTGGTAACTTATGGTCTTGTGCTCTTTGGTGGTTACTTTTGAGTTGTTTAATTGAGTTTGGATTTCCTTGCCTCTCTATCTCGGGCTTGTAGCTAATTTGTCTTAGTGAAACAGGATGGCTGGAGGGACCCGGAGCGGTCGGAATCGGCCGTATTCGATGAGGAGCTTCCCCTCCTCCGACCATGGCGGAAGTCCTCATGCGGTCGAGCATACCACGTTCGGAGGACGCAGAGTGTTGGAGGTCATCGCGAGAACACCTCCACTCACTCTGGTGCCTCTGATCCGGAGGAGGTGGCCATCGATCTCGTGGGGGCTTGCGGAGTTCCTCCGCTCGACCTCCTACCTTCTCCCGGTCCGAGATCCCTTGACGCAGATGATGGTGCGCCCGGTTGAGCGAAGCTCAACGTTGCTCGATGCCGGGGCGAGGCGGGCGCACCGCATCCCATCGGTTGGAGGTGCGGCTCTCATGGTGGGAGAACTTCCTGCGCCATGCAGCCGCGGACACGTGGTCTCGTGGGAGGAGTTCGATCGCTTTCCGTCGGGCCCATGTCCCCGCCGCTGATGAAGTCGAAGAAGAAGGAGTTCCTTGCGCTCAAGCGAGCGCAAATCGTGATCGAGTACCTCCATGAGTTCAACCATCTGGCGAGGTACGCTCTGCTGAGGTGGCCACCGATGAGGCCAAGCGAGAGAAGTTCATGGAGGGCTTGTCCGAGGAGCCGCAGACAAGCTCTCTATTGTGGACTTCCCGACTTCGGACCTTGGTGGACAATGCCATCGTCGCGAACACAAGGCGAGCGCTGGCGAGTCCCGCAAGTGCAAGTGGGAGGCCTATCGATGCGCTTTCGGGCCACCACTGTTCGTCCTGTGTTGGTCGGCAGACGGGTCCCACTCTCAGGCTTCACCAGCGCCGAGGCTTTCCGCACCAGCTCCACGTCCTCCACGGCCGTGACTCGATCCACGTCGCTGCGACCAAGAAAGAGTTTGATACGGGGAGGCCCGATCTTCTCGATGAGGAACCGTGGATAGTTGATGCGAAGTAGACGATGTCACTAGTGAACACTCGCGCCAATGCACGAACCCTCAACTCTTGGAATCGCCCAAAACACACGGTAGTTGTTCGTCGCGAGACCACGAGCAGCGAACGCCAAGTCCCAATTCCCAATGGAGCGGCGGCTTGACCTGAGTTGCGAGAACAAACAATGGATCGCCTAATTCTCTCTCAAAGTCCTCGCATGAACTCTGGTGTCGAAAGAACAAGCAATAACTATGTTTCAATCTTATGCATAAACTGGTCTGCCTCTATGGTGCGGCCATGGGGGGTTTATATAGCCTCCCACGCAAGCACAAAACTCGGATGAACAGTAACCAAGTGCTACAGTAATTCGAGTCCGACACTGTTCATTGCTACAGTATCCGAGTCCGATTACTGTTCACGTGAACAGTAATCCGATTCAAAAAACGTCCTACTTTAATTTGGAAATTTAAACTAGTCTCCCTCTCGGTTCCCCTTGTATTGTGAGCTTTCCTTCTCTTAGCTTGCGCGAATTTGTTCGATACACTTGATGCTTCTTTTGATGCCAATGTAACCCTTGTTGGCCACATGTGTTTCTTCTCCATGAATTTGTTCCCGGCCTCCCTCTCCTCCAAAGGCTTCACAATATTCAAACCTAAGAATGCACAAAACATTTGCATGAGGTAATACCCAATTCTCATCAATGACAATAGAAGATTCATTAAGAAACAAAAGCACCTGTTGATTTAGAAGTTTAGCTCTTGCTCTCGTCAGTGGACCAATATGCACTTCTGTAATTGAATTATTTGTAGCGTCATGTACGGCGTCCACCTCAGTATGTGTATGACCACCAATAGGGAAAGATGTATAAGTGTTAGGGATGCCCTCATCATCCTCCCCCTCTTGAAAAGGCGTCGTCCTCGATGCTAGATCATCACCACCAAAGAAAGGTGATAAATCAGCAACATTGAAAGTAGAGCTCACGCCATAGTCATCGCCGGAAAGCTCTATCTTGTAGGCATTGTCGTTGATCTTCTCAAGCACCTTGAAAGGTCCATCACCTCGTGGCAGCAATTTAGACTTGCGGCGTTCTGGAAAACGATCCTTGCGGTAGTGCACCCAAACCAAATCACCTGGTTGAAAAATCATCTTCTTTCGTTTCTTATTCGCCTTCTCAGCATAGGACTTGACCTTGCGCTCTATCTCCTCTTTTGTTTTGAGATGCAATTTCTTCACATACTCAGCTCGCTTGGATGCCTCCATATGAACACGGTGTTGACTTGGAAGTGGCGACAAATCAAGCGGCGTAAAGGGTTTGAAACCATACACCACCTCAAAAGGACACAAGCTGCGTGAGTGGAGTGCATGGCCCGATTATAAGCGAATTCCACGTGCGGCAAACAATCCTCCCACTCGCGCGATTCTTCTTGATCATGGTCAAGTAGCATCGAAAGTGTGCGGTTCACCACCTCCGTTTGACCATCGGTTTGGGGATGACAAGTCGTCTTTGAATAACAACCGTCCCGATTTACCCCAAAGTGTCTTCCAAAAGTAGCTCATGAATTTCACGTCACGATCGACACAATAGTGCGTGGCACGCCATGTAGCCTCACGATCTCCACGAAAAACAAGTTAGCAATATCGACGCATCGTCGCTCTTGTGGCACGGAATAAAGTGTGCCATCTTTGAAAAACGATCCACAATGACAAAAAGCAGAATCACTCGCCCTCTTAGTTCTAGGTAATCCTAAAACAAAATCCATACTAATATCCTCCCATGGTGCATTGGGAGCAGGTAGAGGGTATACAAACCGTGTGGATTCAATTTTGATTTCGCTTTGTGGCAAGTAATGCATCGTTGCACATACCTCTCTACATCTCGCCTCATCTTAGGCCAATAAAAGTGATCGCTCGGCATAGATAACGTCTTCTCACGTCCAAAATGTCCCATCAACCCATCTGCATGTGATTCCTGCGGTAATAGCAAGCGCTGCGGAGGAGTGCGGGCAGCATAATTTGTTAGTGCGAAACAAAACCCATCATGGATGTGAAATTTATCCCAGCCTTTTCCTCTTTGCAATGTGCATAAGGAACGGAAAAATCATGGTCATGAGCATAGAAATCACGCAAACTCTCTAAACCAGGAACTTGCACTCCTAATTGAGTTAAAGCACACTTTTCCTAGAGAGCATCGGCTACCACATTTTCCTTTCCTTCTTATATTTTACAATGTAAGGAAACGACTCAATGAATTCGACCCATTTGGCATGTCTACGGTTCAGGTTTGCTTGGCCCTTTAAATACTTTAATGCCTCATGATCGAATGAATAATAAACTCTTTAGGCCATAAATAGTGTTGCCAAGTTTCTAACATACGCACTAAAGCATAAAGCTCTTTGTCATAGACCGGATAATTCAATTGAGCACCATTTAGTTTCTCACTAAAATAAGCTACCGGTCTACCCTCTTGCATTAAAACACCGCCAATACCCAATCCACTAGCATCACACTCAATTTCAAAATTTTTAGTGAAATCAGGTAAAACAAGCAACGATGCTTGATCAAGCGTTTCTTAAGTTCAACAAAAGCATTGTCTTGCGCTACCCCACACAAATTCAACACCCTTTTAGTAAGTTCATTCAAAGGGGCAGCTATGGTGCTAAAATCCTTCACAAAGCGCCGATAAAACCAGCGAGACCATGAAAGCTCCTAATCGACTTACATTCACGAGGTTGGCCAATTTTTAATCGCTTCAATTTTAGACTCATCTACTTCAACTCCTGTGCGAAACAACATAGCCCAAAAGATGACACGATCTTTGCAAAGGTGCACTTCTCTAAGTTACGAATAACCTAGCCTCACGCAACACTTGTAGAACTTGTCTAAGATGGTCTATGTGTTCAGATTCGATCTGTTGTAAATCGAATATCATCAAAGTACACAACCACAAATTTACCAATCAAATGCCTTAAAACATGATTCATTAAGCGCATGAATGTACTAGGTGCATTAGTTAAACCAAAAGGCATGACTAACCACTCATACAACCCAAATTTTGTTTTAAATGCTGTTTTCCACTCATCCCCTTCATGCATCCTAATTTGATGGTAACCATCTGCGCAAATCTATCTTAGAAAAATAACAGCACCACTCAATTCGTCTAGCATATCATCTAAGCGAGGTATAGGATGGCGATATCGAATTGTGATATTATTAATCGCTCGACAATCTCGCACATACGCCATGAACCATCTTTCTTAGGAACTAAAATAACGAGAACAGCACAAGGGCTTAAGCTTTCACGTACATACCCTTTGGAAGAGCTCTTGTACTTGTTTATGAATTTCCTTTGTTTCCTCGGGATTGAGTGCGATGCGGTGGTCGGTTCGGCGTGACGCTCACGGAATCAAGTCGATCTTATGTTCTATCCCACCAATTGGTGGTAGCCCAGTGGTACCTCGTTTGGAAAGAGCGTCAAAGTCTGCAAAACACAAGCAACACCACTAGGAAGAGAAGACAAGTCGTTAGTCGAAAGCAAGGCGTCTTTGTACAATAGTACAAAGTGCACCAAATGGGATCTTATTTGAATTCTCTCATTTCGATTTGGTGGCTAACATCACTAAATTCTTCTCTCGCTCTTTGGCGGTCTCAACGTGCATCTCAATTTTACGCATTGAAGAATTCACAATCTATTGCGGTGTAAGGGCTTCAAGATGATATCCATATTATTCCATCGAAATGTGTAGCGATTTGTCGCCCATCATGAACAATGAACGGTCATATTGCCATGGCCGTCCCAAGAGCAAGTGACACACCGTCATAGGCACAACATCGCGATCCACGGTGTCGGTGTACTTCCCAATAAGCGTCACTCGCACCATATAGTTCACCTTCACTTCCTCTTTGTCGCTCAACCATTGCACATGATAAGGGCGTGGATGCGGCAAGTACTTCAAACCCAACTTATGACACATATTCTTGCTAGCCAAATTGTGACAACTTCCGCCATCAATGATCACTTTGCGGACCTTACCCTTATCAAGCTTCGCCCAAATGCGAAACAAATTGCACATTGTTCGAGTGTGGCGATGGCATCACACTAAGCACCTTGGGCGTGCAAACAATGGAATCTTGCTCGGTGTTAGAAACTCGGGATCGCACTCACATTGTTCTATGTCATCGATGTGCAAGGCGGTTGCGCATCGAGCGACTTCGTCATCACTAGTTGAAACATAACCGCCATCCTCGGTGATAAGCATAGTTCGACATTTGGGCGGTCCCTCGAAAATGGCCAACACCCTTGCACTTGTGGCAAATGATGTCACGTGAGCGTCTGTTGACCCCATAGGCGAGTCACACTAGCGTGGCGCCGCGGTCGGCGCTGCCGGTCTTTGGTGTACTCTCGACTTCTTACTTGCGGCTGCGCATTGCGAATTGCTTCGGCGGAGTGCTCTTGTTTGGTGTTTGTTGTTATATGGCTGTCTGGGTGGTGAAGGGCGTGAGCGAGCGTGAACCGTGCATCTTCAATCACTTCTCGCTCGGCCGGCGTGCTTGGTGCGACAACTCAATCATATCATTATAGGGATGGTGATTGACAATGCGCAGCGACATGATTCATGCTAGCTAGAAATCTCGCCATGGTGCATTCTTCATTCTCGCGGACATCCGCATGTATCATGATAGTTTCCATCTCCTTATGATATTCATCAATTGACCTCATACCTTGTCGCAGCCACATCAACTTCTCAAATAGTGGCGCTTGTAGTGGCGAGTACAAAGCGTGCCGCAAATCTTTGCTTCATCTGCTCCCGGTGATGTCGGCAACTCATGGCGCTCCATGCGCTACGAATGAACTTGCTCCCACCAATGTGTAGCATAATCATCCAAGCCATTGGAAGCAAGCAACGACTTCTTCTCATTGGAATAGTTGTTCATTCAAACAACTTATCCACCTTCACTCCCAAGTGAGTATTGCTCCACATCTGTACCACTGAAAATATAGGAAGAGTAAATTTGGGCTTAGCGACAAAATCGTCGGCGTCGTCGTGTCGCGGCGCGCGTTGTTGCGATGGTGGCGCTGTCGGTCATCGTGATCGTCGGCGGAAATCGTCATCCCATTGCTCGGCCTCATCGGCCATGCTACGAGGTGCACGATGCACACCTCCTCCATGGACACCACGTGGTGCGCCTCCACCACAGCGCCGTTGCCTCGGCCACGCCCATGAGCTCGGGCGTGCGCGGCGCCATCCGACGTTTGGCGGCACCGCCATGCGGCAGCGCTGCCGTATCGTCGCTCCTCATCCACCACGAATAACACGCTCATCCTCGGTCTCATTGTGCAAAACGGCGGAGGGGCGTGCACACTCGTGTCATCGGCTTGCGCACCCCACGAAGATTGTGTTGTGCGAACATGGCGCGTAGCTCGAGGAAGTTATGGTTGATGGCGTGCGCGGTGTGTGACCTCCTCCCGAGGTGTTGATCGATCCACCAACTTCCCGAGTTCATCGTGCGCGCCATTGTCACCATCTTGAAGTTGTTTTTGCAGCATCTCGCGCAGCCGAGTGTACTCGTCCACGTAACGGTGCCTCTGGATTAGGTGGATCCTCCTCGTGACGACATGGCAACAACTCACAAACAAGAAACGAGGTTATATACGGGTTAGTAAAACAAAAGCGCTCTCTACTACGCTCGCAACTCACCATCACGAAAACAAGACAAGCTTACCGTTCCAAAGTGAATCAAGGACGGCAAATCGGCGATTGTGACAATGGCGACCTTAACCCGTAATGTATGAGCGTAACCAAGAGCAAGGAGTACACAAATGGGTGTAGGTGGAGCTCGGACGGTATGTGTATATCCTATGCAATCTGATATTCAAGGTATTGTAAAGCTAAGTAATGATCCAAGCTAGAGTATTTTGCCTATGTGCTGATCCAAAAGGTTTAAGCGAAGTGTATGAACGCACAAACAAAGATAAATATGACTTAATGCAAACAAAGGAATGAGCTAGTGAGAGACAAACTGAAATTGAGATGAAAACTAGCTCGTTTTTGCACCAAGTACTATGAGAGACGCTAGCCAATTGCAAAGATATCAATGTTAGGGCACAAGATTGCTCAAATAGATTAAATACACAATCTGAAATTGTGGACTAAGGTTTACTCTTCCCAATTTCGGCCAGCCCCTTTTTGTTTGTTTTTTTCTCAAAACCGCATGAACAAAGCTCTTCGCCCTTCGGCTATTAAGGAAACCGAAAGGAAAAAATTTGGTACTGGTATTTGCGGGTTTGATCTTTTTGTTTTTAATACCTTTTCAAGCCGTGGCTTTTTCTTGTAACCAGCTGCCTTTTCCTCTTTTCTTATTGCAATGGCGAAATAGGGTTTGCTCCTCTTGATTGCACAAGTCTCACAATTCAACAACGTGTAAATAAACCAAAGAACAGCCCTAGTGCAATGTACAAAGCTAGTCTCAAGGATGAAAGGATATAAGTGAAGCTTAAGAAACCCAAAGTGTTTGGTCAGCTATCTCTTTTTGGGTGCTAATTGAGGAGTTCAATCAGCAATTTAGTACGGTTTATGTGAACACAACGATTAAACAACGCAAAAAGGAACACATGGATCAGCACTAAAAACAAAAACTCTAATGGATGAAAACTTAACTAAACTCACAAGAAATAACAGATTAAACTATGGTTTTGGTATTGCAATTTTCGGTTTATTGGGCGATAGGATGAAAAACGAATCTAACTACGGTAAAGAAATTCTCACTTTGAGTAAACCTAGAATCGATACCATATGATACGGGAGGCCCGATCTTCTCGATGAGGAACCGTGGATAGTTGATGCGAAGTAGGCGATGTCACTAGCTGAACACTCGCGCCAATGCACGAACCCTCAACTCTTGAATACGCCCAAAACACACGGGTAGTTGTTCGTCGCGAGACCAAGAGCGACGACGCCAAGTCCCCAATTCCCAATGGAGCGCGGCTTGACCGGTGTTGCGAGAACAAACAATGGATCGCCTAATTCTCTCTCAAAGTCCTCGCATGAACTCGGTGTCGAAAGAACAAGCAATAGCTATGTTTCAATCTTATGCATAAACTGGTGCGCTCTATGGTGCGGCCATGGGGGTTTATATAGCCTCCGCATAAGCACAAAACTCGGATGAACGAGTAACGAGTGCTACAGATAATCCGAGTCCGACACTGTTCATTGCTACAGTATCCGAGTCCGATTACTGTTCACGTGAACAGTAATCCGATTCAAAAAAAACGTCCTACTTTAATTTGGAAATTTAAACTAGTCTCCCTCTCGGTTCCCCTTGTATTGTGAGCTTTCCTTCTCTTAGCTTGCGCGAATTTGTTCGATACACTTGATGCTTCTTTTGATGCCAATGTAACCCTTGTTGGCCACATGTGTTTCTTCTCCATGAATTTGTTCCCGGCCTCCCTCTCCTCCAAAGGCTTCACAATATTCAAACCTAAGAATGCACAAAACATTTGCATGAGGTAATACCCAATTCTCATCAATGACAATAGAAGATTCATTAAGAAACAAAAGCACCTGTTGATTTAGAAGTTTAGCTCTTGCTCGTCGGTGGACCAATATGCATACATACTTGAATTATTTGTAGCGTCATGTATGGCGTCCACCTCAGTATGTGTATGACCACCAATAAGGAAAGATGTATAAGTGTTAGGGATGCCCTCATCAAGGTTGCCCATCGCAACCCCGCGGCCGACGTCACCTGCTTCTACTGCCACAACAAGGGTCACTACGCGAGTAGTTGCCCTAAGAAGATTGGAGCGGCCCCTCGTCCTAATGGAGGACGCGGGCAAGGGAGTGGTCACCACCGACCGAAGACCCGGGTTTGGGGAGCGGCCGAGTCAACCATATCTCGGCTGAGGAGGCACAGGAGGCGCCCGACGTGGTGTTGGGTACGCTTCTTGTCAATTTACGTCCTGCTACAGTTTTATTTGACTCTGGAGCCTCGCACTCTTTTATTTCGAGGTCGTTTGCTGTTGATTGTGGACTTCACTGTGTTCCTTTGGGGATTCCACTGCTTATTCGCTCTCCGGGTTCGGAAATGAGAGCTGACCAATTCTGCCGGGACATTCCTATCCATATTGAAGGAGTGGGATTCTTGGCGAGTCTTATCCTACTTGACTCGGCGCGCCTGGATGTGATTCTTGGCATGGATTGGTTGTCCCAACACTTGGGGCAAATCGATTGTGCCCGGAGGATTGTCTACCTCACCAGTCCTTCCGGTGAACAGGTTGGGTTTTCCCCGCAGTTGCGAGAACCCCTTCTCTGTGCACTTGAAGTAAAGCCAGCTTTGGAGATCCAAGATGTTCCCACAGTATGTGATTTTGTGGATGTCTTTCCTGAAGACTTGCCTGGAATGCCTCCTGTTCGAGACTTGGAGTTCGTGATCGAGTTGCTTCCCGGTACTGCCCCGATTTCTAAGGCGCCGTATCGAATGCCTCCGAACGAGTTGGAGGAACTGAAGAAACAACTAGGTGAGCTGCAAGAGAAGGGTTTCATTCGTCCTAGCTCATCTCCTTGGGGTTGTCCAGCTATTTTTGTGAAGAAGAAGGACAAGACCCTGCGTATGTGTGTTGATTACCGTCCGCTTAATGAGGTGATGGTGAAGAACAAGTATCCTTTGCCTCGCATTGATGATCTCTTTGATCAGTTGGCTGGAGCCCAGGTGTTCTCTAAGATTGATTTCAGATTGGGCTATCATCAGGTCCGAATCAGGGCTGAGGATATTCCGAAGACGGCTTTCACTACTCGTTATGGTCTTTACGAGTACACCGTCATGTCTTTTGGCTTAACCAATGCTCCCGCTTTATTCATGAACCTTATGAATTCAATATTCATGGAGTATTTGGATAAGTTTGTGGTGGTTTTCATTGATGATATTCTTATCTACTCCAAGAGCAATGAAGAGCATGCGGAGCATCTTAAGCTTGTGTTGGGCAAGCTGCGTGAGCACCACCGTATCTGAAGTTCGACAAGTCTGAGTTACGGTTGAAGGAAGTGGCATTCTTGGGCCATGTTCTTTCAAAGCAGGGTGTGGTGTGGATCCTAGCAAAGTCGGGGATGTGCTATCTTGGGGTCACCAAGTCGGTCACCGATGTGCGGAGTTTTCTTGGTTTGGTGGCTACTATCGCGCTTTATCGAGAATTTCTCCAAGATTGCGAAGCCTATGACCGAATGCTCAAGAAAGACAAGAAGTTTGAGTGGTCCACTTTGCTTGTGATGTGAGTTTTCGGGAACTCAAGAAGCGGTTGACCTCAGCCCGATGCTTGTTCTCCGATATTCACAAGAGTTTTGATATCTATTGTGATGCTTCTCGTCGAGGTCTTGGTTGTGTTCTTATGCGGGAGGGCAACGTTGTGGCCTATGCATCGCGGCGATTGAGGCCTCATGAACTCAACTATCCTACTCATGACTTGGAGTTAGCTCACGTGGTTCATGCACTCAAGATTTGGCGGCATTATCTGATTGGTAACCGTTGTGAGGTGTATTCTGACCACAAGAGCTTGAAGTACTTGTTCACCCAGCCAGATCTGAACCTCAGGCAAAGAAGATGGTTGGAATTGATCAAGGACTATGATATGGGCATTCAGTATCATCGGGCAAGGCCAATGTTGTTGCGGATGCACTCAGTCGAAAGGTGTACTGCAACATGTTAATGCTCCAAGAGCAGCAGCCTGCCCTCATTGCTGAATTTCAGCGCCTCAATTTGGGTTTGATCGAGCACAGTTCTCTCGCTACCTTGGTTGTTGCAACCAACCTTGGTGGACCAAATCAAGGCTGCACAGCAAACAGATGTCGGTGTGAGTCAAATCAAGCAGAACATCAAGGATGGTATAGCCAAGTGCTTTTCAAAGGATGAGCATGGCGTTGTATGGTTTGGGCAGCGCCTTGTGGTTCCTAAGGTCATGGAATTGCGGGATTTGATTCTCCGCGAGGCCCATGATTCTCCTTTGTCTATTCACCCCGGGGCTACCAAGATGTATCAGGACCTTCGTCAGATATTTTGGTGGACCCGTATGAAGCGCGAGATTGCCAAGTTCGTTGCCGAGTGCGACGTGTGCTGTCGTGTGAAGGCCGAACATTAGCGACCAGCAGGTCTTCTTCAACCTTTGCCTGTGCCAGAATGGAAGTGGGATTCTGTTGGTATGGACTTCATCACCGGTCTGCCCCGTACTTCTTCTGGGAAGGATGCCATCTGGGTTGTCATTGATCGGTTGACGAAGGTGGCCCATTTTCTTCCAGTGCGGGCGAAGATTGATGCGAGTCAGTTGGCAGATCTCTATGTATCCCGCATTGTGTGCCTGCATGGTGTGCCACGAACGATTGTGTCGGACCGTGGTTCTCTTTTTACCTCTCGGTTTTGGCATCAGTTGCAAGAGGCCATGGGGACACATCTTTCTTTCAGTTCAGCTTACCATCCTCAGACTGATGGTCAGACGGAGAGAGTCAACCAAGTGTTGGAAGATATGCTCCGTGCTTGTGTTCTTTCCTATAGGAAGAAGTGGGAGAAGTGCCTGCCATTTGCTGAGTTCTCCTACAACAACAGCTTTCAGGCTAGTCTTGGCATGGCACCATTTGAGGCTTTGTATGGGAGGAGGTGCAGAACCCCATTGAACTGGTCAGAAACTGGTGAGCGGCAGTTTTTCGGCCCAGATTCGATCAATGAGGCGAAAGTCGAGTTCGATTGATCGCGAGCATCTGCGCGCGGCCCGATCGAGCGGAAGAGCTATGCAGATCGCCGTCGCCGTGAGTTGAGCTTTGAGCCCAATGACTTTGTGTATCTCAAAGTCTCACCCTTGAAGGGCCATCAGCATTTCGGCATCAAGGGCAAGTTGGCTCCCCGCTATGTTGGGCTTTATCGCATCATCGAGAGAGTTGGGGCTGTGGCATACAGATTGGAGCTGCCAGCTACACTTGAGGGTGTGCACGATGTGCTCCATGTATCCCACCTGAAGAAGTGCCTCCGTGTCCCAACTGAGGAAACTCCTTTGGAGGTTCTCGATGTGCAAGGGGATTTGACCTACCGCGAGCATCCTGTTCGTATTCTTGAGGAAACTGAACGGCGAACAAGGAACCGCGTCATCAAGTTCCTTAAAGTTCAATGGTCAAATCATTCTGAACATGAAGCAACTTGGGAGCGAGAAGATCGTCTCCGTGCAGATTACCCTTCTTTCTTTTCCGAGTGAACCAAATCTCGGGACGAGATTCTTGTTAGGGGGGAGATTTGTAACATCCCAAACAATGGTTTATGTTTCAAATGTAATCTAATGAGGATAATTTAAAACTTTTGTTGCCTCATGAGTCATTTGGAAATTTTCTAGATTTATTCCCCAATAATTTCCTATTCAAAAAGAACCTTATTTGTTTAATGGAAATTGTTGTCGCTAAAAACTTTCAAGCCAAATCTTGTGAACATCCTCTGGAATTATTTTTCCCATCATCTTGGTCATCTTGGGAACCTCTCTGAAAAATCTCATGATTTTTAGATTTTATTTGCTATTTCCTAAGAGCAAGTCGTTTGAAATCTGGTCAAACTCCTAGGGCAGCAGCTTGTGAAATTTCCAGGGATTAATGCAGTGCATGAAAATGTCTGGAAAAATTACACAAGATTGTTCTCTGTCCCAGGAAGCTTCCATAAAAATTTTAGAATTTTTGGAGCTACAGAGATACCTCTAAAAATTCCCTAACCTCTCAGCCTTTTTAAAACAAAACCTGAAAACACTATTCCTCGGGCTTGGACCATACTCCGACCGCGCCCAAGCCGACCTGACTCGGCCCAACCGTCTTAACCGCACCATCGCTTCGCAGCTGTTCGATCGCGCATCCACGGTCGAAATCGCGTACCGTTTCGGCCTGATTCTTATTTCCTCTCGCGCGCTGTCGGCCCTTGGATCTTGATCTAACGGCCCGCGCCAACCCATCTCGCTCACCCTCTCGCGCGACGCTGAGCCGCTGATGCCGCGGACCCACCTGTCAGTTCCTTCGTCCTCCTCTCGCTGCGGGAACAGAACGCGCTCGCCACATCGCAGCCGAGCTCTGCCCCGTCCGACTTCACGCCGTCAATCCACCGCCCCTCCCGACCTGTCCTGGAGCTCCGTTGTCTAACGCCGCCTCTCCCTCCGTCCTCTGGTCCAGATAAAACCACCGCATTGCCCTCCTTCTTCCTTACCTCTCCTTTCGGTGGCCAGGGAGAGGGAGGCTTGCTCGAACTCCTCTCTTCGGTAGGGTCCTTGCCGCCTTGTTCCCCAGCTCACTCTCTCCTTGTATTTTCCATTTTTACTCATCTGAGCTTTTGACATCGCTTGAAGGGTCCGAGGCAAACCTGTGTTCTCCTCGGTTCCAGAGCACGCATTCGCCGCCGCCGCCGTGCCAACTTCGTTCTCGGTAGGTATTATCCTCTCTGAAGTGCGTCATCCCGTGCCTTAGGACATTCTCGCAATTTCCCCTCAACCAATTTTGCTTTTCACCGCAGGAGCCGTGGGTTTGAAAGTTTCCCCTCTTCTCGTGAAATCAGCCCCTTCTTGCTCACCTCCGGCATCGGTGAGTAGCTAACCAAATTGGTCGTGTTTTCACCATCTCGTGACCTCTCTTATGCATCTCCTACCACCCATTTCCTCCCTCCATTCTCAGGTTGTTCTCTCCTCGGTGAAGCACCGTCGCCGCCTCGGTTCCTCGTCGCCGGCTCAACTCCGACCGCCCTTGTCACTCCGCGTCATCTTGGTAGCTTCCCTGAACCCCCTAGTACGTTGTGCGCACGCTAATTAGCTCATTTAACCACCGGGTGGCGACATGCACCGCAACCGTAGCGCCACCTCCGCTCTGCAGTAGCGCGCGCGCGCGTGGACCACCTCGGTGATACTCGACCTCCCTTGGCTTCGTCGTAGCACCAGCAACCCATTTATTCCCTTGGACCACGCCGCCAGGGCCTGAGTCGCCGGCGATAGCCGCGACAAATCTCGCGGCCGCAGCGGCCCTCGCGTGGCAGCTTCCGACCGCACTGTAGCATCTTGATTAGGGATTTAATTGCGATGATTAGCATTTAATTCTTGATCTTTGTCGGAAAATCCACGTTTAGTAAAGCTCTGTGCGACTTACATATGGGCCCAAGGCCATTAGTGCATAGTAACCCGCCGCTGAGCCCGTGGGCACAGTTTATGGCTTTTGGTCCATGCCACGTGTATATAGGTAGAGTATGACATGTGGACCCCACCGTCGGGCCGTTTGAAATCATTTCGGAAAATAGAAAATAGCACTGTTCACGGACCCCACTGGTCAGTGTCTGCGGCTAGAATGGGTATTGGTGTAAAAAGTATTAATGTATATGTAATTTCCGAAATGCTTTATTTCTGAACTGAAAAATGGGTTTAACTTCTAAAATGCATAACTAATTCATTTCAGCTCGAAAAGGGTTGATTCAAATTTTGTTAACTTCCATGTTAAATGTACTTTAATAAAAAAAATAGTTTGAACCATGTTTCTGTCCTAGAAAATGTTTATTAATAAAATGACTCTAGGTTAGGTTTATTTTTGCACTGAAAATTGATTAAACTTCAAAAATGCATAAGTATTTATCTGTAACTTCAAATGGAGTGAATCCAATTTTGTTGGCTTCCTCTAGTAATGAACTTTCTATGAAAATTAGTTTTAGGCATGTTTCTATTGTTAGAGAAATTGCAAATATGATTAATTTGTGCTCATTTTCATGTCTTTGAAAATTCATAGAAAATGCATTATAGCACCAAATGAGATGAATCCAATTGGGTTATTCATCTTGTGAGGTGCTAGATTTACTGTAAAAATTTCAAGTGCACCACCTTTCCAGAAATTTTTGCCAAACAATTTAATTACAACAAATAGTAACAAATTGCATTTTCTAGCCTAGCAGAATTGTTTTGCTTATAACTTTTGATTAGAATGTCCAAATGAGTTTATTCTTGTTTCTAAATTCATTATAAATCATGCTCTTGCTGCTGTAGAATTTTCAGAGCATTTGGAGAAAGTTGGTTTTTGAGTCTTTTCGGTATTCTTCGTTCTTATCGGTTCCTATTCGCATTTTCGTTAGGTGCCGACGAGTGTATCGATCTTGAGAGTGAGCCTCTGCAGCAGACTGAGCAAAACCATCAAGGCAAGTAGTTTGACCATGTTAATCCCAGTATTTTAAGTATTTATGTTGATTACAACTTCTATGTATGCATTGCTACTTTGTGTTAAACTATTGTCGTTAGTTGGCCTAGCAGATGCATTTCCTTAGCAAATGATTATCCTCTACTACCATGAGCCTAGGTTATTGCTGTGATTTAGGGTTCGTGGATGAGCTGTTGTCACTTAGTAGTTTGCGAATTAATTGCTTAGCCATGCTTAGCTTCGGTAGAAATGGGCGGTTATCGACTTGTCGATAACCTTGATCACATAAAACTTATTATGATTATGATTTCCACCATATGCCATGTCTATTTATGAAAACTAAAACCTAAAAACAAAAATGATTTAGACTTGGGCACAATGGTATGATTGGTGTGCTTTTGGGTGTGACTGGAATGGTGCCCGGGTCATTAAGGACCGAGTTACTTGCGCCACCGTACTGAGCATTTTGCATGCTAACCACACTAGAGGGTATGGGACCTCTCTTGACTTAGTACTTTGGCGTGTATTGGCTTGGGTCGCAGGAGGTCGCGGGAGGGATGGTGTTGGGAGCATTGTAGTGCCCAAAGACTTCACCCGTGATAGGATTTGTTGTCTTTCGGCTTGCAATGTAAGCGTATGGTGTTTCTACCCATACGAGCGGCTCGTGGTTGATACACAATATTGGAAAAAGGCTCGTAGGACTTAGCCGTGCTAGCATACCTTCGGAAGTGTGCTTTGTGGCTTAACGATGCGAAGTGTGGGTATATTGGTACACCCTGCGAGGTTAAAACTATTCGAATAGCCTCGTCCTAGGTTATGGACACGCTCGGATACGCCCGTGAGAACTAGACTACAACATTTTAATTAAAACTTGATGGGTGAGTGCGAATGAGGATTAGTGCTATCTTTGTGGTGACTATTGGGATAGTCACTTCCAGGTGATTACTTATTTATATTTATTTCCGCTGTTATGTCAACATTAAAATAGATTTGCAAACTTCCTTTTAAATGTATTACATTATTGCAAATAAAGTTGGCTTTGTGCAAAATGAGACATATGACCTCCACTTAAATGATGCTGCATGTTGTTTATGAATAGGTCTGCTATTCCACACGTCAGTCTTGCGAGTACAAAAACAATTTTTGTACTCAACTGCTTTGCTTAATATTTTTGTTGCAGAGGAAGAAGGTGAGCTTGATGGGCCTCACTTTTGTGAGCTGTGTTGTGGTAGCCTGAGGGGCGTATAGCTTGGCGGCCCGGTCGGTTGCCTTGTGGGTTCTGTTGGCTAACCGGTCGACTTTTTGTTCTAGCCATCTTATGGCACCTTTTGCTTCCGCTGTCATACTTGTTTATTGTTCTATTTGGCCGGTCGGCTCTTTTGTAATAACTCTACCTTATGTATGTCGTTGTTGAACTTAATGATAATTGTTGTATGGAAATGATGTGTAATTTTGTGATGATGTGCATATGCTGCATTTCTGGGAAGCATATGTCCATCGAGGCTTAGAATGTTTAATTAGTAATGCTAGAACCATTTGGAGGTTAATTATTACTAGTTAAATATTCCGGGTCCTCACACCTCCAAACTTTACTTTAAATCGTGACCCTCCGTTTCTAATCCAACCGCCAAGACCTCCTGACTCGAATCTGGGTCTAACCTAACCCGTTTTGTTCTTTTGACCAGTTCACCTTGGGTTCTTTCACTGGCAGGTGGGACCCTCTGAGCCTGGTCATCATCACCTTCCTCGTGACGAGCGCCATGGCAGAGGAGGAGCAGAGCCTTGTCACTTCATTTTGGCCTTGTCAACGGCTCTTTACTGCCAACATTAAATGCGGGTCAGAGCTTTTCCCCAAAGTCCCCCTTCTACCTGCCCCCATCTCTTCAAGTGCGCCCATGGCAGGAGCTTTTGACTCGGTGCACCCGTGGAGCACTACCATTGCGTAACCCTTGCTCCCTCGACTATAAAGGACCCTTGAGCTCCTCCTTGGCTTCTTATAGACACCACCTTACAACCCTAGCTCTCATCTCTGTTGTTTGAGCTCGAACACCCGAGAGCCCTTTTTACCATTGTTGGACCTTGAAGCTCTTCATTGCCACTAGTGTTCCAGTGGTCCAATTACAACTCTTTGCGTGTCAACTTGTTCCTCTAATCACCTTAAGCATTTTCCCTAACTTAATTTTGTTTTACCTTCACAGAGATTGTCAAATTTGGGGTTTGTTCAAATTCGGCCGAATTCAACCCCTTTCTTCCTCAACTCTGGTAAGAACCTTCTTTTCTCAATCCCTTGCTCTGGGCCCTCTTTAGGCCCTATTGCAACTAACCCTACCATTTCTTCATTTTCGTTTTGCTCAGACCTCCCTATCTCCATCATCTTCTTCAACTCCGGCAAGCTACTTGGTCACCAGAGCTTCCCCGGGTATCTTCTTTCCTTCTCTGTACTCAGGTAACCTCTTATTAGTCCTTAGAGGCTTGGGAACCTGCTTCTCAGAACAATGCGGAACACATTTTTCTTTTGGAGTTTAGCCGTGTTGGTCATCACCGCCTCTCGCCAGCTCACCGGCGTTCTAGGTCGCCGCCGCCGCCATTGAGAGTGGGCCCAGTAGGTGCGCAAGGCTATTGTGCACTTAGTGGTGCCCTTGGTTGGCGCCGGTGAGGTCCTCATCGCTGGTGGCAAGCCGTTGTTTGCCCTCGAGCCTTTTGTCCGACACAGCAGCTCTGTTGCGTTGTCGTTAGGACAACATTAATGAACTAATCATTACTAATCATTGGTTTAGTAGTTAACGGATGTCTAAATTGGCTCTTGTGTCAATTACATGTGGGCCAGGTTCCCCGTTGTCCTAAGCTAGACCACCTTTTTGACAACTTCAGGACCACCCCTTGTTGATCTTGGCCGTCCAGGATCTCTTCCGTGCAGATCTGGGCCGTTAGGACCACCCTCCTTGGGCTTTTGTAAAGGTATCGTTTAGGACATCCCCGTGGAGATCTTGCCCATTCAAGACCTCCCCATGGAGATTTGAGTCGTGCAGGACCTCCCCTCTATTATATCTTATCGTCCAGGACCTCCTCTTATAGATCTTGACCGTTAGGACCTCTTTTTGTGAGATCTTAGCCGTCAGGACCTCTCTCAGTTTAGATCTTGACCGTTTAAGACCTCGTCTACGAGATCTTAGCCGTCAGGACCTCCCTCAGTTTAGATCTTGACCGTTTAAGACCTTCTCTGTGAGATCTTATGATACGGGGGAGGCCCGATCTTCTCAGTGAGGAACCGTGGATAGTTGATGCGAAGTAGGCGATGTCGCTAGCTGAACACTCGCGCCAATGCACGAACCCTCAACTCTTCGGAATACGCCCAAAACACACCGGGTAGTTGTTCGTCGCGAGACCACGAACGACGAACGCCAAGTCCCCAATTCGCAATGGAACGACGGCTTGACCCTGGATTGCAGAACAAAATAATGGATCGCCTAATTCTCTCTCAAAGTCCTCGCATGAACTCTGGTGTCGAAAGAACAAGCAATAGTTATGTTTCAATCTTATGCATAAACTGGTCTAATCGATACAAAGGAGGGGCAAGGGTACTTAAGGCGCCCTCCACGACTCACGCACGGCCTAGGGCCGGCTGCACACGCTGAATTAAACTCTAATTCGGCTAAGACCCAAAAACACACAAAAAAGAAAAACCTAACTTAAATCCTTCATATTGTTTCGGTCATAGCGGCGCGACCGTATGTCTTCTCAAGTTGGGGCCATACCCATTGTGTGGGCCTTGGAATAAGCTTTCAAACAAGTCCAGAACACCCCAATCGGACTCCGTATGCAAAAGTTATGGCCTTTTTATTACAGCCATGTTAGGCTATCCCGAACCGAATCCAAATTGAATTATGAGTTGATTCCGAGATGAATTTCGGTTGGACTTGTGGAGGATCCAAATTGGGCTTGAATTCTTGGGCCTTTCTCCTCTTGGCTGACCCACGTGAGCTTCTCCTCCATTGCTTTGGCTCCGGCCTCCCTCTCGGTTCCAAAGGCTTCACAATGTTCAAACCTGAGAATACACAAAACATTTGCATGAGGTAGTACCCAATTCTCATCAATGAAAATAGAAGATTTATAAAGAAACAAAAGCACCTGTTGATTTAGAAGTTTAGCTCTTGCTCTAGTCAGTGGACCAATATGCACTTCTGCACTTGTATTATTTGTAGCTTCACTTATGGCGTCCATCTCAGTATGTGCGTGACCACCAATAGGGAAAGATGTATCAGTGTTAGGGATGCCCTCATCATCTTAGTTGTCAGGACCTCCCTCAGTTAGATCTGGACCCTTAGGACCTCCTTAGGACCTCCTTCAGGTCCTCTTCACCTTAAGGGTTTAGTTTTTCTTTGCACTAAAAATTGTTCAAACTTGTAAAATACATAAGTTTTTCTTTGTAACTTCAAATTGAGCAAACCCAAATTTGTTAGGTTCCTCAGTTAATATGCATTAGTGTAGAATAGGTTTTTAATGTTGTCTTTGCTTCTGAAATTAATTATGCACTATTGCCATAACTTAGAAAAATTATAATAAATTAATTTTAACTCCAAATGAAGTAAACCCAATTTTTCTGACCTTAGGATGTCATTATATGCTTACCATAAAAATTTCATGTTCAAAAGCTTTCTGGAAATTTGTGTGATGAACAGTAACAAATAGCAATTTATTTTGATTTTTCCAGCAGACTAAAATTGTTTAGGCTATAACTTTTGCATACTTAATCCAAATCAAATGATTCTTGTTGCCAAATTCATTTAAAATCATGATGTACCTGATGTGTAAATTTCATGGATTTTGGATGAATTTGGTTTTGAGCCTTTTTTTCGGTGTTCGTCGTGTTTATTGGATTTTCGCGTTCTTGCGATAGGTTCCGAAGAGTTTGTTGAGTTGGAGAGTGATCCTCTGCAGCAACCAAGTGATCCTCAGCAAGGCAAGCAAATGCAACATTATTTGATCATATTGATCTCATTACTTTTAAAGTCTAATATCTTGTTTGCAAAGATTATGTATGCATGCTTTTTTGTGTCAAAGTTAATTTTGTCGATTTGAGGTAGCTAATCCTAGCATAGTTTTCTTGAAATTGTTCACCCCAGCCACAAACCTAAGTTAATATTCTCACTGGTGAATTAGAGCCCGATGAATGATTTATGGTCTTTTAATTGTCTTTACGATATGATGCTTAGTTGTCGGTAGAATTGGGCAGTTATCGACTTAGTCGATGACCTTGATCACACAAATCTTACTATTACTTATGATCAGTACCTTGTGCTTTGCTACTTTGTGAAAACTAAAATTGAAAACAAAATGTTTTATACTTTGGGCACATTGGTATGATGGTGTGATCTTTTGGTGTGAATGGAATGGTGCCTAGGTCATCAAGGACCGAGTTACTTGCGCCATTGATCCAAACAATTTTGCATGCTAACCACACTAGGGGGATATGGGATCTCTCTTGACTTAGTATTTTGGGAGGTGTTAATTAATGAGTCGCTGGTGGTAGTGATAGAGAAAAATATTTGTTTTGGGATGAGAGGGATGGGTTCCGGTTAGGTTCTCCATACCCAGGGACACCCGTAGTTGCTTCGGCTGGGACGGTGTTTCTGACTCAACGTGTGGGTCCTTGTGATCTTCGTCGCCGGCAGATCACTAAGGGTCAACCCCCATACGTGCGACTCTTAATTAATATAATCCATTGGAAATGTCTCGTAGGACTTAGCCGTGTCGGCATACCAAAGGAAGTGTGCTTAATCTAGTGGCAAAAGGGCGGTCTGAAGTGTGGGTACATTGGTACACCCCTGTAGGGTTAAATCTATTCGAATAGCCTTGTCCTAGGTTATGGACACGCTTGGTTATTTCCCGCAAGAACTAGACTACAACACTTGTCTTATTGTTACTACTTATTGTCTCGCTGTTATTTGAAGAAATAAAATTCAGATTGTTAAAACTGCCTTCAATCTATTACTTATTGCAAATAAAATCTGTTTTTTTTACTGAAAATAAACCTTGAGTCTTCTCCTTTGATTAAAGCCTGCATATAGTAATATCTAGGTTTGTTACTCGTAAGTCTTGCGAGTATATTTTTGTACTCATTTGCTTTGCTTAATTGTTGTAGAGGAAGTTGATCCCCAAGGGGTCGACTTTTACGAGTTTTGCTGTGGTGCGTGCGACTAGCTTGGCAGCCCGGTCGGATTGCCTTGTGGGTGTGTGGCAAACCGGTCGGCTCTTGTTCATAGCCATTTTATGGCATTTTGCTTCCGCTGTTCTTTTAGTTCTTGGCCGGTTGGCCTCCCTTTTGTAATAATTATAATGTATGTCTTTTGCTTTAGTTCGGTTATATGGAACTTGTATGGAATTGATGCAATATTTTGTAAAAGGGTGTGTATACTACAATTCTGGGAAGTATACATTTTCCCAAGGCACAGGATATTTTGTTTGTGATGCTAGAGTCAATGGAAGACTAAGCATTACAAGCTAAATACCCAGGGGTCTCACATTCGCTTTCTCAACATTGGACTTGACCTTGTGCTCTATCTTTTCTTTTGTCTTGAGATGCAATTTCTTCACATATCCAGCTCGCTTTGATGCCTCCATATAAACACAGTGTTGAAATGGGAGCGGTAGTAAATCCAATGGCGTAAAGGGCTTGAAGCCATACACTACCTCAAATGGACACATCTGCGTAGTGGAGTGCACGACCTAATTATAAGCGAATTCCACGTGCGACAAACAATCCTCCCACTCGCGTAGATTCTTCTTGATCATGGTCCGGAGTAGCATCGAAAGTGTGCGGTTCACCACTTCCGTTTGACCATCAGTTTGGGGATGACAAGTTATATTGAATAACAACTTCGTCCCTAGTTTGCTCCAAATCGTCTTCTAGAAGTAGTTCATGAACTTCACATCGCGATCCGACACGATGGTGCGCGACACGCCTCGCGATCTCCCTAAAAAACAAGTCAGCAATATGCTAGTATGGGATGGTCATAGCTAACTAAGTTATCGAAATTTTAGCCTTGCATGACAATAGGCAGAAGTAGTGCGAGCATTGCCAAAGGGCTAGCATGCCGACACAACTGCGGATGCCTCAATTCGATGGGTTTCTATTTGAGTGAAGTGAACGAGTTTCTATCTAGGTGAGTGAGGCTCCTCATTCGATGTGTTCGCTTGTTATTATCATTGTTATCATTATTATTATTTTTCCAGACGAATGAGGATAATGATTCGCAGGTCTAGTGCAAGGCCAGGGCTAGATAATGTAAAGGCTGCGTCGCGAACTCTAGGTTGCTTACTTTCGGTAGTGAGTAGTGGTATGGAGATATCCAGGCAACTAGAATATCGCGTACTATGGGTAAAGTTGTACACCTCTGTAGAGTGATAAACTATTCGAATAGCCGCACTCGCGGTCATGAGCATGCTTAGTGCGGCTGGTATGACGGTAGTCTTGTTTTCCAAACTGTTTTGTCCCAAAAGATTAGGGTAATGATATGGGGTTTTTATTTGTTGAGTTAACTGCCATTTCTATGGCTATGTTGCTATGTCTATTAGCGAAACCGTCAATTCTATGACTGATTGGCTATTTCTATAGCAGGACTGCCATTTCTATGGTTGAACACGAATTTGTTAGTGCCATTTTGTCTGGACCACCCCGGGATGTACTAAGAAGATCCTCCAAGACCTCTTAGGGAGGTCCTATAGGACACCCGGAGGTCTTGTAGGTCCTCCAAGAACACTCCCAAAGGAGGCCCTCCAGGACCTCCCAAGAGATTTCAAAGACCTCCCAGAGGTCTTGGTTCTGTGCACTGAGTTAGTCCCAGGAGCCGAAGCTAACTCGCACAAAACAACATAGGTGAAATCACAACCACACAGTCCAACAACTGGAACAACAGAAAAAATACCACTTACAAAAGACAAAGGCCTTATGTCCAAGGTTGTTTACAGGAATTGCCAACGAGGGCTTACAAAAACCGACAACATAACCTTACAGCAAAACACCGAAAACGTGTGGAGCTAACCGACAAACCCATAGGCTGTTGAGTTTTTACAACATCCAAAGCTCCTTCATCATTTCTTGGGCTTGACACAACGAAAACACCAAACCACCATTGTTGACCGTGGAGCTCATCTGAGGATCATGAAGCTCCAGTGGTTCTTCTTCAAATATTCTTGTACCCTTTTCAACTCTTTAATGCCCTAATCATTTCCCCTCACTCAATTTTGGGTTTCATTTTCAGGATTTGATAAATTTGGGGTTTGTTCAAATTCGGCCGCAACCATTCCCTTTCTTCCTCAACTCCGGTGAGTGCTCTCTTTCTTAATTGCTTGCTCGTGAAGCTTCCATGAGCTATATTGTAGCTATTATGACCACCCGGTGGTGTTCATTTTGCTTAGGTTGCTATTTTCTTATCGTTTTCTTCAACTCCGGCGGGATCTCTCGTTGTCAAACCTTCTCCGGCCGTCGTTGAAGCTCTCCCTGGTCGAGGTAGCTTCTTATTAGTCCCTAGAGGCCGTGGCACTCGCTTCTTTGGACTGCAGTGGAGCTTTTTGCTATTTTCACTTTTGGCAGTAAAAGCCCCCATCTTCATTTCCCAGCTCGCCGGCGTTTAGGGCCGTAACTGATGGAGGCGGGGTTCCCGATCTTTCGATGAGATTGATAAATATCGATTTTTTTTTTTGTGGAGGTGACTCTTGCGATCCGACTACAACCGTACGACGACGCTTGCGCCTTAGCAATCGTTGAACCAACTCCGCGACGTTATTGGCCGTCTCTTTGCGCGATCAACGACCACGAAGGCCTATTCCTGCATGCAATCGAAGAACACGTAAGAACAAGATAAAACGCAATCTGAAATTGCAAATATGGATTGAAATATTTATAAATTGGGATTCCGAAAGCTGTCTTGACAGGTGGTCATCCGACACAACTAAAGAACAGAAGTTTGCACAATGGCTAAACCTTAACTCAACGAAATCCCAGAAAACTAGAGGGGGTGTGGCCTCCTTATATAGGGGAGGAAGAGCCACAAATCTAAAATAAATAGCGGGGAGGGACTAAACTCGTGGGTTACTGTTCACGTGAACAGTACCACACCTCTAGGTGGGCCGCCGGCATATGGGCCAAGTTGAGTTCGATTACAAAGCCCAGATTGGCCCAAACAGGTGATATGACGCCTTCTTTAGAATGAATTTGAAGGTGAGGCCTGATCCGTTTCAAAGAGGACGAAATAAGCTTTCAATCAAGTACTCGTGGACCTCCAACGGACTCCGTATGTGAAAGTTATGCCTGTTTTAAGTTGGTGTTGTCAGGCTGATTCCGGAGGCCGAACTGGGTTCCAAAATTGGTCCAGCTCGAATTGCTTGCTTATCTTAGACCAAAAGTGACATGGTGCTGCACATATATATATTTCATCATTAGGTAGCATCATATAGTTTATATAATATAAATACACTCCTAAAAACAAGCTCACCTGATAATTTAAGTGAAGCCTACGAGCTCTTATACTTGGAACAGTAAGCATAGTAAATATGGTTATATCCATAGGGGTCATGTCCTCATCAGTAACCGCTGGCGAGGTCACCACCGTTGGGTCCGCAAGACTATTGTGGATCCATTTTGGTGCATGGTGGGCGCCGCCGCGACCAGAGTCGCCGGCGACAAGCCGTAGATCCCGCTCGGGTTTTGTCGGGCGTAATCGCCTGTTTTCGGTCGTCATTAGGACACCATTAATGATCCAATCATTGTTAATCATTAGGAGTAATTAGTATGTCTTAATCTGGTTCGTTGAGCCGCTGGTATGTGGGCCCGTAGGCCTCAAGCCGCAGCTCCGGAGTCTTTAGGACAAATTGTGGTGTCATTAAATGCTAATCATTATTAGTATTTAATTTGTCCTAATCCGACAAAGTATGTCATTGCCAGGTGGGCCCCAACCCCCTTAAATCCACCTCGGTACAAAATCTTCAGGATACATTAATTACTAATCATTACCAATCATCGATTTTTGGTAATTAAACGCTGTCCTAATTGGTCCCTTGTCCCACTGACATGTGGACCCGCTCATTAAACCCCTCCCGGCGCACTTAAACTCACGTGTGTGAGTGCGTTGCACTTTGTTAATCTTGGACCGTCGATCTTGCGATCAACGGCCGAGATCTAGAGAACGTTCGGACCGTCCGGTTCCCTAATCATTCAGGATCGTCTATCGCTCGATCTGCGGCTGCGATCGCGAGTGTATTCGGACTCTCCGAAGGGAGGTGCACTCCGAGCCGTTCATCTTGAGATCTGCGGCTGTGGATGGCCGAGGCAACCGCACCGTCCGAATGTTTCCTTTCTCGTAGGCCGTTGGATCTAGATCCAACAGTGGGTTCCTTTTGGAATCGCGTGCGTGCGCTGTTCTCCGTGCGCATGGCCCGTTTGATTTCATATCAACGGCCCACGAGCGTCCACGTTGTTTTTTTTCTGTTAAGTTGGTTTTATTTCTGTAGGCATTTATTTATCAACTGAAAATTGTATTAATACTTTAAAAACTCATAACTAATTCATGTTAACTCCTTTTTAGGTGATTCCAATTGTAATAAATTCTTTTGTCACTAAAGTTTAATCTAAAAATGTATTTAGGCATAGTTCTGTAGCAGAAAATTGTGTAACTAGAATAACTTGATTTCTGCCATTTTGATTATTCCAGTAATAGAAATAAAACTTGTAAAATGCATATCTTCTTCGGTATAAATCCAATTTGTGCAAAATCAATTTTGTTAAATTCCTCTGTTAGTATACTTTAATGCAAAATAGGTTTTGATAATGGTTATATTTCTGTAAAATGACTTGCATTAGGTTTACAACTTAGAAAAATCATAAGTAAATCTTTATAGCTTCAAATTTAGTAAACTCAACTTTGCTGTCATTAGGATGTCATAATCTACCTGCTATAAAAATTTCAGGACTTAGATCGTTCTAGAAATTTTCGCCATGAACAGTATGAGTAATTAATTTAGTGAATTAATAGGCTGAGAGAGTGTATTTTAGCTATAACTTTTTCATACTAAATCCAAATTGCATGATTCTTGTTCCTAAAATTGTCTAAAATCACCCCCTAGCTGTTGTATAAATTTCATTAGATTTGGATGTCTTTTGCTGTTGGAGTTATTTGGTGTTCTTCGTTCTTATTTGTTTATCACCTTTTCGCGTTAGGTTACGAAGATAATATTGATATTGATTACGAGCCACGACCATCGATCTGCACTCCAAAGAAGGCAAGCAGATGTAACATCATTTGATCATGTTGTTCCTACTATTTTCAAATTCTAATATGTTGTTTGAAAATTCTATGTATGCATTGCTATGTTGTTTTAACTATTGTCGATAGTTCACATAGTAGATGTGATACGGGGGAAGCCCGATCTTCTCAGTGAGGAACCGTGGATAGTTGATGCGAAGTAGACGATGTCGCTAGCTGAACACTCGCGCCAATGCACGAACCCTCAACTCTTCGGAATACGCCCAAAACACACCGGGTAGTTGTTCATCGCGAGACCACGAGCATTTAACGCCAAGTCCCCAATTCCCAATGGAGCAGCGGCTTGACCTTGAATTGCGAGCGAACCAATGGATCGCCTAGTCCTCTCTCAAAGTCCTCGCATGAACTCTGGTTTTAGAAAGAACAAGCAATAGCTATGTTTCAATTCTTATGCATAAACTGGTCTACCTCTATGGTGCGGCCATGGGGGGTTTATATAGCCTCCCACGCAAGCACAAAGCTCGGATGAACAGTAACCGAGTGCTACAGATAATCCGAGTCCGACACTGTTCACTGCTACAGTAATCCGAGTCTAATTACTGTTCACGTGAACAGTAATCCGATTCAAAAACGTTCTACTTTAATTTGGAAATTTAAACTAGTCTCCTCTCGGTTTCCCTTGTATTGTGAGCTTTCCTTCTCTTAGCTTGCGCGAATTTGTTCGATGCACTTGATGCTTCTTTTATGCCAATGTAACCCTTGTTGCCATGTCACCATATGTCTCTCTTGACCGCTTGCGTGTGCTAGGGTTTTATCACGAGAGCACGTTCCTCTCGTTGGCCACATGGGTTTCTTCTCCTTGTTGGCCGCATGTGTTTCTCCTCCATGAATTTGTTCCGGCCTCCTCTCCTCCCTCTCGGTTCCAAAGTCTTTAAATTTGTCAAACCTGAGAATGCACCAAGTATTGCTTTAGGTAGTAACCAATTCTCATTGGCAACAAAAGGAAATTCATTAAGAAACAAATGCACCTGTTGTTTGAGAAGTTTAGCTCCTGCTTCACGAATAACCTCATAAGTAGTAGGGATATCCTCATCAAGATGCATTATCAGTAGGCAAATGTTTATCCTCTACTACTGAACCTAGGTTATCTTGTTGTGATTTTGGGTTCGTTGGATGAACCCTTATCACTTAGTAGTTTACGGGTTTGTTGCTTAGCCATGCTTAGCTATCAAGGTTATCGACTTGTCGATAACCTTGATCACACAAACTTATTATGATCCCTATATTTCAGCTCTGTGCTATGTTCAAATTGCAAAAGTAAAACTGAAAATAAAAACAATTTGGACTTGGGCACATTAGTAAGATGGTGTGATCTTTTGGGGTGTGATTGGAATGGTGCCCGAGTCAACATCTTGTTACACTAAACCAAGCATTCTTGCGTGCTAATCACACTAGAGGGTATGGGACCTCTCTTGACTTACTATTTTGGCGTGTGTTGGCTACGAGTCGCAGGGGGGCGTGTGTGGGTTGCGTTGTGGCAAAATGGGTTGGTTGTGGTTGGGAGCATTGTAGTTGTCCAAAAAGCTTTACCCCGTGGGGTAGTTGTCTTTTTGGCTTTACAATGTAAGCGTATGGGTTTCTATCCATACGAGCGATTCGTAGTTGGTACACAATATTGGAATATCTCGTAGGACTTAGCCGTGCCGGTATACCTTTGGAAATGTGCTAATCTTGTGGCTTAAAGGCGGTCTGAAGTGTGGGTACATTGGTACACCCCTATAGGGTTTAAAACTATTCGAATAGCCTCGTCCTAGGTTATGGACACGCTTGGGGAAGTCTTTCAAGAGTTAGACTACAACATTTTAAATTAAAACTTGATGGGTAGTATGAATCAGGGATTCATGCTATGTGTGGTGGCTATTGGGATAGTCACTTCTAGGTGGTTACTCGCTACTTATTATTACTTGCTGTTATTTCAATGATAAAAACTGATTTGTTAAATTGCTTTCAATCTATTTACATTATTGCAAATGAAACTTGGTTTATGCGTCCAAATAACCATATAACCAATTTCCTTTGATACAACTTTCATGTAGCTATGTATAGGCTTGTTACTCGTAAGTCTTGCGAGTACATTTTTGTACTCACCTGCATTGCTTGTTATGTGCAGAGGAGAAAGGTGAGCCCGAAGGGCCTCACTTTTGTGAGTTGCGTTGTGGCAGTGTGTGGGGCGATTAGCTTGGCGGCCCGGTCGGTTGTCCTGTGGTGCTATGTGTCTAACCAGTCATCTTTTGGTTTAAGCCATCTTATGGCATCTTTTGCTTCCTCTGTTACTTCGTAATACTTATGTCATTTGGCCGGTTGGCTGTTCTGTAATAACTTATTACTATGTATGTCTTTTGCTAGACTTGTTATATATGATTGTATGGAAATGATGCATGCTTTTGTATGATGAATGTGTGCTGCAATTTCTGGGAAGCACATATCCATCGAGGCACGGGTTATTCTGTTTGTGATACTAGAGCCAGTGGAAGGTTAAGTATTACAAGCTTAATAAACCGGGGTCTCACAGGCAACCGACTGGGAGTTAAATAATAACACTACTCGTTAGCGTCGCCTAAATCAGTGCGAACGAGCACGTCAGGCTTGACGTCTTCCTCACCTGAAAGCTAGTAGACAAACTAGTTGAGTACAAGGTACTCGCAAGTCTTACACAAATTAAAAATATTTATGCGAGAGGTTATCCAAAGGATGGCATTAGTGGCTTAGTTTTGCATAAAATGCAACATCTTATATCTCTAGACCATCTAGTTTGCAGAAGCCATTTTGGACAAGACCACCACATACCCAAAACTCGTGCATAACAGCACCCACACTTACGACCACTTGTCCAGACCTAAAACCATTTAACATAACCAAAGTTTAAACTAACAACCAGATATAACAATCTGGACAAAAGAAAATTAAGAGTTGTTATGTGTTTCCCACAATTGACAAGCTATTCCCGCCAATTGATCCATTACGTTATCTAGACCCACAATGGCTAAGCATTCACAAACAACAACCATATCATCACAAGCATCTATCTTAGGCATATGTGTATGGGAGATCAAGGATAACCAGCAAGTATAGGACATAACTAACTACTCTTAACATAATGATATACAGAAAATAGCATGCAAGCAATATCATTGCATTTCAAAAACTAAAGTATAAAAACTGGGATCAATATGATGCAAGAAGAAAGTTCAAATGATGCTTGCCTTGCTGGAAGTCTAATTGCTCGCCCACAGTAGTGTACGAGTCAATATCAATCGCTTCGGAATCTATATAATTACAACACCGAATAAACACCGAGAAATACCTCAAAAATCAAATTGCTAAAAAATGGATGATTTTTCTACAGTAGCTAAGTCATGATTTTAGAGGAATTTAGGTGGAAGAATTATTCTATTTAGATTTATCATGTGAGAGTTATAGCAATTTGAATTTCATTTTTCCAGAAAATTGCAATATGTTACTGTTCACTGATTTTAATTATTTGGTGAAAATTTGCAGAACCATGGTGGAACAAATGATTATATGGTTAAATAGAGAATATTTTTACATGTCCAAAACAGTTGAGTTTACCCCATTTGGAGTTTTTATGATTTAGTTATGAATTTCTAAAGTTATCAACTTTTTCTTTTGTAAAAATAATGAAGTTAATGGATTACTTTCCAAAATAGTACTATCTGTTACAGGGACATGTTGAAAACCAATTTTAGTATAGAGTTCATTAAAAATTAAAATAATCAAAATTGGTTTCACTGTTTTTGAAGTTAAAATGGATTAGTTATGCATTTTAGGAGTTAATACAATTTTCAGTGTGTAAATTAATAGGTGTGAGCACCCCGGTTTATTCGGCTTGTAATGCTTCGTCTTTCATTGACCCTAGCATCACAAATCAAATAAACCAAGCCTCGAGATATGTATACTTCCCAGAAATGCATGCAGTATACACACCCCGTTACAAAATAATGCATCAATTCCATTCGTTCACATAGAGCCAAAGCAAGCGACAAACTAGAAGACATACACAATATAAAGTTATTACAAAAGAGGGGCCGACCGGCCAAATGTCATACAAATATCTAAGTAAACTGCGGAAGCAAAAGTGCCATAAGATGGCGATAAACAAAAGTCAATCAGTGTGCCTCAAACCCACAAGGCAACCAACCGGACCGCCAAGCTAGTCGTCCCAAAAACCGCACATCTCACAAAAGTAATGCTCTTGGGGCTCACTTTCTTCCTCTGCAACAAATAACATTAAGCAAAGCAAATGAGTACAATAGTGTACTCGCAAGACTGACGTGTGGAATAACAGACCTATACATATGCTACATGAAAGCTTATTTGAGTGGAGGCTATATGGTTGATTTTAGTACAGAGCAAACTTTATTTGCAATAATGTAGTACATTTAAAAGCAAGTTTGCAATCTGTTTTTGCTGTTTAAATAACAACAAGAACAATATAATAACAATAGATAGATGACAACAACATCCTGGAAGTGACTAACCCAATAGTCACCACAACAATAGCATGAATTACCTATTCATACCACCCATGTCAAGTTTTAAGTTTTTTTAAAAGGTTGTAGTCTAGTTCTTGCACGACCTTACCAAGCAATGTCCATAACCTAGGACGAGGCTATTCGAACAGTTTTAACCCTGTAGGGGTGTACCAATGTACCCACACGATAGACCGCCTTTCACCAGCCACGGTTAGCATACTTCCTTGGGTATGCAGGCACGACTAAGTCTAACGAGACATTTCCAATGAATGATGCTAATTAAGAGTCGCGACAACCTGAAGGGTAGGGTGCACCGGCCCAGCCGAAGCAACTGCGGGTGCTCTTCCCCATATAAAAACAGTTTTAACCACCTGCGACCCCGAATTAACACCTCCCAAAGTACTTAGTCAAGAGAGGTCCCATATCCCTCTCGTGTGGTTAGCACGCAATAAACGCTTGGCTTAGAGACACAAGTAACTCGGTCCTTAGGGACTTAGACACCAATCCAATCACACCCAACAGATCACACCAACATACCATTGTGCCCAAGTCAAGATATAATTTTTATTTTCAGTTTTTGATTTGCAAATTAGCAAAACACAAGGACTAGATATAATGGAATAATATTATCATTTGCGTGATCAAGATCATCGACTAAGTCGATGATCGCTCAAAACTACCGATAACTAAGCATGGCTAAGCAATTTGAACCCGTAATCTACTAAGTGACAAGAGCCCATCCAACGAACTCTAATCACAGTAAATAACCTAGGCTCAGGTAGTAGAGAATAATCATTTACCTACAGGTTATGCATCTAAAGGATTAACTAATCAATTTAACACAAAATAAGCAATGCATACATACAAGTTTAAAACAATATATTAGACTTGAAAATAATGGGATTAACATGATCAAACTGCTTACCTTGCTGGATTTGCTTAGTTTACTGCAGAGGGACACTTTTGAGATCAACACACTCGTCGGCACCTAACGAAAAAGCGAAAAAGAACCGATAAGGACGAAGAAAAACCGAAAAGACTCAACAACCAACTTTCTCCAAATGCTCTAAAAATTTTACAGCAAGAAGAGCATGATTTATAATGAATTTATAAATAAGAACCAATTGATTTGGATGTTCTATGCAAAATTTATGATCAAAACAATTCTGCTCAGCTTGAAAAATGCAATCCGTTACTATTTATCATAATTAAATTGTTTGGCATAAATTTATAGAAAGGTGGTATAGCTGAAATTTTTATGGCAAATCAAGCACCTCATAAGATGAACAACCCAATTGGATTCACCTCATTTGGAGCTATGATGCAGCTTTTATGAATTTCCAAAGACATGAAAAGAGCACAAGTTAATTGTATTCACAATTCCCTCAAAAACAGTAACATGTTCAAAACCAATTTTATAATAAAATTCATTATTAGAGGAAGCCAACAAAATTGGATTCACTCAATTTGCAGTTAGTTACAAAGAAATACTTATGCATTTTGGAAGTTAAAATAATTTTTAGTGCAACAATATTACTAATCCTAAGATAATTTTGCCAAAAGTGTTTTCTGGAACAGTCACATGATTCAATCCATTTTTATATTAAAGTAAATTTTAAAATGAAACTAACAAAATTTAAATCATACGAAAATGAGTAAAAATGAATTAGTTATGCATTTTTGAAGTTAATTGATTTTTTCAGTTCGCAAATAAAGCATTTTAGATTTTATATAAACATTAATACTTTTTACACCGATACCCATCCTAGCCATAGACGCTAACCAGCGGGGCCCAGTGCATAGTGCCATTTTCTATTTCAATTAAAATCCTAAAGGAAAATCCATTCTTACAGGTGGGAGCCGCGTGCCATTGACACGGTCCACATGCATAGTGCATGGACCGAAAGCCATGAGCTTGGTCCACGGGTGTATGGCGTATTGGGTTGTTTACTGTGCACCACGGTCCACAAGTAAGTGAGACAAAAAGGGGTCTGCTAATCATTGGTTTGCCGACAAAGATATGTCATTTATTACTAATCATCGTCATTAACTCCTAATCATCTCTGCTACAGTGGCGGTCGGAACGCGCCACGCAGGAGCCGTTGCGGCCGCGAGATTTGCCTGTGTCGCCGGTGAAGGAGGGCTCGATGGCGGCGGCCAAGCACTAAAATGGAACTGGCACGCTATTGCGAACCCAGCGACACCGGCGGCGAGGTCAGAGGGGACCCGACGCGGTGGCGCGATGAGGTGAAGCGGAGTGACAAGTACGGGAAAACGAAAACGGCGATACGACAACGCATCGCCCGATTTAGTGTGAGCATAAGCAACAGCAAGGGTCAGTGATACGGGGGAAGGCCCGATCTTCTCAGTGAGGAACCGTGGATAGTTGATGCGAAGTAGACGATGTCGCTAGCTGAACACTCGCGCCAATGCACGAACCCTCAACTCTTCGGAATACGCCCAAAACACACCGGGTAGTTGTTCGTCGCGAGACCACGAGCGATTTAACGCCAAGTCCCCAATTCCCAATGGAACGACGGCTTGACCCTGAGTTGCAGAACAAACAATGGATCGCCTAATTCTCTCTCAAAGTCCTCGCATGAACTCTGGTGTCGAAAGAACAAGCAATAGCTATGTTTCAATCTTATGCATAAACTGGTCTACCTCTATGGTGCGGCCATGGGGGGTTTATATAGCCTCCCACGCAAGCACAAAACTAGGATGAACAGTAACCGAGTGCTACAGTAATCCGAGTCTGACACTATTCACTGCTACAGTAATCCGAGTCTGATTACTGTTCACGTGAACAGTATCCGATTCAAACAAACGTCCTACTTTAATTTGGAAATTTAAACTAGTCTCCCTCTCGGTTTCCCTTGTATTGTGAGCTTTCCTTCTCTTAGCTTGCGCGAATTTGTTCGATGCACTTGATGCTTCTTTTTATGCCAATATAACCCTTGTTGCCATGTCACCATATGTCTTTCTTGACCGCCCGCATGAGCTAGGGTTTTATCCTGAGAGCACGTTCCCTCTCGTTGGCCACATGGGTTTCTTCTCCCTTGTTGGCCGCATGTGTTTCTCCTCCATGAATTTGTTCCCGGCCTCCTCTCCTCCTCTTGGTTCCAAAGTCTTTAAATTTGTCAAACCCGAGAATGCACCAAGTATTGCTTTAGGTAGTAACCAATTCTCATTGGCAACAAAAGGAAATTCATTAAGAAACAAATGCACTGTTGTTTGAGAAGTTTAGCTCTGCTTCACGAATAACGTCATAAGTAGTAGGGATATCCTCATCATCCTCCCTTTCTTCAAGAAAAGCCGTCCTCGGCTTTTGATAGCATGAAGATGTGCTAGACAAATAATACAACGTATATGCATGGTATATATATTTATCATCCAAACTCCTTTCGCTTAGCACATGATGATTTCTTTGAAAGTGTAATAAACAAAAGAACAACGTATATACGTGGTATATGTATGCATCAATTGTTGTGACATTCTCGTTGTTGCGCACAAAATAATTAGGATCATAGCAGCCATAGGATGTATTTGATATATACATTGCGATACTTTCAGTCACATCATTCTCCCTCCCATGAGAAAAAATCGTCCTCGACTTTGGTAAGTACATGGACAAGATATAAGAGGGACCACTAGATCAAGTTGTTCAAATATTGGAGAGAAAAATTTTAGTTTCTTCCATGCTTCAACTCGACTACGTTGTTTACATGTATAGGAGAAACAAGTAGGCATCATATTGCGTTCTAAACAATAGGCACTTGTATTAAAATCCATCTCAAAATGATCATGATATTTCTCAATAGATGGTTTGCCCAAAACATGCAAGTTTAAATCAGCAAGATTATCACAAGTAATGCATATTCGATAAACATAGAACTTGTCATCTACACCATAATCTCCAATCAAATTGAATGTATATGTGTAGGCATAAGTACTAACGAGTGATTTTAAACATGAAACTTTAGCAAGATTCTCAATCACACTAGATAGCTCTCTATGAACATCGAACATGATATAGTATAAAAGATCATCAAAAGATATTTTAGTAAGAACGTCCTTATGGGTAATCAATTCCACATTATGTAAATTGAGCATACAAATTTCAGAACATGGAATATTCAAAGGAACACTAGAGATCGAACTCAGACGTACCTCTTCTTGATGAGTATGCAATTCAACACCATTCTTTAGTACCTTTACCATCCTCCTCGGTTGTTGTAGGTGTTGTAGATATCAAATCATCATCATGAAACCATTGGATCGCAAGCACTCTATCCCCCACCGTGGTTATCTCCTCGTCTTTCACGTCCAACGGTGCTGGTTGTTCAACTTTCAACTCATTTTTTTGACTATCATCTACTTCTCTCTTTCTGTTGGTGCATCTTTCTCACACTCAATAGAGATGCTCTCAACCTCACATATGGTGGAATCACACACTCACTCTTTTATCATTCTCACTCAATTTGGCTATGTGGCACTCATTCTCATATGGGTTTGGATACATCCGTCCCCCAAAGATTGTGGGTCAGCAATTGAGCAATTACCAGAAACCACAAACTCTTCATGAAGCAATGGGGCAGCACTACACGAAACATGTACCGAAGGAATGTCCCATGCTCGATCGCCTTCACATGTGATATACTAGCAAGATTTAAAACTTTTCGTGGACAAGTCAACTTGTCAAGTCGAGAACGCTTGTAGTGGCGAGGTACAAACGCGTGCCGAAATGCCGCTTCATCCGCTCCCACGTGATAATCGGCAATTCATGGCGCTCCATACGCTACTTAATAAATCGCTCCCACCAATGTGTGGCATAATCACCAAGCCACTAGACGCAAGTAAGAGCTTCCTCTCATTGGTATAGTTGTGCATCCGAAATAGAGTATCAATTTCTAGCTCCCAAGTGAGATATTCTTGTACATCATGCACGACCGGAAAATATAGGGATAGAAAATTTGGGCTTATCGTGAAAATCCTTACGATGCACGCTTGGTTGATTGAACATGGCGTGCAGCTCAAGAAATTGTTGTTGATGTCCGTGCGTAGTTGCGTAACCTCCTCTCCGAGGTTGTTCAATCCAAATCGACGGACCCGAGCTCATCGCGCACACCATTATCACGATCATGAAGTTTCTTTTGTAGCGTCCCACACAACCGTGTATACTCCGTCCACGTAACCGGTGGATTCTCCTGATGACCTGACATGGATACAACTCACAAATAGCAAACAAAATTATATCTGGGTTAGTAAAAAAAAAATTCATTAAGAAACAAATGCACCTGTTGTTTGAGAAGTTTAGCTCCTGCTTCACGAATAACGTCATAAGTAGAAGGGATATCCTCATCAGTCAGGGACCTTACCGGGATGACCCGGAGGTGGAGGGGTTGCCGGAGTTGAGTCGGTGACGAGAACCAAGGCGACTGCGATGGCTTCACCGAGGAGAGCTCAACCTGAGGACAAAGGGAGAGAATGGGTGATGGAGGATGCATCAGACGTGCCGCGAGATGGTGTAAGAGAGGGGGATTTCACAGGGGCTCACTGTATCATCGCCGAAGAAGAAGATGGCACAGGCGGCCGAAAATGGGGAAAAGTCAAATCCCGAGAGCTCTTGCGACCGAAACATAAAATTGATTGAGGGGTTCTCCTCCTTGGACCAAAAGGCGCTTGATGACGCACTTAAGGGAGAGGGAAACTCACCGGAGGAGAAGATGGCACGGCGGCGGCCTCGGGTGCACGCTCAGGACGCCGAGAAAACATGACGCAGGACCAGGGGCTACAAGGTAAGATGAAGCTTCATATGAGCAAAATGGAGACGGCGAAGCACGAAGGTGCTGGGGAACAAATCGGTGGGAGCTTAACCTGCGAGGTATGCGCACCCAAGCTCCCCTCTCCTCAGCCACTGAGAGGAGAAGTGAGCGCATTGGAGGGGGAAGATGTAACAGCCCCGAGTTTATAAACAGTAATAAAGTGCTTTATGAACAGTAATGAGATACTGTTCATGGCATTACTGTTCATGTTTACACTTTGGGCAGCATGTTACAAATTGAAAACCTTCCTTTTTGCCAAAAATCCCAAAAAGGATCATTTAAAGTCTTAAAAGGATACAAGATAAAACTTGTATTATGACTGGGAAGTATTTTTATTAAAGCCTAGATAAATTATCTTGGCTAAAAATATTTTTGTTGCATTTTTAGAAATTATTTGGGCTTAAAGAAAATTTATGGTCTTTAAATGAATATTTTCGGCTGAAATAAATATTTATGTATTTTATAAAGTGAAAATGTGGTTTATGAAATTTATCTGGGAAATATATCATCCCAGTAGCTTACAAGATAAAATTTTCATGAATTTATAAATTTATTTGCTATTTTAAAGCCCTACCAAACCTTTTAAATATTTGAATAAGGTTTGGTCAACCAAACCGGTCCAAACCTAGCCCTAATATCAGAGCGACTCGGACCACGTATCTTGGTCCAACCCAATCATCTTGGTCCGGCTCGGTCACGTCGGGCGCGAGCCCAAAATCCACGCGTGATGCGAGCCGTCGATCTTCAATCGAACCGCGAGCTCACGCATCACACGAGCCGTCCACGTATGCGAGATCAACCTCCACCGTTGGATCTCAATCCAACGAACGTGATCGGTGTATGCAATCGGACAACTCCGGATCCTTATTCAATCTCCACCGTTCGTTTCCAATCCAACCGTGACGCTCTTTCGTTTTAAACTTAAAGCGCGCTTTATTTCGTACCGTTAGATTCAAATCCTACGGTTTTTCCCTTTTTCCCGCGTGTTATAAAGCCCGCACTCCTCTGGACCGTTGGATCTTCGTCGTATGGCCCAGATTTGTGTATGCATTCGGACGACTCCGGATCCCCGCACAATCGTGGCCGTCCATCCTTGATCTAGCGGTATCGCTTATTTCAATTTGAAATCAGAGGCGCGCGTTAATGTGGGCCTTTGGATCTCAATCCTCACGCACTCCTTTTTGACCGTGGGCCTTAAAGCCCAAAATCGGTGGGTCGTTGGATTTTAATCGTGCGGACCACATGGGTGTATGCAATCGGACCATCCGGTTCCATTTTACATCCTGACCGTAGAAATTAAATCCAACGGTGCTGAGCCATCGCATCAAAAGAAGAGTGACGTGTATATCTTTTAATTGATCGTTGGATCTTGATCCAACGTATATCTTTGAAAGTGGAGCCCGCATCCTTCGATTTCAATTAGATCTCGATCATCCGATCTAGATCGTGCGGTCCATATTAATCGGTACCGATTCAAATCATTTAACCTCTCTATTTATCGCACCACCCATTTCCAATCGGACGGTTGGTGTTCTTTCGCATTTTAGGAGGCGCATGTGGATCGCCAATGAGGACCCATCGTTGGAGATATGCCCTAGAGGCAATCATATTGATGATGATATTTCATTGTATCCATGATTTAATAAATGTTCCTTGAATATTGCCTTTGTGTTGATTAACAAGTATGTGACTTGTTTGTGAAACTCTTTACTTGTATGGTTATTCTAAAGTTGTCCCTAGTCGGAGTTCATGTTAGGACACACGTGAATGATGGATTAGCACATGTATCGGTTGATGACCATGTTTCACAGGTCATAGACATGGAGATGTCAAACCAATAATGTGGACACATGTTTAGAACATGGGGTTGGACCGACCCAACATGAGACATAGTAATTATTCTTATGGTTCTCTCTACACAATGTGTACAACTTGTCCTTAGACCTGAGATTGTCGTATGTACTTGAGATGTGAATCGACCTACTTAGGGGCTATCAAATGCTACTCCGTAACTGGGTAGTTATAAAGGTAGCTTTCGGGTTTGTTATGAAGCATCTTTGTGAGGCATGGTCGGTCGAGATGGGATTTGCCCTCTCTACCGAGAGAGATATCTGGGCCTCGAGTGATCGGATCCGAAATGCATGGTCATGCTACTTAAGGTTAAGAGTTAACCTAGTAAGGGATTCGGATCACGGATCGAGAAAGAGTGGTCACTTGGAGCTCGATTGAATATCGTGAGGCAAAGGGATTGGCATGTACATAACGTTGTGATGGTTCGTCCGATATGATCTTTACGCTTGTTTAGGAGTTGGCACGTCTTGCTAGAGGCGCTACCAACTATTGACCAAGTATGTGTACTCGCGTCATGTCTAAACATAAGTGAACCATAGGGTCACACACTTAAGGGTGAAGCCTAATTCGGATTGGATCTAAATTAGATGGGCATTGAGTCCTAATGGGCCTCTATTCGTAGAAGCCCATTATAAGGACGTCTATAAAAGGAGGCAGGGGCGCCGGTTGAGGGTTGAGTTTTTCGTGACATCCTCAAACCCCGCCGCCACCCTCCCACGCCCTAGTCGCCGCGCGGATCTAGTAGTCCGGCGTGCGTCGCTTCCTCCGTGCGTGTGGATACCTTTGAGGCGCCGCATCGTGGCGTTGGGACGAACCGCAAGAAAGGAGTCGTGACGTGGGGCGCCGCGACGAGGACGAGGAAGTAGTACGACTACTGCGCCCGACGCATCGCATCAATCGAGTACGACTACACCGCCTGACGTCTCGCATCAACTTCCGCACCTGCGCGTCTAGTGGTAAGACCGTGATCTATAACTGCAGTGATCTTGGTTTACGGGTAGAATTTTTTAATTTGCGCTAGTGTAGCCTACCTGTTTCCCAACACCCACATGTCATATTTTGCCTCTCTTCTTCCTTATCTCTGCGCGCAGCCATTTTTGTGAGTAGGGGAGAGGATTTATCCAAAGATTATACACTAATTTTTGAGATGTTTAGCTAAATGGACACCTCATCAACTCTAGATCTTTCCTTCTTGCTCTGTAGCTCAACACCCATATATAAACCCTAGCTTTCCTTGCTGTTGCCATTGTTGACCGAAGAAGCTCATCCTTTTCTTCCTGACTAGTGGAGTTTCTTGCTCTTGTTCCTTTTGCTTATCCATCCTAAACTCTGGTTACACTTTGCAATAAAGATTGATTATCTTTTGTAGGTTAAATCAGAGTTTAATCCTCTGTTGATCAGCATCGGGTTTTCAAAACCCTTGGCATATCTCTTCTCTTGGTAAGCTAAAACCCTAGCTGTAACATCTTGAGCATCTTAAGGACCTTAGAAGCTGCTGTGAACCATTCTTTTAAGCATCAGTAGCTTGATCTTGCTTCAAACTGAAAAGTTGATATTATGCCTTTTCGGTTTTTCATGTCATTTTCAAGACCTAGGGTTCTTCCTGTCAACTTACCATCTTATTTAGGTTTTGACTAAACCCTAGCAGCATGACAAGTTAATCTTTCCATTCTTGTCATCATCTATTTTAACTTCTAGCTGAGAATTGTCTCTGTTTCTTTTTGTCGGTTTAGCCGACAAAAATGATCTCCTTCCTAGTCGATGTGATCTAA
The DNA here is from genome assembly GCA_036346255.1 of Ampelocalamus luodianensis. Taxonomy (NCBI): domain Eukaryota; kingdom Viridiplantae; phylum Streptophyta; class Magnoliopsida; order Poales; family Poaceae; genus Ampelocalamus; species Ampelocalamus luodianensis. The sequence continues at coordinate 46,236,537 of CM070625.1, read as the reverse complement.
CTGGCTAGGGTTAGACTAAGGTTGGTTTGGGATGTTAATTACCCTAAAGGATCATGCTAAGATTCATTTATGGACTTTTGCATGATCTATACTTCTTTTTCCAAAAATTGCAATCTGTCCTGTTTTCAGCTCTTTTACAATCTGAAAACTGGAGTTTTGCACTAAAACCTAATTTCTGTCTTTTGAAAACAGTGAGCTATATAATGGGTTATTATCATTATTATGGGTAGTTATGGCTTAAGCATACTGTAATCATGTATTTCTAGATTGATCATGCATATTTCTTCCATTTTGGACTTATTGTCAGTTTTGGTATTTATTGGATCTTATTGTTTCTTTTAGAATCTGGTTCTGTTGAAGCAATTGAATCTTTTCGAGCAACGGAACACACAATGTAAGTCTATTACTATCAAGGCAAGCATCTTTTTTGCACCATATTGAACCCAGATTTTGTACAATAGCTTTTACAAATCCAGTGATATCTGTGCATGCTATTTGTCTGAAAATACAAAATGTGACTTGTAATAGCTAGCTATAACCTGCCATGGTGGATTACCTTAATCATGATCATACACTCAACTCTAGTGTAGTACTGTATACTATATGGTCTATTTTCAGATTTGGCTTAGATATGCAGTCTAGAGATTTTAGAGTTTGACAAGCATATCTTGTCAAACATGGGAATCACCACTGAACTATTGTCATTTTAAACTCTTTGTCCAGTTTCTTTAAATCAGCCTTGTATTTGAAATTCAAATTGATCTGGACAAGAGGAAGCTAGTGATGGTGCTTTTGTGCACGAGATTGGGTTTTGTGGTGGACTTGTCCGGGTTAATTAAGGACCGAACTCTGATTATTCAATTCAAGTCCCCCACATGCAGTGTATGGGCGCTGTTTGGTTAAGTAAAATGTTGAGACTATTGAGTTGGAAACAGGAGAGTAAGGATATGTGTATTGGCCTTGTATGGCATAGATGCTTTGAGTCCGAGGACTGCGTTTTATGCCATGTGAGCTTTGTATGTCGATGTCGGATGTTCTTAGGAGGGTGAGGCGTATATGTGCCTCGTCGCATATACGATACCTTAATGGTGCCGATAGCATTCTACTATGGGTGGGGAGCCCAATTCGCTTTAAATTGTTTGGATCGGCATTACTGACACAACATGTGTGCCCCGTGGTTAGTAGGTGGTATAGCCTACACTAGTGGGATCGATGCACACATGGGGTCCAACTCAATAGTGTTGGCTTGTTGAAAAATACCAAATCTTAGTTTCCCGGTCGGCATACCAAAGGAAGTATGTCATCATTCGGAGGCATCCAAGACAACGGGCTAGCTAAGTCATGTGGGTAAAGATGTACACCTGCAGGTATAAACTGTTCGAATAGCCGTGTCCACGGTCATGGACGATAACTTGAATTGATATCACTGTATAGAAGTTTTGATTTTCAAAAATCTGGTTTCGGTTTATTTTCGGTTTGCATGAGGAATCATGCAATCGCATCGCTCACATTTAATGTATTTACTTACTGTTTTACTTTATTTTTGATTTATTAAATTGCTTTATCAAAAGTTAGTCTTTCTAGGTTAAGATGTATCGCTTTATGCAAATTTGAACCTTTATACCTTCTGTTGTAACCTTATGCATGTAACAACTCTACTCTTTTGATTAGGTTCTAATAACCACTTTCTTTTATTAGTTTGTGTAAGACTTGTTGAGTACCTTTTGTACTCAAGGTGCTACCACCTATTGTTGCAGTGAGGATGGTTTTCTTTATGAAGTACCGTTAGCGCCGATCGGTGTGACGCTAACGAGTAACGCTACTTCTTTCCTCCACGCAATTGCTGCGGGTGGATGAGGCCTTTGGTGGACATTTTCCGTTCATTTTGCTTCCACAGATATCTTTGTTAAAGTGACCAAGTCACTTAATATTGTAGTATTAATAGAATGATGTAACCTTATGTTTAATTATATCAATGTATGACTTGTATGTGTTTGATGCAATGTTGATGAAGGATATATATGCAATGGTCGTTGATCCTGGGAACCATTGAGAATCATATATATCCGGGAATCCTGTTTACTGGATCTGTCATTTGTTAAATTTATATCTTTAGCATGGTTTTTAATAAAGGGCGATCTTGTTCCTTCATTAACAATTGTGCTACAATATGAATTTAATTAGTAACATTTCCAATAGCAGGGGTCCTCACAACGTTGGTATCGAGCATCGTTGCTGTAGGTTAGAAGTAGTGTGGCCGAAGTTATTAGAGAGTCTTCTGATAAAATTATCTTCAAACAGTAATGTATTTTTGAAAGTTTAAGTATGACATTTTTATTTCTTATCCTCTTTAATGTCACTTCTTGCCCAACTTTCTGTTGGTTTATCTAAAAGTGAATTGTTTCTTATCTTGTCTTTTTGGCCTATAGATGAGCGGTTGGTAATTGGTCAAGGATACTTGAGCTGAAGATGTTGATGGGTTCCCAGCCTTACTTCGGGACATGATGTGGCGCTCCAATTTCACCTATCAGCCGGAGTATGCCATTTATCGACGAGATCGAGGACCGAGGATGGAGAGTACCGTGCCTTCATCAACGTCATTGCTAGGCATGTAGTGGCGGTGTTCCCTCGTGTCCAAGCACTTGCCACCTCGAGGCTATGGCGATTCGGAAGCTGCGAGTAGGATGATGAGCCTTCTTCGTCATGATTTGACTGAATTGTCTCAACCACCCTACGACCACTTCCGAATCAAGGCCCTACCTCGAAGTGAGCATGTTCGCGAGATACTGATTTGGCGAAGACCCTCAGTGCGATGGTTGGCGAGGATGGTCCGCATCATGGACCAAATCCATCGTGTCTTGTGAGGAGCTATGGGAAACTAGGCATCGCCTTAATGAGGCCCAGAGTACCGCTTCTTGGAGTCAACATGAACCGCGTTCCTGCAACGTGCTTTATGGTGACAACGAGACCTCTCCTGCCGCCGCACCACCTCTTTACCGACTTCCAGAAGTGGCCGGGTGCGTACCTGTTTATGGACAAGTGCGCCAAGCCCGGATGACTGCAGGCTTTCCTCGCACTCTGCGGACTGCACCTCCTGGAGGTTATCAGCCACTGTTGGGTTCCCCGAGGCGACTCATTAGCCCGTTGGATCCTGTTGATACTGGTTCCCCTGGAGCTCATCTTTTGAATGAGTTTCCGGTGAACTTTAACCGGGATCTCTACGCTAGCACCTCGACGATGAACCCTCGTGGTTGAGTGTCTTTCGGTTTAGTAGTGGCCCTAAATAAAATGTATGTAATAGGGCGTAGTATTTTGTACAAAGTATGTAAGTTCCATTTTCGGTTTGTAATCCGACATTATGGCCGACTATAATGTAAGACTGAACCAAAATTTTTGTTGTATATATATGAAGTTTCTGGTTTGGTGTTAACTTGAATGCATAACATAACATGATGCATTATATGTATAGTGCTTGTTTCTTTTCTAATTGCAACCTTGTTTGTGTTTGCCGAGTATGTCCTTGTTGTGTTGTTAACCATGGTGTGGTAACAGGATGACATGACCTACTACTCGTGCGCAAGCGCAACAAGGGAGGGGCATGTCGACTCCCATGCCTCATTCTCAGGGAGGGCCGACTGAACCATCCAGTTCCCAGGGCCCGCAAGGTGGTCCTCAAGAAGAGGAGCTTCCCCCACCACCTTCGATGGCCGATGTGCTCATGCAAATTGAGCGCAACCGAATGGACCAGACGCGCATCTTGGAGCAGATTGCGCTCAATACTTCTACTCCTGTTGCATCAGCCGTTAGAGCAGGAGGCCACCATGTGCGTGGCGATCTTGCGACTTTGGCGGACTAACCGCCGGTGTTCTCGATTCTCGTGATCCCATGGAAGCGAGGATTGGCTTCAACCATTGAGAAGAAGCTTCGATTGCTCAATGCTCGAAAGGAAAAGGTTCTCTTTGCGATTATCACCGATGGGCCACCAAAGATATGGTGGGATAATCTTCTTGCCATTCAACTCGCTGGACATGTCCCTACTTGGGATGAGTTCGTGGAAGCTTTTCGCGAAGCTCATATTCTGAGGAGTGATGATGATCAAGCGGCAAGAATTTCGCGCTCAAGCAAGGGCGAAAATCGGTGATCGAATATCGCATGAGTTCAACTTCACGGCGATATGCCTCGATGATGTTTCGATCGACCTTCGTCGTCGAAACCGGTTCTTGAATGGGCTATCGAGGAATGCAGATGGCGGTGGCTTTGCATGATTTCGAAATTTCTCTCATTTGGTCAATAAAGCCATTGTGGCGAGAGTAAGAGCAAGGCGTTGGAGGAGTCACGCAGCGCGGCGGACTTCTCGCTTTGTTCTGGTGGCGACTCACCAAGGCCTCGTATGTGGTTGTCTAGACCACCACGAGCACCACTCCATTTTCACCAAGGCGGCGGTGTTTGCTCCTCGTCCATCTACTCCGACCAATCGGTCGGGACCAAGTGGAAATCAGCCCGTCCTGTTAACAATGTTAACCTGGGGTTATCTACTTTCATTGTGGTCGTCCGGGCATTATCCCAACAAGTGTGTAGCAAAGCAGCAAGGATTGCCTCCTGTTCGACCCTATCCAACCCCTGTTCGGCCAGCCCCTTCGCAGAGGCCCCTATTAAAGCTGATCCGGCTCCAGTCCGTGGGCATGTGAACCAGATCACTGCTGAAGAGGCGGCCGATACACCTGAAGTTGTTATGGGTATGCTCCTAGTTAATTTCAGTCCATTCATCGCTTTATTTGACTCTGGAGCATCTCATTCTTTTATTAGCAATCATTTTGTTGTTCAACACCAGTTAGACATGCATACCCTCCAACCACCTTTTATTATTCAATCACCTGGGTCGGTCTTTAAAACCGATCGATTTGTTAATGGGTCAACATAACAATCCTTGGAGTAAGGTTTTTAGCAAATTTAATTGTGATTGACTCTAAAGGGTTGGATGTCATTTTGGGTATGGATTGGTTGTCCAAGAACCAGGGTCAAATCAATTGTTCCCAACGGTCTATTTCTATGACCAATGCAGACGGCATTCAAGTTGTTTACCATTCCAAAACAATTGGCTCTCATCTTTGTGCTCACCAAGTTGATGCCACTCCTTCTTTGGAGTCAGTACCAATTGTCTGTGAGTATGTTGATGTCTTTCCTGAAGACCTTCCCGGTTTACCACCAGATCGGGAAGTGGAGTTCGTGATTGAACTAGTTCCTGGAACTGCTCCGATATCCAGGAGTCCTTATCGAATGCCTGTCAACGAGTTGGTTGAATTGAAGAAGCAACTCGGAGAATTGCTTGACAAAGGTTTCATTCGACCGAGTTCCTCACCTTGGGGATGCCCGACAATCTTTGTTAAGAAGAAAGACAACACTTTACGGATGTGTGTGGATTACCGTCCGTTAAATGAGGTCACTATCAAGAACAAATATCCTCTACCTCGAATTGTTGATCTTTTTTATCAGTTGGTTGGTGCCCGTGTCTTTTCAAAGATTGATTTGCGATCGGGCTATCATCAGATCAAGGTTAGAGCTGAGGACATTCCTAAGACAGCTTTCTACTCGTTATGGTTTATACGAGTATCTTTGTTATGTCCTTTGGTCCGACCAATGCTCCAAAGATATTTCATGAATCTTATGAATTCCGTGTTCATGGAATTCTTGGATAAGTTCGTTGTCGTGTTCATTGACGACATCCTTATTTATTCCAAGTCTGATAAGGATCATGAACAACATTTGCGACTTGTGCTGGAAACACTTCGTCGGCATCGATTATATGCTAAGTTCAGCAAATGTGCTTTCTGGCTCAGAGAGGTTGCATTTTTGGGGCATGTGTTATCTGAAGGAGGTATCGCTGTCGATCCAAGCAAGGTACAAGATGTACTAAATTGGAAGCCTCCCAAGAATGTCCCAGAGATTCGGAGTTTTCTTGGACTTGCGGGTTATTACCGTAGGTTCATTGAAAATTTCTCCAAGATTGCTAGACCTTTGACTCAGCTCTTGCAGAAAGGGAAGAAATTTGAATGGTCAGCCAAGTGTGAAGAGAGTTTTCGGCTTTTGAGAACTCTCTTGACTAAAGCTCCAGTTCTTACTCTTCCGGATGTTCTTAAGAGCTTCGATATTTATTGCGATGCATCTCACCATGGACTTGGTTGTGTGCTTATGCAAGAAGGCCGAGTTGTGGCATATGCATCCGTGATTGCGCCCTCATGAAGTTAATTATCCTACTCATGATTTGGAATTGGCTGCCGTGGTCCATGCATTAAAGATTTGGCGACATTACCTCCTTGGTAATTGTTGTGAGATCTACACTGATCATAAGAGCCTGAAATACATATTCACTCAATCTGATTTGAATATGAGACAAAGAAGATGGCTTGAACTGATCAAGGACTACGACATGGGTATTCATTATCATCCTGGTAAAGCCAATGTTGTGGCAGATGCTTTAAGCAGAAAGTCACAATGCAACTGCATATCTTCTCTACCTGCCGAAAAAGACTTGTGTGCTGATTTTCGGCGCCTAAGTCTTGAATTGGTAGGAGCAGGTTTCCTCGCTGCATTACATGTGGAGCCAACATTAGAATCTCAGATTCTGGAGGCCCAGACAACTGATGCCGAGGTAGCCGAAATCAAGGGGAATATGAAAGCAGGCAAAGCCAACGAGTTTTCTGAAGATGGTCGCGGTATGATTCGATATCGCAATCGTTTGGTAGTACCTGCTGATCCTCATCTAAGAAGTCTAATTCTTAGAGAGGCTCATAATTCCAAGTTTTCTTTGCATCCTGGGAGTACCAAGATGTACCAGGATTTAAAGAAAATATTTTGGTGGAGCCATATGAAGAGGCAAATTGCTCAGTATGTTGCTGAATGTGATATTTGCCAAAGGGTTAAAGCTGAACATCTGAAGCCAGCTGGTACCCTTCAACCTTTGCCTATTCCACAATGGAAGTGGGAAGAGATCGGTATGGATTTCGTTACTGGTCTTCCCAAGACTTCCAAGGGATCTGATGCCATTTGGGTGATCATCGATCGTTTAACCAAAGTGGCTCATTTTATTCCTCGCCAGACCGATTTCAATGGCAAGCAATTAGCAGAGCTTTATATTGCTAGAATTGTTTGTCTTCATGGTGTTCCTAAAGTCATTGTTTCTGACCGTGGTTCTCAGTTCACATCCCATTTTTGGAATAGCCTTCATCAGGCTATGGGAACTGAACTTTCTTTCAGTACTGCTTACCATCCTCAAACCAGTGGTCAAACTGAAAGAGTGAACCAAGTAATGGAAGATCTTCTTCGAGCCTATGTGCTATCTTATAGCAAAGACTGGGAGAAATCTTTGCCATATGTGGAATTTTCTTACAATAATAGCTACCAAGCAAGTATTCAAATGTCACCTTTTGAAGCCTTGTATGGGAGAGCTTGTAGGACTCCATTGAATTGGTCTGAGTCTGGTGAAAGATCATTCTATGATCCAGACTTGGTAAAGGAAGCAGAAGAGCAAGTTCGACTGATTCGAGATTGTTTGAAAACTGCACAGTCTCGTCAGAAGAGCTATGCTGATCATCGTCGTCGTGAATTGAGCTTTGAGGTGGATGACCATGTCTATCTTAAAGTGTCACCCATGAAGGGTACTCATCGTTTTCAGGTAAAAGGAAAGCTCGCACCTCGTTATATCGGACCCTTCCGAATCATTGCCAAGCGGGAGTCAGCTTACCAATTGGAATTACTCAATCACTCTCGCGATGCATGATACTTTTCATGTGTCTCAATTGAAGAAATGCCTTCGTGTTCCTATTGAGGCAATCGCTATGAGCATCTTGATCTCAACTCGATCTTTCATATCAAGAGCAACCATGACGTATCCTCGACACAATGGAACGCAGACAAGAAATCGTCATGTCAAGTTCTTGAAAATTCATGGGCTAATCATTCGAGGATGAAGCCACTTGGGAGCGCCAAGATCCGATGCGGTCGAGCACCCCATCTTTTGTTGTTTAGGACTTTCCTTTGAATCAAGAAAGGAAAGTTTAAACAAAGCAATGTAAACAAAGATGTAATAATAACACTATGTTGTTATGTAAAGTTCTTCTTTGTTATCTTTGAAGGAAATCAAAACAACAGATGTGGAATTTCCTCATAATTCATTTCCATTTCACTTCTTCCCGATCTTAACTTGTTCCAAATCTCTGGACGAGATTTTCTTAAGGGGGTAGGTTTGTAATGACCCAGTTTATAAACAGTAATAAAGTGCTTTATGAACAGTAATGAGATACTGCTCATGGCATTACTGCTCATGTTTACACTTTGGGCATGTTACAAATTGAAAACCTTCCTTTTGCCAAAATCCCAAAAGGATCATTTAAAGTCTTAAAAGGATACAAGATAAAAGTTGTATTATGACTGGGAAGTATTTTTATTAAAGCCTAGATAAATTATCTTGGCTAAAAATATTTTGTTGCATTTTAGAAATTATTTGGGCTTAAAGAAAATTTATGGTCTTTAAATGAATATTTTCACTGAAATAAATATTTATGTATTTTATAAAGTGAAAATGTGGTTTATGAAATTTATCTGGGAAATATATCATCCCAGTAGCTTACAGTAAAATTTTCATGAATTTATAAATTTATTTGCTATTTTTAAAGCCCCAGTCAAACCTTTTAAATATTTGAATAAGGTTTGGTCAACCAAACCGGTCCAAACCTAGCCCTAATACTGTAGCGACTCGGACCACGTATCTTGGTCCAACCCAATCATCTTGGTCTGGCTCGGTCACGTTCGGGCGCGAGCCCAAAATCCACGCGTGATGCGAGCCGTCGATCTTCAATCGAACGGGCGAGCTCACGGTACCACACGAGCTGTCCACGTGTACGAGATCAACCTCCACCGTTGGATATGAATCCAACGAACGTGATCGGTGTATGCAATCGGACAACTCCGGATCCTTATTCAATCTCCACCGTTCGTTTCCAATCCAACCGTGATGCTCTTTTCGTTTTAAACTTAAAGGCGCGCTTTTATTTCAGCCGTTAGATTCAAATCCTACGGTTTTTCCCTTTTTCCCGCGTGTTATAAAGCCCGCACTCCTCTGGACCGTTGGATCTTCATCGTATGGCCCAGATTTGTGTATGCATTCGGACGACTCCGGATCCCCGCACAATCGTGGTCGTCCATCCTTGATCTAGCGGTATCGCTTATTTCAATTTGAAATCAGAGGCGCGCGTTAATGTGGGCCTTTGGATCTCAATCCTACGGCACTCCTTTTTGACCGTGGGCCTTTAAAGCCCAAAATCGGTGGGTCGTTGGATTTTAATCGTGCGGACCACATGGGTGTATGCAATCGGACCATCCGGTTCCATTTTACATCCTGACCGTAGAAATTAAATCCAACGGTGCTGAGCCATCGCATCAAAAGAAGAGTGACGTGTATATCTTTTAATTGATCGTTGGATCTTGATCCAACGTATATCTTTGAAAGTGGAGCCCCGCAGTCCTTCGGGATTTCAATTAGATCTCGATCATCCGATCTAGATCGTGCGGTCCATATTAACTGGTACCGATTCAAATCATTTAACCTCTCTATTTATCGCAGCCACCCATTTCCAATCGGACGGTTGGTGTTCTTTTCGCATTTTAGGAGACGCTACATGGCCAGGATCGCCAATGGACCCACATGTCATATTTTGCCTCTCTTCTTCCTTATCTCTGCGCGCAGCCATTTTTGTGAGCAGGGGAGAGGATTTATCCAAAGATTATACACTAATTTTTGAGATGTTTAGCTAAATGGACACCTCATCAACTCTAGATCTTTCCTTCTTGCTCTGTAGCTCAACACCCATATATAAACCCTAGCTTTCCTTGCTGTTGCCATTGTTGACCGAAGAAGCTCATCCTTTTCTTGCTGACCAGTGGAGTTTCTTGCTCTTGTTCCTTTTGCTTATCCATCCTAAACTCTGGTTACACTTTGCAATAAAGATTGATTATCTTTTGTAGGTTAAATCAGAGTTTAATCCTCTGTTGATCAGCATCGGGTTTTCAAAACCCTTGGCATATCTCTTCTCCTGGTAAGCTAAAACCCTAGCTGTAACATCTTGAGCATCTTAAGGACCTTAGAAGCTGCTGTGAACCATTCTTTTAAGCATCAGTAGCTTGATCTTGCTTCAAACTGAAAAGTTGATATTATGCCTTTTCGGTTTTTCATGTCATTTTCAAGACCTAGGGTTCTTCCTGTCAACTTACCATCTTATTTAGGTTTTGACTAAACCCTAGCAGCATGACAAGTTAATCTTTCCATTCTTGTCATCATCTATTTTAACTTCTAGCTGAGAATTGTCTCTGTTTCTTTTTGTCGGTTTAGCCGACAAAAATGATCTCCTTCCTAGTCGATGTGATCTAACTGGCTAGGGTTAGACTAAGGTTGGTTTGGGATGTTAATTACCCTAAAGGATCATGCTAAGATTCATTTATGGACTTTTGCATGATCTATACTTCTTTTTCCAAAAATTGCAATCTGTCCTGTTTTCAGCTCTTTTACAATCTGAAAACTGGAGTTTTGCACTAAAACCTAATTTCTGTCTTTTGAAAACAGTGAGCTATATAATGGGTTATTATCATTATTATGGGTAGTTATGGCTTAAGCATACTGTAATCATGTATTTCTAGATTGATCATGCATATTTCTTCCATTTTGGACTTATTGTCAGTTTTGGTATTTATTGGATCTTATTGTTTCTTTTAGAATCTGGTTCTGTTGAAGCAGTTGAATCTTTTCGAGCAACTAACCTGCAATGTAAGTCTATTACTATCAAGGCAAGCATCTTCTTTGCACCATATTGAACCCAGATTTTGTACAATAGCTTTTACAAATCCAGTGATATCTGTGCATGCTATTTGTCTGAAAATACAAAATGTGACTTGTAATAGCTAGCTATAACCTGCCATGGTGGATTACCTTAATCATGATCATACACTCAACTCTAGTGTAATACTGTATACTATATGGTCTATTTTCAGATTTGGCTTAGATATGCAGTCTAGAGATTTTAGAGTTTGACAAGCATATCTTGTCAAACATGGGAATCACCACTGAACTATTGTCATTTTAAACTCTTTGTTCAGTTTCTTTAAATCAGCCTTGTATTTGAAATTCAAATTGATCTGGACAAGAGGAAGCTAGTGATGGTGCTTTTGTGCACGAGATTGGGTTTTGTGGTGGACTTGTCCGGGTTAATTAAGGACCGAACTCTGATTATTCAATTCAAGTCCCCCACATGCAGTGTATGGGCGCTGTTTGGTTAAGTAAAATGTTGAGACTATTGAGTTGGAAACAGGAGAGTAAGGATATGTGTATTGGCCTTGTATGGCATAGATGCTTTGGTCTGAGGACTGCGTTTTATGCCATGTGAGCTTTGTATGTCAGTATCAGATGTTCTTAGGAGGGTGAGGGCGTATATGTGCCTCGTCGCATATACGATACCTTAATGGTGCCGATAGCATTCTACTATGGGTGGGGAGCCCAATTCGCTTTAAATTGTTTGGATCGGCATTACTTGGACACAACATGTGTGCCCCGTGGTTAGTAGGTGGTATAGCCTACACTAGTGGGATCAGTGCACACATGGGGGTCCAACTCAATAGTGTTGGCTTGTTGAAAAATACCAAATCTTAGTTTCCCCGGTCGGCATACCAAAGGAAGTATGTCATCATTCGGAGGCATCCGAAGACAACGGGCTAGCTAAGTCATGTGGGTAAAGATGTACACCCCTGCAGGGTATAAACTGTTCGAATAGCCGTGTCCACGGTCATGGACGATAACTTGAATTGATATCACCTGTATAGAAGTTTTGATTTTCAAAAATCTGGTTTCGGTTTATTTTCGGTTTGCATGAGGGAATCATGCACTGTACTGTTCACATTTAATGTATTTACTTACTGTTTTACTTTATTTTTGATTTATTAAATTGCTTTATCAAAAGTTAGTCTTTGTAGGTTAAGATGTATCGCTTTATGCAAATTTGAACCTTTATACCTTCCTGTTGTAACCTTATGCATGTAACAACTCTACTCCTTTGATTAGGTTCTAATAACCACTTTCTTTTATTAGTTTGTGTAAGACTTGCTGAGTACCTTTTGTACTCAAGGTGCTACCACCTATTGTTGCAGGTGAGGATGGTTTTCTTTATGAAGTACCCGTTAGCGCCGATCAGGGTGACGCTAACGAGTAACGCTACTTCTTTCCTCCACGCAATTGCCTGCGGGTGGATGAGGCCTTTGGTGGACATTTTCCGTTCATTTTGCTTCCGCTGTATACTGTTAAAGTGACCAAGTCACTTAATATTGTAGTATTAATAGAATGATGTAACCTTATGTTTAATTATATCAATGTATGACTTGTATGTGTTTGATGCAATGTTGATGAAGGATATATATGCAATGGTCGTTGATCCTGGGAACCATTGAGAATCATATATATCCGAATCTGCATTTCTTTGGATCGTCATTTGTTAAATTTATATCTTTAGCATGGTTTTTAATAAAGGGGCAGTACTGTTCCTTCATTAACAATTGTGCTACAGTATGAATTTAATTAGTAACATTTCCAATAACCGGGGGTCCTCACAGAAGAGGAGGTATTATGCGTGGGGAGATAGCGGAGTGGAGGCGGCGTTAAGCAACGAAGCTCCTGGATTGGTCGCAATGGCAGTAGATTCACGACGTGAGCATCCTCCAACGGGTTGGAGCAGAGCGGTGCGGCCGCGTGGCGAACGTGCTCTGCTGAGGAAGAAGAAGGAGCTGACATCGCGGGCCCGCCTCGTCAGCGAAACCAGATGGTGCACGCGAGTCCGCTCTATGTGAATCCACGAGGGTCGTTCGATCTCGAAGGGACGGCTCAGATCTAAAGAGGCATTCGGGAGTCCGATCGGCCCAATCGTGTGGGTCGCACGATTTGCATCGGACGGTGGTTAGCGGTTGGATCTGGGCGGGTGCAGTTAGGCGGTGCGATCGAGCCGAGAGGCGCAGTCGGACTCGAGTCGGAGTTGGGTTCGGGCCCAAGGAACAGGGATTTCAGGTTTTGCTTTATAAGGCTGAGAAGATAGGGAATTTTTAGAGGTAGCTCCGTAGCTCCAAAAATTCTTAAATTTTTATAGCAGCTTTCTAGATCAGAGAACAACCTTGTGTAATTTTTCTAGGAATTTTCTTGCAGTGCATAGTTCCCTAGAAAATTCACAAGCTGCTGCCCTAGGGGTTTGACCAGAGTTCAAACTGGTTTGACTTGCTCTTTTGAAATAGCAAAAAAAATCTAAAAATTATGAGATATTGCAGAGAGGTTACTAGGATGGTCGAGATGATAGGAAAAATATTTCCAAAGGATGATTACAAATTTTTGTTTATGTTTTCTTTTGGAGTTATGATTTTAGTTGTATGTTCTAATTGATTTCAAAATTTTCAAAAGCAACAAACCATGCAAATGCTCCAAAAAGTCAAATCATGCTCAAAAGTTTTAATTTCTCCTCATTTTTATACATTTGAAATACAAACCCTAATTTGGGATGTTCCAAAATCTCCCCCCCCCTACAAGAAACTCGCAGCGAGATTCCGTTCACTCGAAAAAGAAGGAAAGGTAGTCTGCACGCAGGCGATCTTCCCGCTCCCAAGTAGCCTCATCCTCGGAGTGATTCGACCACTGAACATTAAGGAACTTGATGACACAATTCCTTGTTCTTCGTTCAGCTTCTTCAAGGATACGAACAGGATGCTCGCGGTAGGTCAAATCTTCTTGCACATCGAGATTTTCCAATAGAGTTTCCTCGGTCGGAACACGTAGGCACTTCCTTAGCTGGGACACATGGAACACATCATGTACCCCCTCAAGTCTTGCTGGCAACTCTAGCCTGTAAGCAATAGCTCCCACTCTCTCGATGATGCGATAAGGCCCAACATACGAGGAGCCAACTTGCCCTTGATGCCGAAACGCTGATGGACCTTCAAAGGCGAGACTTTGAGATACACAAAGTCATTGGATTGAAAGCTCAACTCACGGCGATGACGATCCGCATAGCTTCTTTGCCTGGACTGGGCTGTGCATAAGTGCTCGCGAATCAGCTGAACTTGGCTTTCGGCCTCATTGATCAAATCTGGGCTGAAGAACTGCCTCTCACCAGTCTCTGACCAGTTCAACGGGGTTCTGCACTTTCTTCCATACATGGCCTCGAAAGTGCCATCCCAAGACTGGCCTGGAAACTGTTATTGTAGGATAATTCGGCAAACGTCAGGCACTTCACCCAATTCTTCCCACAGGAAAGAACACAAGCACGGAGCATGTCTTCCAACACTTGGTTGACCCATTCCATCTGACCATCAGTTTGTGGATGATAGGCTGAGCTGAAGGAAAGGCGAGTTCCCATAGCCTCTTGCAAGCTATGCCAAAATCAAGAAGTGAATAGCGAACCACGATCCGACATAATCGTCCTTGGCACACCATGCAAACTCACGATGCGGGTTATGTAGAGATCTGCCAGAAGACCTACCCAAAGGTCCGTCTTAACAGGAAGGAAATGAGCCACTTTAGTTAATCGATCGATGACAACCCAGATGGCATATTCTTCTTTGGAGATCGGGGTAGACCAGTGATGAAGTCCATCCCGATCGAATCTTACTTCCACTCTGGAATTGGCAAAGGCTGAAGAAGTCCGGCTAGACGCTGATGCTCGGCCTTGACACGACGACACACGTCGCACTCGGCAACAAACCTTGCAATCTCCCTCTACATTCGGGTCCACCAAAATCTCTACCGGAGATCTTGATACATCTTTGTGGCCCTAGGATGGATGGACAAGGGGGAATCATGGGCTTCGCGAAGAATCAAATCCCGCAATTCCAAGTCCTTTGGAACCACAAGGCGCTGTCCAAACCACACAACACCATGCCCGGATGGTACTGACTACCCATATCATAATCCTTGATTAATTTCAACCATCTTCTTTGCATGAGGTTCAGATCTGGTTGGGTGAACAAATACTTCAAGCTCTTGTGATCCGAATACACTTCACAACGGTTACCGATCAAGTAATGCCGCCAAATCTTGAGTGCATGAACCAGTGCAGCTAACTCCAAGTCATGGGTAGGATAGTTGAGTTCATGAAGCTTCAACTGCCTTGATGCATAGGCCACAACCTTGCCTTCCTGCATAAGCACACAACCGAGTCCCTGACGAGAGGCATCGCAAAAGATATCGAAACACTTGTGGATATCGGGAAGAACAAGCACTAGGGCTAAAGTCAAACGCTTCTTGAGTTCCTGAAAACTCTCATCACAAGCAGAGGACCACACAAATTTCTTGTCCTTCTTGAGCAATTCCTTCATCGGCTTTGCGATCTTGGAGAAGTTCTCGATAAAGCGACGGTAGTAGGCCGCCAAGCCAAGAAAACTTCGCACATCGATGACTGACTTGGGCTGACCCCAGGATAGCACATCGCTGACCTTGCTAGGATCCACAACTAAGCCTCCTGCTGAAAGAACATGGCCCAAGAATGCTACTTTCTTCAACCAGAACTCGCACTTGCTGAACTTCGTGATACAAATTGGTGCTCACGCAGCTTCCCCAATACAAGCTTCAAATGCTCAGCATGCTCTTCTTCACTCTTGGAGTAGATAAGAATATCATCAATGAATACCACAACAAACTTATCCAGATACTCCATGAATACTGAGTTCATAAGGTTCATGAATAAAGCAGGAGCATTGGTCAAGCCAAAAGACATGACGGTGAACCCATACAGACTGTAACGAGTAGTGAACACCATCTTCGGAATATCCTCAGACCTAATCCTGACTTGATGATACCCCAACCTCAAGTCAATCTTGGAGAATACCCGAGCTCCAAGCAACTGGTCAAAAAGATCGTCGATGCGGGGCAAAGGATACTTGTTCTTCACCGTCACTTCATTAAGCGGACGGTAATCAACACACATGCGCAAGGTCTTGTCCTTCTTCACAAAGATCACAGGGCAACCCTAGGGAGATGAGCTAGGACGGATAAAACCCTTCGCTTGAAGCTCACCTAGTTGCTTCTTCAACTCCTCCAACTCATTAGGAGGCATCCGATAAGGCGCCTTCGAAATTAGAGCGGTACCAGGCAGCAACTCGATGACGAACTCCAGGTCTCGAACTGGAGGCATCCCAAGAAAATCTTCAGGAAAGACATCCGCAAAGTCGCATACTGTGGGAACATCCTGAATCTCCAAGACTGGCTTCGCTTCAAGAGCACAAAGATGTGGCCCTCGCAACTGCGGTGAAAACCCAACCTGTGCGCAAGAGGGGCTGGTGAGGTAGACAATCTTCCTGGCACAATCGATTTGCCCCAAGTGTTGGGACAACCAATCCATACCAAGAATCACATCCAGGCTTGCTGAGTTGAGTAGGATGAGATTCGCCAAGAATCTCACTCCTTCGACTTCAATAGGAACATCCCGGCATTCTTGATCAGCTCTCATTTCCAAACCCGAAGAGCGAATAAGCAACGGAACCCCCAAAGGAACAAAGTGAAGATTACTAGCAGCAGCAAATGATCTCGAAATAAAAGAATGTGAAGCTCCTGAATCAAATAATACTGCAGCAGGACGAGAATTGACAAGAAGCGTACCCAACACAACGTCGGGCACCTCCCGTGCCTCCTCAGCCAAGATGTGGTTGACTCGGCCATTTCCCACGCCTTGGGTAGCGGGGACAATCTTCTGATCCTGGGAAGGACCACCTCCTTGCCCGTGTCCTCCATTAGGACGAGGGGCTGCTCCAATCCTCTTAGAGCAATTGTTTGCATAATGGCCCTTTTGGTTGCAGGAGAAGCAAGTGACACCGACAGCCGAATTGCGGGGGCGACCCTATTGGTTCGCAGGTGCACGTGATTGGGGCACGGCCTGCGGAGGACGAGGAACTGGCGCCGACGGCCTCGGCTGTGGTGAAGCCAGAGAACGGGCCCCTGGTGCAGGCCCAACACGGGGACGGGAGAGGCTGGCCTGCACAGATCGCTGTGCCTCCCACTTGCGCTTGTGGGACTCGCCTAGCGCTCTCGCCTTGTGCTCGGCAACGATGGCCTTGTCCACCAAGGTCTGGAAGTCAGCAAAGTCGACAATAGAGAGCTTGTCCTGCAGCTCCTCAGACAAGCCCTCCATAAACTTCTCCTGCTTGGCCTCATTAGTGGCCACCTCAGGAGGAGCATACCTCGCCAGATGATTGAACTCATGGAGGTACTCAGTCACAAATTTGTGCCCCTGTTGGAGCGCAAGGAACTCGTTCTTCTTCAGCTTCATAAGGCCGGCGGGAACATGAGCCCGACGGAAAGCAGTGTGAAACTCTTCCCAAGTGACCACATGACCAGTGGGCTGCATGGCGAGGAAGTTCTCCCACCATGAGAGTGCTGCACCCTCAAGCTGATGGGATGCGAAGAGTGCCTTCTCCTGCTCCTGGCAGTGAGCGACGTTGAGCTTTTGCTCAACCAGACGTAACCAATCATCCGCGTCAAGAGGGTCCTCGGACCGGGAGAACGTGGGCGGCTGCGTGTGGAGGAACTCCGAGAGTCCCCCACGAGACTGATGTCCACCACCTCCAGATCCGGAGGCACCAGAGGGAGTGGAGGTGTTCCTCGCGATAACCTCCAGAATGCACGTCTGATCCATCCGGTTCCGCTCGATCTGAGCAAGAACCTCAGCCATGGTCGGAGGAGGAGGAAGCTCCTCGTTAGGACCAGCCGGCTGGCTGCCACGAGTTCTTCCAGCCATCCTGTTTCACTAAGATAAGTTAGTAACAGGCCCGAGAGCAAGAAATCAATAACTCACTTAAAATGACTCAAAAACAACCACAACATAAATACAAGACCTTAGGTCACAAAATCAACTTCCCGGAATGACCAACCCGTATTGAAAGAATGAGCCATCGTTGAGGAAGGTAAAATTTCCGAAATCAACCTTTTGTTCAACACAGCTAAAATCAAGGCAAAACCACCTAAAGAAAGGTTAGACACTTAGCTGACTCATATCACACCTTACCCTTTTATTCCCACAAGTTTTAGTTGGATTAACCTCTCATTTTCAGTTCTATACACTAACTACTAGCTAGCTGTCCAGATTTTCTTCTTCAAGCTCCTGGCCGAAATCTTCCACTCTAGAAGCTTTTATTTTCCACCAAAAGACAGCCAACAATTTAGGTTATAACTCTCATGGTTCTCCCAAAACCAATTTAACCGATAAGCAACTACCTTTTGAAAGGAAGGAGAGGAAACCAATTTTTTTAAAACTCAACTTAGAGCAAAATGAGGGTAGAAAGCTAAGATAGGTAAGGAGTAAAATATGAGAATTTACTTAAGTTTTCATAAATCATTTGATACTTTCAAATTAAGTTTTCCAAAATATCCTAACGACGACCAAGCTTGGGTTATTACGGTCGGAATGGCTCTGATACCAACTTTGTGAGGACCCCGGTTTATTCGGCTTGTAATGCTTAGTCTTCCATTGACCCTAGCATCACAAATCAAATAAACCAAGCCTCGAGATATGTATACTTCCCAGAAATGCAGTATACACACCCTGTTACAAAATCATGCATCAATTCCATTCGTTCACAGAGAGCCAAAGCAAGCGACAAACTAGAAGACATACACAATATAAAGTTATTACAAAAGAGGGGTCGACCGGCCAAATGTCATACAAATATCTAAGTAAACAGTGGAAGCAAAAGTGCCATAAGATAGCGATAAACAAAAGCCAATCAGCGTGCCTCAAACCCACAAGGCAACCAACCGGACCGCCAAGCTAGTCATCCCAAAAACCGCACATCTCACCAAAGTAAGTGATGAGGGCATCCCTAACACTTATACATCTTTCCGTATTGGTGGTCATACACATACTGAGGTGGACGCCATACGTGACGCTACAAATAATTCAAGTACAGAAGTGCATATTGGTCCACTGACGAGAGCAAGAGCTAAACTTCTAAATCAACAGGTGCTTTTGTTTCTTAATGAATCTTCTATTGTCATTGATGAGAATTGGGTATTACCTCATGCAAATGTTTTGTGCATTCTCAGGTTTGAACATTGTGAAGCCTTTGGAACCAAGAGGGAGGCCGAGTCAAAGCAATGGAGGAGAAGCTCACGTGGGTCAACCAAGGAGAAAAGCCCAAGAATTCAAGCCCAATTCGGATCTTCCACAAGTGCAACTGAAATTCATCTCGGAATCAACTCAGAATTCAATTCGGATTCGGTTCGGGACAGCCCAACAGGGCTGTAATAAAAGGCCATAATTTTTGCATACGAGTCCGATTGGGGTGTTCTTGGACTTGTTTGAAAGCTTATTCCAAGGCCCACACAATGGTTTTGGCCCCAGCTTCAGAAGACTTACGGTCGCGCCGCTATGGCCGAAACAATGTGACGGACTTAAGTTAGGTTTTCCTTTTGTGTGTTTTTAGGTCTTAGCCGAGTTAGAGTTTGATTCGCATGTGTGGCGGCCCTAGGCCGTGCGTGAGTCATGGAGGGCGCCTTAAATACCCTTGCCCCTCCCTTGTATCCATTAGACCAGTTTATTCATAAGATTGAAACATAGCTATTGCTTGTTCTTTCGACCCCAGAGTTCATGCGAGGACTTTGAGAGAGGACTAGGCGATCCAATTGTTCGCTCGCAATTCAAGGTCAAGCCGCTGCTCCACCGAATCGGGGACTTGGCGTTAAATGCGCTCGTGGTCTCGCGACGAACAACTACCCGGTGTGTTGTGGGCGTATTCAAGAGTTGAGGGTTCGTGCATTGGCGCGAGTGTTCACTAGCGACATCGTCTACTTCGCATCAACTATCCACGGTTTCTCACTGAGAAGATCGGGCCTCCCCCCGTATCATGTGGTATCAGATTCTAGGTTTACTCGGTGAGAACTTCTTCACCCGTAGTTAGATTCGTTTTCTTTCCTATCGTACAATAAACCAAAAATTGCAGTACCAAAACCGTAGTTTAATCTGTTATTTCTTGTGCGTTTAGTTAAGTTTTCATCCATTAGAGTTTTGTTTTAGTGCTGATCCTTGTGTTTCCATTGCGTAGCTTAATCTTTATCAAAAAAAAAAATTTTGCTGATTGAACTCCCTCAATTAGCACCCAAAAACCATCATCTGATCTGTCCGTGCGCTGTCTTGCCAGCACAATCCGAGACGGTGTTGTTTCCTTATCCGAACTCCTTGGTGGGACTAGAGTCCTAATCAACCTCTAGCTCAAACACAATCCGAGTCCAATTGCTCCATCCTCGAAGTTTCACCACTACATCATAGCCGTCCGAACCACTTTTGGTGTCCTTTTATATCCTTTCATCTTGAGACTAGCTATTGATATTGCACCTAGGGCTGCTCATTCAAGTTGATTACACGTTGCTGTTTTGTGAGGGTTGCGCAGTTCCACGGGGAGCAAAGCAGAGGGAAAAGAAGGAAAAGGCAGCCGCATATAGAAAGAGCCGCGGCAAGAAAAAAAAAAAAAAAAACGCTAACTTTTGCATACGACCTCCGATTGGAGCGTTTCTTGATCCGTTGGAAAGGAAACGGAAAATAGAGCCAAAAAAGACGAAGTCCGAAATCTGGGGGTTTTACATCCGCGTAAGCCACCAGGCACACGTGTGCGGAAAACTTCGACCCCAAAACGGGCCCGCAAACCGAGAAAAATTCCAGTTTCTCAGATTTCGCTCAAAATTGACAGAGCCCCTCTACAGGTGATTCTAAGGTACCCCGTGAAGACGGCATCCCTTTTCGAGTTGATCCGCGCATACTTTTAGCTACTACAGTACCGGGTCATCTTTTTAGCTTGTGTTTTTCAATTTTGATTGAGCAATCTTGTGCCCTAGTATATTCCTTTGCAATTGGCTAGCGTCTATCCCCGTACTTGGTGCAAAACGAGCTGGTTTCATCTCTTTTCCTGCTCGCTAGCTCAGTCCTTTGTTTGCATTAAGTCTCATTTATCCTTGCGTGTGCGTTCATACACTTCGCTTAAACTCGTTGGATCAAGCACATAGGCAAAATACTCTAGCTTGGATCATTACTTAGCTTTACAATACCTTGAATATCAGATTGCATAGGATATACACATACCTGTCCAAGCTCCACCTACACCCGTTTGTGTACTCCCTTGCTCTTGGTTACGCTCCTACATTACCGGTTAAGGTCGTTACGTCACAATCGCTGCTTTGCCGTCCTTGATTCACTTTGGAACGGTAAGCTTGTCTTGTTTTCAGGACAGTGAGTTGCGAGCGTAGTAGCGAGAGCTTTTGTTTTACTAACCCAGATATAACCTCGTTTCTTGTTTGTGAGTTGTTGCTATGTCAGGTCACGAGGAGGATCCACCTAATCCGGAGGCGCCGGTTACGTGGACAGAGTACACTCGGTTGCGCGAGATGCTACAAAAACAACTTCAAGATGGTGACAATGGCGTGCGCGATGAACTCGGGGAAGTTCAGACTGGACTGAACACCCTCGGGGAGGAGGTCACACAATTGCGTACGGCCATCAACAATAACTCCTCGGAGCTACGCCATGTTCGCCAACACAATCTACGTGGGGTGCGCAAGCTGATGACACGAGTGTGCACGGCCCTCCGGCCGTTTTGCACAATGAGACCGAGGATGAGCATGCTATTCGTGTGGATGAGGAGCGACGACAGCGGCAGGCGCGTCGCATGGCGGTGCCGCCAAACATCGGGATGGCAGCCGCGGCACGCCCTCAGGCTCATGGGCGTGGCCGAGGCAACGGCGGCCAGGGTGGAGGCGCACCACGGTGTCCACGAGGAGGTGTGCATCGTGCACCTCGTAGCATGGCGATGAGGCCGAGCAATGGGATGACGATTTCCGTCGACGACTACGATGACCGATACGCCACCATCGCAACAACGTGCGCGCGTCGACCACGACGACGCCGACGATTTTGTCGCTAAGCCCAAATTTACTCTTCCTATATTTTCGTGGTACAGATGTGGAGCAATACCTCACTTGGGAGCGAAGGTGGATAAGTTGTTTCGAATGAACAACTATTCCAATGAGAAGAAGTCATTGCTTGCTTCCAATGGCTTGGATGATTATGCTACACATTGGTGGGAGCAGTTCATTCGTAGCGCATGGAGCGCCATGAGTTGCCGACATCACCGGGAGCAGGATGAAGCAAGATTTGCGGGCACGCTTTGTACCTCGCCACTACAAGCGCCACTATTTGAGAAGTTGACAGGGCTGCGACAAGGTATGAGGTCAATTGATGAATATCATAAGGAGATGGAAACTATCATGATACATGCGATGTCCGCGAGAATGAAGAATGCACCATGGCGAGATTTCTAGCCGCATGAATCATGTCAGCGCATTGTCAATCACCATCCCTATAATGATATGATTGAGTTGCTGCACCAAGCACGCCGGCCGAGCGACAAGTGATTGAAGATGCACGGTTCACGCCTGCTCACGCCCTTCACCACCCAGACAGCCATATAACAACAAACCGGCCAAACAAGAGCACTCCGGAAGCAATTCGCAATGCGCATTCCGCAAGTAAGAAGTGGAGAGTACACCGCCGGCGTGCGTCGACCTCGGCGCCGCTGCTAGTGCGACTCGTCTATGGGGTCAACAGTCGTTCACGTGACATCATTTGCCACAAGTGCAAGGGTGTTGGCCATTTTCGAGGGATCGCCCAATGTCGAACTATGCTTATCACGCAGGATGGCGGTTATGTTTCACTAGTGATGATGAGTCGCTGATGCACACCGGTCCTTGCACACCGATGACATAGAGCAATGTGAGTGTGATCCCGAGTTCCCTAACACCGAGCAAGATTCTATTGTTTGCACACCCAAGGTGCTTAGTGTAATGCCGTCCCGTCACTAGAGCAATGTGCAATTTATTTCAGACTTGGGCAAAACTTGATAAGGGTAAGGTGTGCAAAGTGATAATTGATGGTGGAGTTGTCATAATCTGCTAGCAAGGATATGTGTCATAAGTTGGGTTTGAAGTACTTGCCGCATCCACGCCCTTATCATGTGCAATGGTTGAGCGACAAAGAGGAAGTGAAGGTGAACTATATGGTGCGAGTGACGTTTTCTATTGGGAAGTACACCGACATCGTGGATCGCGATGTTGTGCCTATGACGGTGTGTCACTTGCTCTTGGGACGGCCATGGCAATATGACCATTCTGCTTGCTCACGATGGGCGACAAATCGCTACACATTTCGATGGAATAATATGGATATCATCTTGAAGCCCCTTACACCGCAATGCATTGTGAATTCTTCAATGCGAGAAAATTGAGATGCACGTTGAGACTGCCAAAGAGCGAGAGAAGAATTTAGTGATGTTAGCCACCAAATCAGAAATGAGAGAATTCAGCGAAGATCCCAATTTGGTGCACTTTGTACTATTGTACAAAGACGCCTTGCTTTCGACTAACGACTTGTCTTCTCTTCCTAGTGGTGTTGCTTGTGTTTTGCAGGGACTTCAGACGTCTTTCCAAACGAGGTACCACCGGGCTACCACCAATTCGTGGGATAGAACATAAGATCGACTTGATTCCGTGAGCGTCATTTGCGAACCGACCACCGTATCGCACCAATCCCGAGGAAACAAAGGAAATTCAAAACAAGTACAAGAGCTTCTCTCCAAAGGGTATGTGCGTGAAAGCTTAAGCCCTTGTGCTGTTCTCGTTATTTTAGTTCCTAAGAAAGATGGTTCATGGCGTATGTGCGTAGATTGTCGAGCGATTAATAATATCACAATTCGATATCGTCATCCTATACCTCGCTTAGATGATATGCTAGACGAATTGAGTGGTGCTGTTATTTTCTAAGATAGATTTGCAAAGATGGTTACCATCAAATTAGGATGCATGAAGGGGATGAGTGGAAAACAGCATTTAAAACAAAATTTGGGTTGTATGAGTGGTTAGTCATGCCTTTTGGTTTAACTAATGCACCTAGTACATTCATGCGCTTAATGAATCATGTTTTAAGGCATTTGATTGGTAAATTTGTGGTTGTGTACTTTGATGATATTCTGATTTATCATATGAAATCTGAACACATAGACCATCTTAGACAAGTTCTACAAGTTTTATGTGAGGCTAGGTTATTCGGTAACTTAGAGAAGTGTACCTTTTGCAAAGATCGTGTCATCTTTTGGGCTATGTTGTTTCGCACAGGAGTTGAAGTAGATGAGTCTAAAATTGAAGCGATTAAAAATTGGCCAACTCCTGTGAATGTAAGTCGATTAGAGCTTTCATGGTCTCGCTGGTTTTTATCGGCGCTTTGTGAAGGATTTTAGCACCATAGCTGCCCCTTTGAATGAACTTACTAAAAGGGTGTTGAATTTGTGTGGGGTAGCGCAAGACAATGCTTTTGCTGAACTTAAGAAACGCTTAGACCAAGCACCGTTGCTTGTTTTACCTGATTTCACTAAAATTTTGAAATTGAGTGTGATGCTAGTGGATTGGGTATTGGCGGTGTTTTAATGCAAGAGGGTAGACCGGTAGCTTATTTTAGTGAGAAACTAAATGGTGCTCAATTGAATTATCCGGTCTATGACAAAGAGCTTTATGCTTTAGTGCGTGCGTAGAAACTTGGCAACACTATTTATGGCCTAAAGAGTTTATTATTCATTCGATCATGAGGCATTAAAGTATTTAAAGGGTCAAGCAAACCTGAACCGTAGACATGCCAAATGGGTCGAATTCATTGAGTCGTTTCCTTACATTGTAAAATATAAGAAGGGAAAGGAAAATGTGGTAGCTGATGCACTCTCTAGGAAAAGTGTGCTTTAACTCAATTAGGAGGGCAAGTTCTGGTTTAGAGAGTTTGCGTGATTTATATGCTCATGACCATGATTTTTCCGTTCCTTATGCACATTGCAAAGAGGGAAAAGGCTGGGATAAATTTCACATCTATGATGGGTTTTGTTTCGCACTAACAAATTATGCGCCAGGACTCCTCAGTGCGTTGCTATTCTGCAGAATCACATGCAGTGGGTTGATGGGACATTTTGGGCGTGAGAAGACGTTATCTATGCTTTGCGATCACTTTTATTGGCCTAAGATGAGGCGAGATGTAGAGAGGTATGTGCAACGGTGCATTACTTGCCACAAAGCGAAATCAAAATTGAATCCACACGGTTTGTATACCCCTCTACCTGCTCCCAATGCACCATGGGAGGATATTAGTATGGATTTTGTTTTAGGATTACCTAGAACTAAGAGGGAGTGATTCTGCTTTTGTCGTTGTGGATCGTTTTCAAAGATGGCACACTTTATTCCGTGCCACAAGAGCGACGATGCGTCGCATATTGCTAACTTGTTTTTCAGGGAGATCGTGAGGCTACATGGCGTGCCACGCACTATTGTGTCGATCGTGGCGTGAAGTTCATGAGCTACTTTTGGAAGACACTTTGGGGTAAACCGGGACGGTTGTTATTCAAAGACGACTTGTCATCCCCAAACCGATGGTCAAACGGAGGTGGTGAACCGCACACTTTCGATGCTACTGGACCATGATCAAGAAGAATCTGCGCGAGTGGGAGGATTGTTTGCCGCGACGTGGAATTCGCTTATAATCGGGCCATGCACTCCACTACGCAGATTGTGTCCTTTGAGGTGGTGTATGGTTTCAAACCCTTTACGCCGCTTGATTTGCTGCCACTTCCAAGTCAACACCGTGTTCATATGGAGGCATCCAAGCGGTGAGTATGTGAAGAAATTGCATCTCAAAACAAAGAGGAGATAGAGCGCAAGGTCAAGTCCTATGCCGAGAAGGCGAATAAGAAACGGAAGAAGATGATTTTCAACCAGTGATTTGGTTTGGGTGCACTACCGCAAGGATCGTTTTCGAGCGCCAAGTCTAAATTGCTGCCACGAGGTGATGGACCTTTCAAGGTGCTTGCAAAGATTAACGACAATGCCTACAAGATAGAGCTTTCCGCGATGACTATGGCGTGAGCTCTACTTTCAATGTCGCTGATTTATCACCTTTCTTTGGTGGTGATGATCCAGCGTCGAGGACGGCGCCTTTCAAGAGGGGAGGATGATGAGGGCATCCCTAACACTTATACATCTTTCCGTATTGGTGGTCATACACATACCGAGGTGGGCGCCATACGTGACGCTACAAATAATTCAAGTCTGACAGTGCATATTGGTCCACCGACGAGCAAGAGCTAAACTTCTAAATCAACAGGTGCTTTTGTTTCTTAATGAATCTTCTATTGTCATTGATGAGAATTGGGTATTACCTCATGCAAATGTTTTGTGCATTCTCAGTGTTTGAACATTGTGAAGCCTTTGGAACCAAGAGGAGGCGGAGTCAAAGCAATGGAGGAGAAGCTCACGTGGGTCAACCAAGGAGAAAAGCCCAAGAATTCAAGCCCAATTCGGATCTTCCACAAGTGCAACCGAAATTCATCTCGGAATCAACTCAGAATTCAATTCGGATTCGGTTCGGGACAGCCCAACAGGGCTGTAATAAAAAGGCCATAATTTTTGCATACGGAGTCCGATTGGGGTGTTCTTGGACTTGTTTGAAAGCTTATTCCAAGGCCCACACAATGGTTTTGGCCCCAGCTTCAGAAGACTTACGGTCGCGCCGCTATGGCCGAAACAATGTGACGGACTTAAGTTAGGTTTTCCTTTTTGTGTGTTTTTAGGTCTTAGCCGAGTTAGAGTTTGATTCGGCATGTGTGGCCGGCCCTAGGCCGTGCGTGAGTCATGGAGGGCGCCTTAAATACCCTTGCCCCTCCCTTGTATCCATTAGACCAGTTTATTCATAAGATTGAAACATAGCTATTGCTTGTTCTTTCGACCCCAGAGTTCATGCGAGGACTTTGAGAGAGGACTAGGCGATCCAATTGTTCGCTCGCAATTCAAGGTCAAGCCGCGCTCCACTGGGAATCGGGGACTTGGCGTTCGTCGTTCGTGGTCTCGCGACGAACAACTACCCGGTGTGTTGTGGGCGTATTCCGAAGAGTTGAGGGTTCGTGCATTGGCGCGAGTGTTCAGCTAGCGACATCGTCTACTTCGCATCAACTATCCACGGTTTCTCACTGAGAAGATCGGGCCTCCCCCCGTATCAGTAAGGCTCTTGGGGCTCACTTTCTTCCTCTGCAACAAATAACATTAAGCAAAGCAAATGAGTACAATAGTGTACTCGCAAGACTGACGTGTGGAATAACAGACCTATACATATGCTACATGAAAGCTTATTAGAGTGGAGGCCATATGGTTGATTTTAGCACAGAGGAAACTTTATTTGCAATAATGTAGTACATTTAAAAGCAAGTTTGCAATCTGTTTTTACTGTTTAAATAACAACAAGAACAATATAATAACAATAGATAGATGAAAACAACATCCTGGAAGTGACTAACCCAATAGTCACCACAACAATAATAGCATGAATTACCCATTCATACCACCCATGTCAAGTTTTAAGTTTTTTTAAAAGGTTGTAGTCTAGTTCTTGCACGACCTTACAAAGCAATGTCCATAACCTAGGACAAGGCTATTCGAATAGTTTTAACCCTACAGGGGTGTACCAATGTACCCACACGATAGACCGCCTTTCCACCAGCCACGGTTAGCATACTTCCTTGGGTATGCAGGCACGGCTAAGTCTAACGAGACATTTCCAATGAATGGTGCTAATTAAGAGTCATGACAACCTGAAGGGTAGGGTGCACCGGCCCAGCCGAAGCAACTGCGGGTGCTCTTCCCCTTATAAAAATAGTTTTAACCACCTACGACCCCGAATTATCACCTCCCAAAGTACTTAGTCAAGGGAGGTCTCATATCCCTTGTGTAGTTAGCACGCAATAAGCGCATGGCTTAGTGACACAAGTAACTTGGTCCTTAGGAACATAGGCACCATTCCAATCACACCCAACATATCACACCAACATACCATTGTGCCCAAGTCAAGATATAATTTTTATTTTCAGTTTTTGATTTGCAAATTAGCAAAACACAAGGACTAGACATAATGGAATAATATTATCATTTGTGTGATCAAGATTAGTCGATGATCGCTCAAAACTACCGATAACTAAGCATGGCTAAGCAATTTGAACCAGTAATCTACTAAGTGATAAGAGCCCATCCAAGGAACTCTAATCACAGCAAATAACCTAGGCTCAGGTAGTAGAGGATAATCATTTACCTACAGGTTATGCATCTAAAGGATTAACTAATCAATTTAACACAAAATAAGCAATGCATACGGAGTTCGATTGGGGTGTTCTTGGACTTGTTTGAAAGCTTATTCCAAGGCCCACACAATGGGTATGGCCCCAACTTCAGAAGACGTACGGTCGCGCCGCTATGACCGAAACAATGTGACGGATTTAAGTTAGGTTTTCCTTTTTGTGTGTTTTTTGGGTCTTAGCCGAATTAGAGTTTGATTCGGCGTGTGTAGCCGGCCCTAGGCCGTGCATGAGTCGTGGAGGGCGCCTTAAGTACCCTTGCCCCTCCTTTGTATCCATTAGACCAATTTTTGCATAAGATTGAAACATAGCTATTGCTTGTTCTTTCGACACCAGAGTTCATGCGAGGACTTTGAGAGAGAATTAGGCGATCCATTGTTTTGTTCTCCAATCCAGGGTCAAGCCGTTGTTCCATTGGGAATTGGGGACTTGGTGTTCGTCGTTCGTGGTCTCGCAACGAACAACTACCCGGTGTGTTTTGGGCGTATTCCGAAGAGTTGAGGGTTCGTGCATTGGCGCGAGTGTTCAGCTAGCGACATCGTCTACTTCGCATCAACTATCCACGGTTCCTCACTGAGAAGATCGCCCCCCCCCCCCCCGTATCATGTGGTATCGATTCTAGGTTTACTCGGTGAGAACTTCTTTACAGTAGTTAGATTCGTTTTCTTTCCTATCGCCCAATAAACGAAAATTGCAATACCAAAACCGTAGTTTAATCTGTTATTTCTTGTGCGTTTAGTTAAGTTTTCATCCACTAGAGTTTTGTTTTAGTACCGATCCTTGTGTTTCCATTGCGTAGCTTAATATTTGTCGAAAATTGCTGATTGAACTCCCTCAATTAGCACCCAAAATCAGAATCCAAACGGTGTTGTTTCCTTATCCAACTCCTTGGTGGGACTAGCATCCGTATCAACCTCTAGCTCAAACACAATCCGAGTCCAATTGCTCCGTCTTGTGTTTCGGCCACGACATCATCACTGGCTGAACCACATTTGGTATCTTTTATATATCCTTTCATCTTGAGACTAGCTATTGATATTGCTTTGGGCTGCTCATTGAACTTTGTTTACACTTTGCTGAATTGTGGACATTACGCAAACACGAGAGTATCACAAAATACATTCGACCATTGAAAGAAGAGAGAACAGAAGAGCAAAAGGCAACCGCATATAGAAAGAGCCGCGGCATAAAAAAAAAAGCTAACTTTTGCATACGACCTCCGATTGGAGCATTTCTTGATCCGTTGGAAAGGAAACGGGAAAATAGAGCCAAAAAAAATACCGGGTCATAGTTTCAGTTTCCCTCCACAAGTGATTCTAAGGTTTCCTGTGAAGACAGCATCCTTTTCCGAGTTGATCCGCGCCTAATTTGGGCTGCTACTCTGATGAGGTCATAGTTTGCTTTGTGTTTTCAATTTTACGTGAGCAATCTTGTGCCCTAGTATATTTTGTTGCAATTGGCTAGCGTCTATCCTTGTACTTGGTGCAAAACGAGCTTGTTTTATCTCTATTTCCATTTGAGCTCATTCCTTTGTTTGCATTAAGTCTCATTTATCTTTGCATGTGCATTCATACACTTCGCTTAAACCTTTTGGATCAGCACATAGGCAAAATTCTCTAGCTTGGATCATTACTTAGCTTTACAATACCTTGAATATCAGATTGCATAGGATATACACATACCTGTCCAAGATCCACCTACACCCGTTTGTGTACTCCCTTGCTCTTGGTTATGCTCATACATTACCGGGTTAAGGTCGTTCGCTGTCACAACTGTCGATTTGCCATCCTTGATTCACTTTGGACGGTAAGCTTGCCTTGTTTTCAGGACAGTGAGTTGAGAGCGTAGTAGAGAGAGCTTTTGTTTTACTAACCCAGATATAACCTCGTTTCTTGTTTCTGAGTTGTTGCCATGTCAGGTCACGAGGAGGATCCACCTAATCCGGAGGCGCCGGTTACGTGGACAGAGTACACTCGGTTGCGTGAGTTGCTACAAAAACAACTTCATTATAGTGACAATGGCGTGCGCGATGAGCTCGGGGAAGTTCAGACTGGACTGAACACCCTAGGGGAGGAGGTCACACAATTGCGTACAGCCATCAACAATAACTTTCTGGAGCTACGTGCCATGTTCGCACACCACAATCTACGTGGGGGTGCGCCAGCTGATGACACGAGTGTGCACGGCCCTCCGGTCGTTTTGCACAATGAGACCGAGGAGGAGCGTGCTATTCGTGTGGATGAGGAGCGACGACAACGACAGGTGCGCCGCATGGCGGTGCCGCCAAACATCGGGATGGCAGCCGTGGCACGCCCTCAGGCACATGGGCTTGGCCGAGGTAACGGCGGCCAGGGTGGAGGCGCACCATAGGGTGCCCATGGAGGAGGTGTGCATCGTGCACTTTGTAGCTGGGCTGATGAGGGCGAGCAATGGGATGAAGGTTTCCCCATCGACGACGATGACCGACAGCGCCATCACCGCAACAACCTGCAGCGTCCTCGACACGACGACGCCGAGGATTTTGTCGCTAAGCCCAAATTTAATCTTCCTATATTTTCAGGTGGTACAGATGTGGAGCAATACCTCACTTGGGAGCTGAAAGTTGATAAGTTGTTTCGGATGAACAACTATTCCAATGAGAAGAAGCTGTTGCTTGCGTCCAATGGCTTGGATGATTATGCCACACATTGGTAGGAGCAGTTCATCCGTAAGCGCATGGAGCACCATGAGTTGCCGATTATCACCTGGGAGCAGATGAAGCAGCATTTGCTGGCACGCTTTGTACCTCGCCACTACAAACGTTCACTATTTGAGAAGTTGAATGGGTTGCGACAATGTATGAGATCAATTGATGAATATCATAAGGAAATGGAGAGTATCATGATACATGCAGATGTCCGCGAGAATGAAGAACAGACCATGGCGAGATTTCTAGCTGGCATGAATCATGCTGTCAAGCGCATTGTCAATCACCATCCCTATAATGATATGATTGAGTTGCTGCACCAAGCACGCGAAGCCGAGCGACAAGTGATTGAAGACGCACGATTCGCTGCTCGTTCACGTTCTTCAGCCAATCCGGGACAGCCATATAACAATAGCTAGCCAAACAGGAGCACTCCTCCGCCTGGAAGCAATTCGGCAATGCGTAGTTCCACAAGTAAGAAGCTGGAGAGTACACCATCACTGGTGCGTCGACCTGCGGCG
Source organism: Ampelocalamus luodianensis (assembly GCA_036346255.1). NCBI lineage: Eukaryota > Viridiplantae > Streptophyta > Magnoliopsida > Poales > Poaceae > Ampelocalamus > Ampelocalamus luodianensis. The sequence continues at coordinate 46,205,070 of CM070625.1, read as the reverse complement.
CCCGCTGCTAGTGCGACCTCGTCTATGGGGTCAACAGGACGTTCACGTGACATCATTTGCCACAAGTGCAAGGTTGTTGGCCATTTTCAGAGGGACTGCCCAAATGTCAGAACTATGCTTATCACCGAAGATGGCGGTTATGTTTCAGCTAGTGATGATGAGTCGCCTGATGCACAGCCAGTCTTGCACACGGATGACATAGAGCAATGTGAGTGCGATCCTGAGTTCCCTAACACTGAGCAGTATTATATTGTTTACACACCCAAGGTGCTTAGTATGATGCCATCACCGTCACTCGAGTAGCGGTGCAATTTATTTCAGACTTGGGCAAAACTTGATAAGGGTAAGGTGTGCAAAGTGATTATTGATGGTAGGAGTTGTCACAATTTGGCCAGTAAGGATATGTGTCATAAGTTGGGTTTGAAGTACTTGCCGCATCCACGTCCTTATCATGTGCAATTGATATGGGGGAGGCCCGATCTTCTCAGTGAGGAACCGTGGATAGTTGATGCGAAGTAGACGATGTCGTTAGCTGAACACTCGCGCCAATGCACGAACCCTCAACTCTTCGGAATACGCCCAAAACATACCGGGTAGTTGTTCGTCGTGAGACCACGAACGACGGCTTGACCTTGGATTGCAGAACAAAACAAATGGATCGCCTAATTCTCTCTCAAAGTCCTCGCATGAACTCTGGTGTCGAAAGAACAAGCAATAGCTATGTTTCAATCTTATGCATAAACTGGTCTACCTCTATGGTGCGGCCATGGGGGGTTTATATAGCCTCCCACGCAAGCACAAAACTCGGATGAACAGTAATCGAGTGCTACAGTAATCATGTGAACAGTAATCCAATTCCAAAAAACGTCCTACTTTAATTTGGAAATTTAAACTAGTCTCCCTCTCGGTTTCCCTTGTATTGTGAGCTTTCCTTCTCTTAGCTTGCGCGAATTTGTTCGATGCACTTGATGCTTCTTTTTATGCCAATGTAACCCTTGTTGCCATGTCACCATATGTCTTTCTTAACCGCCCGCATGTGCTAGGGTTTTATCCTGAGAGCACGTTCCCTCTCGTTGGCCACATGGGTTTCTTCTCCCTTGTTGGCCGCATGTGTTTCTCCTCCATGAATTTGTTCCCGGCCTCCCTCTCCTCCCTCTCGGTTCCAAAGTCTTTAAATTTGTCAAACCTGAGAATGCGCCAAGTATTGCTTTAGGTAGTAACCAATTCTCATTGGCAACAAAAGGAAATTCATTAAGAAACAAATGCACCTGTTGTTTGAGAAGTTTAGCTCCTACTTCACGAATAACCTCATAAGTAGTAGGGATATCCTCATCATCCTCCCTTTCTTCAAAAAAAGCCGTCCTCGGCTTTTGATAGCCTGAAGATGTGCTAGACAAAAAATACAACGTATATGCATGGTATATATATTTGTCATCCAAACTCGTTTCGCTTAGCACATGATGATTTGCTGAAAGTGTAATAAACAAAAAGAACAACGTATATACGTGGTATATGTATGCATCAATTGTTGTGACATTCTCGTTGTTGCGCACAAAATAATTTGGATCATAGCAGCCATAGGTTGTATTTGATATATACATTGCGATATCCTCATCATCCTCCCTTTCTTCAAAAAAAGCCGTCCTCGGCTTTTGATAGCCTGAAGATGTGCTAGACAAAAAATACAACGTATATGCATGGTATATATATTTGTCATCCAAACTCGTTTCGCTTAGCACATGATGATTTGCTGAAAGTGTAATAAACAAAAAGAACAACGTATATACGTGGTATATGTATGCATCAATTGTTGTGACATTCTCGTTGTTGCGCACAAAATAATTTGGATCATAGCAGCCATAGGTTGTATTTGATATATACATTGCGATACTTTCAGTCACATCATTCTCCCTCCCATGAGAAAAAATCGTCCTCGACTTTGGTAAGTATATGAAAAGATATAAGAGGGACCCACTAGATCAAGTTGTTCAAATATTGAAGAGAAAAATTTTAGTTTCTTCCATGCTTCAACTCGACTACGTTGTTTACATGTATAGGAGAAACAAGTAGGCATCATATTGCGTTCTAAACAATAGGCACTTGTGTTAAAATCCATCTCAAAATGATCATGATATTTCTCAATAGATGGTTTGCGCAAAACATGCAAGTTTAAATCAGCAAGATTATCACAGGTAATGCATATTCGATAAACATAGAACTTGTCATCTACACCATAATCTCCAATCAAATTGAATGTATATGTGTAGGCATAAGTACTAACGAGTGATTTTAAACATGAAACTTTAGCAAGATTCTCAATCACACTAGATAGCTCTCTATGAACATCGAACATGATATAGTATAAAAGATCATCAAAAGATATTTTAGTAAGAACGTCCTTATGGGTAATCAATTCCACATTATGTAAATTGAGCGTACAAATTTCAGAACATGGAATATTCAAAGGAACACTAGAGATCGAACTCGTACGTACCTCTTCTTGATGAGTATGCAATTCAACACCATTACTATTACCTTTACCATCCTCCTCAGTTGTTGTAGGTGTTGTAGATATCAAATCATCATCATGAAACCATTGCATCGCAAGCACTCTATCCCCCACCGTGGTTATCTCCTCGTCTTTCACGTCCAATCGTGCCGGTTGTTCAACTTTCAACTCATTTTCTTTAATATCAACCTGCACAATATGAGAAACAACACTAGAAGTAGAAAATAAATCGTGAATTTCAGTAGTAACCTCACTTTGACTATCATCTACTTCTCTCTTTTCTGTTGGTGCATCTTTCTCACACTCAATAGAGATGCTCTCAACCTCACATATGGTGGAAGCACACAGCTCACTCTCTTTATCATTCTCACTCAATTTGGCTATGTGGCACTCATTCTCATATGGGTTTGGATACATCCTGCCCCCAAAGATTGTGGGTCAAGAATTGAGCAATTACCAAGAACTACAAACTCTTCATGAAGCAATGGGGCAGCACTACACGAAACATGTACCGGAGGGAATGTCCCATGCTCGATCGCCTTCACATGTGATATACTAGCGGCATTTAAACCTTTTCGTGGACAAGTCAACTTGTCAAGTAGAGAACACTTGTAGTGGCGAGGTACAAACGCGTGCGAAATGCCGCTTCATCCGCTCCCACGTGATAATCGGCAATTCATGGCGCTCCATACGCTTCTTTAATAAATCGCTCCCACCAATGTGTGGCATAATCACCAAGCCGTGACGCAAGTAAGAGCTTCCTCTCATTGGTATAGTTGTGCATCCGAAATAGAGTATCAATTTCTAGCTCCCAAGTGAGATATTCTTGTACATCTGCATTTAACCGTAAAATATAGGGATAGAAAATTTGGGCTTATCGTGAAAATTCTTACGATGCACGCTTGGTTGATTGAACATGGCGTGCAGCTCCAAGAAGTTGTTGTTGATGTCCATACGTAGTTGCGTAACCTCCTCTCCGAGGTTGTTCAATCCAATCGAACGGACCCGAGCTCATCGCGCACACCATTATCACGATCATGAAGTTGCTTTTGTAGGCCCCACACAACCGTATATTCTCGTCCACGTAACCGTGGATCCTCCCGATGACCCGACATGGATACAACTCACAAATAGCAAACGAAATTATATCGGGTTAGTAAAAAAACTTGCTCTCTACGCCGCAACTCACCGTCCCGAACACAAGACAAGCTTACCGCTCCAAAGTGAATCAAGGATGGCAAATCGATGGGCCAGACAATGAGCGACCTTAACCCAGTAATGTATGAGCGTAACCAAGAGCAAGGGAGTACACAAACGGGTGTAGGTGGAGCTCGGACAGGTATGTGTATATCCTATGCAATCTGATATTCAAGGTATTGTAAAGCTAAGTAATGATCCAAGCTAGAGTATTTTGCCTATGTGCTGATCCAAAAGGTTTAAGCGAAGTGTATGAACGCACAAACAAAGATAAATGTGACTTAATGCAAACAAAGGAATGAGCTAGTGAGAGACAAACTGAAATTGAGATGAAAACTAGCTCGTTTTTGCACCAAGTACTATGAGAGACGCTAGCCAATTGCAAAGATATCAATGTTAGGGCACAAGATTGCTCAAATAGATTAAATACACAATCTGAAATTATGGACTAAGGTTTACTCTTCCCAATTTCGCCACCCCTTTTGTTTGTTTTTTCCTCAAACCGCATGAACAAAGCTCTTCGCCCTTCGGCTATTAAGGAAACCGAAAGGAAAAAATTTGGTACTGGTATTTGCGGGTTTGATCTTTTGTTTTTTTAATACCTTTTCAAGCCGTGGCTTTTTCTTGTAACCGGCTGCCTTTTCCTCTTTTCTTATTGCAATGGCCGAAATAGGGTTTGCTCCCCTCTTGATTGCACAAGTCTCACAATTCAACAACGTGTAAATAAACCAAAGAATAGCCCTAGTGCAATGTACGAAAGCTAGTCTCAAGGATGAAAGGATATAAGTGAAGCTCAAGAAACCCAAAGTGTTTCGGTCAGCTATCTCTTTTTGGGTGCTAATTGAGGAGTTCAATCAGCAATTTGGTACGGTTTATGTGAACACAACGATTAAGCAACGCAAAACAAAAAGGAACACATGGATCAGCACTAAAAACAAAAACTCTAATAGATGAAAACTTAACTAAACGCACAAGAAATAACATATTAAACTACGGTTTTGGTATTGCAATTTTCGGTTTATTGGACGATAGGATAGAAAACGAATCTAACTACGTGTAAAGAAATTCTCACTGAGTAAACCTAGAATCTGATACTGATGAGGGCATCCCTAACACTTATACATCTTTCCCTATTGGTGGTCATACACATACTGAGGTGGACGCCATACGTGACGCTACAAATAATTCAAGTACGTATGCATATTGGTCCACCGACGAGCAAGAGCTAAACTTCTAAATCAACAGTGCTTTTGTTTCTTAATGAATCTTCTATTGTCATTGATGAGAATTGGGTATTACCTCATGCAAATGTTTTGTGCATTCTCGTGTTTAAACATTGTGAAGCCTTTGGAACCAAGAGGAGGCCGGAGTCAAAGCAATGGAGGAGAAGCTCACGGGGTCAACCAAGGAGAAAAGCCCAAGAATTCAAGCCCAATTCGGATCTTCCACAAGTGCAACCGAAATTCATCTCGGAATCAACTCGAATTCAATTCGGATTCGGTTCGGGACAGCCCAACAGGGCTGTAATAAAAGGCCATAACTTTTGCATACGGAGTCCGATTGGGGTGTTCTTGGACTTGTTTGAAAGCTTATTCCAAGGCCCACACAATGGTTTTGGCCCCAGCTTCAGAAGACTTACGGTCGCGCCGCTATGGCCGAAACAATGTGACGGACTTAAGTTAGGTTTTCCTTTTTGTGTGTTTTTAGGTCTTAGCTGAGTTAGAGTTTGATTCGGCATGTGTGGCCGGCCCTAGGCCGTGCGTGAGTCGTGGAGGGCGCCTTAAATACCCTTGCCCTCCCTTGTATCCATGAGACCAGTTTATTCATAAGAATGAAACATAGCTATTGCTTGTTCTTTCGACCCGCAGTTCATGCGAGGACTTTGAGAGAGGACTAGGCGATCCAATTGTTCGCTCGCAATTCAAGGTCAAGCCGTCGCTCCATTGGGAATCGGGGACTTGGCGTTCGCCGCTCGTGGTCTCGCGACGAACAAGTACCCGTGTGTTGTGGGCGATTCAAGAGTTGAGGGTTCGTGCATTGGCGCGAGTGTTCAGCTAGCGACATCGTCTACTTCGCGTCAACTATCCACGGTTTCTCACTGAGAAGATCGGGCCTCCCCCGTATCATGTGGTATCAGATTCTAGGTTTACTCGGTGAGAACTTCTTTACCCGTAGTTAGATTCGTTTTCTTTCCTATTGTACAATAAACCAAAATTGCGTATCAAAACCGTAGTTTAATCTGTTATTTCTTGTGCGCTTAGTTAAGTTTTCATCCATTAGAGTTTTGTTTTAGTGCTGATCCTTGTGTTTCCATTGCGTAGCTTAATCTTTATCAAAAAAATTGCTGATTGAACTCCCTCAATTAGCACCCAAAAACCATCATCCGATCTGTCCGTGCGCTGTCTTGCCAGCACAATCCGAGACGGTGTTGTTTCCTTATCCGAACTCCTTGGTGGGACTAGAGTCCTAATCAACCTCTAGCTCAAACACAATCCGAGTCCAATTGCTCCATCTTGAGTTTCAGCCACTACATCATAGCCGGCCAAACCACATTTGGTGTCCTTTTATATCCTTTCATCTTGAGACTAGCTATTGATATTGCACCTAGGGCTGCTCATTCAAGTTGATTACACGTTGCTGTTTTGTGAGGGTTGCGCAGTTCCACGGGGCGCAAGGCAGAGGGAAAAGAAGGAAAAGGCAGCCGCATATAGAAAGAGCCGCGGCATAAAAAAAAACGCTAACTTTTGCATACGACCTCCGATTGGAGCGTTTCTTGATCCGTTGGAAAGGAAACGAGAAAATAGAGCCAAAAAAGAAGAAGTTTGGGAAATCTGGGGGTTTTACATCCGCGTAAGCCACCAGGCACACGTGTGCGGAAAACTTCGACCCCAAAAAAGGTCGTTTAGGGCCTCAAAACGGGCCCGCAAACCGAGAAAAATTCCAGTTTCTCAGATTTCGCTCAAAATTGACAGAGCCCTCTGCAGTGATTCTATGGTACCCGTGACGACGACATCCCTTTTTGAGTTGATCCGCGCATACTTTTAGCTACTACAGTACCGGGTCATCTTTTTAGCTTGTGTTTTTCAATTTTGATTGAGCAATCTTGTGCCCTAGTATTTTCCTTTGCAATTGGCTAGCGTCTAACCCCGTACTTGGTGCAAAACGAGCTGGTTTCATCTCTTTTTCTGCTCGCTAGCTCAGTCTTTTGTTTGCATTAAGTCTCATTTATCTTTGCGTGTGCTTCATACACTTCGCTTAAACTCGTTGGATCAGCACATAGGCAAAATACTCTAGCTTGGATCATTACTTAGCTTTACAATACCTTGAATATCGATTGCATAGGATATACACATACCGTCCAAGCTCCACCTACACCCGCTTGTGTACTTCCTTGCTCTTGGTTACGCACCTACATTACCGGTTAAGGTCGTCACGTCACAATCGCTGCTTTGCCGCCCTTGATTCACTTTGGAACGTAAGCTTGTCTTGTTTTCGTGACGTTGAGTTGCGAGCGTAGTAGCGAGAGCTTTTGTTTTACTAACCCGATATAACCTCGTTTCTTGTTTGTGAGTTGTTGCCATGTCGTCACGAGGAGGATCCACCTAATCCGGAGGCGCTTGCATGCGTGGACAGAGTACACTCGGCTGCGCGAGATGCTACAAAAACAACTTCAAGATGGTGACAATGGCATGCGCGATGAACTCGGGAAGTTCGATCGGATCAACACCCTGAGAGGAGGTCACACAATTGCGTACGACCATCAACCATAACTTCACGGAGCTACGCGCCATGTTCGCACAACACAATCTTCGTGGGGTGCGCAAGTCGATGACACGAGTGTGCACGCCCTCCGCCGCTTTGCACAATGAGACCGAGGATGAGCGTGCTATTCGTGGTGGATGAGGAGCGACGACAGCGGCAGGCGCGTCGCATGGCGGTAATGCCAAACGTCGGGATGGCAGCCGCGGCACGCCCTCAGGCTCATGGGCGTGGCCGAGGCAACGGCGGCCAGGGTGGAGGCGCACCACGGGGTGTCCACGAGGAGGTGTGCATCGTGCACCTCGTAGCATGGCCGATGAGGCCGAGCAATGGGATGACGATTTCCCGCCGACGACTACGATGACCGACAGCGCCACCATCGCAACAACGCGCAGCGTCGACACGACGACGCCGACGATTTTGTCGCTAAGCCCAAATTTACTCTTCCTATTTTTTCGTGGTACGATGTGGAGCAATACCTCACTTGGGAGCTGAAGGTGGATAAGTTGTTTCAATGAACAACTATTCCAATGAGAAGAAGCTGCTGCTTGCTTCCAATGGCTTGATGATTATGCTACACATTGGTGGGAGCAGTTCATTCGTAGCGCATGGAGCGCCATGAGTTGCCGATTATCACCGGGAGCCGATGAAGCGAAGATTTGCGGGCACGCTTTGTACCTACCACTACAAGCGCTCACTATTTGAGAAGTTGATGGGTGCGACAAGGTATGAGGTCAATTGATGTATATCATAAGGAGATGGAAACTATCATGATACATGCGGATGTCCGAGAATGAAGAATGCACCATGGCGAGATTTCTAGTCGGCATGAATCATGCCGTCAAGCGCATTGTCAATCACCATCCCTATAATGATATGATTGAGTTGTTGCACCAAGCACGCCGGCCGAGCGACAAGTGATTGAAGATGCACGTTCACGCCTGCTCACGCCCTTCACCACCCAGACAGCCATATAACAACAAACCGGCCAAACAAGAGCACTCGGCGGAAGCAATTCGGCAATGCGTAGTTCGCAAGTAAGAAGTCGGAGAGTACACCAAGACGGAGCGCCGACCGCGGCGCCCGCCGCTAGTGTGACCTCGTCTATGGGGTCAACAGGACGTTCACGTGACATCATTTGCCACAAGTGCAAGGGTGTTGGCCATTTTCAGAGGGACTGCCCAAATGTCAGAACTATGCTTATCACCAAGGATGGCGGTTATGTTTCAGCTAGTGATGACGAGTCGCCTGATGCGCAACCAGTCTTGCACACTAATGACATAGAACAATGTGAGTGCGATCCTGAGTTTCCTAACACTGAGCAGTATTCCATTGTTTGCACGCCCAAGGTGCTTAGTGTGATGCCATCGCCGTCACTCGAACAACGGTGCAATTTGTTTCAGACTTGGGCGAAGCTTGATAAGGGTAAGGTCTGCAAAGTGATCATTGATGGCGGAAGTTGTCACAATTTGGCTAGCAAGGATATGTGTCATAAGTTGGGTTTGAAGTACTTGCCGCATCCACGTCCTTATCATGTGCAATGGTTGAGCGACAAAGAGGAAGTGAAGGTGAACTATATGGTGCGAGTGACGTTTTCTATTGGGAAGTACACCGACACGTGGATGCGATGTTGTGCCTATGACGGTGTGTCACTTGCTCTTGGGACGGCCATGGCAATATGACCGTTCTGCTGTTCATGATGGGCGTACAAATCGCTACACATTTCGATGGAATAATATGGATATCATCTTGAAGCCCCTTACACCGCAAATGCATTGTGAATTCTTCAATGCGAGAAAATTGAGATGCACGTTGAGACCGCCAAAGAGCGAGAGAAGAATTTAGTGATGTTAGCCACCAAATCGAAATGAGAGAATTCAGCGAAGATCCCAATTTGGTGCACTTTGTACTATTGTACAAAGACGCCTTGCTTTCGACTAACGACTTGTCTTCTCTTCCTAGTGGTGTTGCTTGTGTTTTGCAGACTTCAAATGACGTCTTTCCAAACGAGGTACCACCGGGCTACCACCAATTTGTGGGATAGAATATAAGATCGACTTGATTCCAGGAGCGTCATTGCCGCCGAACCGACCACCGTATCGCACCAATCCCGAGGAAACAAAGGAAATTCGAAACAAGTACAAGAGCTTCTCTCCAAAGGGTATGTACGTGAAAGCTTAAGCCCTTGTGCTGTTCTCGTTATTTTAGTTCCTAAGAAAGATGGTTCATGGCGTATGTGCGTGAGATTGTCGAGCGATTAATAATATCACAATTCGATATCGTCATCCTATACCTCGCTTAGATGATATGCTAGACGAATTGAGTGGTGCTGTTATTTTTCTAAGATAGATTTGCTTGTGGTTACCATCAAATTAGGATGCATGAAGGGGATGAGTGGAAAACAGCATTTAAAACAAAATTTGGGTTGTATGAGTGGTTAGTCATGCCTTTTGGTTTAACTAATGCACCTAGTACATTCATGCGCTTAATGAATCATGTTTTAAGGCATTAGATTGGTAAATTTGTGGTTGTGTACTTTGATGATATTCTGATTTACAGTCGCACTGAATCTGAACACATAGACCATTTTAGACAAGTTCTACAAGTGTTGCGTGAGGCTAGGTTATTCGGTAACTTAGAGAAGTGCACCTTTTGCAAATATCATGTCATCTTTTTGGGCTATGTTGTTTCTGCACAGGGAGTTGAAGTAGATGAGTCTAAAATTGAAGCGATTAAAAATTGGCCAACTCCTGTGAATGTAAGTCAGATTAGGAGCTTTCATGGTCTCGCTGGTTTTTATCGGTAGCTTTGTGAAGGATTTTAGCACCATAGCTGCCCCTTTGAATGAACTTACTAAAAGGGTGTTGAATTTGTGTGGGGTAGCGCAAGACAATGCTTTTGTTGAACTTAAGAAACGCTTGATCAAGCAACGTTGCTTGTTTTACCGATTTCACTAAAATTTTGAAATTGAGTGTGATGCTAGTGGATTGGGTATTGGCGGTGTTTTAATGCAAGAGGGTAGACCGGTAGCTTATTTTAGTGAGAAACTAAATGGTGCTCAATTGAATTATCCGGTCTATGACAAAGAGCTTTATGCTTTAGCGCGTGCTAGAAACTTGGCAACACTATTTATGGCCTAAAGAGTTTATTATTCATTCTGATCATGAGGCATTAAAGTATTTAAAGGGCCAAGCAAACCTGAACCGTAGACATGCCAAATGGGTCGAATTCATTGAGTCGTTTCCTTACATTGTAAAATATAAGAAGGGAAAGGAAAATGTGGTAGCTGATGCTCTCTCTAGGAAAAGTGTGCTTTTAACTCAATTAGGAGTGCAAGTTCCTGGTTTAGAGAGTTTGCGTGATTTCTATGCTCATGACCATGATTTTTCCGTTCCTTATGCACATTGCAAAGAGGGAAAAGGCTGGGATAAATTTCACATCCATGATGGGTTTTTGTTTCGCACTAACAAATTATGCGTTCCCAGACTCCTCGTGCGTTTGCTATTACTGCAGGAATCACATGCAGGTGGGTTGATGGGACATTTTGGACGTGAGAAGACGTTATCTATGCTGAGCGATCACTTTTATTGGCCTAAGATGAGGCGAGATGTAGAGAGGTATGTGCAACGATGCATTACTTGCCACAAAGCGAAATCAAAATTGAATCCACACGGTTTGTATACCCTACCTGTTCCCAATGCACCATGGGAGGATATTAGTATGGATTTTGTTTTAGGATTACCTAGAACTAAGAGGGGGAGTGATTCTGTTTTTGTCGTTGTGGATCGTTTTTCAAAGATGGCACACTTTATTCCGTGCCACAAGAGCGACGATGCGTCGCATATTGCTAACTTGTTTTTCAGGGAGATCGTGAGGCTACATGGCGTGCCACGCACTATTGTGTCAGATCGTGACGTGAAGTTCATGAGCTACTTTTGGAAGACACTTTGGGGTAAACCGGGGACGAAGTTGTTATTCAAGGACGACTTGTCATCCCCAAACTGATGGTCAAACGGAGGTGGTGAACCGCACACTTTCGATGCTACTTCGGACCATGATCAAGAAGAATCTGCGCGAGTGGGAGGATTATTTGCCGCACGTGGAATTCGCTTATAATCGGGCCGTGCACTCCACTACGCAGTTGTGTCCTTTTGGGGTGGTGTATGGTTTCAAACCCTTTACGCCGCTTGATTTGCTGCCACTTCCAAGTCAACACCGTATTCATATGGAGGCATCCAAGCGAGCTGAGTATGTGAAGAAATTGCATCTCAAAACAAAAGAGGAGATAGAGCGCAAGGTCAAGTCCTATGCTGAGAAGGCGAATAAGAAACGAAAGAAGATGATTTTTCAACCAGGTGATTTGGTTTGGGTGCACTACCGCAAGGATCGTTTTCCAGAACGCCGCAAGTCTAAATTGCTGCCACGAGGTGATGGACCTTTCAAGGTGCTTGAGAAGATCAACGACAATGCCTACAAGATAGAGCTTTCCGGCGATGACTATGGCGTGAGCTCTACTTTCAATGTTGCTGATTTATCACCTTTCTTTGGTGGTGATGATCTAGCGTCGAGGACGACGCCTTTTCAAGAGGGGGAGGATGATGAGGGCATCCCTAACATTTATACATCTTTCCCTATTGGTGGTCATACACATACTGAGGTGGACGCCATACATGACGCTACAAATAATTCAAGTACAGAAGTGCATATTGGTCCACTGACGAGAGCAAGAGCTAAACTTCTAAATCAACAGGTGCTTTTGTTTCTTAATGAATCTTCTATTGTCATTGATGAGAATTGGGTATTACCTCATGCAAATGTTTTGTGCATTCTTAGGTTTGAATATTGTGAAGCCTTTGGAGGAGAGGGAGGCTGGGAACAAATTCATGGAGAAGAAACACATGTGGCCAACAAGGGTTACATTGGCATCAAAAGAAGCATCAAGTGTATCGAACAAATTCGCGCAAGCTAAGAGAAGGAAAGCTCACAATACAAGGGGAACCGAGAGGGAGACTAGTTTAAATTTCCAAATTAAAGTAGGACGTTTTTTTGAATCGGATTACTGTTCACGTGAACAGTAATCGGACTTGGATACTGTAGCAATGAACAGTTTCGGACTCGAATTACTGTAGCACTCGGTTACTGTTCATCCGAGTTTTATGCTTGCGTGGGAGGCTATATAAACCCCCCATGGCCGCACCATAGAGGTAGACCAGTTTATTAATAAGATTGAAACATAGCTATTGCTTGTTCTTTCGACCCCAGAGTTCATGCGAGGACTTTGAGAGAGAACTAGGCGATCCAATTGTTCGTTCTGCAATTCAAGGTCAAGCCGTCGTTCCATTGGGAATCGGGGACTTGGCGTTAAATGCTTCGTGGTCTCGCGACGAACAACTACCCGGTGTGTTGTGGGCGTATTCCGAAGAGTTGAGGGTTCGTGCATTGGCACGAGTGTTCAGCTAGCGACATCGTCTACTTCGCATCAACTATCCACGGTTTCTCACTGAGAAGATCGGGCCTCCCCCGTATCAATTTGGCTCCACCAAAACCGCTTCTTCAGATCTTGGTAGATCTTGGTACTTCCAGGGTGTATAGAGAATTGAGAGTTGTGAGCTTCTTTGAGAATTAGCTCTCAAGTTGAGATCAAGTGGCACCACTATACGGTTCCCGAAACATAGTGTACCTTGTGCATCTTCTTTGAAGCACTTGGCCTTGCCTTGCTTGGCCTTGCCTTGCTTCACTTGCTCTCGGATTTGAGCCACTTCAGAATCAGTCTTCTGGGCTTCTCTAATCTGGTCTTCAAGTGTGAAGTTCACACTAAATGCAGCAAGAGACCCTTCCTCAATTATCTCCAGGTGTAGACGTTGCATTGTTGCACACAAACCTTCTAAAATGGGGGTTACCGATAAACAGTTGCATTGATATTTTCTGCTCAAAGCATCGGCTACCATATTGGCTTTCCCTAGATGATAATGGAGTCTAAAATCATAATCCTTGATCAACTCAAGCCATGTTCTTTGCCTCAAGTTCAGATCAGCTTGGGTGAAAATATATTTGAGACTCTTGTGGTCGGTCTAGATCTCGCAATGATTACCGATGAGGTAATGTCACCAAATCTTCAGGGCATGAACCACTGCTGTGAGTTCCAAATCATGAGTGGGATAATTCATCTCATGAGGTCTCAATTTCCTTGACACATATGCCACAACTCAGCCCTATTGCATAAGTACAAAACCGAGCCCATGGCGAGATGCATCGCAGTAAATGTCAAAGCTCTTGTGAATGTCATGCAGGATGAGTACTGGAGCTTTGGTTAGACATTCTTTTAAGATCTAAAAGCTCTTCTCAGATTCCTCCGACCATTCGAACTTCTTTTCCTTCTTCAGAAGCTGGGTCATTGGCCTAGCAATTTTGGAGAAGTCCTTGATGAATCTGCGGTAATATCCCGCAAGACAAAGGAAACTGCGGATGTCGGTGATGCTTTTGGGTTGCCTCCAGTTTAGCACATCTTGCACTTTACTTGGATCAACAGCAACACCGCCCTTAGATAGAATATGACCCAAGAAACTGACTTCCCGTAGCCAAAATTCACATTTGCTGAATTTGGCATAGAGTTGATGTTGACGAAGCTTCTCCAACACAAGTTGTAAGTGCTACTCATGTTCTTCATCAGACTTGGAGTAAATAAGGATGTCATCGATGAAAACCACGACAAACTTATCTAAATACTCCATGAAAACCGAATTCATAAGGTTCATGAAGTAAGCCGGTGTATTTGTCAAACTGAAGGACATGACAGTCAACTCGTACAGTCCGTAACGAGTAGAGAATGCCGTCTTCGGAATGTCTTCAGTTCTAACCTTGATTTGATGATAGCCCAAACACAAATCAATCTTGGAGAAGTCTTGGGATCCACTCAATTGATCGAACAAATCATCTATCCGTGGAAGCGGATACTTGTTCTTGACAGTGACTTCATTCAACGGACGGTAGTCAATACACATCTGCAAACTTTTTTCTTTCTTTTTGACAAAGATAGCCGGGCATCCCCAAGGTGAGGAGCTCAGCCGGATAAAGCCTTTATCTTGAAGTTTTTTGAGTTGCTTTTTCAATTCTTCCAATTCATTAGGAGGCATCCGATATGACTGTTTTGAAATTAGCACAGTATCGGGTCCAAGCTCGAGGACTAACTCAACTTCACGATCGAGGGGCATGCCTGGTAGTTCTTCAGGGAATACATCTGGATATTCACATACCACTGGTATCTTCTCTAATTCAGGGGAGGTACTAGCTTCTAAGGCATAGAGATGAGAACTGCCCACTAAAGGCGCAAAGACGACTTGACTGCCATCTTCACTTGTGATTGAAATAGACCGCTGAGCACAATCAATCTTTCCCTGATTTTTGGACAGCCAATCCATCCCTAGGATTACATCGATACCCACTAAAGTTATCGCTATAATATTTGCCAAAAAGTTAACCCTTTGAATTTTCACATTTACGTCCCGGCAGACTTGATTGGTTTGGAAAACCGATCCCGATGACTGAATATGATAAGGTGGCCAAAGTGTATGTATTTCAAATTGATTACATGCAGCATATTCCCTTTTAATGAATGAATGAGATACTCCTGAATAAAATAAAACTAATGCTGGGCAAGAATTTACGAGAAGTGTACCCAAAACGACGTTCAGAACGTCGCTAGTTTCTTTGGCAGTGACGTGGTTCACTCTGCCACATGTAGGGACTTGAGGAGGAGTAGAAGATGCCCTCAGAGGTGGTGAAGGCCTCACTCGAGCCGGAGTTGGACCGTTGTAGACTCGCTGCATCCCATGTGCTTTTGCTAAGCACTGATGCGCGTAGTGTCCCTAGCGTCCACAATGGAAACACGTGACACTCGGCCGAACAAAGCCGCTGTTCGGGGGCTGACCTCCCCCATTCTTTCGCTGCACAATTGGTTGAGGAAGCCCTGGTGCAGCGGTAGACAGGGTGGTGCTAGAGCTTGAGTTCGGGGTGCCCAGGGTGGTCCAGTGCGCTGCCGAGGGAAACTACCACTTGCTAAAATTTGATCGGCCCTCTTCCTCTTCCTCGACTCATCCACTGCTATACTCTTGTGTTCCACCATGTGCTGGAAGTTCCTGAAATCATGCACAGCAAGAGCTAGCTGCATCTCCTCTGTCAAATCGTTCATGAAACGGTTCTGACGGCTGGCATCAGTGGAAACATCGTCAGGAGCATAGCGAACTAGGGAGTTGAACTCGTGGAGGTACTTAGTCACACTCTTCTTTCCTTTCTTAAGGGCAAGGAACTGTTGCTGCTTGATCAACATTACCCCCTCAGGAATGTGGGCCTCCCTAAAGGCTACTCGGAACTCGTTTTAAGAGGGAACGTCTCCGTTGGCCTGCATGGCGGAGAAGTTGTCCCACCATGCGCTTGCAGCACCCTCCAGTCGATAGCTGGCGAATAGAACCCTCTCAATGCCAGTGTACTGAGCGATTGCCAGCGTCTTCTCTATGGTGCGGCGCTAGTCCTCTGCCTCCATAGGGTCTTCGGTTCCAGAAAGGGATGGAGGATTGGTTCGCTGAAAGTTAGCGAGTCCCCCATGAGCACGGTGAGAGTTGGCTCCTCCCGTAGGGATGGGAGCCGGAGATGTGTTGCGCGCGATAGCTTCTAGAATCCGAGTCTGGTCCATCCTATTGGGCTCGATTTGAGCTAAGACCTCCGCCATGGTGGACAGTGGAGGAAGTAATTACTCATGGTCTACAGCGGGAGGGGGTCGTGGAGGTGGAGACCTGATACGGGGGAGGCCCGATCTTCTCAGTGAGAAACCGTGAATAGTTGATGCGAAGTAGACGATGTCGCTAGCTGAACACTCGCGCCAATGCACGAACCCTCAACTCTTCGGAATACGCCCACAACACACCGGGTAGTTGTTCGTCGCGAGACCACGAGCATTTAACGCCAAGTCCCCGATTCCCAATGGAACGACGGCTTGACCTTGAATTGCGAACGAACAATTGGATCGCCTAGTCCTCTCTCAATGTCCTCACATGAAATCTGGGGGTCGAAAGAACAAGCAATAGCTATGTTTCAATCTTATGAATAAACTGGTCTCATGGATACAAGGGAGGGGCAAGGGTATTTAAGGCGCCCTCCACGACTCACGCACGGCCTAGGGCCGGCCACACATGCCGAATCAAACTCTAACTCGGCTAAGACCTAAAAACACACAAAAAGGAAAACCTAACTTAAGTCCGTCACATTGTTTCGGCCATAGCGGCGCGGCCGTGAGTCTTCTGAAGCTGGAGCGAAAACCATTGTGTGGGCCTTGGAATAAGCTTTCAAACAAGTCCAAGAACACCCCAATCGGACTCGTATGCAAAAATTATGACCTTTTATTACAGCCTGTTGGGATGTGCCGAACCGAATCCGAATTGAATTCGAGTTGATTCGAGATGAATTTCGGTTGCACTTGTGGAAGATCCGAATTGGGCTTGAATTCTTGGGCTTTTCTCCCTTGGTTGACCCACGTGAGCTTCTCCTCCATTGCTTTGACTCGCCCTCCTCTTGGTTCCAAAGGCTTCACAATGTTCAAACTCGAGAATGCACGAAACATTTGCATGAGGTAATACCCAATTCTCATCAATGACAATAGAAGATTCATTAAGAAACAAAATCACTGTTGATTTAGAAGTTTAGCTCTTGCTCGTCAAGTGGACCAATATGCACTTCACTTGAATTATTTGTAGCGCCATGTATGGCGTCCACCTCGATATGTGTATGACCACCAATAGGGAAAGATGTATAAGTGTTAGGGATGCCTCATCATCCTCCCCTCTTGAAAAGGCGTCGTCCTCGACACTGGATCATCACCACCAAAGAAAGGTGATAAATCAGCGACATTGAAAGTAGAGCTCACGCCATAGTCATCGTCGGAAAGTCAGTATCTTGTAGGCATTGTCGTTGATCTTCGCAAGCACCTTGAAAGGTCCATCACCTCGTGGCAGCAATTTAGACTTGCGGTGTTCGGAAAACGATCCTTGCGGTAGTGCACCCAAACCAAATCACCGGTTGAAAAATCATCTTCTTCCGCTTTCTTATTCACCTTCTCAAAGATAGGACTTGACCTTGCGCTCTATCTCCTCTTTTGTTTTGAGATGCAATTTCTTCACATACTCACTCGCTTGGATGCCTCCCTATGAACACGGTGTTGACTTGAAAGTGGCAGCAAATCAAGCGGCGTAAAGGGTTTGAAACCATACACCACCTCAAAAGGACACAACTGCGTAGTGGAGTGCACGGCCCGATTATAAGCGAATTCCACGTGCGGCAAACAATCCTCCCACTCGCGTAGATTCTTCTTGATCATGGTCCGAAGTAGCATCGAAAGTGTGCGGTTCACCACCTCCGTTTGACCATCAGTTTGGGGATGACAAGTCGTCTTTGAATAACAACCGTCCCGCCACCCCAAAGTGTCTTCCAAAAGTAGCTCATGAACTTCACGTCCACGATCCGACACAATAGTGCGTGGCACGCCATGTAGCCTCACGATCTCCCTGAAAAACAAGTTAGCAATATGCAACGCATCGTCGCTCTTGTGGCACGGAATAAAGTGTGCCATCTTTGAAAAACGATCCACAACGACAAAAACAGAATCACTCCCCCTCTTAGTTCTAGGTAATCCTAAAACAAAATCCATACTAATATCCTCCCATGGTGCATTGGGAACAGGTAGAGGGGTATACAAACCGTGTGGATTCAATTTTGATTTCGCTTTGTGGCAAGTAATGCATCGTTGCACATACCTCTCTACATCTCGCCTCATCTTAGGCCAATAAAAGTGATCGCTCAGCATAGATAACGTCTTCTCACGTCCAAAATGTCACATCAACCCACCTGCATGTGATTCCTGCAGTAATAGCAAACGCACGGAGGAGTCTGGAACGCATAATTTGTTAGTGCGAAACAAAAACCCATCATGGATGTGAAATTTATCCCAGCCTTTTCCCTCTTTGCAATGTGCATAAGGAACGGAGAAATCATGGTCATGAGCATATAAATCACGCAAACTCTCTAAACCAGGAACTTGCACTCCTAATTGAGTTAAAAGCCCACTTTTCCTAGAGAGAGCATCAGCTACCACATTTTCCTTTCCCTTCTTTTATTTTACAATGTAAGGAAACGACTCAATGAATTCGACCCATTTGGCATGTCTACGGTTCAGGTTTGCTTGGCCCTTTAAATACTTTAATGCCTCATGATCAGAATGAATAATAAACTCTTTAGGCCATAAATAGTGTCGCCAAGTTTCTAACGCACGCACTAAAGTATAAAGCTCTTTGTCATAGACCGGATAATTCAATTGAGCACCATTTAGTTTCTCACTAAAATAAGCTACCGGTCTACCCTCTTGCATTAAAACACCGCCAATACCCAATCCACTAGCATCACACTCAATTTCAAAAATTTTAGTGAAATCAGGTAAAACAAGCAACGATGCTTCAGTCAAGCGTTTCTTAAGTTCAGCAAAAGCATTGTCTTGCGCTACCCCACACAAATTCAACACCCTTTTAGTAAGTTCATTCAAAGGGGCAGCTATGGTGCTAAAATCCTTGAAAGCGCCGATAAAAACCAGCGAGACCATGAAAGCTCCTAATCGACTTACATTCACGAGGAGTTGGCCAATTTTTAATCGCTTCAATTTTAGACTCATCTACTTCAACTCCTCGTGCGAAACAACATAGCCCAAAAAGATGACACGATCTTTGCAAAGGTACACTTCTCTAAGTTACCGAATAACCTAGCCTCACGCAAAACTTGTAGAACTTGTCTAAGATGGTCTATGTGTTCAGATTCGGTCATCAGAAATCGAAATATTATCAAAGTACACAACCACAAATTTACCAATCAAATGCCTTAAAACATGATTCATTAAGTGCATGAATGTACTAGGTGCATTAGTTAAACCAAAAGGCATGACTAACCACTCATACAACCCAAATTTTGTTTTAAATGCTGTTTTCCACTCATCCCCTTCATGCATCCTAATTTGATGGTAACCACTGCGCAAATCTATCTTAGAAAAAATAACAGCACCACTCAATTCGTCTAGCATATCATCTAAGCGAGGTATAGGATGACGATATCGAATTGTGATATTATTAATCGCTCGATAATCTACGCACATATGCCATGAACCATCTTTCTTAGGAACTAAAATAATAGGAACAACACAAGGGCTTAAGCTTTCACGTACATACCCTTTGGAGAGAAGCTCTTGTACTTGTTTCTGAATTTCCTTTGTTTCCTCGGGATTGGTGCGGTACGGTGGTCGGTTCGGCAGCGACGCTCCTGGAATCAAGTCGATCTTATGTTCTATCCCACGAATTGGTGGTAGCCCAGCTGGTACCTCGTTTGGAAAGACGTCGCTGAAGTCCTGCAAAACACAAGCAACACCACTAGGAAGAGAAGACAAGTCGTTAGTCGAAAGCAAGGCGTCTTTGTACAATAGTACAAAGTGCACCAAATTGGGATCTTTGCTGAATTCTCTCATTTCTGATTTGGTGGCTAACATCACTAAATTCTTCTCTCGCTCTTTGGCAGTCTCAACGTGCATCTCAATTTTCTCGCATTGAAAAATTCACAATCATGTTTGTGTAAGGGGCTTCAAGATGATATCCATATTATTCCATCGAAATGTGTAGCGATTTATACGCCCATCATGAACAATGAACGGTCATATTGCCATGGTCGTCCCAAGAGCAAGTGACACACCGTCATAGGCACAACATCGCATCCACGTGTGGTGTACTTCCCAATAGAAAACGCCACTCGCACCATATAGTTCACCTTCACTTCCTCTTTGTCGCTCAACCATTGCACATGATAAGGACGTGGATGCGCAAGTACTTCAAACCCAACTTATGACACATATCCTTGCTAGCCAAATTGTGACAACTTCCGCCATCAATGATCACTTTGCGCACCTTACCCTTATCAAGCTTCGCCAAGTCCAAACAAATTGCACCGCTGTTCGAGTGACGGCGATGGCATCACACTAAGCACCTTGGGCGTGCAAACAATGGAATACTGCTCAGTGTTAGGAAACTCAGGATCGCACTCACATTGTTCTATGTCATCGCAGTGCAAGACTGGTTGCGCATCGAAGCGACTCGTCATCACTAGTCAAACATAACCGCCATCCTCGGTGATAAACATAGTTCTGACATTTGGGCAGTCCCTCTGAAAATGGCCAACACCCTTGCACTTGTGGCAAATGATGTCACGTGAATGTCCTGTTGACCCCATAGACGAGGTCGCACTAGCAGCGGGAGCCGCAGGTCGACGCACCGGTGCTGGTGTACTCTCCAGCTTCTTACTTGCGGAACTTCGGATTACCAAATTGCTTCCGTCCGGAGTGCTCTTGTTTGGTGGCCGTTGTTATATGGCTGTCTGGGATGGTGAAGGACGGAACGGCAGCGTGACCGTGCATCTTCAATCATTTGTCGCCGGCCGCGTGCTTGGTGCAAAACTCAATCATATCATTATAGGGATGGTGATTGACAATGCGCTTGACTGCATGATTCATGCCAGCTAGAAATCTCGCCATGGTCTGTTCTTCATTCTCGCGGACATCTGCATGTATCATGATAGTTAACATCTCCTTATGATATTCATCAATTGACCTCATACCTTGTCGCAGCCTTGTCAACTTCTCAAATAGTGAGCGCTTGTAGTGGCGAGGTACAAAACGTGCCCGCAAATGCTGCTTCATCTGCTCCCAGGTGATAATCGACAACTCATGGCGCTCCATGCGCTTACGAATGAACTGCTCCCACCAATGTGTAGCATAATCATCCAAGCCATTGGAAGCAAGCAACAGCTTCTTCTCATTGGAATAGTTGTTCATTCGAAACAACTTATCCACCTTCAGCTCCCAAGTGAGGTATTGCTCCACATCTGTACCACCTGAAAATATAGGAAGAGTAAATTTGGGCTTAGCGACAAAATCGTCGGCGTCGTCGTCTCGACGCTGCACGTTGTTGCGATGGTGGCGCTGTCGGTCATCGTAGTCGTCGACGGGGAAATCGTCATCCCATTGCTCGGCCTCATCAGCCATGCTACGAGGTGCACGATGCACACCTCCTCCGTGGACACCCTGTGGTGCGCCTCCACCCTGGCCGCCGTTGCCTCGGCCACGCCCATGAACCTGAGGGTGTGCCGCGGCTGCCATCCCGACGTTTGGCGGCACCGCCATGCGACGCGCCTGCCACTGTCGTCGCTCCTCATCCACACGAATAGCACGCTCATCCTCGGTTTCATTGTGCAAAACGGCCGAGGGCCGCACACTCGTGTCATCGGCTTGCGCACTTCACGTGGATTGTGTTGAGCGAACATGGCGCGTAGCTCCAGGAAGTTATTGTTGATGGTCGTACGCAATTGTGTGACCTCCTCCCCGAGGGTGTTCAGTCTAGTCTGAACTTCCCCGAGTTCATCGCGCACGGCATTGTCACCATCTTGAAGTTGTTTTTGTAACATCTCGCGCATCGCCGAGTGTACTCTGCCCACGTAACCGCGCCTCGGATTAGGTGGATCCTCCTCGTGACGACATAGCAATAACTCACAAACAAGAAACGAGGTTATATCTGGGTTAGTAAAACAAAAGCTCTCGCTACTATGCTCGCAACTCACTGTCCTGAAAACAAGACAAGCTTACCGTTCCAAAGTGAATCAAGGACGGCAAAACGACAGTTGTGACAGCGAACGACCTTAACCCGGTAATGTAGGAGCGTAACCAAGAGCAAGGGAGTACACAAACGGGTGTAGGTGGAGCTTGGACAGGTATGTGTATATCCTATGCAATCTGATATTCAAGGTATTGTAAAGCTAAGTAATGATCCAAGCTAGAGTATTTTGCCTATGTGCTGATCCAACATGTTTAAGCGAAGTGTATGAACGCGCACGCAAAGATAAATGAGACTTAATGCAAACAAAGGACTGAGCTAGCGAGCAGAAAAAGAGATGAAACCAGCTTGTTTTGCACCAAGTACGGGGATAGAAGCTAGCCAATTGCAAAGGAATATACTAGGGCACAAGATTGCTCAATCAAAATTGAAAAACACAAGCTAAAAAGATGACCCGGTACTGTAGTAGCTAAAAGTATGCGCGGATCAACTCGAAAAGGGATATCGTCGTCACGGGGTACCTTAGAATCACCTGCAGAGGGGCTCTGTCAATTTTGAGTGAAATCTGAGAAACTGGAATTTTTCTCGGTTTGCCGGCCCGTTTTGAGGCCCTAAACGACCTTTTTTGGGGTCGAAGTTTTCCGCACACGTGTGCCTGGTGGCTTACGCGGATGTAAAACCCCCAGATTTCACAGACGTGTGCCTGGTGGCTCTATTTTCCCGTTTCCTTTCCAACGGATCAAGAAACGCTCCAATCGGAGGTCGTATGCAAAAGTTAGCGTTTTTTTTTTATGCCGCGGCTCTTTCTATATGCGGCTGCCTTTTCCTTCTTTTCCCTCTGCTTTGCTCCCCGTGGAACTGCGCAACCCTCACAAAATAGCAACGTGTAATCAACTTGAATGAGCAGCCCTAGGTGCAATATCAATAGCTAGTCTCAAGATGAAAGGATATAAAAGGACACCAAATGTGGTTCGGCCGGCTGTGATGTAGTGGCCGAAACTCAAGATGGAGCAATTGGACTCGGATTGTGTTTGAGCTAGAGGTTGATTAGGACTCTAGTCCCACCAAGGAGTTCGGATAAGGAAACAACACCGTCTCGGATTGTGCTGGCAAGAAAGCGCACGGACAGATCGGATGATGGTTTTTGGGTGCTAATTGAGGGAGTTCAATCAGCAAAAAATTTTTGATAAAGATTAAGCTACGCAATGGAAACACAAGGATCAGCACTAAAACAAAACTCTAATGGATGAAAACTTAACTGATGGAGGCGGGGTTCCCGATCTTTCGATGAGATTGATAAATATCGATTTTGGTGGAGGTGACTCTCACGATCCGACTACAACCGTACGACGACGCTTGCGCCTTAGCAATCGTTGAACCAACTCCGCGACGTTATTGACCGTGCTGGAAACGCGATCAACCTGATCACGAAGGCCTATTCCTGCATGCAATCGAAGAACACGCAAGAACAAGGTAAAACACAATCTGAAATTGCAAATATGGATTGAAATATTTATAAATTGGGATTCCGAAAGTTGTCTTGACAGGTGGTCATCCGACACAACTGAAGAACAGAAGTTTGCACAATGGCTAAACTTTAACTCAACGAAATCCCCGAAAAACTAGAGTGGTGCGGCCTCCTTATATAGGGGAGGGGGAGCCACACATCTAATAGAACCAGCGGGGTGGGACAAAATTTGCGGGTTACTGTTCACGTGAACAGTAACCACGCCCCCAAGTGGGCCGCCAGCAGATGGGCCAAGTTCAGTATGCTTACAAAGCCCAAATTTGCCCAAACAAGTAATATGACGTCTTCTTTTGATGATTGTGACCAGTCCAGAAGGAATTTGAATGTGAGGCCGGATCCGTTTGAAAGAGGACGAAATAAGCTTTCAATCATGTACTCGTGGACCTCCAACGGACTCTGTATGTGAAAGTTATGCCTGTTTTAAGTTGGTGTTGTCAGGCTGATTCCGGAGGCCGAACTGGATTCCAAAACAGGTCGAGCTCGAATTGCTTGCTTGTCTTAGACCAAAAGTGACATGGTGTTGCACATATATATATATTTCATCATTAGGTAGCATCATATAGTTCATATAATATAAAGACACTCCTAAAAACAAGCTCACCTGATAATTTAAGTGAAGCGTACGAGCTATTATACTTGGAACAGTAAGCATAGTAAATATAGTTATATCCATAGGGGTCATGTCCTCATCATCCTCCCTTTCTTGAAAACAAAGCCGTCCTCGGCTTTTGATAAGCTGAAAATAGGGTAACAAAGAAGCCAAAGTGTATGCATGGTATATGTATATGTCATTTGTTTTAACGGTTCTTCGTTGTTGCACAATTAATGTTAGAAGACAACAGCGACCATAAAAAATCATTGTATTATTAACCCAAGAGTAATCATATATGTGAATGATCAAAACAA
Organism: Ampelocalamus luodianensis; assembly: GCA_036346255.1. NCBI lineage: Eukaryota > Viridiplantae > Streptophyta > Magnoliopsida > Poales > Poaceae > Ampelocalamus > Ampelocalamus luodianensis. Next base: position 46,180,490 of record CM070625.1, on the reverse strand, counting down.
AAGTTCTCACACAACAATTATTGCAACTAGTTTTGCAAATGTAAGTGAAGTGTTTATGCAATTCAAATCTCTGAAATTGTAAACTTGCAGGGTTAGCACATATGGGCAAATCTACAACTTTTGGAATCATACAAAATTCATCCATATAATCAGATTTCAATCGAGCAATAGCAAATTCATCTAGCAATGGTAAAAAGATTTGTAAGTTCTTCCATAATTCAACATCTTTATTCAGATTGTCCACACTAGATGGTGTAATAAAAGGTGAACACATAGGCATAGGATGAGCACTAAATTTTATTTTACTCTTATATTGAACAAGATTCAGCACACAAGAATTGTTGTTTAAAACAGCAAGCTTTAATTTATCCATGTAATCACAAGTTATACATATTCGATAAACAATAAATTGATTGTCTACACCATAATCTCCAATCAAATAAAACTTATACCTAGGGGTGTAGGCACTAGACAAGCATTTTGAACATACAATTTCAGAAACTTTCTCCATAGCATGTGACAATTTCATAGGTGAATCCAACATAATGTAACACAAAGAATTAGCAGGAGAAATTCTAGTCAAAACTTCTTTATGTCTAACCAATTTCACATGATCATTATATGAGATTAACGCATCACATAAATCACTCAAAACAGCAGGCAATTCAATTATTTCATCACATGGTGCAATCAAATCAATGCTGTCTGTATTCTCTACTTGAAATATGTGCATATCAGAATTATTTTCCACTAATTTTTGCTCTAAAATAGCATGAACAGTGCACAAATGTAGTTCTTCAAAATCATACTCACCTTGAGTGATGATAGCACCATGATCTTTACCTTTTTGGCTCTCCTCAGATGATGTAGGCGCTTCCATCTCCTCATCTTCCTTCTCAACCAATGGAGTAGGTGGTGCAATCAACTCATTCTCCTCTTCGGCATGGTTCTCAACTTCCTGCAAGTGGTTAGTCACAGAAAAAGACACAAACATAGGCTTGTTCTGATGTTTCATATCATCATGTATTCTTAATTTCTCCTCAATCGACTTTCAACCTTACAGCAAGTATAAACAAATGAGAGAGAATTATATTCTTTATGAACAAGAAGGTCCTGAATTCCGATTAAGTCCACTTAAGAATCTATTTTCTCAGAGCTTCAAAGATGTTCCTCTAAACCACAACGCAACAAACGAGTTTTCAATTCATGATAGTATTCCCTTACAGTTCTACTACCTTGATTTACACGTTGCAATCTAGCTAGTAAATAATCAGCATGATATTTAGGAACGAATTCATCTCTCAAAAGCTTTTTTAATGCATTCCAAGTTTGAGGCACTCTTCCATGTCTATTTAAATACTTCCACCAAAGTATTGCATCCTAAAAAAAACACTAGTGGCAGCTCTAATCTTTTGCCTATCAGACCAATCATAAAATTCAAATTCTTTTTCTAATGCTATTTCCCAGTCAACATAGGCATCAGGATCAAAGTTACCAGCAAAGGATGGAAATGCATACTTAAATTTACCTCGTTCAGGCACAGGAGATGAGTTAATGGTGTTGTTGATCTCCCGAAACTCTCTACTATGTGATCTTGAACCTGTCATGGTTAGCAGAAAACAAGCATATGTCTCTAGCAACTACTAGGATGTGGTGGTTCAAAAGTAACTCACACTCAAGCCTTTTATCGAGTTCTTACCAATTCTTACCAAACAAACAGGGGTGATCGACATCCAACGGTGTCAACGTATCTTCGAAGATTGGATGGAACGATTGCTAGGAGAAGCTCAGCCTGTACGGTGTAGAAGAGGTGTAGCTGGGAAGGCTCAAGTATGGTAGCAAGGATTAGCAACAATCAATTCAGCAAATACAAGTTGAATAAATGTTCAAAGTACTAGTCAATATTGTTGATCCTAGCCTAATTAAAGCCTATCAAGAGAAGTGTATGCACGCACACGCAAAGATTAATGTGACTTGATGCAAGTAAAGGAAATTCTCACACCAAATGCTAGGAGAGACGCTAGCCAACTACTCAAACCTCTGTGTAGGGGCACAAGATTGTTCACACGATGTAGAGCACAAAGATGCAATAACGTGCAATGTAAACAGCCCTCTAAATTGAGCAGAAATAATAACTAGTCTCAAGAGATGAAAACTCAAAATTTTATATGGCTTATATATACTCTTTTGAAAGGTTTCGACGAGATCTACAACTTTGCAGTTGAGGCGAACTCCAAATTCCGTAAGGAAGATCGAAGGAAACGGCAAAAACAGAAACAAAAAACTTGCAACGCGAATTCGGGGCCGAAGATGGCCGATTTTGGGGCACCTGGAGGGCAACAAGTGGCTTAGGTAGAAAAGATGCGCCTCGTCATTAGCTTCGAAACAAGCACAAGAACGTCAAAAATGGACGTCGTATGCAAAAGTTATGCCCGTTTTACTGAAGGTGTCTCGGAAACGGAATCCTACTCGGACTCAAAACCGTCTCGTGTTCAATCTTGAAATGACTATATCTTTCGATTCCGTGGGCCAAACTTGCTGAATTTTTTTATGAAAGCTTGTGGCTATATGTAGAAGGTCTTCACTAATTTTTATGCACTTTTCTTTTCGTTTTCTTTTTCTTATTTTTTTTACCGCGACTTTTGTTTTTGCGATTGCCTCTTTCTTCTTCTACTATTTGGCCGACCCTAAGATTTGCCGCAAGTCGCAAATAACATCACTCCCCCAAAAGATCACAACAATTCTCTCTTTTTTTTTGGATTAACAACCATACGAATTTTCTATTTTTGGTGCGGATTAGAGGAGTTCTAACCCACGAATTTTCTTTTTTTTATTAGATGCAAAAACTAAGAACCCTAAAAGAACGATCAAGCGACGCAAAGGAAACACGAGATGCAACTAGACAAAGACTAACTAGACAATAACCAGAACTAGAAATCAGCAACTAGACACGACGATGCAACCAATGATTCAACAAGCAAAATACCGAAAAGAAAATTGCAATGGCTCAAAGGGGTTCGGTACAGATGATAGATGCAATAATTTTTTTGGGCAATTTTCTGGACTCTAGGTATGAAAAACGAATCTACTACTAGAAAATTAGAAAATCTCACCGATCAACTGAAGCTCTGATACCACTTGATGGAGGCGGGGTTCCCGATCTTTCGATGAGATTGATAAATATCGATTTTGGTGGAGGTGACTCTCACGATCCGACTACAACCGTACGACGACGCTTACGCCTTAGCAATCGTTGAACCAACTCGCGACGTTATTGATCGGCCGAAACGCGATCAACTCGACCACGAAGGCCTATTCACGCATGCAATCGAAGAACACGCAAGAACAAGGTAAAACGCAATCTGAAATTGCAAATATGGATTGAAATATTTATAAATTGGGATTCGAAGTTGTCTTGACAGTGGTCATCCGACACAATCAAGAAACAGTTTGCACAATGGCTAAACCTTAACTCAACGAAATCCCCGAAAAACTAAAGTGGTGCGGCCTCCTTATATAGGGGAGGGGGAGCCACACATCTAATAGAACCAGCGGGGTGGGACAAAATTTGCGGGTTACTGTTCACGTGAACAGTAACCACGCCCCCAAGTGGGCCGCCAGCAGATGGGCCAAGTTCAGTATGATTACAAAGCCCAAATTTGCCCAAACATGTAATATGACGTCTTCTTTTGATGATTGTGACCAGTCCAGAAGGAATTTGAAGGTGAGGCCGGATCCGTTTGAAAGAGGACGAAATAAGCTTTCAATCATGTACTCGTGGACCTCCAACGGACTCCGTATGTGAAAGTTATGCCTGTTTTAAGTTGGTGTTGTCAGGCTGATTCCGGAGGCCGAACTGGATTCCAAAACAGGTCGAGCTCGAATTGCTTGCTTGTCTTAGACCAAAAGTGACATGGTGTTGCACATATATATATATTTCATCATTAGGTAGCATCATATAGTTCATATAATATAAAGACAATCCTAAAAACAAGCTCACCTGATAATTTAAGTGAAGCGTACGAGCTATTATACTTGGAACAGTAAGCATAGTAAATATAGTTATATCCATAGGGGTCATGTCCTCATCATGGATCCGTTTGAAAGAGGACGAAATAAGCTTTCAATCATGTACTCGTGGACCTCCAACGGACTCCGTATGTGAAAGTTATGCCTGTTTTAAGTTGGTGTTGTCGCTGATTCCGGAGGCCGAACTGGATTCCAAAGCAGTCGAGCTCGAATTGCTTGCTTGTCTTAGACCAAAAGTGACATGGTGTTGCACATATATATATATTTCATCATTAGGTAGCATCATATAGTTCATATAATATAAAGACACTCCTAAAAACAAGCTCACTGATAATTTAAGTGAAGCGCATTTAGCTATTATACTTGGAACAAGAAGCATAGTAAATATAGTTATATCCATAGGGTCATGTCCTCATCATCCTCCCTTTCTTGAAAACAAAGCCGTCCTCGCTTTTGATAAGTGAAAATAGGGTAACAAAGAAGCCAAAGTGTATGCATGGTATATGTATATGTCATTTGTTTTAACGGTTCTTCGTTGTTGCACAATTAATGTTAGAAGACAACGACCATAAAAATCATTGTATTATTAACCCAAGAGTAATCATATATGTGAATGATCAAAACAAAAGTTCTCACACAACAATTATTGCAACTAGTTTGCAAATGTAAGTGAAGTGTTTATGCAATTCAAATCTCTGAAATTGTAAACTTGGGGTTAGCACATATGGGCAAATCTACAACTTTTGGAATCATACAAAATTCATCCATATAATCGATTTCAATCGAGCAATAGCAAATTCATCTAGCAATGGTAAAAGATTTGTAAGTTCTTCCATAATTCAACATCTTTATTCAGATTGTCCACACTAGATGGTGTAATAAAGGTGAACACATAGGCATAGGATGAGCACTAAATTTTATTTTACTCTTATATTGAACAAGATTCAGACACAAGAATTGTTGTTTAAAACGAAAGCTTTAATTTATCCATGTAATCACAAGTTATACATATTCGATAAACAATAAATTGATTGTCTACACCATAATCTCAATCAAATAAAACTTATACCTAGGGGTGTAGGCACTAGACAAGCATTTTGAACATACAATTTAAACTTTCTCCATAGCATGTGACAATTTCATAGGTGAATCCAACATAATGTAACACAAAGAATTAGCAGAGAAATTCTAGTCAAAACTTCTTTATGTCTAACCAATTTCACATGATCATTATATGAGATTAACGATCACATAAATCACTCAAAACAGCAGGCAATTCAATTATTTCATCACATGGTGCAATCAAATCAATGCAGTCTGATTCTCTACTTGAAATATGTGCATATCGAATTATTTTCCACTAATTTTTGCTCTAAAATAGCATGATACGGGACAAATGTAGTTCTTCAAAATCATACTCACCTTGGTGATGATAGCACCATGATCGCTACCTTTTGGCTCTCCTCGATGATGAACCCTCAACTCTTCATCTTCGCTTCACAACCAATGGTAGTTGTTGGTCGCAGACCAACTCATTCTCCGCCAAGTCATGGATTCTCAATGGAACGTGGCTTGACCTTGAATTGCAGAACAAACAATTGATCGCCTAGTCCTCTCTCAAAGTCCTCGCATGAACTCGGGGTCGAAAGAACAAGCAATAGCTATGTTTCAATCTTATGAATAAACTGGTCTCATGGATACAAGGGAGGGCAAGGGTATTTAAGGCGCCTCCACGACTCACGCACGGCCTAGGGCCGGCCACACATGCCGAATCAAACTCTAACTCGGCTAAGACCTAAAAACACACAAAAAGGAAAACCTAACTTAAGTCCGTCACATTGTTTCGGCCATAGCGGCGCGGCCGTGAGTCTTCTGAAGCTGGAGCGAAAACCATTGTGTGGGCCTTGGAATAAGCTTTCAAACAAGTCCAAGAACACCCCAATCGGACTCCGTATGCAAAAATTATGACCTTTTTATTACAGCCCTGTTGGGATGTGCCGAACCGAATCCGAATTGAATTCTGAGTTGATTCGGAGATGAATTTCGGTTGCACTTGTGGAAGATCCGAATTGGGCTTGAATTCTTGGGCTTTTCTCCCCTTGGTTGACCCACGTGAGCTTCTCCTCCATTGCTTTGACTCGGCCTCCTCTTGGTTCCAAAGGCTTCACAATGTTCAAACCTGAGAATGCACAAAACATTTGCATGAGGTAATACCCAATTCTCATCAATGACAATAGAAGATTCATTAAGAAACAAAAGCACCTGTTGATTTAGAAGTTTAGCTCTTGCTCTCGTCAGTGGACCAATATGCACTTCTGTACTTGAATTATTTGTAGCGTCACGTATGGCGTCCACCTCAGTATGTGTATGACCACCAATAGGGAAAGATGTATAAGTGTTAGGGATGCCCTCATCAAGACCCCTCCTCCTGCTGAGCCCTGGAGCGGGTGCTTGGCCCTGCCATCTTGTCGTGACAATGGTGGTTAGGAAAAAGGACCAAAGTTGCGCTTGCAAAGGTGTAGATTAAAATCTGGACAGCAAGCACGCCACTCTCATTTAAGCATGCATAAAGTTATAAAAATGCATAAAACTTAACACCAAATAGGTGTACAAAGATCCATAAATTCAAATCATAGTTTTTTGGTGCAATTACATCCATAAGGGCCCATAGGCGAATGGTAACCGCTCGAAACAAAAGTTCTTGCAAGAAAACAGCAATAGTTCAAATACTACCAACCTATTACATAAACTAGAGATACATGGTCGCGAAACACATGTCCGGACAGCGAGCTCACTACTCCAACACCTAAATATTGTTTCGGTTGAAGTTCACCGGAAACTCATCAAGGAGGTGATATCCAGGCGATCCCGTGTCCTCGGAGTCCTCAGGATTGGTGAGACGTAAAGGTGATCCTTGCTCTGTCACATGGCCTCCAGCAGGCTCCGGCCTATGAGTACGTGCAAAACCCACTGATATGCGGACCTGGCATCTCGCCCATAGTTGGGTACCCATCCTCTCACTTCAGGAAGACAGTACACCGGTGGTGCTGAAGCATACGGGGAGATCTCATTTGCGTCGTATACCACATGACGGTCAATGATCCCCATGCTGTACATGAGTTGTAGGTGCTCCTGGGCCACCACGAGACGTTGATGAGTCTCGTACAACTCATGCATAGCGCACCTATGGATTTGGTCCATGATATGAACCAATCTTGCTAACTGCCTAACTTGGGGATCTTCCCCGAAATGGATCCGGGCAAAGGTGTCCACCTCCGTGCCACGCTCTCACATAGGAAAATGGTCGTATGACGGTTGGGACAACTCTGTCAAGTCATGACGAAGGTGGCTCATGGCCACACGAGCCACTTCCTGTAAAGCCATGGCCTCGGAAGTGCCACGTGCCTAGAAACAATACGGAATGCTCCCCGAGACTTGTCTTGCGGTGATATTGATACGGCCAGGTATTCCTCCATGCTTGGTCCTCTGTCGCGGCGGTCGGCTAGTATGTGAAGTTAGCTCTCCACATCATATCTCAAAGAAGCGCCGGGTATCCATCCACATCCTCAGCTAGAGTTTCTTTGACAAGATATTGGCGATTCATCTAAAGGCAAGGACAACAAGGTAAGTGATCTTTGCAAATTAAAACAAGAATAAGGTGAGAAAAGATACTAAGATGGATGAGGAATAAAAGATATTCCTAACTTAACTTTCTGAAAGTAATTTGATAATTTGAAAATAATTTTGACCAAGGACTTTCTAAACTTAACGCCCATGCTATCTCTAACCTACAGTCAGTATGGCTCCGATACCAACGCTGTGAGGACCCCCGGGTTAAATCCGTAAGACCGAGTCTAAGCAAGGCCTTATGGACATAACTCTGGGCCTCAAGTAAATGAATTCTAAGTTAACTTCATCTAAGTGAGAAAACTTGACTGAAACTAGAGCCCTCGTGATCATGTGTACTGCTCCTCTGCAAGTACTACATGATGATCGGTTCTCTAAATAATCAAAGACCACACTTAGTGAGTTAAAATGGAATTAATGAACAACGAGCATGAGGTCATGTTGGCTCCCAGGATCAGCGACCAACGTACCCAAACTCACATACAACATTGATCACATCCATACAACATTCATACATTCATAGTTCAAAAGACATACATCAATAATAGTCAAGTCTACAACTATTACAAGTGGCCGACCGACCAAATTCAAATAAGATCATAAAGTAGCAGCGGAAGCAAGTAAATAGACCAAAAGTCAAGCAAAGGTATGCCCATAACCCATCGGCAACCGACTGGGAGTTAAATGATAGCACTACTCGTTAGCGTCGCCTAAATCGGCGCTAACGAGCACGTCAGGCTCGACGTCTTCCTCACCTGAAAGGCAGTAGACAAACTGGCTGAGTACAAGGTACTCGCAAGTCTTACACAAATTAAAAATATTTATGCTAGGGGTTATCCAAAGGATGGCATTAGTGGCTTAGTTTTGCAGAAAATGCAACATCTTATATCTCTAGACCATCTAGTTTGCAAAAGCCATTTTGTAAACCATTGTTTAAGAAAAGAATTTCACAAGACATAGATAGTTATATAGATCAAGCCATACCAAAGTGGCTGCCCACTTTGATAAACTAAAGTACATGAACATCCCCATTCATGCTGAACCAAGTTATAACCAAGTCAACTTTTAATTTAAACTCTATGCGATGACTCATCAAAAAACCAAGTGTTGTCCATAACCGTGGACACGGCTATTCGAATAGATTAAACTCTGCAGAGGTGTACTACTTTACCCACATGACACGACTAGCCCGTAAGCCCCCGGATGCCTCCAGTTAATAACACACTTCCTTTGGTATGCCGGCCGGGGAGAATCGAGATACGATCATTTTCTGCAAGAAAATCCTATTGAGATAGACCATCTGTACGAGATAACTCCCAACTTAGACATAAGCATATAGCAAATGTTAAGCTGGCACGCACGTTGCATTGGAGGGGCCAGTGTAAGGTAGTTAGTATGTTTTGTGAGCAACGTAGGTAATCGTGGTCATTATTTACAGTATATATTACACTGGGTTCCTAAGGAACATAGGGATTTTACGGTCTCTATGTCCTTGCACTACCTGCGGTCTAACCCAATAAAACCTTCTCCTTACTTAACCGGACGGCACCCATATACCGCATGTGATAGCACGCACGTTACATGGACTGAAAGTTCAACGCTCGGTCCTTAAGGGGTCCGGACAAGACCACCACATACCCAAAACTCATGCATAACAACACCCACACTTACGACCAGTTGTCCAGACCTAAAACCATTTAACATAACCAAAGTTTGAACTAACAACCAGATATAACAATCTGGACAAAAGAAAATTAAGAGTTGTTATGTGTTTCCCACAATTGACGAGCTATTCGTGCAAATTGATCTATTGCATTATCTAGACCCGCAATGGCTAAGCATTCACACACAACAACTATATCATCACAAGCATCTATCTTAGGCATATGTGTATGGGAGATATCAAGGATAACCAGCGTAACAGCCCCAGTTTTAAGGAACAGTAATAAGATGTTTTTGAACAGTAATGAGATGTTGTTCATAACATCACTGTTCATGTTTGAAATTGGGAAGTGTTGTTACAATCTTAAACCTTCCTTTTTAGTCAAAATCCAAATCTTGATTTTGAGAAAAATATTTGTCTTTAAAGAAACCTACTCGGTTTAAGTGAATTAAGTATGTATTTCAAAAGGTGAAATAGTGGTTTTCAAAATTTAATTAGGGAATATATCATCCCAATGGCTTTTTTTTGCAAAATTTCATATTTTTATAAATTCATTTAATATTTTTAGAGCCCCAGTCAAACTTCTAGAGCTTTAAAAGGAGTTGGTTAACTCTCTCAGTCAAACCTAACCACTGGGCACTGTAGCGACCGAGTCTAAGTGCCTAGGCTCCAAATTGTTCAATCGGGTCGCACCCAACACGTTCGGGCACGTGCCCAAACCTCCGGTGCTTGCGAGCCGTTGATCCCCAAGCGAACGGGCCAGATTGTAGAGTCGTGCTGGTCCTCCACGTACGCGAAGCAATTTCCACCATCGGATCTCCATCCAACGGCATCCAATCTTGATTCAAAATCCTATCGTGCCTCTAAACCTCAGCCGTTAGATCTCAGCGAACGGTCATGATTCATTGGGACATTCGGACCATCCCAACAAGCCACACACTCATGGCCATTAGATCTAAATCGTGCGGTGCATCATTTTCGGGATAAGCCACCCTTAAATGGTAAACACTAAAATGCACCTGAGCCGTTGGATCCTCAATAAACGGGCCAGATCTAGTGGGCCGTTTGGGTCACCCAAAAGCCCCATCCAATTTCCACCATTGGATCTAAATCGGGCGATCAAGAGTGGCTGTAACATTCGGACCACCGAGCCTCAACTCAATCTCGACCGTCAATCTTAGATTCAACCGCGCCCTCCTTTTTGAGTTTGAACTCCAAGGCGCGCAAATACTCCAGCCGTTGGATTTTAATCCTACGGTGTCCCTTTGAATCTCATGGATTCAAGTCCTTATCCTCACCTGATCGTTGGATTTTAATCGTAGGGTCTATAGAGGCGGTGACATTCGGACCGCCGAATCTCCCTTCAATCTTGACCGTTGAAAACAGATCTAACGGTGCTGTGTCACCTCATTTAAAATAAAGTGGCGCGTACTTTTTGGAGCCACCGTTGGATTCAAATCCAACGCTCCTCCTTGAAAGTAGCAATTGGACCTCCAATTGTTCCTTTGAATCTCAACCGTTCATTTAAGATCGCACGGCCCACATTGAAAGATACCGGTTAAGACTTCTTAATATGTATCAAAATCTCAGCCGCCCATTTCTAATCGGATGGTCGTTATTCTTTTGAGCATTGTGAAGGCGTGCGTTGCCGCGGCTGACAGCGGGACCCTCTCGTCAGTGAGATCTCTCTCTTCCTCCTCGCACCTATGCGCCGCCGCCGACTTCGTTGCCGGAGAGGTGGTGTTACGCCGCGATTTTGGCAAATCTTCCTTTGACACCTAGCACCATATTTCCACCGCATCAACTCTAGATGCTTCCCGTTTGCTCTGGAGGTTTACACTCTATATAAACCCTAGCTTTTTGCTCTCTGCCATTGTTGACCAAGAGAGCTTCCAACTTTTTCATCCTTTCCCGTGAAACTTTCTTGCTCTCACTTCTTGTTCATCTCTATCTATGCTTAACTCATTTTTTAATGAGAGTTTCGGGCATCATTTGTAGATGGAGCCTGTGATATTGCTCTCTGTTGAACCAAGCCGATTGGAAGCTCCACCGTTGTGATTTCTTGTTTCGGTGAAGTATGCTCCAATCCTTCCTGTCCAGATCATCTATTGTAATCCACATGACTCAAGCTTTCCATTACTTTCGTTTTTTGTTAAACAAGAAAATTGGAATTTACATCTTCACTGTTGTCGGCCGAAAACTTAACTTTATCTTCTCCAACTCCAGCTGGTAAGCTTAGACCTTAATTCTTCTCATCTTAAGTACCCTAAGGACCTCAGTAGCTCACATGAACCATTCACTTGTGCATGTGATGCTCAATCCTTGCTATAACCGAAATGTTACTTTTTATAACTTTTCGGTCTTTCATATCGTTTAGAGTTTAAATCTATTCTAATTCAACTTCTCAGTGTAGGGAGTTATCTACTAAACCCTAGTATCATAAGCAACACTTCTTGGGACTCATGGTGCCCCCAATTCAGTTAATTAACAAAATCCCATTTTCTGTTACTGTTTTCGGGCAGATCGACAAGAGTGTTAACCTTGTTCTTTCTGTTAATCTTGATTGATCAGAATTAACAGAGTCCAATCTAGGTGATAGCCTTACTGAAAGGATAGTAGTAGCTTATGTTAAGATTCTTGCTTGTGAGTGCATCACAATTTGGTAATAAGGTATTTGGTGATGCCTCTGTCTTGTTGTCGGCCAAACCGACAAGGCTTTAGCAAGGTCTCTCTCTGAAGGTGGGTATTAGCATAGGTTGGTTTAGGGTATTATCTATTCTAAATATCAGCCTTAACTCCAAGTTAGATCTTTTGCTTAGAGTCTTTCCAAAACAGCTAAAATCTGCAAACTCATGCCTTTTGTTTATTCTTGTCGGTCAAACCTAGCGATGCACAAACAGGACTTCACCTTCGAATTCTTGCCAATTAAGTGCTTATTTAGCTACAACTTAAATAAAAATATTATTTTTCCATAATCTGTGCTATTTTCAGCTTTTCAAAAAACTATAACTATAACTTTGTCCCTTTATGTTAATTCTTGTTGGTTAATGCTAACTAGGGTTATTCTAGGTTACTATTTCTTTCTTAAGGTTAGTTTTAGCTTCAGCCGACATCTTTTGCTTAGTATATTTCTAAATCAGCCTAACACTTCAATTTCTGTTCTTGCTGTTTGTTGCTAGTCAAACCGACAACATAAACAACAAGGGCTTCAATTCTTTAACTCTTGTCAATTAATGATGTTGAGTGTTAAACTTGGCTTTTAACTTTACCCAAAATGGTTATAACTCAAGTCAAAGCATTTTACTTATAGTGTATATAAATCAACAAGTTCTTTTTAACTTGTCCTGTTCCAGTTTTTGAAATATGAACTGTAGCTTTAGTTAGACAGTATCTTCTTAATTAGTATTATCAAGTGATAAGTTAGTCTTTTAGTTTTACTACTTAGTTGTAACTTAAACTAAAACATTATTTGTTCATACTATAATGCAGCAGTAAATTCTTCTTTTTGCAAACTATCTTACTTTCAGTTTTTCCAAAACCAAAAATTGTAGCCGGAAATTAAACTCTAATCTTGACAATTAATGTCAGTAGGTGTTAAATATGGGTTATTGTCCTTATATAAGTTAGATGTAGCCTAAGCATGTTGTTAAGTATGCATTAAGACATTGATCATGCATTCTCTTTTTATATTTTGTTCTCTGTCAATTCTTGCTGTTCATTGGATTTTTGTATTTTAAATTCTGGTTCTTCAAGTGGTTGAATCTTTTGTTGGGTAACCAGAACCTGAACAAGAGGTGTATTATTACCAAGGCAAACATCCTCTTTGCACCATGTTGATCCCAATTTTTGAACTGTAGATTTACAAACCACAGTGATACTGTTGCATGCTATTTCCTTAAAAATTATTGATGATCTATCCATAGATAGTTATAACCTCACAAGTGTGGCTTACCTTAAATTTTGATCATACAACTCAACTTAAGATAGTGTTGTATACTAAAATATTTACTTTTAGATCTTTTGCTTAGCCATGCAGTCCATAGAATGTTAGTGGTTGACAAGCTTATCTTGTCAAACATGGGAACAATAAATGAACTTCATTCGTTTTAATTCATGTTCAGTTTATTTAAATCAGAAATGAATTTAAATTATATTTGGCAAATCTGATTTTAAATCTGGACAAGTGGATGCTAGTGATGGTGCCTTCATGCACGAGATTTGGGAAATGTGGTTGTCTAGTCTGGATTGATTAAGGACTGAACATCGACTAGATGATTCAAGCCCCAACGTACTTCCGCACGCGGTGTATGGGCGCTGTTTGGTTAAGTAAATGGTTAATGTTATTGAGTTGGAAAACATGGGAGTAAGGACAGATGTATTGATCTCATATGACATATATGCTTAAGTCTGCGGGCCGTATCATATGTCATATGTGTTTTATATCAGTATCATGTGTTCTTAGGAGGGTGAGGCCATACATGCGTTCCATCACATGTACGTACCTTAATGGCTCCGATTGTAATCTAATATGTGCAGCTAGCACAACCTTACTTTCTGTCGATTGGGTCGGTGTTCCCGTGACAACATGTGTGCCCCGGTTAAGCAGATGCTATCAGTCGTTGTTAAGCGTGATTAGTCACACATGGGTAGTCCAACTCAATAATGTCAACTTGTTGAAAAATACCAAATCTTAGTTTCCCCGGTCGGCATAACAAAAGGAAGTGTGTCATCATTCGGAGGCATCCGAAGGCTACGGGCTGACTAAGTCGTGTGGGTAAATATGTACACCCCTGCAGGGTTAAAACTATTCGAATAGCCGTGTCCACGGTTACGGACAACGCTTGGATTTGAATAGCGCTTTGTATAGATTTTGGAAATAAAATTTTGTTGGGAATTGTTTCGGCATGAGAGGTAATCATGCAATGTTTTGTTAATGATTGTAGTCACTTTGATTATGTTACAAATTATGATTATGCCCTCATTCATTTACTGTTTTAGTCCAAATTGATTTATAAAATTGCTTTGTCAAAACTTAGCAAGTGTAGGTTAAGATGTACTGCTTTATGCCAAATTAATGCCAATATAACCTTCCTATTGCCTACCTTAAGTATGTACAAATTCTAATCCTTTGAATAGGTTCTATCAAACACTTTATTTTTAGTAGTTTGTGTAAGTCTTGCGAGTACCTTTTGTACTCAGGTGCTTTCACCACTTGTTGCAGGTGCAGATGGTTATTTATTTGAGATGCCCGTTAGCGCCAATCAGGGTGACGCTAATGAGTGCAACTATTTCTATCCTCCACGCAATAGCCTGAGGGTGATTGGGGGCCATTGGTGGTTTTTGCTGTTTATTTTAAGTTTCCGCTGCTACGTTTTATTTGTGGCCGTGGGTCACTTGAGCTTGTATAACCGAAATGTAAAAGTTTGTGTAAATTAATGTAAGTGTATACCTTGTATGTGTGATCCAATGTTGACAAAGGATATATGTGCAATAGTCATTGATCCTGGGAACTATTGCATGACATATATCTCGGAACCTGAATTTTGGATTTATACCTTATTAAATTTATGCTTCTAGTATGATTTTTAATTAAGGACCGAAATGTTCTTAATTATTAATTATGCTTTTAGTGTAATTTTTAATTCGGCATAAATCCCAATTATCTGGGTCCTTACAGCGTTAGTATCAGAGCATACGTTGCCTGTAGGTTAGAAATAGCATGGTCGTTAGCATTAGAGTTTTCTGTGAAATTATTTTTAACCTATCACAATAATTTCAGAAAAGTTTAAGTTATGAGAATCTTTTATTCCTTACCTATCTTAGCCTCTAATTCTTACCTCACTATTCATTGGACTTGTGCAAAATATTTTCCATTGCTTTTCTCTCATTTTCAAAGAGAGACATGCTAGTATTCAACCAAAAGAGCAATGGCGAAAAGACGAGAAGACGTTGCCGTACTACGATATTAGGATTAAATTAGGGACTATTAATAGATAATATCCACCCTATTTAATTTTTTTCTATCTTGTAGAAGTTATATTTTGTTGTTGATCGTTCGCCCTCTTTTGGTTCCAAATAATTGCGCATCGCCTACGGGTAGTATGTATAGCAATTATGCCGGAAAACTATGATTTGTTTATTGGATCTTATGCTGGCCTTTGTGCCTTTGCGTCTTCTTTTGGCATTAAATTTTGATGCATTTCTGCATACTAAGTTTAGTACTTCCCTTTTTCTGACAAAAATATCTTTCGCACTCAATTGAGTGTATCCTTAGTCTGTCCTCTAAACATCCGTGTGACAATAGGATGGCAGAATCTAGTAATCCTTTGAGCACTCAACCCGGGAAGACAAGAAGGGCAATCATAAAGGTCAAGGTCTATCGACGCTGTGGTGAAGAGGACACTACCTCAACCAGTGCACTACAAATTGTCCCAACTGTGACAGAGACCATCCACCAGGGAGCTGTCCGACTATTAAAGTCACTTGTTTTCTCTGCGAAGGACATGATCACTATCCCAAGGAGTGTCGTCTACACCAGATGATCACTGACTCAGTTGGACTACAACGATGAATTTTCCACGCAGCCATCCTCAAAATGACCTCTAGTCAAAAAGGTACGCAAGGGTAGCCCGGAGAGAAGCCAATAAGCCGTCGTCAACGAAACAAGAAAATTACTTGTTTTCGTTGTGGCCGTCTCGGCCATTATGCTAATAAATGTCTCGCAAGGCAGCGAGAGATGCCCCGGACTTATCAAGCTCCTACACCACCACCAGCTCCACCACAACCACTCAACTTTGTACCTAGACCTCCTAATTCTTTTGTGCAGTCAAGAATTAGTGGAAATCAGCCACCCATTATCAGCAATGTCAGGCCTGGTGTGATTTGTTTTAATTGTGGACGTCTTGGACATTTCGCTAGCCAGTGCTTTGCTAAGAAATGTGGGTTGTCTCCTGTTCAACTCTTGATGCGGGGGGTGATGAGGGCATCCCGAACACTGATACATCTTTCTCTATTGGTGGTCACGCACATAATGAGATGGACACCATAAGTGAAGCTACAAATAATACAAGTGCAGAAGTGCATGTTGGTCCATTGACTAGATCAAGAGCTAAACTTCTAAATCAACAGGTGCTTTTGTTTCTTAATGAATCTTCTATTTTCATTGATGAGAATTGGGTACTACCTCATGCAAATGTTTTGTGCATTCTCAGGTTTGAACATTGTGGAGCCTTTGGAACCGAGAGGGAGGAGAGGGAGGCCGGAGCCAAAGCAATGGAGGAGAAGCTCACGTGGGTCAACAAAGAGGAGAAAGGCCCAAGAATTCTAGCCCAATTCGGATCCTCCACAAGACTAACCGAAATTCATCTCGGAAACTCAGAATTCAATTCGGATTCGGTTCGGGACAGCCCAACAGGGCTGTAATAAAAAGGCCATAACTTTTGCATACGGAGTCCGATTGGGGTGTTCTTGGACTTGTTTGAAAGTTTATTCCAAAGCCCACACAATGGGTATGGCCCCAACTTCAGAAGACGTACGGTCGCACCGCTATGACCGAAACAATGTGACGGATTTAAGTTAGGTTTTCCTTTTTGTGTGTTTTTTTGGGTCTTAGCCGAATTAGAGTTTGATTCAGCGTGTGTAGCCGGCCCTAAGCCGTGCGTGAGTCGTGGAGGGCGCCTTAAGTACCCTTGCCCCTCCTTTGTATCCATTAGACCGGTTTATGCATAAGATTGAAACATAGCTATTGCTTGTTCTTTCGACACCAAAGTTCATGCGAGGACTTTGAGAGAGAATTAGGTGATCCATTGTTTTGTTCTGCAATCCAGGGTCAAGCCGTTGTTCCATTGGGAATTGGGGACTTGGCGTTCGTCGTTCGTGGTCTCATGACGAACAACTACCCGGTGTGTTTTGGGCGTATTCCGAAGAGTTGAGGGTTCGTGCATTGGCTCGAGTGTTCAGCTAGCGACATCGTCTACTTCGCATCAACTATCCACGGTTCCTCACTGAGAAGATCGGGCCTCCCCCGTATCACGGGGGATGCCCGATCTTCACGGAGGAGAAAATGCGAGGTAATGATAACTAGCGCCACCTGAGGGAGACGATGTAGACCACCGACTCCAACCAACAGCACTCTTCGGTAACTATCTGCGAGCAGCCAAGATAACAATGCAACCCGACGATTCTTGAGGCCAACCACTGCCTATGCAATGACCTGCAACAAGTATTCGCCTAACCACACTCTAAGTTCCCAATCCACACAACCACGCACGAAGTTGGAAGCACAGAAAGGTTGCCGTCGAACGACCGCTTTTGCAATCTCACTAGGAAAATTACAAGAGCAAAGGAAGAGAGAATTCTCAAGTTTTGGTAGCACTTGGCTAGCCTATTCTGAAATCATATTGCCAAAAGTTGTTCTTTGGAGAAAGGGTGAAGGGGGTATTTATACTAGGAACAACCCTCCTAGCTAGGTGTGAACACACTCCAAAATGGGATCCATTTTCGTGTGACTTATGGGTTCCCTAGGCTTGGAGAAGGAGTAATTTCGTGTGGCCTCGCGCAGGAGTTATTGCCATGGACAGCTAGTCTTGAAACTTGCATATCTTTTGACTCAAGCCTCCAAATGATGCACCATTTGTTGTGCTGGAAAAAGGACTTAATTTCCTATCCATTCCTGCTTCCCATGCATGCTGAACACGCCCATATTTATGTGGGTTTAGGTGGGAAGTTGGTAGACAAGTCGAGGTCTGCGCATGCAACGTTTGATGGCCCAAACAGCTTGCTAGTGTTCTTGATGTCCAGCTCAGCCTTCTTCATGTCCAACTGGTCATAGGTGGATGTTCTCAAGCAATGTACTCCGATAGCTATGTCCAACATCTCAAAAGTCTTCTCACGGCCAAAGTGGCCCATCAAGCCTCCTGCATGTGATTCCTGCAATAACAAGGGCCTAACCGAAGAATCTGGAACACACAGTTTGTTAGCCCTAAAAAGAAAACCATCATGCTCATGATACTTCTCCCATCCTTTCCCATCGCGGCATTTCTCATATGGTTCTGAAAAGTTATGATCAGCACCATACAAATCTTTTAAACTCTCAAGTCCTGGCACTTTTACTTCTAATTGATTCAATAAAGCATGTCTACGGGACAAAGCATCAGCAACCATATTTTCTTTTCCTTTCTTATATTTCACAACATATGGAAAAGTTTCAATGAATTCTACCCATTTAGCATGCCTTCTATTCAGTTTAGCTTGGCCTTTCAGATGTTTCAAAGCTTCATGATCAGAACGTACAACAAATTCTTTAGGCCATAAGTAATGTTGCCATGTTTGAAGCACTCGAACTAAAGCATAAAATTCTTTATCATAAACAGAATAATTCAATTGTGCACCACTCAATTTTTCACTAAAATATGCTACTGGTTTAGTTTCTTGCATTAAGACACCACCAATGCCTATTCCACTAGCATCACATTCTATCTCAAAAGTTTTGGTGAAATCAGGTAAGACCAACAAAGGGGCTTCAGTTAATCGTTTCTTGACTTCAAGGAAAGCTTTTTCTTATGGCACATCCCATTTAAAAACAACTCCTTTCTTTGTCAATTCATTTAATGGGGCAGCAATGGTACCGAAATCCTTTACAAATCTTCTGTAGAAACCAGCAAGTCCGTGAAAGCTTCTCACCTGACTTACATTGATAGGAGTGGGCCATTTCTTGATTGCTTCCACCTTTGATTCATCAACTTCAATGCCTTGCCCTGAAACAACATAACCAAGAAAAACAACCGTTGTTTGTGCAGAATGAGCACTTTTTAATGTTAGCATATAGTTTTTTCCTTCCTAAGAACATTCAACACTTGTTTGATATGATCAATATGCTCCACTATGGATCTGCTATAGATTTGGATGTCATCAAAATACACAACAACGAATTTGCCGATGTATGCTCTCAAAACATGGTTCATTAATCTCATGAAAGTACTAGGTGTGTTAGTTAACCCAAAAGGCATGACTAACCATTCATACAACCCAAATTTTGTTTTGAAAGCAGTTTTCCATTCATCACCTTCTTTCATTCTAATTTGATGATATCCACTTTTTAAATCAATTTTAGAGAAAACAACAGAGCCACTCAGTTCATCTAGCATATCATCTAATCTAGGAATAGTATGACGATATCTAATAGTTATATTATTAATGGCTCTACAATCAACACACATTCGCCAAGTTCCATCTTTCTTAGGTACTAAAATCACAGGTACTGCGCAAGGACTTAAGCTTTCACGAACATAACCTTTATCTAAAAAGCTCTTGTACCTGCCTTTGTATCTCCTTTGTTTCTTCATGGTTGGTGCGGTAGGGTGGCCGGTTTGGAAGTGAAGCTCCTGGAATGAGGTCAATTTGATGTTCAATGCCATGCAACGGAGGTAGACCAGCTGGAACCTCCTCCAGAAAGACATCCTTGTATTCCTGCAAGACATGAGAAATAGCAATAGGAAGACAAGTTAAGTCATTAGTTAAAACCATATCATCCTTATACATGAGCACAAAGATCACTTGATCTGGGTTTTGCCTCACATCTCTCAATTCTGATTTTGTGGCTAACATGACTAAATTCTCTCCCTCTCTTTTATTTTTATCTCGCATGTTTGGCTTGTGGCGCTCATTCACTGATTTGTGGATGTCACTCAAATTCTTTTTCTCTCTCTCTTTCTCACTTCCTATTTTTACTTCAGAAACCTTTTGCATGTGCTCAACCATGATTTGTTGCGGTGTCATGGGTCTAAGCACCAAATCCTTTCCTTTCCACTTGATGGTGTATTGGTTGGTTCTGCCACAATGTTGAGCTGAAAGATCATATTGCCATGGTCTTCCCAACAACAAGTGACACACCTTCATGGGCACAACATCACACTCAACTGTGTCGGTGTAATCACCAATCTTGAACTGAACCTTCACCATGTGTGTAATTTTCATTTCACCACAATCACTCAACCATTGTACGTGATATGGGTGGGGATGTTGCAGCAGCTTGAGCCCAAGTTTTTCACACATCTCTCTACTTGCAAGATTATGGCAGCTTCCTCCATCAACTATGACTTTGCATACCTTTTCCTGGACTCTAGCTCTTGTTTGGAAAAGATTGTGCCGCTGACTATTCTCAGCTTCCTTGATCTGCACGCTTAGTACCTTGGTGACAACAAGTGAAGCACCTTGTTCAAAGTCGCAATAGGTTTGCTTTTCTCGTTCTGAAGCATTATCATCTGCATTTCTTCTAGATCACTAGCTAATTCGTACTCTCCTTCTTCCGTGACCAGCATGGTACGGTTGTTGGGGCACTCCTTCATCATGTGACCACGTCCCTCACACTTAAAGCACACAATATCACTACTCTTGCCTGTAGATCCGATGGAAGAAGTTGCAGATGCTGCAGGTTTACTCTTCTCTCTAGAAGCTGAAAACTCATTTCCACTTGTGGCTGCATGAGCATTGGAACGGCTGCCACCACTAGAATTGGTTGTGATGCCTCGGCCAACATTGAATTGGGGGACAAACTTGCCTCCACTTGCTGTAGCTCGAGTACTGAAAGTGGTAGACCTGTTTTGCTTGGAGTCTTCTTGCACTTGGCGTTCAGCCTTGGAAGATAAATGCACCAACTCTATAACATTACGGTAAGGCTGCAAATCAACAATTCGCTTTACATTAGGATTTAATCCATACAAAAACCGTGCCATGGATTGCTCCTTATCTTAATGTATGTTGGCTCTGATCATTGCCTTCTCCATCTCCTTGTGATACTCCTCAACGGACTGTTTACCTTGCCTCAAATTCTGGAGCTTATCAAAGAGATCTCTTTTATAATGCTTTGGGATAAATCTTGCTCTCATTTCTCTTTTCATTTCAGCCCAAGTAGCAATAATAGGTTCTCCTTCTTCTTCTCGCTGATTCTGAACTTGTTCCCACCGGATTAGAGCATAATCTTCAAACTCAAGAGATGCCATTGCTAACTTCTTTTCTTCAGAGTAGTTGTGTATGCGAAATATCTTGTCAACCTTTAACTCCCACATGAGATAAGCTTCTGGATCAGATCCACCATCAAACTTTGGCATGGTAAATTTTAACCTACCAAACCTCTCCTCCTCGTGCCGCTCACGACCATAGTTTTCTCATCGACGAAACCCATCATTTCTGTGCAGCCCATGTTCTTCTTCATCATATCCTTCATTAATATCAGCATGGTTGATATTTTCTCTTCCACGGCCTCTTCCGTGACCACGACCAGCAGTGGCGCCATCATCATTCCGACGACCAGCAGCATCACCTCCATTCCCACGACCAGGAGTAGGAGGTCGAGCGGCATAGGCAGCAGCTCGGTTTATTCGTTCTTGAGCAATACGAGCAGCAACTTCCTCATCCGTTTCATCGAGCTCTTCATCTTGTACACTTGCATCTCCAGAGGCTTGATGTAACTCTCGGACAATTTCAACTACAAGATCACTTCGCATTACCGTGAGGTTTTGGGTCAGCTGCTGATTGACATTGCCCATAAGTTGCTGGAGGTCTTCGAACAGCTTGTCTTGCTTTTCTTCAACTGGTTCAAGACTTTCTCTGAATTCTCGACGAAGATGATCACGCAAGGCGTTGAGGTGGAACCTTGTGATGGGTTGATTTGGTTGCCCAACACCCTCAACATCGTAGTCATCTCCGTCACCTACCATGATTAGTTGTACAAATCTCTATATTATAGACTAGTTACATGCCCGTGCATTGCTACGGAATATCCAACAGACAAACATATTGTATTAAGAATCAGAATAGCATAGCGATATGCTAAATGATTGATTGATTATACCCATCACCAAAACAATTGCATTATAGAAAGGAATCGAGCAAATGCAAATGCAAACACAAACGAACACTAACGGTAGTACATATCTGATCTATAAATGGCATATGCTTCTACCTTCAGCAATGGGTTCAGACTTTCCAGTCACTCTTAAGTCTAAATATAATTCAAGTACAAAAATTGCATAAGCACCTAAGTGCACATTTGACACTAAACAAATTTATCCGTTCGTAATCTAAAGAGATGATTTACGTGCCCATACTAACTCTTTGTTTTTTTTAAATAAGTACTTGCAGTTTTTTATACATCTCCACTACCAAATACTACAAAACCTTTCAACTCGCAATGAAATGGAAGTCGAACAAATAGTTTAGTTCCAACAATCAAATGGATAACCAAACTGCAAATACTCTTTAGCATTGCCAAAAGTGCAAGAAAAATTGCACTTCCACAAAACTATATTTTGATATTTCGCGTGAATGCCAATTACAAGATATCTTTCAATTGAAAATTTTGCGCTGTCGACTTTGTTTCTCTGTAAGTATAGAAGAAAAACTATCTATTTTTGTCATTTATGGTGTATTACCCCTACAAGGGGCCTATCGAATGGGAACTCGCAATATTTGACGTCAACAGAGCTTATCTTCTATCATCCCACCCGGGCTAGAAATAGAAAGAAAAGGTACTTTTGTACATTAGAATGTTGTCAAAATAACAATGCTAGTAAACAAAAAAAAGGTAAATTTGCCTTACCTGAAAGAGTAAATTTGCCTTAACATGTGGGTCATGAAGGTGGTGCCGATCAATCGCATATGGCACCTTTCCACAGAGTGTTCGATTCAAGTTATCCTGAACTCGCAAAGAGCATGTATGCAACAAAAGATCACATTAACAATAATCAAGTTCAGGGCCTACTAAGATCGCAATGTTTTTATGAACTGATCAGACGACAACTTCTTTCCTTCCAAATACGACATTGATCTCATAAGTTGGTAAATGCCTTGAAGGAAAGAAAATAAAATAAATCAAAGGAATAATTCTGCCTATTTTTTTATTACCATGTCCAAGGACTGATAGGGTTTGTCTAAGTAACCGAATTAGTTTGAAAATGACCTATTCAATTATTTCATGAACAAAAATGGAGGAATGCTTGGTTTTCTAAAAGAATAGGTAATAGGAAAATCACCTCGTTGTGGTGTACAGAAGTTCATCAAATTCTGCAAAGACCCGACAATATGTGCAAAAAGGCCTAGAAAGTAATCCAAGTTATTAATTATCTAGCCATCCCAAATCCACTGGCACTACAAGCAGGGTGAAATAATGAAACTGGGAGGACATAAGGCAGCAATTTTACTTACTTCCAATGATGTGTTGAGACCAATATTTGACCTGAACATTGAGACTATAAGGTAACTAACGTAATATTGTGATGCTATTTTCCCCAAAATCAAGTACTTCACAGAATGGTCATCTACTTTTATGCATCCACTGTCCTCAAGATCTTCAAATGTGGTTTCCACTAACCTGTTTATAAAAAATGGGAGAGAATGTATCATGGGATGTTAAAGCTAGTGGCAGATCTAAGCTAAATGAAGTCCTCATTTCCCACCTCGAGAGGTAAGAATTCAAGGTATATGTTTCAGTATGTTCCAATCCATAGTAAGCTGGATTAACAACCTGCCATGTAGCAATCAAATCTTGGTGAAGAACAAAACAGAGATTTGCAACAGATGTGTATAGCCACATCGAATTATGTAAAGGATGTAAATTTAGCACTCGTGAAAGTTGCTGAATAAAATTCTTAATTCCTTTTCAGACAAACACTTTAAAGAGCCACATTTTAATCAGTATGATAATAAGACAGCTCTATACACCTCTACATCAATCGTCAAGTATTATTTGTATGATGTAATGGTCCTGGTTTCAACCTTAGATAATCGGGACAGGTACAACCCAAAAATAGTCAACATGAGAGAATGAAAAAGAATCGAAGCGTCAAAAATCATCCATCCAAAACTTTTGCTAGTTGAGTGTAAGTTGCGAGAACATAAAGCGGAGTATAGAAAGGATTGTACAAGATAAATACCAGTTTATGGTATCCAAGTGAGATAAATAATTGCCTCCTCTTTATTACTGATTGTCACGAAACAATCTCTGCATTAATGTGATCATGCAAGTGCTCCTCGGACTATCAAGGACAAAGAACCTCCTTTTCCATTCACCTCTCAAATTTGAAGACCTTGCTTGTAGCAAGAACCTGTAAAGAAGAATACACAATGTGTTAAAACAAACAGCCTTTGTTAGCTTGAAAATGAAGGAGAAAGGCAGCTATGTGAATAATTGGAGAATTCAGAACCAAGAGTGCTGCATTGTACTTCTGTAATCATAAACACAAGCATAAAGACCTGAGTAGGTGATTCCCACTCAGCAAGACCAAGGATAATATCTTGAAGGTGAATAGACATTCAGATGCAAGGAAAATCGATGGTGCATCGGTGGCGAAAAATATTGGTGTATCCAAGCTGCAGCGTGAGCTTCTTTGGAGCGAGCTCATCCACCGGATTCCTCTACACATTCTAGTCCTCCAGATTGATCTCCAGCCCTCTCTAAGTCCTCTAGCAAAGCAAGACTCCCACCAAGAGAATGACCAGTGAATTGCAATGCTGTAGATTTACCGCAACTTCTCAGGTGAGATTTGACATATGGTACCATTGGTGATATATTCCCTTGGTGGCTTCATATATTCCCCTGTGAACGAGCACATCGAGTCCCTGGGACACGTCGCAAATGTCCAAGAATCCACGGCCCTTCTTGTAAATAAGCTCCTTCACATTCTTCAAATTCGGGGACCTATTGTTATTGTTACACAACAGTAAACAAAATTTCAACACCACAAACTGCAAATTAACAAAACGATGAATCACGTTTTTTTTTAATGAAAAAAACACTGCAATAGAGAAGAATGTTTGCATTCAGTTACCCATAAGTGACAAACGGTTCTACAACAAGAAGCGTCTTCAGAGTTCCCTCAGTGGCCTTCAGCAACACGCCGTCGGGGCGTCACCGCAGCTTCTTCAAAATCTTTCTGATGTACGGATGCAAGTCGATAGTGCTACAATTACACACACCAAACCATGTTAGTAATTGTCAAACACCATCACCAGGCAGAGAACAACCTCAGCCATGATCTACCCCATGGTTACGCATACGCCTTCCGGTACCTCATCAAGATCTCATCCTCCGAGTACTTCACTCCATACTTTTCACGATTGTTCTGTACACCTAAACACACATTTAGAACAAGCCACATCAAAACACATGCATATCCCATCATCCCTAAAAAGGGAACTTTTCTTCGTAACTCATTTTGCATGGAAGAAATCCACCCAAAGGCAGACCTGATGAGCACAAATAAATATCTCCATGTCCACGCAACCCAAATCTATGTATATATTCGAACAGAACAGCTCCAGATCAAATCGACCCCAATCACACCTTGTCAATGAAAACTTTTAAGTACCAATTACTTGCTCTATGAAATCAAAGACAACTCTGATACGGCTAGAATTATACTGGTAACACTTTACAGAAGAACTCCATTCAAATGAGAACCAGACCAGTATTCCATTCAAATGAGAACATTTATCTAACCAAAAGCTTTCTAAGTACAAAAGTTGATGAGGGCATCCCTAACACTTATACATCTTTCCCTATTGGTGGTCATACACATACTGAGGTGGACGCCATACGTGACGCTACAAATAATTCAAGTACAGAAGTGCATATTGGTCCACTGACGAGAGCAAGAGCTAAACTTCTAAATCAACAGGTGCTTTTGTTTCTTAATGAATCTTCTATTGTCATTGATGAGAATTGGGTATTACCTCATGCAAATGTTTTGTGCATTCTCAGGTTTGAACATTGTGAAGCCTTTGGAACCAAGAGGGAGGCCGGAGTCAAAGCAATGGAGGAGAAGCTCACGTGGGTCAACCAAGGGGAGAAAAGCCCAAGAATTCAAGCCCAATTCGGATCTTCCACAAGTGCAACCGAAATTCATCTCGGAATCAACTCAGAATTCAATTCGGATTCGGTTCGGGACAGCCCAACAGGGCTGTAATAAAATGCCATAACTTTTGCATACGAGTCCGATTGGGGTGTTCTTGGACTTGTTTGAAAGCTTATTCCATGGCCCACACAATGGTTTTGGCCCCAGCTTCAGAAGACTTACGGTCGCGCCGCTATGGCCGAAACAATGTGACGGACTTAAGTTAGGTTTTCCTTTTTGTGTGTTTTTAGGTCTTAGCCGAGTTAGAGTTTGATTCGGCATGTGTGGCGGCCCTAGGCCGTGCGTGAGTCGTGAGAGCGCCTTAAATACCCTTGCCCTCCCTTGTATCCATTAGACCAGTTTATGCATAAGATTGAAACATAGCTTTTGCTTGTTCTTTCGACACGAGTTCATGCGAGGACTTTGAGAGAGAATTAGGCGATCCATTTGTTTTGTTCGCAATCCAAGGTCAAGCCGTCGTTCCATTGGGAATTGGGACTTGGCGTTAAATCGTTCGTGGTCTCGCGACGAACAACTACCCGGTGTGTTTGGGCGTATTCGAAGAGTTGAGGTTTGTGCATTGCGCGAGTGTTCACTAGCGACATCGTCTACTTCGCATCAACTATCCACGGTTCCTCACTGAGAAGATCGGGCCTCCCCCCGTATCAAAAGTAGAGAGTAACACCACATCAATAACAAAGGAAATCAGGTCCCTTACCGGATAGATGGAGCAAACCCCTGCTTCTTAGCTTCTTAGCTTGAAATCCCGTCAGGTTCACGTGAACCTTAATGTAAACTCCATCCCTTCATAAACACAGGCCAAAATAAACACCACAATATCAAACCACTTCCAAACAGCAAAAAAATAAACACATCTCAGCTCCTATCCACATCACATACTGGATGTAAGCCGCCTCACGAACATCCGGCTGGTCGCCATCCTACAATCCTAAAAATTGTCACTCTTACCGCATCACATCAACCTTTGATCTAGTTGAAACATGAAAAAAATCGCAACTCACCACGCACGAGCGCAATCTTCCTGGTGCCGTCATCGAGAGTGAACGACACGTCAGTATCCTTATTCACCTTGCTCACCACCCTCCCCAAAACCCTAACCTACACGCACGAGTTGGGGATAACAGCGCACAGTACCAAAATTCGTTTTTTTACTTATGTTACTTAATTAATCTCTTTTCTTATTATTGTTCTTGTTCAACAATATAGAATACTAAAATCCCTAGGAAGTTGAAGCAATACCTCAAACGAATTGGAGGCAATCACAGAATGTATACAAAATGGGAAAATAACAGAGCAGTAGGTTATGTAATCATGAACAAAAAAATGATCTTAGAATAGCACACAGTACCAAAATTCTATAGCTTGGCAAGGCAATTTCTTCAGATATGCTGTTCAACAATATAGTATACTAAAACCAACGGGAAATTGATGAAATCCTGCAAAGAAATCGGAGAGAATGATTAATCCAATGGCCATCGATGTAGATTGGTGGAAGGGAGATAATCAGATTGGGGGAAACATGCCTTGGGAGCCATGTGCAAACAGCAAGAGGAGATGATTGGAGATGGACGCCGTCGATCACAAAAACGCACCAGCTCCTCATCGGCATCGTCGTCGTCGTCGTCCCAGGCACCGCCTCCGTTGAGCATCAGCTGCTCGCCCCGCCTCCTCTCGGACCGAGGCGAGTCCCTCGGGGCCCGTCCCCGTTGCTCCTAAGCTCCGCTGCATCTGCTGCTGGCCGCCGTGATGGTGGTGGTGGTTGTAAACCCCACCGTCGTCGCTGCCACTGCTATGAGACGCCGCGAGCTCCTCGTCGGCGTCGGCGTCGTTGTCCCCGAGGCTCTCGTCAGAGGTCTCATCGCCATCGTCCCAGGCGCCACCAGATCGGGCACGCGTGGGTAGAGGTGGGCGGCGCAGGTGGGGAGAGGCGGTCGGTGCGGGTCAATCCGGTGCATAGGGCAGTGGGGCGGCTCGGATGGGGAGAGACAAGCGACGTGGGTCGATCCGGCGTGCGGCACGGCGGGGCGGCGTCTGCGAGGTCAAGGGCGAACTGCATCGGGCTTTTCGGGTGGGCACCATGAGAGAGGAGAGGGAGGGAGGGCGGTCCAAGAATGGGAGGCGGGCGGTGCAGGTGTGGAGCAGGAGGCGGCGTGGGGCGCAGACGGGCGTGAGAGAGGAGAGGGATGGAGTACGACGCGCTCAAGAGTGAGGAGAGGAGAGGAGAGGGAGGGACGTGGGCGTGGGTCGTGGGGCATGGCGTGGGAACGGGGCGTGCCAGCACTCGCCGCCGATCCAACGGATGTCAGGAGTGCTATAGAGGGCATCTCCACCGTTGAGGGAGGACGGACCGTCACCAACTCGTATTTTTAAGTAGTAGAGATGAAACATCTTAGTACAGACACCTCGGATGCAAGAACATCTTTGTATAGCCGATAGACACCTAGGATGCAAGAACATCTTTGTATAGCCGATTGCCTACGCGTTGCGACGGTCCCAAAGGCATTCAAAGGCTAATAATATTTGTAATAGTATTATATGTTTCCTCTGCAGATAAAATGTATAGTTAGTCCTAATATGCTTATGCAATGCATTTCATGATTTTTCCAAGCTGAGAAAATTTGGATGAAGAACAGAGAAAAATGACACTGACCATGGAAACCCAAATATTTGTGCGGGCAATGAGAGAATGTTGTGTTAACATGACAGATTAAAAGAAAAGATGATGAACAACAAGAAAGTACAATATTATTGCCACTTCTCAAGTCTAAACCGAAGACAAATCACAGGAATACAAAGAACTAATGTGTCTGACTATTTTTTCAGAAAGGAAATACATACAAACCCCTGTCCAAATTTTATTATAGAACTGAAACAAAAGGTAGAAGCGTATGTTAAGGAACTCAGCACAGATGGCAACGACATTACCCACAGTGAGCCACCCCATCTTACAGACAAACGACTTAGAAAACACTAAACTTTAACTCCATCAAAAGAAAACCAAAACATTCAGCCCTCACTGATACTATTAATTCTCAAAATCGCAAAACTCACTCACATCATGCAGTTAGCACAACTCACAAACAACATACTGTCATTTTGGTATCTCCTTTGAAGATAAATAGGGATAAGCACCCACTGTATTTTCAGCAACCGTCAGAATAGGTGCCTAAATTTCAGAGGTAAAAGTTTATGCATATTACCCACGGATCATTGTTGCTTATGCTTGGTATCCTGGAATCAGGCGTCGAGACCTTTGACATAGACCTGAAGGAGCAGAAGGTAACAGTCAAAGGCAACGTCAAACAAGAAGACATTTTCAAAATGGTTTCAAAGACAGGGAAGAAGACCTCGTTCTGGGTGAGTGAAGTAGCCCCTAGCACCATGGCGAAGCACTGCCGCGCACTTTTGAAGCACCTCCGGCCAACGCTGATGCTTGATGGTCGCAGATGATGCTATGACCTCTGAAATTAACGCCAAGCGATTGCCCTCCTACATTAGTCTCTACTAACCTGGGAGAAAGAGTCTTCTGGGATTTGCATGAGGTTGTTGCCAGTCTAGCAGTTGACTCCGACGTATGGAATAAATCCAGTGCGTATGATTCTAAAATGAACACGTTCCTCGCATGATTGTTGTGCAATGGATATCAGCTTTGTCAAAGTTCTATAGTTCTTTTTATTCACTACTGCATTGTTTTGACAGAAAAGGATTGGAGGAGGTAGTACATAAGTACATTTCAGCGGTCAAATATACCTATGTACTACCTCCCGAAATAAAATTCTACCCGACAAAATAAGTTCATATTCAAGCATGTTTATGTTAAAAGTAGTGGTCGAGTTTTGTTGCCTTACCATATCTTGTCAATTTGAAACCATAAGATGAACATAAGATAAAGATCGAAACAACACAACAAACCCACTCCAAACCTGAACAAACAAAATTCAATTCAAAAATTAGTAAAGGAAAATTATCTAATTAGCAACCATAAAATTGCAATGGAGTGATCAATACCTCGTCTATGCAGTTAGAACTTCTCTGTAGACGATGTTTTTTGTGAAGGTCCCACGAGTCTTCCTAGACTTGCGCTACTTATCCTTCTCCTTATCCGCAATGCAAGGATCTTGATGTTGCTTCTGGCGGTGGCTCTAGACAACGCAACGTACAGCTGTCCATGAGAGAACACCGGATCGGGGAGGTAGACACCAACGTTCGGGATGGTCTGCCCCTGTGCCTTGTTGATCGTCATTGCGAAGCTGAGCCTGACGGGAAATTGCTTTCTCTTGAATCGAAACGGGAACATATCGTCGTCAGAGGGGCATAGAGGTATCCGAGGCAGGAACACCCTCTTCCCGGCGTGCTGGCCAAACACGATATCGGCGTCTATCGCATTCTTCTGGAACCCCCGTACCACCAGCCTCGTCCGTTACGGTCGTTAAGCGGGTCAATGTTCCGCAGTAGTATCACGGGACAGTTAATCTTGAGTTTGAGTACATGTGGAGGCAGCCCGTTCGGGGTCAGGTTGTTTAGGAATTCGGGGGGGTAGTAGCTGTGGGGATCGTCCTCCGCTCGATCGAAGCTATGATACACCATCTCCTCCCCGCGAAACAGGTTAATCATCTTCATATTGATCCTCGCCGACGTACTCATTCCGGTCGACAGGATGGCCCGAGATGTGATATAGTTTGGGTCTGAAAGGTTCTTATCCAGCATAGGGAACACACTCTGTATGAGTTTATCGAGTTCGATGTCCTTCCCGGTATGCGACACGCAGATTTCGTTTGGAAGCCGTAAGCAGCCATCCTCATTGGTCTCCTCGGTGCCGTTCCCGACCCGAAGTAGGAACT
Source organism: Ampelocalamus luodianensis (assembly GCA_036346255.1). NCBI lineage: Eukaryota > Viridiplantae > Streptophyta > Magnoliopsida > Poales > Poaceae > Ampelocalamus > Ampelocalamus luodianensis. Next base: position 46,149,420 of record CM070625.1, on the reverse strand, counting down.
CTGCGAACTCAAGATCACTTTGGGCCCTCATGTTACGGACGAGCCTGAGCTGACGCATGCATTCCCATAGGTATGAGTTACGCAACGTCGCGCCAGTTATCTGTGGCCTCGTCCCCTTGCGAACAACCGGAAGAACCTGCCGGAAGTCTCCACCGAACAAGACTGTCTTCCCCCCGAACGGTACATCGCATCGACCCATGATGTCACGCATGCTACTGTCTAGGGCCTCGACCGCCTGCCGCTTTGTCATTGAGGCTTCGTCCCATATGATCAGCGACGCTTGCTGAAGCAGTTTAGCGGTCCCGCTTTGCTTCGTGAAGCTGCAAACCGCCCCATCATCAATGTTGAGTGGGATCTTAAACCTCGAGTGCGCTGTCCTGCCTCCAGGCATGATGGAGGCGGCGACGCTGGACGTCGCGGTTGCCACTGCTATCTTGCCCTCGACTCGGACCTTTGCAAGCAATGCTTTATACAGGAATGTCTTTCCAGTGCCACCCGGGCCATCTACGAAGAAGACGCCTCCGTCGCCGCTATCAACCGCAGATAATATCTCGTCATACGCAACCCTCTGCTCGGGGTTGAGGGAGGATGATAGAGACGCATCCTCAGGGTCTAACTCGATCGTTGACTCTTCAAATATCTCCCTGGCCTCTCCTCCGGCGATGTTGTGCGACTCATCGATAGCGGGGAGAGGGAACGATGTTATGTCCTTCCCCATCGACTGGAGCATATTTCGGATATCCAACAACACCATTTGCTCAACTGTGCGCGGGCATGCGTGGGATCGGCGGTAGTCGTCCGACATTCCCTCGAGGTGCCTGTCCCAAAGCCCACACACGTCGCTTGGCTCGCAGAAGACCAATATAGTCGCGAATAGCCTTCGGAGCGAGGATGGCATCTGGAACAACTCGGCCTCATTGAGGCACTCTTGGAGGGTGTTGTCGGCCTCAATAAGTCCCCTCTTTTCGGTGGCTTCACGGAAGAACGGGTAGACTACACCGTTCACCGTCCTGAGGCCTTCAAAGGAAGTGGCTCCAGGCACGTGGTTTAGGAGCACCCTGAGATAGTACCGCTCCCCCTCATTCGGATGGGCCGACACGATTCTGCCAACCTGTGTGCATTCTGTCCTCGTCTTCCATTTCTTCTGACCTGGCTGCCACACAAATGCCGTCGGAAAATCCCTGTACAGGATGCATCGAGCCTTCTCGTTTGTCCGGTTCAGCTCGAAATACTCCGTAAGCATGGACCTTTCAATGCCATGCCTGGCGACAACGTCTTGAAGATCATGTCCCGCGCGGAATGAGACCATGTGCATGTTCGGGAGATGCAGTTGCATCTGCAACACGGGTGGAAAGACTTTGCTGAGGTCAAAGCTGTAGATCCTCCACAGAGCTTCCGGTGGCGTAACCCACCTCGCGTCCTTGAACTGCTTAATCTCGTCGATGTCGCCGTTGCTATCGGGCTCAAGAGAAACAGATGCACGGTCATGCCCCTTGTAAATGTACTTGAAAAGGTACTTCACTGCCTTTATGCTCGAGCAGACCTCAACGTTGATGTGGCAATTGTATTTCCTCAGGAGGTAAGGATTATACGGCACAACCCACCTATTGTCAAGCATCCGCCCTCGAACCTTTGCACGACGGCCGTCGTCCCGTCTCCTGTACACGGGGTATGAGTCCTTGCCCTGTAGGGTAGTTGCATTGAAAGGGCGCGGGTAGTAGTTTTTGCAAGCACCATCTTTCATGCACACGTTCTTGGGATTTAAGACTCTGCAAGGGCCATGCATCATATGCTTGACAACCATCTCGTATAGCTCCGGGTACTTGTTCTTGTCCGGGAGCTCGGCAGAGATGAGGTAGTCGTACTGCTCAGGACACGTGAGCTTGTACCCTCCCTTCATGATCAAAAGAAAGTGAACGTGCGGGAGACCCTTCTTCTGGAACTCGATGACATAGACATAAGCAGCTACCGTGCCAAGGATGTGCCTCTTGAGTACCTGTTCCTTGAGGTCCTCCAGCTTGGATCTAAACACCCGAACGATGAGATCAGGGCGGTCCTGTGGAGTCTGTCCAGGCTCTAGCTCGCGTTATCTCTTCCCGCTGGGATTGCGAGTCATTGTTAGGAAGATGTCCGGCTTCCCATACTACGCACCAAGGCCATAGCGTCCATGAATCTTCGCTTCATATCTCTGCTACCCCCGATGAATGATGCCGGGAGCACAGTCCTTTTGGCCACAGCATGCGCACGGCTCTCTCCAGACTCTATGCTATCAACCACGCCTTGGTACAGGTCGGCACGTATCTCCGTCTGGTGACCCCTGATGTAGTCCAGCCTTGAACTCTCCACCTTGATGTACATGTCAACCGTCTTCTTCACCGGAACAAGCGTTTGCCGTCAAGATCTGGCGTTAAATATCCCACGACGATCTCAAATTTGTAGCAGTAGTAGTCTCTTACAGATACGCACAGCCAGCTATTTGAATCTACGCACAAGAAGGGGCGATAAAATGTTAGGCAGCTGTTGATAGTAGGATAACAAGAACGACCAAATGCCACGTTACCGCAATACTAACCGAACCATCGTCATTGTTGTTTCGTTGTTGTTGTCACTTGCCCCGACACGACTTCCATGGGCACGCCATATTTGGGATCTCTGGATGCCACCGAGAGCTCCCCCGAAGAAGAAGCGGATCTGACGGGGTCGTAGCATCCATAGTATGGCTTGATATTGTATTTCTCGTTATTGTTACCGTAAAGCGATTACATCGATTGAATTCTCTACGCAGCTCGTTCCCCTCGACCCACACAGCAGCCACCTCCGACGTTATTGGCCTGTTGTAGACCCGTTGGTCCATCTTTAAGTCAGTGTTCAGCGAGACGCGGAATTCCTCGAGGTCTTCGACCTGGCCCAGGCTACGGAAAGTTTGAGAGTACGGGTTGTCTCGAAGGATGCCGACCAGCCTCCTAACGACTTCCTGGTCTAGGCTAGGAGAGTGGCGGAACCGATGATTTAGACTTGGGTCGTCGTCGTAGAAATATAGCTCCAAATGATTTGGACCAGAATCACTTGGACCAAATGAATGTACGTTGTGGTAAATCTGGCCGTGAGCCCGGAACGTGTACACTCCTGACCTCATGTTGGTGTAGTTCTCGTCGAGGCTCACACCGAGGGTGGTGAAGGAGAAGTGACCGTTGAAGAATCTAATGTTGTCTCGAAAATGCCTAGCGTCAGAATCTGCGCTCGACCAGAGCCTTCGGAGTTCAGGGGGCGGCTCCGGGTCAGACAGCCTGATTTGACCGTTCCGACAACAGAACCCCTTCGTCTCGTACTGGAACCTCTTCGCGCCACATTTGTCGCAGTCCGCCATATGCTTTAGCACATGTGTGCTATCTGGTATGTTGCTATACACATGGTCGTAAGGATCTTGGACGTTAGATCCTACGACGGAAGCATCTGCCGCTCATCAAAGTATCGTCCTCCATTGTGTCGCCACCTGGACGGGCTTAGAGTGAATGGGTTATGATAGGTGTTGTATGGCGCAGATAGAATAGACAAATGGTGTTTGAAATACCTCTACTGGCGAAAATGTAATACTCCTCATCTATGTCCTCTTCATGTATGGTTTGCAGACCACCTAACATTTGCATGAGTACGGGTTAATCACAGTTGTTTTTCTTCTTTTCTTCTTTAGGAAAAAAAAGTTAATTATAAGTGTAGACGTTACCTTCATCCGTAATAAATGACTGTGTTGGGGGATCCGCAGTAGTGAAGGCGAGCGAAGTTGATGATGAATCATTATGCGGCGAATGTGAGTTCGATGATGGATTGACCACCGTTGAAGCACCCGGCTCTGGGCATTGCATTGCAATTGATTCGGAGCATGGGGTCTCTCTCCTAGCCATGTTGCTTGCATTACGCTCATTTCGCAGCGCTTGCCTCTTCTCGGGTGTTATTCTTTGCCTGTCTGCTCTTCGGCGGGTATTTATCTCACTTCTCTCCTCGGTTGTTAAACTTTGTCTACGTGTCCTTCGGCGGGCATTAACCTCTTGCCTTTGTTCAGTTGTTAAATTTTGACGACGTGCTCTATCACGTTCTCGCCTTGCTAGCCTTTGTTCTGGTGTCAGAGCTGCATACCTAGCATTATGTCGATCACGCCTTGATTGTATTTTTTCTTGTGTAAAGGTTCTATGCCTCGCATTTTGTCCAGCACATCTTGCCGCACTTTGCTCTGGTGTAATGCGAACCTCTGCTTGACCACGACTTGGTTGTGTTTGCTCCGGTGTCATGGTAGCAGAACTGGCCACCACATCACGGTCATGATTCCTACCTAAAGGGTATAACACATGTATAATAATTAACTAATAAGAGGTGCAACAATGTGTGTATCATTAGGACATACATGCAAAAAAATATTTGTACCATTTGAGCAATCGCCTTGTAGCAATACACCTGTCGTGAAAGTACATTGAGATGGAAATGTATATTGCGTAGGCGTTTGATTAGGCTCATCTCCGTCGTCTGACGAAGAACTTGGGTATGCAGCGTTGGATGCCTCACGTATAAACAACCCAGTAGGGGCTAGTGGCATATTACTGGTGCGCGGTCTCTTTGGAGCATGATGTGCATCCACTACTGTTAAAATGATAGATAAAAAAACACATATTTTCATGTATAGTATCACGCGAATGAAATAATATAGGTAATATTAAAAGGGTGGACAACACAGCAACCTTCTTTTCCTTTCTGTGATGATTGGTTTGGATGATTCGTCATCTTTACAACCCTAAAAAAATGATCACGGTTTAGATCCGTATACAATGTTCTTAAGTTATGTTTTCTTCGTTTGTTATCGGTATGAATAATTCCCAAATTGTAATTGCATTAGTTTTTAGGAAGAAACTATCTACTAATAGTACTGGATTGACCAGCATTCGATTAATAAGGCTAGCATCAATGAGAAATTGTAATGAAATAATTGAAGGTCTCAAGTCAATCTTATATATGTGTAATGACACTATAGTCCGATGACCCAAGAAATTTGAGATAAAATAGACAAAGAAACTCACCCAATGAATAATCAGGAATCATTTGTGCTAAGTATTACATAATAATTTTAGCCTTTCACCGATTTAGTGTTTTGCATTGCATAAGAGTACAAGAAATCCAGCAAATGTACCATGGCTTCATCGTGGTAATTTGAGAATATAGGACCCACAGAAAATACAATATGGAATTATGACATAGGGACTAATTTTATAATAGTCTCCAACCGAACGTTGTTACGCAAACATACACAAACATGCCAATACAAACAAATGTACATATAAACGCAATAATAATAATAAAACATGTCCAATATCCAATTACATCAGTAATCATCTCAACATCTCTACTAATACTTGATGAGGATATCCCTACTACTTATGAGGTTATTCGTGAAGCAGGAGCTAAACTTCTCAAACAACAGGTGCATTTGTTTCTTAATGAATTTCCTTTTGTTGCCAATGAGAATTGGTTACTACCTAAAGCAATACTTGGTGCATTCTCAGGTTTGACAAATTTAAAGACTTTGGAACCGAGAGGGAGGAGAGGGAGGCCGGGAACAAATTCATGGAGGAGAAACACATGCGGCCAACAAGGAGAAGAAACCCATGCGGCCAACGAGAGGGAACGTGCTCTCAGGATAAAACCCTAGCACATGCGGGCGGTCAAGAAAGACATATGGTGACATGGCAACAAGGGTTACATTGGCATAAAAAGAAGCATCAAGTGCATCGAACAAATTCGCGCAAATTAAGAGAAGGAAAGCTCACAATATAAGGGAAACCGAGAGGGAGACTAGTTTAAATTTCCAAATTAAAGTAGGACGTTTTTTTTAATCGGATACTGTTCACATGAACAGTATCGGACTCGATTACTGTAGCACTCGGTTACTGTTCATCCGAGTTTTGTGCTTGCGTGGGAGGCTATATAAACCCCCATGGCCGCACCATAGAGGTAGACCAGTTTATGCATAAGATTGAAACATAGCTATTGCTTGTTCTTTCGACACCAGAGTTCATGCGAGGACTTTGAGAGAGAATTAGGCGATCCATTTGTTTTGTTCTGCAATCCAAGGTCAAGCCGTCGTTCCATTGGGAATTGGGGACTTGGCGTTCATCGTTCGTGGTCTCGCGACGAACAACTACCCGTGTTTTGGGCGTATTCAAAGAGTTGAGGGTTCGTGCATTGGCGCGAGTGTTCAGCTAGCGACATCGTCTACTTCGCATCAACTATCCACGGTTTCTCACTGAGAAGATCGGGCTTCCCCCGTATCATATGGTATCAGATTCTAGGTTTACTCAGTGAGAATTTCTTTACCCGTAGTTAGATTCGTTTTCTATCCTATCGTCCAATAAACCGAAAATTGCAATATCAAAACCGTAGTTTAATCTGTTATTTCTTGTGCGTTTAGTTAAGTTTTCATCCATTAGAGTTTTTGTTTTTAGTGCAGATCCATGTGTTTCCTTTTTGCGTTGCTTAATCGTTGTGTTCACATAAACCGTACCAAATTGCTGATTGAACTCCTCAATTAGCACCCAAAAGAGATAGCCAACCAAACACTTTGGGTTTCTTGAGCTTCACTTATATCCTTTCATCCTTGAGACTAGCTTTTGTACATTGCACTAGGGCTGTTCTTTGGTTTATTTACACGTTGTTGAATTGTGAGACTTGTGCAATCAAGAGGAGCGAACCCTATTTCGCCATTGCAATAAGAAAAGAGGAAAAGGCAGCGGTTACAAGAAAAAGCCACGGCTTGAAAAGGTATTAAAAAAACAAAAGATCAAACCCGCAAATACCAGACCAAATTTTTTCCTTTCGGTTTCCTTAATAGCCGAAGGGCGAAGAGCTTTGTTCATGCGGTTTTGAAAAAAAACAAACAAAAGGGCTGGCGAAATTGGGAAGAGTAAACCTTAGTCCACAATTTCAGATTGTGTATTTAATCTATTTGAGCAATCTTGTGCCCTAACATTGATATCTTTGCAATTGGCTAGCGTCTCTCATAGTACTTGGTGCAAAAACGAGCTAGTTTTCATCTCAATTTCAGTTTTTCTCTCACTAGCTCATTCCTTTGTTTGCATTAAGTCACATTTATCTTTGTTTGTGCGTTCATACACTTCGCTTAAACCTTTTGGATCAGCACATAGGCAAAATACTCTAGCTTGGATCATTACTTAGCTTTACAATACCTTGAATATCAGATTGCATAGGATATACACATACCTGTCCGACCTCCACCTACACCCATTTGTGTACTCCCTTTCTCTTGGTTACGCTCATACATTACCGGGTTAAGGTCGCTCATCACAATCTGTCGATTTGCCGTCCTTGATTCACTTTGGAACAGTAGCTTGTCTTGTGTTCGGGATGGTGAGTTGCGGCGTAGAGAGCAAGTTTTTTACTAACCCGGATATAATTTCGTTTGCTATTTGTGAGTTGTATCCATGTCGGTCATCGGAGAATCCACCGGATTCACGTGGACGAGTATACGGTTGTGTGGGGCGCTACAAAAGCAACTTCATGATTGTGATAATGGTGTGCGCGATGAGCTCGGTCCGTTCGACTGGATTGAACAACCTCGGAGAGGAGGTTACGCAACTACGCACGGACATCAACAACAACTTCTTGGAGCTGCACGCCATGTTCAATCAACCAAATGTGCATCGTAACGATTTTCACGATAAGCCCAAATTTTCTATCCCTATATTTTCCGGTCGCATGCATGTACAAGAATATCTCACTTGGGAGCTAGAAATTGATACTCTATTTCGGATGCACAACTATACCAATGAGAGGAAGCTCTTACTTGCGTCTAGTGGCTTGGCTGATTATGCCACACATTGGTGGGAGCAATTTATTCGTAAGCGTATGGAGCGCCATGAATTGCCGATTATCACGTGGGAGCAGATGAAGCAGCATTTCCGGGCACGTTTTGTACCTCACCACTACAAGCGTTCTCTACTTGACAAGTTGACTTGTCCACGAAAAGGTTTAAATGCCGCTAGTATATCACATGTGAAGGCGACCAAGCATGGGACATTCCCTTCGGTACATGTTTCGTGTAGTGCTGCCCCATTGCTTCATGAAGAGTTTGTGGTTACTGGTAATTGCTCAATTGCTGACACACAATCTTTGGGGGACGGGATGTATCCAAACCCATATGAGAATGAGTGCCACATAGCCAAATTGAGTGAGAATGATAAAGAGAGTGAGCTGTGTGATTCCACCATATGTGAGGTTGAGAGCATCTCTATTGAGTGTGAGAAAGATGCACCAACAGAAAAGAGAGAAGTAGACGATAGTCAAAAAAATGAGTTGAAAGTTAAACAACCGGCACCGTTGAACGTGAAAGACGAGGAGATAACCACGGTGGGGGGTAGAGTGCTTGCGATCCAATGGTTTCATGATGATGATTTGATATCTACAACACCTACAACAACCGAGGAGGATGGTAAAGGTAATAAGATAATGGTGTTGAATTGCATACTCATCAAGAAGAGGTACGTACGAGTTCGATCTCTAGTGTTCCTTTGAATATTCCATGTTCTGAAATTTGTACGCTCAATTTACATAATGTGGAATTGATTACCCATAAGGACGTTCTTACTAAAATATCTTTTTATGATCTTTTATACTATATCAGGTTCGATGTTCATAGAGAGCTATCTAGTGTGATTGAGAATCTTGCTAATGTATATGTGTTATGCCTACACATATACATTCAATTTGATTGGAGATTATGGTGTAGATGACAAGTTCTATGTTTATCGAATATGCATTACCTGTGATAATCTTGCTGATTTAAACCTACATGTTTTGCGCAAACCATCTATTGAGAAATATCATGATCATTTTGAGATGGATTTTAATACAAGTGCCTATTGTTTAGAACGCAATATGATGCCTACTTGTTTCTCCTATACATGTAAACAACGTAGTCGAGTTGAAGCATGGAAGAAACTAAAATTTTTCTCTCCAATATTTGAACAACTTGATCTAGTGGGTCCCTCTTATATCTTGTCCATGTACTTACCAAAGTCGAGGACGATTTTTTCTCATGGGAGGGAGAATGATGTGACTGAAAGTATCGCAATGTATATATCGAATACATCCTATGGCTGCTATGATCCTAATTATTTTGTGCGCAACAACGAGAATGTCACAACAATTGATGCATACATATACCACGTATATACGTTGTTCTTTTTGTTTATTACACTTTCAGCAAATCATCATGTGCTAAGCGAAAGGAGTTTGGATGACAAATATATATATACCATGCATATACGTTGTATTTTTTGTCTAGCACATCTTCAGGCTATCAAAAGTCGAGGACGGCTTTTCTTGAAGAAAGGGAGGATGATGAGGATATCCCTACTACTTATGAGGTTATTCGTGAAGCAGGAGCTAAACTTCTCAAACAACAGGTGCATTTGTTTCTTAATGAATTTCCTTTTATTGCCAATGAGAATTGGTTACTACGTAAAGCAATACTTGGTGCATTCTCAGGTTTGATAAATTTAAAGACTTTGGAACCGAGAGGGAGGAGAGGGAGGCCGGGAACAAATTCATGGAGGAGAAACACATGCGCCAACAAGGGAGAAGAAACCCATGTGGCCAACGAGAGGGAACGTGCTCTCAGGATAAATCCCTAGCACATGCGGGCGGTCAAGAAAGACATATGGTGACATGGCAACAAGGGTTACATTGGCATAAAAAGAAGCATCAAGTGCATCGAACAAATTCGCGCAAACTAAGAGAAGGAAAGCTCACAATATAAGGGAAACCGAGAGGGAGACTAGTTTAAATTTCCAAATTAAAGTAGGACGTTTTTTTTAATCGGATACTGTTCACGTGAACAGTAATTGGACTCGGATTACTGTAGCACTCGGTTACTGTTCATCCGAGTTTTGTGCTTGCGTGGGAGGCTATATAAACCCCCCATGGCCGCACCATAGAGGTAGACCAGTTTATGCATAAGATTGAAACATAGCTATTGCTTGTTCTTTCGACACCAGAGTTCATGCGAGGACTTTGAGAGAGAATTAGGCGATCCATTTGTTTTGTTCTGCAATCCAAGGTCAAGCCGTCGTTCCATTGGGAATTGGGACTTGGCGTTAAATGCGTTCGTGGTCTCGCGACGTACAACTACCCGGTGTGTTTTGGGCGTATTCCGAAGAGTTGAGGGTTCGTGCATTGGCGCGAGTGTTTAGCTAGCGACATCGTCTACTTCGCATCAACTATCCACGGTTTCTCACTGAGAAGATCGGGCTTCCCCCGTATCAATACTACTACCAAAGGCATCGATGAGTAGCACTCGTAACCACAACAAATGTTGCTTACATCACACGAGCTAGGTATTCCCTCCTCCTCTCGATAAATCTTCTAATGAATGTGAGATCAAAAGCTCCTACCACCAAGGGGCGTCGAAAGTCTACAATAATAATTTAGCGGCGTGTATTAGAAAAACCAAATTGAAGTTTTTTTTTGTATGGAGTCATTTCTTACTACAACGATCACTTACTTTGAAGTGCATGTGTTGGGGAAGATTCGGGCGAATGCAAGTTTTGTGTCTTGGGTAGTCTCCACGCGCCCTATTATCAAGTTCAACATGTTAGGAGTACAATTTATGTAACATAATATTGCCTCTAGCATGTAATATTTTGTAGGAAATGAATCGAATAATCGTGTTTGTTATCCTTTTTCAACATAGTTGCAAGAATAACATGGCGACAAGCCTCAAAGAATGAATTAACCGAGCACATGTTGGGTTAAATGCTCATCCCAAACTTGAACAAGAATGAGATTAAAGCTACAAGTTGAACATAAAAAACATATCATTATTATGCGCCAATCGTAGCACTAATATTAATAGATTGATAACAAACCGTACTTCAATTGAAATAGAAATACCTTGTGTCTACGAGTGTGTACTCTCTATTGGCTATACGGCGTGGAAAGGATTGTTGGTGCTCAAGATCACCAACATGCACAACCACTCCAACTATATCTACACGAATTATTGTAAGTTCATTTGTTTGTACCAAAACATCATTTATTATCCTTTACTACATATGAAGTTCAAACCATACCTACTATGATACGGGGGAGGCCCGATCTTCTCAGTGAGAAACCGTGGATAGTTGATGCGAAGTAGACGATGTCGCTAGCTGAACACTCGCGCGAATGCACGAACCCTCAACTCTTCGGAATACGCCCACAATACACCGGGTAGTTGTTCGTCGCGAGACCACGAACGACGAACGCCAAGTCCCCAATTCCCAATGGAACGACGGCTTGACCTTGGATTGCAGAACAAAACAAATGGATCGCCTAATTCTCTCTCAAAGTCCTCGCATGAACTCTGGTGTCGAAAGAACAAGCAATAGCTATGTTTCAATCTTATGCATAAACTGGTCTAATGGATACAAGGGAGGGGCAAGGGTATTTAAGGCGCCCTCCACGACTCACGCACGGCCTAGGGTCAGCCACACATGCCGAATCAAACTCTAACTCGGCTAAGACCTAAAAACACACAAAAAGGAAAACCTAACTTAAGTCCGTCACATTGTTTCGGCCATAGCGGCGCGACCGTAAGTCTTCTGAAGCTGGGGCCAAAACCATTGTGTGGGCCTTGAATAAGCTTTCAAACAAGTCCAAGAACACCCCAATCGGACTCGTATGCAAAAGTTATGGCCTTTTATTACAGCCCTGTTGGGCTGTCCCGAACCGAATCCGAATTGAATTCTGAGTTGATTCCGAGATGAATTTCGGTTGCACTTGTGGAAGATCCGAATTGGGCTTGAATTCTTGGGCTTTTCTCCCCTTGGTTGACCCACGTGAGCTTCTCCTCCATTGCTTTGACTCCGACCTCCCTCTTGGTTCCAAAGGCTTCACAATGTTCAAACCTGAGAATGCACAAAACATTTGCATAAGGTAATACCCAATTCTCATCAATGACAATAGAAGATTCATTAAGAAACAAAAGCACCTGTTGATTTAGAAGTTTAGCTCTTGCTCTCGTCAGTGGACCAATATGCACTTCTGTACTTGAATTATTTGTAGCGTCACGTATGGCGTCCACCTCAGTATGTGTATGACCACCAATAGGGAAAGATGTATAAGTGTTAGGGATGCCTCATCATCCTCCCCTCTTGAAAAGGCATCGTCCTCGACGCCGGATCATCACCACCAAAGAAAGGTGATAAATCAGCGACATTGAAAGTAGAGCTCACGCCATAGTCATCGCCGGAAAGCTCTATCTTGTAGGCATTGTCGTTGATCTTCGCAAGCACCTTGAAAGGTCCATCACCTCGTGGCAGCAATTTAGACTTGCGGCGTTCTGGAAAACGATCCTTGCGGTAGTGCACCCAAACCAAATCACCTGGTTGAAAATCATCTTCTTCCGTTTCTTATTCGCCTTCTCAGCATAGGACTTGACCTTGCGCTTTATCTCCTCTTTTGTTTTGAGATGCAATTTCTTCACATACTCACTCGCTTTGATGCCTCCATATGAACACGGTGTTGACTTGGAAGTGGCAGCAAATCAAGCGGCGTAAACGGTTTGAAACCATACACCACTTCAAAAGGACACAACTGCGTAGTGGAGTGCACGGCCCGATTATAAGCGAATTCCACGTGCGGCAAACAATCCTCCCACTCGCGTGATTCTTCTTGATCATGGTCAAGTAGCATCGAAGTGTGCGGTTCACCACCTCCGTTTGACCATCGGTTTGGGGATGACAAGTCGTCTTTGAATAACAACTTCGTCCCCAGTTTACCCCAAAGTGTCTTCCAAAAGAAGCTCATGAACTTCACGTCACGATCTGACACAATAGTGCGTGGCACGCCATGTAGCCTCACGATCTCCCTGAAAAACAAGTTAGTAATATGCGACGCATCGTCGCTCTTGTGGCACGGAATAAAGTGTGCCATCTTTGAAAAACGATCCACAACGACAAAAAAAGAATCACTCCCCCTCTTAGTTCTAGGTAATCCTAAAACAAAATCCATACTAATATCCTCCCATGGTGCATTGGGAACAGGTAGAGGGGTATACAAATCGTGTGGATTCAATTTTGATTTCGCTTTGTGGCAAGTAATGCATCGTTGCACATACCTCTCTACATCTCGCCTCATCTTAGGCCAATAAAAGTGATCGCCAAAGATAGATAACGTCTTCTCACGTCCAAATGTCCCATCAACCCACCCGCATGTGATTCCTGCAGAATAGCAAACGCACGGAGGAGTCCGAACGCATAATTTGTTAGTGCGAAACAAAACCCATCATGGATGTGAAATTTATCCCAGCCTTTTCCTCTTTGCAATGTGCATAAGGAACGGAAAATCATGGTCATGAGCATATAAATCACGCAAACTCTCTAAACCAGGAACTTGCACTCCTAATTGAGTTAAAAGCACACTTTTCCTAGAGAGAGCATCACTACCACATTTTCCTTTCCTTCTTATATTTTACAATGTAAGGAAACGACTCAATGAATTCGACCCATTTGGCATGTCTACGGTTCAGGTTTGCTTGGCCCTTTAAATACTTTAATGCCTCATGATCAGAATGAATAATAAACTCTTTTGGCCATAAATAGTGTTGCCAAGTTTCTAATGCACGCACTAAAGCATAAAGCTCTTTGTCATAGACCGGATAATTCAATTGAGCACCATTCAGTTTCTCACTAAAATAAGCTACCGGTCTTCCCTCTTGCATTAAAACACCGCCAATACCCAATCCACTAGCATCACACTCAATTTCAAAAATTTTAGTGAAATCAGGTAAAACAAGCAACGGTGCTTCATCAAGCGTTTCTTAAGTTCAAGAAAAGCATTGTCTTGCGCTACCCCCACACAAATTCAACACCCTTTTAGTAAGTTCATTCAAAGGGCAGCTATGGTGCTAAAATCCTTCACAAAGCGCGATAAAAACCAGCGAGACCATGAAAGCTCCTAATCGACTTACATTCACAGGAGTTGGCCAATTTTTAATCGCTTCAATTTTAGACTCATCTACTTCAACTCCCTGTGCAGAAACAACATAGCCCAAAAAGATGACACGATCTTTGCAAAAGGTACACTTCTCTAAGTTACCGAATAACCTAGCCTCACGTAAAACTTGTAGAACTTGTCTAAGATGGTCTATGTGTTCAGATTCAAGCATGCATCAGAAATCAGAATATCATCAAAGTACACAACCACAAATTTACCAATCAAATGCCTTAAAACATGATTCATTAAGCGCATGAATGTACTAGGTGCATTAGTTAAACCAAAAGGCATGACTAACCACTCATACAACCCAAATTTTGTTTTAAATGTTGTTTTCCACTCATCCCCTTCATGCATCCTAATTTGATGGTAACCATCGCAAAATCTATCTTAGAAAAATAACAGCACCACTCAATTCGTCTAGCATATCATCTAAGCGAGGTATAGGATGACGATATCGAATTGTGATATTATTAATCGCTCGACAATCTACGCATATACGCCATGAACCATCTTTCTTAGGAACTAAAATAACAGAACAGCACAAGGGCTTAAGCTTTCACGTACATACCCTTTGGAGAGAAGCTCTTGTACTTGTTTCTGAATTTCCTTTGTTTCCTCGGGATTGGTGCGGTACGGTGGTCGGTTCGGCAGCGACGCTCCTGGAATCAAGTCGATCTTATGTTCTATCCCACGAATTGGTGGTAGCCCACCTGGTACCTCGTTTGGAAAGACGCCAAGTCTGCAAAACACAAGCAACACCACTAGGAAGAGAAGACAAGTCGTTAGTCGAAAGCAAGGCGTCTTTGTACAATAGTACAAAGTGCACCAAATTGGGATCTTCGCTGAATTCTCTCATTTCTGATTTGGTGGCTAACATCACTAAATTCTTCTCTCGCTCTTTGGCAGTCTCAACGTGCATCTCAATTTTCTGCATTGAAGAATTCACAATGCATTGCGTGTAAGGGGCTTCAAGATGATATCCATATTATTCCATCGAAATGTGTAGCGATTTGTACGCCCATCATGAACAGCAGAACGGTCATATTGCCATGGCGTCCCAAGAGCAAGTGACACACCGTCATAAGCACAACATCGCAGTCCACAATGTCGGTGTACTTCCCAATAGAAAACGTCACTCGCACTATATAGTTCACCTTCACTTCCTCTTTGTCGCTCAACCATTGCACATGATAAGGACGTGGATGCGGCAAGTACTTCAAACCCAACTTATGACACATATCCTTGCTAGCCAAATTGTGACAACTTCCACCATCAATGATCACTTTGCGGACCTTACCCTTATCAAGCTTCGCCAAGTGCTCAAACAAATTGCACCGCTGCTCGAGTGACGGCGATGGCATCACACTAAGCACCTTGGCGTGCAAACAATGGAATACCGCTCGGTGTTAGGAAACTCAGGATCGCACTCACATTGTTCTATGTCATCGCAGTGCAAGACCTGTTTGCGCATCAAAGTACTCGTCATCACTAGTCAAACATAACCGCCATCCTCGGTGATAAGCATAGTTCGACATTTGGGCATCCCTCGAAAATGGCCAACACCCTTGCACTTGTGGCAAATGATGTCACGTGAACGTCTGTTGACCCCATAGACGAGTCGCACTAGCGGGCGCCGCAGTCGACGCCGGTCTTTGGTGTACTCTCGACTTCTTACTTGCGGAATGCGCATTGCCGAATTGCTTCCGGCGGAGTGCTCTTGTTTGGTGTGGCTGTTGTTATATGGTTGTCTGGGTGGTGAAGGGCGTGAGCGTAGCGAACCGTGCATCTTCAATCACTTGTCGCCGGCTTCGTGCTTGGTGCAGCAACTCAATCATATCATTATAGGGATGGTGATTGACAATGCGCTGACGACATGATTCATGCCGGCTAGAAATCTCGCCATGGTCATTCTTCATTCGCGCGACATCTGCATGTATCATGATAGTTTCCATCTCCTTATGATATTCGTCAATTGACCTCATACCTTGTCGCAGCCCTGTCAACTTCTCAAATAGTGAGCGCTTGTAGTGGCGAGGTACAAAGCGTGCCCGCAAATGCTGCTTCATCTGCTCCCAGGTGGTAATCGGCAACTCATGGCGCTCCATGCGCTTACGAATGAACTGCTCCCACCAATGTGTAGCATAATCATCCAAGCCATTGGAAGCAAGCAACAGCTTCTTCTCATTGGAATAGTTGTTCATTCGAAACAACTTATCCACCTTCGACTCCCAAGTGAGGTATTGCTCCACATCCGTACCACCCAAAATATAGGAAGAGTAAATTTGGGCTTAGCGACAAAATCGTCGGCGTCGTCGTGTATCGACGCTGCGTTGTTGCGATGGTGGCGCTGTCGGTCATCGTAGTCGTCGACGAAATCGTCATCCCATTGCTCGGCCTCATCCGCCATGCTACGAGGTGCACGATGCACACCTCCTCCGTGGACACCCTGTGGTGCGCCTCCACCCTGGCCGCCGTTGCCTCGGCCACGCCCATGAGCCTGAGGGTGTGCCGCGGCTGCCATCCCGACGTTTGGCGGCACCGCCATGCGACGCGCCTGCCGCTGTCGTCGCTCCTCATCCACACGAATAGCACGCTCATCCTCGGTCTCATTGTGCAAAACGGCCGGAGGGCCGTGCACACTCGTGTCATTAGCTTGCGCACCCCCACGTAGATTGTGTTGAGCGAACATGGCGCGTAGCTCCAGGAAGTTATTGTTGATGGCCGTACGCAATTGTGTGACCTCCTCCCCGAGGGTGTTCAGTCCAGTCTGAACTTCCCCGAGTTCATCGCGCACGCCATTGTCACCATCTTGAAGTTGTTTTTGTAGCATCTCGCGCAACCGAGTGTACTCTGTCCACGTAACCGGCGCCTCCGGATTAGGTGGATCCTCCTCGTGACTGACATAGCAACAACTCACAAACAAGAAACGAGGTTATATCTGGGTTAGTAAAACAAAAGCTCTCGCTACTACGCTGCAACTCACTGTCCTGAAAACAAGACAAGCTTACTGTTCCAAAGTGAATCAAGGGCGGCAAAACGACAGGCTGTGACGAATGACGACCTTAACCCAGAATGTAGGAGCGTAACCAAGAGCAAGGGAGTACACAACAGTGTAGGTGGAGCTTGGACAGTATGTGTATATCCTATGCAACTGATATTCAAGGTATTGTAAAGCTAAGTAATCATCCAAGCTAGAGTATTTTGCCTATGTGCTGATCCAACGAGTTTAAGCGAAGTGTATGAACGCACACGCAAGGATAAATGAGACTTAATGCAAACAAAGGACTGAGCTAGCGAAAGCGAGAAAAGAGATGAAACCAGCTCGTTTTGCACCAAGTGCACGGGATAGACGCTAGCCAATTGCAAAGGAATATACTAGGGCACAAGATTGCTCAATCAAAATTGAAAAACACAAGCTAAAAAGATGACCCGATCGTAGTAGCTAAAAGTATGCGCGGATCAACTCGAAAAGGGATGTCGCCGTCACGGTACCTTAGAATCACCCGCAGAGGGGCTCTATCAATTTTGAGCGAAATCGAGAAACGGAATTTTTTCGGTTATGCGGGCCGTTTTGAGGCCCTAAACGACCTTTTTGGGGTCGAAGTTTTCCGCACACGTATGCCCGTGGCTTACGCGATGCAAAAGTTAGCGTTTTTTTATTTATGCGCGGCTCTTTCTATATGCGGTTGCCTTTTCCTTCTTTTCCTCTCGCTTTGCTCCCCGTGGAACTGCAACCTCACAAAACAAAGAACGTGTAATCAACTTGAATGAGCAGCCCTAGGTGCAATATCAATAGCTAGTCTCAAGATGAAAGGATATAAATGACACCAAATGTGGTTCGGCTTATGATGTAGTGGCGAAACTCAAGATGGAGCAATTGGACTCGGATTGTGTTTGAGCTAGAGGTTGATTAGGACTCTAGTCCCACCAAGGAGTTCGGATAAGGAAACAACACCGTCTCGGATTGTGCTAGCAAGACAGCGCACGGACAGATCGGATGATGGTTTTTGGGTGCTAATTGAGGGAGTTCAATCAGCAAATTTTTTTTTTGATAAAGATTAAGCTACGCAATGGAAACACAAGGATCAGCACTAAAACAAAACTCTAATGGATGAAAACTTAACTAAACGCACAAGAAATAACAGATTAAACTACGGTTTTGGTACTGCAATTTTTGGTTTATTGTAATGATAGGAAACAAAACGAATCTAACTACGTAAAGAAGTTCTCACCGAGTAAACCTAGAATCTGATACCACATGATACGGGGGAGGCCCGATCTTCTCAGTGAGAAACCGTGGATAGTTGATGCGAAGTAGACGATGTCGCTAGCTGAACACTCGCGCCAATGCACGAACCCTCAACTCTTCGAATCGCCCACAATACACCGGTAGTTGTTCGTCGCGAGACCACGAACGCATTTAACGCCAAGTCCCAATTCCCAATGGAACGAGCGGCTTAACCTTGGATTGCGAACAAAACAAATGGATCGTCTAATTCTCTCTCAAAGTCCTCGCATGAACTCGGTGTCGAAAGAACAAGCAATAGCTATGTTTCAATCTTATGCATAAACTGGTCTAATGGATACAAGGGAGGGGCAAGGGTATTTAAGGCGCCTCCACGACTCACGCACGGCCTAGGGCCAGCCACACATGCCGAATCAAACTCTAACTCGCTAAGACCTAAAAACACACAAAAGGAAAACCTAACTTAAGTCCGTCACATTGTTTCGGCCATAGCGGCGCGACCGTAAGTCTTTTGAAGCTGGGGCCAAAACCATTGTGTGGGCCTTGGAATAAGCTTTCAAACAAGTCCAAGAACACCCCAATCGGACTCCCGAACCGAATCCGAATTGAATTCTGAGTTGATTCCGAGATGAATTTCGGTTGCACTTGTGGAAGATCCGAATTGGGCTTGAATTCTTGGGCTTTTCTCCCCTTGGTTGACCCACGTGAGCTTCTCCTCCATTGCTTTGACTCCGGCCTCCCTCTTGGTTCCAAAGGCTTCACAATGTTCAAACCTGAGAATGTACAAAACATTTGCATGAGGTAATACCCAATTATCATCAATGACAATAGAAGATTCATTAAGAAACAAAAGCACCTGTTGATTTAGAAGTTTAGCTCTTGCTCTCGTCAGTGGACCAATATGCACTTCTGTACTTGAATTATTTGTAGCGTCACGTATGGCGTCCACCTCAGTATGTGTATGACCACCAATAGGGAAAGATGTATAAGTGTTAGGGATGCCCTCATCGGCTTTGGGTAGAGCGGAAAATCCATCAACACCGCAGAAGGTTCAACAGGTGCGCGGTTGGTGAGCAAACACTCATAAGAGGATTGAATGGTTCGAAAATGAATTTCCCTGTAGTTAGGCTGGAACCCAACACTATGAATGTTGTATTTGCACCCTTCATCGAGTGCTATGTTAAACCTATGAACATTGCTTCTCCGAGCAAAAGCTTCAATTTTGGATCCCTTTAAGTGTAAAATAAACCAAGTTAGTTTGTGGTACTAATGTTATTTTTAGGAGTTTAGTTAAATGCGAGACTTACAGTTGCATCCATTAAGATAAATCGAAGTGTTTCACCATTATCTTCAACAGGAAATTTCGCCTCTACTCGAACACAAATGTCCAACATCTATCTACATCACCAAACTCAATGTCGTCGAATTCCTTGAATCTATAATAAAGGAGCATATTAATAGTTTCTATTGTTTTAGTATTCAAAATGACGTGACATTTAAGGACAACTCACATAGGCACCACTGGGCTTTCGGAAAACATCGCGTACGTTCTCTTTCGCATTCGGTTAACTGGTGCCATTGAGCTACAAAATCATTCATAAAATAAATATTTTAGGAACCTTATCGTAAAATTTTGTTTTTTTCAATGGTGGCAGGAGCAGGTGATACTGGGGAGGCCCGATCTTCTCAGTGAGAAACCGTGGATAGTTGATGCGAAGTAGACGATGTCGCTAGCTGAACACTCGCGCCAATGCACGAACCCTCAACTCTTCGGAATACGCCCACAACACACCGGGTAGTTGTTCGTCGCGAGACCACGAACGACGAACGCCAAGTCCCCGATTCCCAATGGAACGACGGCTTGACCTTGAATTGCAGAACGAACAATTGGATCGCCTAGTCCTCTCTCAAAGTCCTCGCATGAACTCTGGGGTCGAAAGAACAAGCAATAACTATGTTTCAATCTTATGAATAAACTGGTCTACCTCTATGGTGCGGCCATGGGGGGTTTATATAGCCTCCCACGCAAGCACAAAACTCGGATGAACAGTAACCGAGTGCTACAGTAATCCGAGCCCAACACTGTTCACTGCTACAGTATCCGAGTCCGATTACTGTTCACATGAACAGTAATCCGATTCAAAAACGCCCTACTTTAATTTGGAAATTTAAACTAGTCTCCCTCTCGGTTTCCCTTGTATTGTGAGCTTTCCTTCTCTTAGCTTGCGCGAATTTGTTCGATGCACTTGATGCTTCTTTTGATGCCAATGTAACCCTTGTTGCCATGTCACCACATGTCTTTCTTGACCGCCCGCATGTGCCAGGATTTTATCCTGAGAGCACGTTCCCTCTCGTTGGCCACATGGGTTTCTTCTCCCTTGTTGGCCGCATGTGTTTCTCCTCCATGAATTTGTTCCCGCCTCCCTCTCCTCCCTCTCGGTTCAAAGTTTTTAAATTTGTCAAACCTGAGAATGCACCAAGTGTTGCTTTAGGTAGTAACCAATTCTCATTGGCAACAAAAGGAAATTCGTTAAGAAACAAATGCACACGTTGTTTGAGAAGTTTAGCTCTGCTTCACGAATAACCTCATAAGTAGTAGGGATATTCTCATCATCCTCCCTTTCTTCAAAAAAGCCGTCCTCGGCTTTTGATAGCTGAAGATGTGCTAGACAAAAATACAACGATATGCATGGTATATATATTTGTCATCCAAACTCCTTTCGCTAGCACATGATGATTTCTGAAAGTGTAATAAACAAAAAGAACAACGATATATCGTGGTATATGTATGCATCAATTGTTGTGACATTCTCGTTGTTGCACAAAATAATTAGGATCATAGCAGCCATAGGATGTATTCGATATATACATTGCGATACTTTAAGTCACATCATTCTCCCTCCCATGAGAAAAATCGTCCTCGACTTTGGTAAGTACATGGACAAGATATAAGAGGACCCACTAGATCAAGTTATTCAAATATTGGAGAGAAAAATTTTAGTTTCTTCCATGCTTCAACTCGACTACGTTGTTTACATGTATAGGAGAAACAAGTAGGCATCATATTGCGTTCTAAACAATAGGCACTTGTATTAAAATCCATCTCAAAATGATCATGATATTTCTCAATAGATGGTTTGCATAAAACATGCAAGTTTAAATCAGCAAGATTATCACGAGTAATGCATATTCGATAAACATAGAACTTGTCATCTACACCATAATCTCCAATCAAATTGAATGTATATGTGTAGGCATAAGGACTAACGAGTGATTTTAAACATGAAACTTTAGCAAGATTCTCAATCACACTAGATAGCTCTCTATGAACATCGAACATGATATAGTATAAAAGATTATCAAAAGATATTTTAGTAAGAACGTCCTTATGGGTAATCAATTCCACATTATGTAAATTGAGCGTACAAATTTCAGAACATGGAATATTCAAAGGAACACTAGAGATCGAACTCAGACGCGTACCTCTTCTTGATGAGTATGCAATTCAACACCATTATCATTACCTTTACCATCCTCCTCGGTTGTTGTAGGTGTTGTAGATATCAAATCATCATCATGAAACCATTGGATCGCAAGCACTCTATCACCCACTGTGGTTATCTCCTCGTCTTTCACGTCCAACGGTGCCCGGTTGTTCAACTTTCAACTCATTTTCTTTAATATCAACCTGCACAATGTGAGAAACAACACTAGAAGTAGAAAATAAATCGTGAATTTCAGTAGTAACCTCACTTTGACTATCATCTACTTCTCTCTTTTCTGTTGGTGCATCTTTCTCACACTCAATAGAGATGCTCTCAACCTCACATATGGTGGAATCACACAGCTCACTCTCTTTATCATTCTCACTCAATTTGGCTATGTGGCACTCATTCTCATATGGGTTTGGATACATCCCGTCCCCCAAAGATTGTGGGTCAGAATTGAGCAATTACAAGAACCACAAACTCTTCATGAAGCAATGGGGCAGCACTACACGAAACATGTACCGAAGGGAATGTCCCATGCTCGGTCGCCTTCACATGTGATATACTAGCGGCATTTAAACCTTTTCGTGGACAAGTCAACTTGTCAAGTAGAGAACGCTTGTAGTGGCGAGGTACAAAACGTGTCGAAATGTCGCTTCATCTGCTCCCCACGTGATAATCGGCAATTCATGGCGCCCATACGCTACTTAATAAACCGATCCCACCAATGTGTGGCATAATCGCCAAGCCACTAGACGCAAGTAAGAGCTTCCTCTCATTGGTATAGTTGTGCATCCGAAATAGAGTATCAATTTCTAGCTCCCAAGTGAGATATTCTTGTACATCCGCATCACCGAAAATATAGGGATAGAAAATTTGGGCTTATCGTGAAAATCCTTACGATGCACGTTTGGTTGATTGAACATGGCGTGCAGCTCCAAAAAGTTGTTGTTGATGTCCGTGCGTAGTTGCGTAACCTCCTCTCCGAGGTTGTTCAATCCAATCCGAACGGACCGAGCTCATCGCGCACACCATTATCACGATCATGAAGTTGCTTTTGTAGCGCCCCACACAACGTGTATACTCGTCCCACGTGCCCGTGGATTCTCCCCGATGACCCGACATGGATACAACTCACAAATAGCAAACGAAATTATATCCGGGTTAGTAAAAAAACTTGCTCTCTACGCTCGCAACTCACATCACGAACACAAGACAAGCTTACCGTTCCAAAGTGAATCAAGGACGGCAAATCGACGCTTGACACAGGCGACCTTAACCCGGTAATGTATGAGCGTAACCAAGAGCAGGGAGTACACAAGCGGTTGTAGGTGGAGCTCGGACAGGTATGTGTATATCCTATGCAATCTGATATTCAAGGTATTGTAAAGCTAAGTAATGATCCAAGCTAGAGTATTTTGCCTATGTGCTGATCCAAAAGGTTTAAGCGAAGTCTATGAACGCACAAACAAAGATAAATGTGACTTAATGCAAATAAAGGAATGAGCTAGTGAGAGACAAACTGAAATTGAGATGAAAACTAGCTCGTTTTTGTACCAAGTACTATGAGAGACGCTAGCGATTGCAAAGATATCAATGTTAGGGCACAAGATTGCTCAAATAGATTAAATACACAATCTGAAATTGTGGACTAAGGTTTACTCTTCCCAATTTCGCCAGCCCTTTTGTTTGTTGTTTTTTCCTCAAAACCGCATGAACAAAGCTCTTCGCCCTTCTGGCTATTAAGGAAACCGAAAGGAAAAAATTTGGTACTGGTTTTTGGGTTTGATCTTTTGTTTTTAATACCTTTTCAAGCCGTGGCTTTTTCTTGTAACCGGCTGCCTTTTCCTCTTTTCTTATTGCAATGGCCGAAATAGGGTTTGCTCCCCTCTTGATTGCACAAGTCTCACAATTCAACAACGTGTAAATAAACCAAAGAACAGCCCTAGTGCAATGTACAAAAGCTAGTCTCAAGGATGAAAGGATATAAGTGAAGCTCAAGAAACCCAAAGTGTTTCGGCCAGCTATCTCTTTTTGGGTGCTAATTGAGGAGTTCAATCAGCAATTTGGTACGGTTTATGTGAACACAACGATTAAGCAACGCAAAAAGGAACACATGGATCAGCACTAAAAACAAAAACTCTAATGGATGAAAACTTAACTAAACGCACAAGAAATAACAGATTAAACTATGGTTTTGGTATTGCAATTTTGGTTTATTGGGCGATAGGATAGAAAACGAATCTAACTACGAGTAAAGAAATTCTCACCGAGTAAACCTAGAATCTGATACCATATGATACGGGGGAAGGCCCGATCTTCTCAGTGAGGAACCGTGGATAGTTGATGCGAAGTAGACGATGTCGCTAGCTGAACACTCGCGCAATGCACGAACCTCAACTCTTGAATACGCCAAAACACACCGGGTAGTTGTTCGTCGCGAGACCACGAACGCATTTAACGCCAAGTCCCCAATTCCCAATGGAACGACGGCTTGACCTTGGATTGCAGAACAAAACAAATGGATCGCCTAATTCTCTCTCAAAGTCCTCGCATGAACTCTAGTGTCGAAAGAACAAGCAATAGCTATGTTTCAATCTTATGCATAAACTGGTCTACCTCTATGGTGCGGCCATGGGGGGTTTATATAGCCTCCCACGCAAGCACAAAGCTCGGATGAACAGTAATCCGAGTCCGATTACTGTTCACATGAACAGTAATCTGATTCAAAAACGCCCTACTTTAATTTGGAAATTTAAACTAGTCTCCCTCTCGGTTTCCCTTATATTGTGAGCTTTCCTTCTCTTAGCTTGCGCGAATTTGTTCGATGCACTTGATGCTTCTTTTGATGCCAATGTAACCCTTGTTTCCATGTCACCACATGTCTTTCTTGACCGCCCGCATGTGCTAGGATTTTATCCTGAGAGCACGTTCCCTCTCGTTGGCCACATGGGTTTCTTCTCCCTTGTTGGCCGCATGTGTTTCTCCTCCATGAATTTGTTCCCGGCCTCCCTCTCCTCCCTCTCGGTTCCAAAGTTTTTAAATTTGTCAAACCTTAGAATGCACCAAGTATTTTTTAGGTAGTAACCAATTCTCATTGGCAACAAAAGGAAATTCGTTAAGAAACAAATGCACCTGTTGTTTGAGAAGTTTAGCTCCTGCTTCACGAATAACCTCATAAGTAGTAGGGATATCCTCATCAAAACTGGTCTACCTCTATGGTGCGGCCATGGGGGGTTTATATAGCCTCCCACGCAAGCACAAAACTCGGATGAACAGTAACCGAGTGCTACAATGTCCGAGTCCGACACATTTCTTTCTGATAATCGAGCCCGATCTTGTTCGCATGAACAGTAATCCGATTCAAAAAAACGTCCTACTTTAATTTAGAAATTTAAACTTGTCTCTCTCTCGGTTTCCTTTGTATTGTGAGCTTTCCGTCTCTTAGCTTGCGCGAATTTGTTCGATGCACTTGATTCTTCTTTTTATGCCAATGTAACCCTTGTTGCCATGTCACCATATGTCTTTCTTGACCTCCCGCATGTGCTAGGGTTTTATCCTGAGAGCACGTTCCATCTCGTTGGCCACATGGGTTTCTTCTCCCTTGTTGGCCGCATGTGTTTCTCCTCCATGAATTTGTTCCCGGCCTCCCTCTCCTCCTCTCGGTTCCAAAGTCTTTAAATTTGTCAAACCTGAGAATGCACCAAGTATTGCTTTAGGTAGTAACCAATTCTCATTGGCAACAAAAGGAAATTCATTAAGAAACAAATGCACCTGTTGTTTGAGAAGTTTAGCTCCTGCTTCACGAATAACCTCATAAGTAGTAGGGATATCCTCATCAGCAGGTATGTATGTAGGTTGTATAGTTGTACTACAAGGACATGAAGATATTGATGAACTTTTATGGCAGGACAAAAGAAGTTAGCCTTTTGTCAATAAGCAAAAACTAATTGGGCCTTGGGCAGAAAGAACGAAAGAGAAAAGAGATATGTCGATGGTTTGAGGATGTAGCATGTCTATTGGCTAGAGCAAGAGGGGAGAGCTTGGTCATGAAAAGGATGAGAGATCTTTGATGTGCTTCTTTTTATAAAGCTTACTGGATTCTTTCTTTGGTGAATCCCTCAGGGATTGAGACTATGTGAGATACTATAGGCAATGAAAAACTAAATTCTTCATAAGTAGAAGAACAGTAAGTGGTATGGCATGGGGCAGAAGAAAGTTTCTACCTAGCAAGTGCAGAAAAGCATCAACAGCTAGCTACTGTTGCAAATCGATGGACAAACAAACAAACAAATCCAATTAAATTGAAGGAGAAAGAATGTTTCAGCTGTCTGATAGAATATGCAATCTGAAGAGTGATTCTTCAAATGAACAGCTAACTGAGAATATGCAATCTGACAGAATACTCATCATCAAATTTTTGTAGTGAAGCAATAATGAACAGCTAACTGAATCAATCAAGTCATATATTCATTGGGCATTAATCATGTCAACCTAGCGCAGTATCTTAAATTTTGCATTACCTATTGAAGGAATCGATAGTATCTACATCCAAACACAACATGGCATTAATCATTTCAGCCTAGTGCAATATCTTAAATATCGCATTACCTATTGAAGGCATCAAGAGTATCTACAACCCAAAGGCAAATTTCTTCTCTAACAGCCTAGACAATCATCAAGCAATTAAATTGGACATGACAAAAAAGAAAATGTTGCTAATCACTGAACCATTAATGATTATTCTTTAAGAAAACAAGGAACTGGAAATAGTACATTGCTAGACCATGTCATCAATAGATAAAGGACTGACCTTGCTGTTGGCCTGATTGGATGTAGTCCTGTGCCTCACGACCTGATCTCGAATCGCACTCAAATCGACTTGATCCACATAATTGATGCAAGGGCAAAAATAAGCAAACTTAGATGCAAAAGAGACTTTAGTGTTAATGATACAGACATAATTGATCCATATAATTCGAATCGCACATATGAAGCAGCCAGCAGTGAGCACTACTACAAAAAAAAAACGTGTATGGCATGAGTGCATGGCTGCAGGCTTGCAGCAATGCAAAGATTGCAGCATGCAGTCAGTCTTGTGCCGCAAGTGCATGCATGCATGTGTGATATGTGCATGGTCCACAAGATCTTCCTTTTATATTACAAGAACTATGATCGCTCCCCAATCCAATACTTGACCAAAAACAAACATAGCAGCTCAGCTAATTCCCAATCAAGTGAACAAAGACATGCATTCAGAGTAGAAACTTTTGAAAAACAAGAAACAGAAAAGATACAAAGCTTTAAGTCTCTCTCTCTCTCTCTCTCTGTGCACACTTTATAGGCATGCAGAAGTGTGGGCTGATTTCTACACTGCAGCAGGCTGCATCACAAGGGAATGCGAAATCTAATCTAAAGTATCTCTATGCAACATTTCAGAATGCCAATCAGTAGGCAGCCAAACAGTACCTGCCTATCAATGGCTCTCAATGCTCAAGTACTGTTGGCTACTATCATGAGGCTGGGAGTTGGTAAGGTGCATGTGTCTTCTGGGATTGCCCTATTGATCAGCCACACACATATTGATTGATTCCATGAAAACATGTCAATCCTATCATTCCCAGCTTTGCAAATTGGAATCCAGATTTGTTTGTTCATACCTATGTACTACTGTATGTGTTTCATTTTGATGTGGGCAGCAGATTGGGAAAAGAACTAAATTGGACATGAAGTGTAATTAATTTACAGAAAAGAAAATGCTGCTAATCACCAAACCATTAATCCTTGAGAAAACAAGGAACTGGGAAATAGTACAGTGCTAGAAAGCTAATATCTTGTCTTTGGAACATATGGCGTCACTGCATGTATAGAAGATTGAATGAATTTTATGCGAAGTAGAAAAAGGAACCAAAGGACCTCTACATCAGCATTGGGGAAAAAACTCAAATGATGACAAATACTTCATGGCAGTGAGGATCTATACATCAGCGTTAAGGCAGCATACGTAGTATTAGTTGTTTTACAATTTTAGAACTGCATGTGCAGAAACAATTGGTAAAGTATGACATCTATCAAATTTCCTTTTCAGTACATCAACAGGTCAAACATTCATGCGCAGACATCAAGACTTATTGAATACACCAAATGGCACTGTGACATGGTTGTCTAACAAAGGACTTATGGGACAGACTTCTTATTATCCTTCTGTTTTGGATAGGATGTACAATATAAATCAGAGGAGCTAACTAACAGAACAATTTATTCAATGAGTAATGCGTGACAATTGCTAGTTCTATGCTAGTATAGTATATACAATACAAGTTGGTCCTGAAATCACTACCACTACCACTATCTCTTACAGATGAATGTGTTAACTAATTTAAGGATAGAATTTGCATCAAATTTAGCCTGAGTGCTTGATACACTATTTTCCAACAACAATCTGCATCAGATATGCCCCGGAGGTCCACTAACTTGGAATTGACAATACAACATTAATACTTAGCATCAGAAGCCCATAAACTGGAGTGATTTTTAGCAAAGAAAGAATTAGTAATAGCTACCTTAGAAAAGCTGGAAGATGCCTAACCCTTTTGTCCTTGGTTAGATGTTTTCTTCACATTCGCAAAGGAAGGTCTTTTTCTTTCTTTTGCCAAAGCTGTTAGGATTAACAGGAAACTGTTCAGAATATTTGGATATTACTACAAAAATGGTTGTCTACAGCGAAATCAGATTCATAAAATAAAAATGACGTGCGCAATCATAGTTTAATACGATGGTACTGTGTTGCATTAAAAGATTGTAGCATGTGGAGTTCCCATCTGTTTTCAGTTCTGCTTAAGTTCCAAGTTCTTATGCATCTATGTATATTCATACATTGTCAAATTCAAACCCTCAGGTTGTTAGCAGTCTTTTGCCTCTCCCACCATTTGCTAATTCGATGAGTCATAGTTTTTATCAGGCAAGCTAGCATTTTTCTACCCTGCTCAACTGCAACTCTAACCAACCCCAACCTCAATTTCGAAGCTCCAGAGTCCAGACTACACCTAATTAGCTAAAGGCTTACTAAAATGTGGGTCCAGCTCACATTTTTTAGTAGTAGAAAAATTGATATGGAAAAGTTAATCATTTCCTATTCCAATGCAGGAGCGGCAAATGCCTCCCTCAGTCATAGCCCATA
Organism: Ampelocalamus luodianensis; assembly: GCA_036346255.1. Classification (NCBI taxonomy): domain Eukaryota; kingdom Viridiplantae; phylum Streptophyta; class Magnoliopsida; order Poales; family Poaceae; genus Ampelocalamus; species Ampelocalamus luodianensis. Next base: position 46,120,466 of record CM070625.1, on the reverse strand, counting down.
GCACAGGTTATGTAACTACAGGTTACGCTTAATCAATATTGCATTATTGACCTATTCAGCATCCATGTGGTCATTTTTAACTTAGTCTAATTGCCCAATTTACTGTATCATACCAAATCATGGCAATCAGCATTAGTTGTCTGAACTGTGAAGTACTTTTGGAAGTTGGAACGACATCTATTAGTTGAAAAGTGGGGAATCAGATTTTCAATAATCTACTGCTAATTAGTGGTAACATGTGCAGCTCCACATGCATAATTAATAAATGTTTTGCAAGAATCACCAGGTTCAACTCATCTAAATTTGTCTAATTAAATAGGGTATCATTAAATCCCATCAATCATGGACAAAGATGTCTAAACCTCTTCACATATAACAACTCATACCATTTTTAGGCCTGTAATACTGCAGAAGAGCATAGCCTAAACAATACATGGTTTTTCTTAGAGATTAAATGAGACTTAATACTGCTAATGGGGCAATGTAGCAGGTTCCAGTTTTAATTCATCGGCAATTATCTCTCCCTTTTGCCTCTACAAGGATTGTTTCATTTGCAATGCTTGATACATCAAGAAAGACCATTCTTAACATCCAAATAAGGACTCCATGATGCACATGTGGCCAACTATGGAACAGTTGCCTAAGACTATGCAATCAGTACCTCTTAATTGAACTTTATGACACCACAATACCACAATTAGAACATGTTTGTACGCTAAGCACAAGTTCACAACAAACTTAAGCAGAATTTGTAGCTCCCCAATACTTCAGCAAAGATAACCAGATGCACGGAATTTAAGCAGATGTTGCTCATTTACCTGGGCTGGAATTCCTAGACCTCGACGAGCTTCTTGCTGTGGCTATCCTTCCTGATACGGGGGAGGCCCGATCTTCTCAGTGAGAAACCGTGGATAGTTGATGCGAAGTAGACGATGTCGCTAGCTGAACACTCGCGCCAATGCACGAACCCTCAACTCTTGAATCGCCCAAAACACACGGGTAGTTGTTCGTCGCGAGACCACGAGCGATGAACGCCAAGTCCCAATTCCCAATGGAGCGACGGCTTGACCTTGAATTGCAGAACAAACAAATGGATCGCCTAGTCCTCTCTCAAAGTCCTCGCATGAACTGGTTTTAGAAAGAACAAGCAATAGCTATGTTTCAATTCTTATGCATAAACTGGTCTAATGGATACAAGGGAGGGCAAGGGTATTTAAGGCGCCCTCACGACTCACACGGCCTAGGGCCGCCACACATGCGAATCAAACTCTAACTCGGCTAAGACCTAAAAACACACAAAGGAAAACCTAACTTAAGTCCGTCACATTGTTTCGGCCATAGCGGCGCGACCGTAAGTCTTCTGAAGCTGGGGCCAAAACCATTGTGTAGGCCTTGAATAAGCTTTCAAACAAGTCCAAGAACACCCCAACCGGACTCCGTATGCAAAAGTTATGGCCTTTTATTACAGCCCTGTTGGGCTGTCCCGAACCGAATCGAATTGAATTCTGAGTTGATTCGAGATGAATTTCAGTTTGCACTTGTGGAAGATCAGGTGGGCTTGAATTCTTGGGCTTTTCTCCCTTGGTTGACCCACGTGAGCTTCTCCTCCATTGCTTTGACTCGGCCTCCTCTTGGTTCCAAAGGCTTCACAATGTTCAAACACAGAATGCAAAACATTTGCATGAGGTAATACCCAATTCTCATCAATGACAATAGAAGATTCATTAAGAAACAAAAGCACATTGATTTAGAAGTTTAGCTCTTGCTCTCGCCGGTGGACCAATATGCATACATGCTTGAATTATTTGTAGCTTCACGTGTGGCGCCCACCTCGGTATGTGTACTGACCACCAATAGGAAAGATGTATAAGTGTTAGGGATGCCTCATCATCCTCCCCTCTTGAAAAGGCGTGCGTCCTCGATTGGATCATCACACCAAAGAAAGGTGATAAATCAGCGACATTGAAAGTAGAGCTCACGCCATAGTCATCGCGGAAAGCTCTATCTTATAGGCATTGTCGTTGATCTTCGCAAGCACCTTGAAAGGTCCATCACCTCGTGGCAGCAATTTAGACTTGCGGCGTTCTGGAAAACGATCCTTGCGGTAGTGCACCCAAACCAAATCACCTGGTTGAAAAATCATCTTCTTTCGTTTCTTATTCGCCTTCTCAGCATAGGACTTGACCTTGCGCTCTATCTCCTCTTTTGTTTTGAGATGCAATTTCTTCACATACTCAGCTCGCTTGGATGCCTCCATATGCACACGGTGTTGACTTGGAAGTGGCAGCAAATCAAGCGGTGTAAAGGGTTTGAAACCATACACCACCTCAAAAGGACACAACTGCGTAGTGGAGTGCACGGCCCGATTATAAGCGAATTCCACGTGCGGCAAACAATCCTCCCACTGCGCGCATTCTTCTTGATCATGGTCCGAAGTAGCATCGAAGTGTGCGGTTCACCACCTCCGTTTGACCATCAGTTTGGGGATGACAAGTCGTGCTGAATAACAACTTCGTCCCCAGTTTACCCCAAAGTGTCTTCCAAAAGTAGCTCATGAACTTCACGTCACGATCTGACACAATAGTGCGTGGCACGCCATGTAGCCTCACGATCTCCTGAAAAACAAGTTAGCAATATCGACGCATCGCCGCTCTTGTGGCACGAATAAAGTGTGCCATCTTTGAAAAAGCGATCCACAACGACAAAAGCAGAATCACTCCCTCTTAGTTCTAGGCAATCCTAAAACAAAATCCATACTAATATCCTCCCATGGTGCATTGGGAACAGGTAGAGGGGTATACAAACCGTGTGGATTCAATTTTGATTTCGCTTTGTGGCAAGTAATGCATCGTTGCACATACCTCTCTACATCTCGCCTCATCTTAGGCCAATAAAAGTGATCGCTCAGCATAGATAACGTCTTCTCACGTCCAAAATGTCCCATCAACCCACCTGCATGTGATTCCTGCAAAGAATAAGCAATAAGAGCATAGCCTAAACAATACATGGTTTTTTTCTAATGCACGCACTAAAGAATAAAGCTCTTTGTCATAGACTTAAGTTCAGCAAAAGCATTGTCTTGCGCTACCCCCACACAAATTCAACACCCTTTTAGTAAGTTCATTCAAAGGGGCAGCTATGGTGCTAAAATCCTTCACAAAGCGCCGATAAAACCAATGAGACCATGAAAGCTCCTAATCTCGACTTACATTCACAGAGTTGGCCAATTTTTAATCGCTCAATTTTAGACTCATCTACTTCAACTCCCGTGTGCGAAACAACATAGCCCAAAAAGATGACACGATCTTTGCAAAGGTACACTTCTAAGTTACCGAATAACCTAGCCTCACGCAAAACTTGTAGAACTTGTCTAAGATGGTCTATGTGTTCAGATTCAGCATTCAGAAATCAGAATATCATCAAAGTACACAACCACAAATTTACCAATCAAATGCCTTAAAACATGATTCATTAAGCGCATGAATGTACTAGGTGCATTAGTTAAACCAAAAGGCATGACTAACCACTCATACAACCCAAATTTTGAGATTAAATGAGACTTAATATGGCTGTCCCGGATGGGCCAAGGGCGTGAACGGGCGGCGAACCGGCATCTTCAATCACTTGTCGCTCGGCCGGCGTGCTTGGTGCAGCAACTCAATCATATCATTATAGGGATGGTGATTGACAATGCGCAGATAGCATGATTCATGCCGCTAGAAATCTCGCTCATGGTTCATTCTTCATTCTCGCGGACATCGCATGTATCATGATAGTTTCCATCTCCTTATGATATTCATCAATTGACCTCATACCTTGTCAGGTGCGATGCACACCTCAGTGGACACCACCTGCAGTGCGCCTCCACCGGCGCCGTGCCTCGGCCACGCCCATGAGCTCGGCGGGCGCGTCGCGTCGCCATCTCGGCGCATGTGGCGGCACCGCCATGCGACAGCGCCTTTGCCGCTGTCGCGCTCCTCATCCACGAATAACACGCTCATCCTCGGTCTCATTGTGCCAAAGCGGCGGAGGGCCGTGCACACTCGTGTCATCGACTTCGCACCCCACGTGAGTTGTGTTGAGCGAACATGGCGCGTAGCTCCAGAAATTATTGTTGATGGTCAGACGCGGTTGTGTGACCTCCTCCCGATGGTGTTGATCCGATCGAACTTCCCGAGTTCATCGCGCGCACGCCATTGTCACCATCTTGAAGTTGTTTTTGTAGCATCTCGCGCAACCGGTGTACTCTATCCACGTGAACCAGCCTCCGGATTAGGTGGATCCTCCTCGTGACGACATAGCAACAACTCACAAACAAGAAACGAGGTTATATCCGGTTAGTAAAACAAAAGCTCTGCTACTATGCTCGCAACTCACTGCTTGAAAACAAGACAAGCTTACTGTTCCAAAGTGAATCAAGGACGGCAAAACAGCCAGTTGCCAGACAATGAATCGACTTAACCCAGTAATGTAGGAGCGTAACCAAGAGCAAGGGAGTACACAAACGGGTGTAGGTGGAGCTTGGATTGTAAAGCTAAGTAATGATCCAAGCTAGAGTATTTTGCCTATGCAACGAGGTTTAAGCGAAGTGTATGAACGCACACATAAGATAAATGAGACTTAATGCAAACAAAGGAATGAGCTAGCAAGCAGAAAAGAGATGAAACCAGCTCGTTTGCACCAAGTACGAGGATAGACGCTAGCCAATTGCAAAGGAATATACTAGGGCACAAGATTGCTCAATCAAAATTGAAAAACACAAGCTAAAAGATGACCCGCATCTTGTAGTAGCTAAAAGTATGCGCGGATCAACTCGAAAAGGGATGTCGCTCTGCACGGGAACCTTGGAATCACTGCGGAGGGGCTCACATCAATTTTGAGCGAATTCGAGAATTGGAATTTTCTCGGTTTGCGGCCCGTTTTGCCCTAAACGACCTTTTTGGGGTCGAGTTTTCCGCACACGTGTGCTCGTGGCTTACGCGGATGTAAACCCCAAGTCGTATGCAAAGTTAGCGTTTTTTTTTTTTTTTTTTTAAGCTCTTTCTATATCGGCTGCCTTTTCTTCTTTTCCCTCTGCCTTGCTCCCGTGGAACAAGCAAGCCCTCACAAACACAAGAACGTGTAATCAACTTGAATGAGCAGCCCTAGGTGCAATATCAATAGCTAGTCTCAAGATGAAAGGATATAAAAGGACACCAAATGTGGTTCTACTTGCTATGAATCAAGATCGAGCAATTGGAGTCGGATTGTGTTTGAGCTAGAGGTTGATTAGGACTCTATCCCACCAAGGAGTTCGGATAAGGAAACAACACTGCCTCTGTTTGTCAAAGCCAAATGCAGACAGTCGGATGATGGTTTTGGGTGCTAATTGAGGAGTTCAATCAGAATTTTTTTGCCTGGAAACACAAGGATCTAAAACAAAACTCTAATGGATGAAAACAACTAAACGGAAATATTAAACTGGTTTATTGATGCGATAGAAAGAAAACGAATTTACGGGTAAAGAAGTTCACCGAGTAAACCTAGAATCTGATACCACATGATACGGGAGGCCCGATTTCTCGGAGAAACATAGTTGATGCGCTTGTCGCTATGAACACTCAATGCACGAAGAACTCTTCGGAATTCACACCGGGTAGTTGTTCGTCGCGAGACCACGACATCCCCCAATTCCCAATGGAAGGACCTTGAATTGCCAAACAAATGGATCGCCTAGTCCTCTCTCAAAGTCCTCGCATGAACTCTGGTTTTAGAAAGAACAAGCAATAGCTATGTTTCAATTCTTATGCATAAACTGGTCTAATGGATACAAGGGAGGGCTATTTAAGCGCCCTCCACGACTCACGCACGGCCTAGGGCGGCACACATGCTCAAACTCTAACTCGGCTGACCTAAAAACACACAAAAGGAAAACCTAACTTATCCGACATTGTTTCGGCCATAGCGGCGCGACCGTAAGTCTTCTGACTGGGGCCAAAACCATTGTGTAGGCCTTAATAAGCTTTCAAACAAGTCCAAGAACATGTTTGTACGCTTTGGGCTGTCCCGAAGCACAAGTTCACAACAAACTTAAGCACTTGTAGCTCCTCAATACTTCAAAGAAATGATAACACAAAACATTTGATGAGGTAATACCCAATGAAATTTAAGCAAAAGATGTTGCTCATTTACTGGCCAATATGAATTCCAGACCTCGACGAGCTTCTTGCTGTGGCTATCCTTCCACTTCACGCGCCGCTTCGACCCCCTCTGGCCCTTCCGTGGCTTGGCAAATGAAGCAGCCAGTACTGAGCTCTTCTCCTACAAAAAAAAACTTTATTCAGAGACAGCTAGAGACAAAATAAAGTAGAGAACAAACTAAAGGGGAAACTGAAACACAGAGGACCCTCAGTGGTTTTAATGGTTTTGAGCTTGTTGACAAAGATTCGGTGATGTGTCTTTCCATGGCTTAACTGCAGTTTCTGCTCTAAAGTGGAGTGGCTTAAGTGCATGCATACATATGTACCATTGTACTGCTAGCAATCTACTTACAGATGATTGTGTTGCTTGTAGTGATGGAAAATGGCACATGGCAAAATTTATGAAATTTTTATATAGTTGTATATTTTCTATGATGAACGTATATGCTCTTATGATTGTGTATGACACTTGTTCTGCATGATAAGAGGGTCAATATTTCAGATGATGCATATTCATTGCTAGATGCTTCAGGGCCTATTGGTCAGATACAATAGATCTACCCATAACACTCAGATTAGTTACTTTCTGAATGTAGAAGTAAATTTGCTCATAGAATTTTATTATATCGTTGACTGAGACTGAGAAAGAAAAATGTAGCCATGCTGTGCAATTCTACAAGGCTGGTTTAGATGTTCCTGAAACGACAATGAGACAGTTTCCGAAAATGGTGAAGCTGCGCTTGAACTTTGCCATGAAAGTTTGTTGAGTCAGCAATAGATCAGTGCACATTGCACAACTGTACTATGTTTAACTCAGTTTTCACCTGCTCGTTTATGTCTAGACTCTAGACAATTTAAAGTAAAGACATGCTAGATCTGCCTATTTCTTAAGTAATATTGTTATCAATGCTGTTGTACTCATTTTCGAAGTCAATGTAATGATAATATTTTTCTTAATAGGGTAAAGAGCGAGGAGAAGAGGAAGCTGATTGATGTACAGGAGTGCATCAATCCTCCAATTATACTGCCTGTGTTAAGAACACATGAGGTTGACTTTCCAAAAATATTGATGAAGCAAGAACTGGAAGCTATCTACGAAAATTATGTGGTAATTCTGTGTGGAGAAACAAGCTTCGTTAAATCTAAAGTCCCTTAGGTGAGTGTGCACAGACATGTGCTTCTTTAACATTTTTTCATAGTTCAAAGTTTTTATACTACCTGCTCATGTTAAATAGTTTTCAATTTTGTCATTGCTCGTTATCCTACTTGTGTTCTGCAATTCCTGACACTATACTTGTCCAGAATTGCCCAGAATTGCCACATTTTAATGACAAAATTGATGCCCAGAATTCTCCTGACACTATACTTGACATTCCTGACGCTAAGAACAAATGAACAACAACAGTAAGAGTAGACAACAGAACTGTGATGCCCAGAATTGCCACATTTTAATTCCATCGTTAAACAAATGGATGGTAAGCTGGTAAAGTGTACTGTACTGCATTGATAAAATTAAGCTGGTAAAGAAGCACTCGATCAATAAAAGTAACGCTTAGAAGTGACATGGCCAGATGAAAGAACATAAGGTGATGACTAACCAGAAGGTGATGCTGTCGTGCTGGGTCGTAGCCCTTCTTCTGTGTCTTGACGACCTGACCTCAAGCTCAATGAGGATGTCTTGATCTACCAAATTGGTACGGTGGTTCAAAGAAGCAAAAGATGCAAGCATGAAGTTGAAGATTACATACAAGCGATAAAGATAGAGAGGAGCAAAGCGAATGTTTTACCCAGTTCTTGTAAAAGAGGAAGTGGCAGGAAGGAGGTAATGTGGAAGAGTGGCAATCTTTTATATGCTGGAAGGAGGCAACCGCCAGAGCATCCTTGACTGCAATGCAACCGTCGGGCATTCAACATCGTGGGCGCATAGCTCTGTCTTCTTGGCGGTTGGCGGAGCTGGGCGGTTGCCGAGTGAGCTGACAGCGGTTGGCTAGCACGCAACATCGTGGGGTGGGTGCACGCAGCCCGCCGCTCGGGTGCGCTACTGCCGCGTCCACGTCCCCTTGCGCTGCCGCCGCGTCCTCGTCCCCTTCCATTCCGACTCCTCCCCTCACGCGAAGTGCTTCCTCCTCCTCCTCTTCCTCGGTGTCCCCTTCAAAGCTAGATCCGGCGTGGGTGCGCACTCGAGCGGCGCGGGACCAGATCCGGCGCGGGCACGCACCCGAGCGTCGCGGGTTCCTCCTCCTCTTCCTCGGCGTCCCCTTCACAGCTAGATCCACCTCCTCCTCCTCTTCCTCGGTGTCCCCTTCACAGCTAGATCCGGCGTGGGAGCGCACTCGAGCGGCGCGGGAGGCGCGCACCCGAGCGACGCGGGTTCCTCCTCCTCTTCCTCGGCGTCCCCTTCACAGCCAGCGAGCTGAGGGAGGGAGGGCGCCGCGAGTGGGGACTGGGGAGAGCGGGCGCCGGCCGACGCAGGTGCGGGGGTGGGGGGAGTCAGAATCGGGAGCGTGAGAGAGTGAGGAGTGCGGCGCGACTCGCGATAGTGCGCTAGGGTTGTTGCTTGCTGTCCGCGCGATCCGAGCCGTCCGTGTACTGATCTAGATTGTCGATCGAACGGACACGAACGATGATGGGAGGACGGACCACGGTAAACTTCTATTTTTAAGTAGTAGAGATATATGTATGTGGACGACTCAATTTCACCTTCTCTTACCAACCGAAGCTCATGTAATTTCCAAGTGAGTGCATTGCAAAATGGTGCCCCAATGTGGTGTCGGTGGTTGGTTTACAAAAGGGTGATAATCAGGCGAATACAAGTCGAGAATTGCGCAACCAATGGCTATTTTGTGGAGCTTGGTCAGAATATATTTGTAGCAAGGGAATAACTAAGCTGCAATTCAGTTATTGTTAAATCAAGTAATCATCCACACAAGATTCAAATGCCTTAGTTGCTGAATTGGATATAAGCGAAGAACAAGTAAAAACTCACACGAAGGAATCAGATTTGCTGCAAGCAAAGATTTTGGAAGTTGCACAACTTTGAGGAATGTTTCATCTTAGAACATACCAATAGAGGACTTCTTTAAGATATAAGTGAATAACAGTCTGATTTTTTTTTCAGCTCTTTCTTTTTCTTTTTTTTTGAACAAGGGACCAAGATCTGGAAATCACACTTTGGTCTAGTAAGGATATATGGACAGGCCTCAAAACAACTTTTCCAACAAGCATAAGAACATCAAAAACAAACTCCAGATGTGAAAGATATGCACGATTTTGTAGGGTGAGCAAATCTGAAATTTGTGGGTGAAAATGGATAGAAATGAAGCACAAAGGTCAGAAATCATTCAGCAACCTAAGACAATCGATCCAAGGGATTAAAAATTGATAAAACTCACCAAATGTCAGATTAGAAACTGCAAATAGCTAGGTAAAGATAAATATTTTTATGGGGCAATTTTCTGGACTATAGGAATAAGAACAATATGAACTAATCTAGGGGTAAATAGATCCTACCGTGTCAACCATTACTCTGATACCAAGATGATGCGGGGATGCCCGATCTTCACGGAGCCCCTTAGAGTTTATCACAACTAAATCTACCCCAAGAATGTTTATGTGGACGTTACGGCAGATTTGATCAGTCTTGAAGACTGACCTAGGTGAGTAAATAACATGTGGTGGATGAAGATGATGCATGCTCAATTGGTGTTAAACAGCAAATTGACAACTAACAAGAACGGAATGCTCCAGAATCAATTAAAACAGTGGTTGACTGAAATTAACCAGGAGCATACCAAGAATAATGTCATGTGCATCAGCCGCTGTCTCAGCAGTAATCTGGTTCACCTTATCTCGGATTGGAACTGGATCGGATTTTACAGATGTCTTTGGAGATAGTGCTGGACAAACAACAGCAGGGAAGAGTTGATGAGGACATCCCTTGCTCACCTCATTCATCATCTGCTCCAAAAGATTCTACACAGCTGCAAGTTGAAGCTTCTACAAAAGAGGCTTATTTGGGTCCCATAACTAGGAACCGTGCTAAGCAAATAAAACAAGAGGTGAATGCACTCCTAGCTGAATCTAATATTGTTGTGGATAAGAATTATATACTGCCTAAGTCCCATATGCTTGTTTTACTCAGATAATTCAAGCAGAAGGAGAACATTGCAAGGATCAAGACGTAGCTATCGGAGTACATTGCTTGAGAACATCCACCTATGATGATACGGGGGAGGCCCGATCTTCTCAGTGAGGAACCGTGGATAGTTGATGCGAAGTAGACGATGTCGCTAGCTGAACACTCGCGCCAATGCACGAACCCTCAACTCTTCGGAATACGCCCAAAACACACCGGGTAGTTGTTCGTCACGAGACCACGAACAACGAACGCCAAGTCCCCGATTCCCAATGGAACGACGGCTTGACCTTGAATTGCAGAACGAACTATTGGATCGCCTAGTACTCTCTCAAAGTCCTCGCATGAACTTTGGGGTCGAAAGAACAAGCAATAGCTATGTTTCAATCTTATGAATAAACTGGTCTAATGGATACAAGGGAGGGGCAAGGGTATTTAAGGCGCCCTCCACGACTCACGCACGGCCTAGGGCCGGCCACACATGCTGAATCAAACTCTAACTCGGCTAAGACCTAAAAACACACAAAAAGGAAAACCTAACTTAAGTCCGTCACATTGTTTCGGCCATAGCGGCGCGACCGTAAGTCTTCTGAAGCTGGGGCCAAAACCATTGTGTGGGCCTTGGAATAAGCTTTCAAACAAGTCCAAGAACACCCCAATCGGACTCCGTATGCAAAAGTTATGGCCTTTTTATTACAGCCCTGTTGGGCTGTCCCGAACCGAATCCGAATTGAATTCTGAGTTGATTCCGAGATGAATTTTGGTTGCACTTGTGGAAGATCCGAATTGGGCTTGAATTCTTGGGCTTTTCTCCCCTTGGTTGACCCACGTGAGCTTCTCCTCCATTGCTTTGACTCCGGCCTCCCTCTTGGTTTCAAAGGCTTCACAATGTTCAAACCTGATAATGCACAAAACATTTGCATGAGTTAATACCCAATTCTCATCAAGGACAATAGAAGATTCATTAAGAAACAAAAGCACCTGTTGATTTAGAAGTTTAGCTCTTGCTCTCGTCAGTGGACCAATATGCACTTCTGTACTTGAATTATTTGTAGCGTCACGTATGGTGTCCACCTCATTATGTGTATGACCACCAATAGGGAAAGATGTATAAGTGTTAGGGATGCCCTCATCAATATGTGAGGTTGAGAGCATCTCTATTGAGTGTGAGAAAGGTGCACCAACAGAAAAGAGAGAAGTAGATGATAGTCAAAGTGAGGTTACTACTGAAATTCACGATTTATTTTCTACTTCTAGTGTTGTTTCTCACATTGTGCAGGTTGATATTAAAGAAAATGAGTTGAAAGTTGAACAACCGGCACCGTTGGACGTGAAAGACGAGGAGATAACCACGGTGGGGGATAGAGTGCTTGCGATCCAATGGTTTCATGATGATGATTTGATATCTACAACACCTACAACAACTGAGGAGGATGGTAAAGGTACAAGAATGGTGTTGAATTGCATACTCATCAAGAAGAGGTACGTCTGAGTTCGATCTCTAGTGTTCCTTTGAATATTTCATGTTCTGAAATTTGTACGCTCAATTTACATAATGTGGAATTGATTACCCATAAGGACGTTCTTACTAGAATATCTTTTGATGATCTTTTATACTATATCATGTTCGATGTTCATAGAGAGCTATCTAGTGTGATTGAGAATCTTGCTAAAGTTTCATGTTTAAAATCACTCGTTAGTACTTATGCCTACACATATACATTTAATTTGATTGGAGATTATGGTGTAGATGACAAGTTCTATGTTTATCGAATATGCATTACCTGTGATAATCTTTCTGATTTAAACTTGCATGTTTTGCGCAAACCATCTATTGAGAAATATCATGGTCATTTTGAGATGGATTTTAATACAAGTGTCTATTGTTTAGAACGCAATATGATGCCTACTTGTATCTCCTATGCATGTAAACAACGTAGTCGAGTTGAAGCATGGAAGAAACTAAAATTTTTCTCTCCAATATTTGAACAACTTGATCTAGTGGGTCCCTCTTATATCTTGTCCATGTACTTACCAAAGTCGAGGACGACTTTTTCTCATGGGAGGGAGAATGATGTGACTGAAAGTATCGCAATGTATATATCAAATACATCCTATGGCTGCTATGATCCTAATTATTTTGTGCGCAACAACGAGAATGTCACAACAATTGATGCATACATATACCACGTATATCGTTGTTCTTTTGTTTATTACACTTTCAAAGAAATCATCATGTGCTAAACGAAAGGAGTTTGGATGACAAATATATATACCATGCATATCGTTGTATTTTTTTCTAGCACATCTTGAGTTATCAAAAGCCGAGGACGGCTTTTTTGAAGAAAGGGAGGATGATGAGGATATCCCTACTACTTATGAGGTTATTCGTGAAGCAGAGCTAAACTTCTCAAACAACAGTGCATTTGTTTCTTAATGAATTTCCTTTTGTTGTCAATGAGAATTGGTTACTACCTAAAGCAATACTTGGTGCATTCTCAGGTTTGACAAATTTAAAGACTTTGGAGCCGAGAGGGAGGAGAGGGAGGCCGGGAACAAATTCATGGACGAGAAACACATGCGGCCAACAAGGGAGAAGAAACCCATGTGGCCAACGAGAGGGAACGTGCTCTCAAGATAAAACCCTAGCACATGCGGGCGGTCAAGAAAGACACAAGGGTTACATTGGCATAAAAAGAAGCATCAAGTGCATCGAACAAATTCGCGCAAGCTAAGAGAAGGAAAGCTCACAATACAAGGGAAACCGAGAGGGAGACTAGTTTAAATTTTCAAATTAAAGTAGGACGTTTTTTTTGAATCGGATTACTGGTCACAGAACGATGGCGGACTCGGATTCAGTGCAGATGTGAGTGTCGGACTCGGATTCTCAGTAGCACTCGGTTCTGTTCATCCGAGTTTTGTGCTTGCGTGGGAGGCTATATAAGCCCCCATGGCCGCACCATAGAGGTAGACCAGTTTATGCATAAGATTGAAACATAGCTATTGCTTGTTCTTTCGACACGAGTTCATGCGAGGACTTTGAGAGAGAATTAGGCGATCCATTGTTTGTTCGCGCAACGTGGTCAAGCCGTCGTTCCATTGGGAATTGGGGACTTGGCGTTAAATCGTTCGTGGTCTCGCGACGAACAACTACCGTGTTTTGGGCGTATTCAAGAGTTGAGGGTTCGTGCATTGGCGCGAGTGTTCAGCTAGCGACATCGTCTACTTCGCATCAACTATCCACGGTTCCTCACTGAGAAGATCGGGCCTCCCCTGTATCACGGCTGATGATGACCTAGTGCTCGTGACTGTTATTAAGAGAACAAAGGTCGTGGGCCGTTGGATTTCGATCGAACGACTCATGATCACCTTGTGGTTGTGACTGTTATTAAGAGAAGGGAGGTCGTGGGCCGTTGGATTTCGATCGAACAGCTTGCGATCTCCTAGGTGGTCGCGGTGCACTTAGGTGGTCCAACTGAGTCATAGGCGGGTCGGACTTGGACCCAAGGAACAGTGCCTAGTGCCCGGTGGTTTGGTTTAGGGTTTGACCGGTTTAAATTCAAACCATTCTACTTTGACCAGGCCACTAAAAATAGGAATAAAATTCCTAAAAATCTTATATAAATCATAGGGATTCCTGGGAAGGTCTAGTGTCTATAAAATTATTAAAACTTACTGTTTGTGATATAATTTGTATAATTCAAATTCAAATTAAGGTATGTCCTTGTATTGTGTTTGAATTTTATGAAAGTTGAACCTAGTCCCATAAATCTGGGAAAAATTATATCAATTCATGATAATTCATATAGTATTTGAATAAAATATTTCCAGAAGATGTTCACAAGTTTTTATTGCTCTTTTTTGTTGGGGTTCATATTTAAAGTGTATGTCTCATCTTTGTTTGAGATTTTCCAAGTGCAATATATAATGTAAAGGCTTGAAAACAATGATGCATGCTTATGAGATGCATAGTAATCCTGATACGAGGAAGGCCCGGTCTTCTCGAGTAAGAAACCGTGGATAGTTGACGCGAAGTAGACGATGTCGCTAGCTGAACACTCGCGCCAATACAGGAAAGACAGTTGGCTAAAGTGGATGCGAAATACTCTTTTTGGGTGCTAATTGAGGAGTTCAATCGGCAGTTTTTTTTTAACAACGATTAAGCAACGCAAAAGGAGTACACACGGATCAGCACTAAAACAAAACTCTAATGGATGAAAACTTAACTAAACGCACAAGAAATAACAGATTAAACTACGATTTTGGTATTGCAATTTTCAGTTTATTGGACGATAGGACAGAAAAACAATCTAACTACGGGTAAAGAAATTCTCACCGAGTAAACATAGAATCTGATACCACATGATACGGGGGAGGCCCAATCTTCTCAGTGAGGAACCGTGGATAGTTGATGCGAAGTAGACGATGTCGCTAGCTGAACACTCGCGCCAATGCACGAACCCTCAACTCTTCGGAATACGCCCAAAACACACCGGGTAGTTGTTCGTCGCGAGACCACGAACGACGAACACCAACTCCCCAATTCCCAATGGAACGACGGCTTGACCCTGGATTGCAGAACAAAACAACGGATCGCCTAATTCTCTCTCAAAGTCCTCACATGAACTCTGGTGTCGAAAGAACAAGCAATAGCTATGGAGCAATCTTATGCATAAACTGGTCTAATGGATACAAAGGAGGGGCAAGGTTACTTAAGGCGCCCTCCACGACTCATGCACGGCCTAGGGCCGGCTACACACACCGAATCAAACTCTAATTCGGCTAAGACCCAAAAAACACACAAAAAGGAAAACCTAACTTAAATCCGTCACATTGTTTCGGTCATAGCGGCGCGACCGTACATCTTCTGAAGTTGGGGCCATACCCATTGTGTGGGCCCTGGAATAAGCTTTCAAACAAGTCGAAGAACACCCCAATCGGACTCCGTATGCAAAAGTTATGGCCTTTTTATTACAGCCCTGTTGGGCTGTCCCGAACCGAATCCGAATTGAATTCTGAGTTGATTCCGAGATGAATTTCGGTTGGGCTTGTGGAGGATCCGAATTGGGCTAGAATTCTTGGGCCTTTCTCCTCTTGGTTGACCCATGTGAGCTTCTCCTCCATTGCTTTGGCTCCTGCCTCCCTCTCCTCCCTCTCGGTTCCAAAGACTTCACAATGTTCAAACCTGAGAATGCACAAAACATTTGCATGAGGTAGTACCCAATTCTCATCAATGAAAATAGAAGATTCATTAAGAAACAAAAGCACCTGTTGATTTAGAAGTTTAGCTCTTGCTCTAGTCAGTGGACCAACATGCACTTCTGCACTTGTATTATTTGTAGCTTCACTTATGGCGTCCATCTCAGTATGTGTGTGACCACCAATAGGGAAAGATGTATCAGTGTTAGGGATGCCCTCATCAAATCCTCTTTATAAATTTGGGGATGTGACAAACCTCCCCCCTTACAAAATATCTCGACCCCGAGATCTCGGTAGGTCAGAAGATGGATAGGAAGGTTTTACAAAAAGATACAACAATCGTGGTTTTGTATTCCTTCCATGGTTCAAAGACACTTCAAGTAGAAGGAAAAAGATCCGGATATTCACTTCGCAATAGATCTTCACGTTCCCAAGGTAGCCTCATCTTCAGTATGGTTACTCCACTAAACTTTGAGGAACTTGAGGTTGTGATTTCTCGTCTTGCGCTCCTTTTCTTTAAGAATGCGAATCGGGTGCTCCCGATAAGAAAGATTGGGTTGCAAGTCGAGTTCTTCCAACTTAGTTACTTTAGTTGGAATGCGAAGGCATTTTCTCAGTTGTGAAATATCTTGATTCAAAATCCTATCGTGCCTCTAAACCTCAGCCATTAGATCTCATCAGCGAACGGTCATGATTCATTGGGACATTCGGACCATCCCAACAAGCCACACACTCATGGCCAGATCTAAATCGTGCGGTGCATCATTTTCGGGATAAGCCACCCTTAAATGGTAAACACTAAAATGCACCTGAGCCGTTGGATCCTCAATAAACGGGCCAGATCTAGTGGGCCGTTTGGATCACCCGAAAGCCCCATCCAATTTCCACCATTGGATCTAGATCGGGCGATCACGAGTGGCTGTAACATTCGGACCACCGAGCCTCAACTCAATCTCGACCGTCAATCTTAGATTCAACCGCGCCCTCCTTTTTGAGTTTGAACTCCAAGGCGCGCAAATACTCCAGCCGTTGGATTTTTATCCTACGGTGTCCCTTTGAATCTCGTGGATTCAAGTCCTTATCCTCACCTGATCGTTGGATTTTAATCGTAGGGTCTATAGAGGCAGTGACATTCGGACCGCCGAATCTCCCTTCAATCTCGACCGTTGAAAACAGATCTAACGGTGCTGTGTCACCTCATTTAAAATAAAGTGGCGCGTACTTTTTGGAGCCATCGTTGGATTCAAATCCAACGCTCCTCCTTGAAAGTAGCAATCGGACCTCCAATTGTTCCTTTGAATCTCAACCGTTCATTTAAGATCGCACGGCCCACATTGAAAGATACCGGTTAAGACTTCTTAATATGTATCAAAATCTCAGCCGCCCATTTCTAATCGGATGGTCGTTATTCTTTTGAGCATTGTGAAGGCGTGCGTTGCCGCGGCTGACAGCGGGACCCTCTCGTCAGTGAGATCTCTCTCTTCCTCCTAGCACCTATGCGCCGCCGCCGACTTCGTTGCCGGAGAGGTGGTGCTACGCCGCGATTTTGGAAAATCTTCCTTTGACACCTAGCACCATATTTCCACCGTATCAACTCTAGATGCTTCCCGTTTGCTCTGGAGGTTTACATTCTATATAAACCCTAGCTTTTTGCTCTCTGCCATTGTTGACCAAGAGAGCTTCCAACTTTTTCATCCTTTCCCGTGAAACTTTCTTGCTCTCACTTCTTGTTCATCTCTATCTATGCTTAACTCATTTTGTAATGAGAGTTTCGGGCATCATTTGTAGATGGAGCCTGTGATATTGCTCTCTGTTGAACCAAGCCGATTGGATGCTCCACCGTTGTGATTTCTTGTTTCGGTGAAGTATGCTCCAATCCTTCCTGTCCAGATCATGTTTTGTAATCCACATGACTCAAGCTTTCCATTACTTTCGTTTTTTGTCAAACAAGAAAATTGGATTTTACATCTTCACTGTTGTCGGCCGAAAACTTAACTTTATCTTCTCCAACTCCAGCTGGTAAGCTTAGACCTTAATTCTTCTCATCTTAAGTACCCTAAGGACCTCAGTAGCTCACATGAACCATTCACTTGTGCATGTGATGCTCAATCCTTGCTATAACCGAAATGTTACTTTTTATAACTTTTCGGTCTTTCATATCGTTTAGAGTTTAAATCTATTCTAATTCAACTTCTCAGTGTAGGGAGTTATCTACTAAACCCTAGTATCATAAGCAACCCTTCTTGGGACTCATGGTGCCCCCAATTCAGTTAATTAACAAAATCCCATTTTCTGTTACTGTTTTCGGGCAGACCGACAAGTAACCTTGTTCTTGTAACATCCCCATTTTCAACTTGTGTTTCAAATGTAATAAAATGAGTAGAAATTAAAACTTTTTCTTACTCCCTTCTGTTGTCGAACTTTTCTGAAATTCTTGCAAAGGAATTTTAGGAAATGCAAAATCAAAACCTGCAATTCTCTCAAGGCAAAGATCATCTTGTCCAATCTTGTGATAATGCTCTGGAAATATTTTTCCTGGGTTCTAGGGTTGCTTGGTGGCACCTCTGAATTATTTCCTAATTTTTGGAAATGATTTCAAACAGTTTAGAGGCAAGTCAAACCCTGGTCAAACCCCGGAGATAACGTTCTGGAATTTCTTGAGGAAACTCTAGCACACCAAAATCTCTGAAAATTTTATGGGAGGTTAATCCTAAAGTCAGGAAGCTCCAGTTAAAATTTCATCAAATTTGGAGTTGATTTGATACCTTAATTAATTCCCCAAAGTCTCAGCTGCAATTCAAACTCCAACCAGGTGCACTGTTCCTCGGGCTCAAGTAAGACTCGAGCCTGTTCTACTTCGTGGTCCGACTCAGCCCTCTCGTGCACGTTCGGCTCGAGCCGTTTTCTATCTCGATCGTGGTCCCGCCACCTCCCGGTCTTCTTCCTCCCGTCACAAGCACTTTGTTGTGTGTGCGAGCAAAGTCAGCGGAGAGAGCGAGGCCTTGTCACCTCAGTGAAGCCTTTAAACGGCTCCCTCTGTGCCGCATTTATTGCACACCATGCCCCCAAGTCCATTTTCCACTGCTCCGTCACTTGAGCGACCGCACGCTATGGACTTGAGCTCGCCATGAGCATGCTCCGCTGCTCTTTTTCCTCTCTGCTACTTAACACCCAGCTCTCCTTCTTTGCCCTCCTTTCACTTTTCCGCAACCCCGGTTGCACCCTCTCTTCTTGCTTGAGCTCAATCGCCAAGATCACCCTTGGCGCCATTATCGAGCTTGAAGCTCTGGTGCACCCGTGCTCGGTGGCTCTTTTCTTCAAACTTTGCTCGGCTCCTTCCTCTGGTCCCCGGAGTGTTGACACTAATCCTATTTCGTTTGTGTCTTGGGACCTCCTCTGGGCCCTGAGTTCACAATGACCTCCTATAGCTTAAGCACTCGATAGTTTAGGTCGCGCGAAGTCTTTCTCGGTTTTCACTTTTCCGTGCTTGATCTCCGCCTCGTTCGGCCGCGCGATATGGGTCGTGTCCGGCGACATTTGTGCCCTCAAAATGTTCGCAATAGTATTGCGAACATTTTTGCCCCGTTGGACCGCGCCGCCGTGGTCGTGGTCGCCGGCGACGAGCCGGTGACCAAAGCCGGTGTCCTGGTCTGTTGTCGTATTTTTGTCAAGTCACTGGACCTCCTCGGGGTCATCGTGACCCTCCAGGACCTCCCCGTGTTAGATTGCACCGTGGGATCTTGTCGGCAGAAACTCTAGCTCCCAAGACCTCATCGATCTAATCCTAGCCCTTAAGGACCTCTTCATTGTTGATCTGGATCGTTAGATCTCCTAGTCTAAGTCCTTAGCCGCCAGGACCTTCCACCATTTGGAATCCTGGCCGTTAAAGACCTCCATAGGTAAAAACCCAGCCGTTAAGATCACCCTCCGCCTTGGGGTCTTCTTTGCAAAAGACCTCCTTGAGGTCCTCTGTGCAAAAAGGTCACCCCGGTCGTTTTTGTCAAAACCACCCTCTTGAACCACCTCTCGAGGTCCTCATTGCAAAAGACCACCCCTGGCCTTTTGTAAAGAAAACCTTCAAAACCACCCCCAGGGTCCTCTTTGAAAAGACCACCCTTGGTCTTTTTTAAAGAGAACCTCAGGACCTCCTCGTCTTTGGTCTTAATCGTGAAGACCTCCCGCCTAGATCTGGACCGCTCAGACCTCTCCCATGGAGATCCGAGCCATCCAGATCTCTCTCTCAAAGCGCCGTGTTGGAGGACCTCCCAGAAATCTCGACCGTTAGGACCTCCTCAGTGAGATCTTAACCGTCCAGACCTCTCTCTGTTAAAAACCCGCTTAGGACCTCCCCGTTGAGATCGTGACCGTTTAGGACCTCCTCGGTGAGATCCTAGCCGTCAAGATCTCTCGCTGTTAAGCTCACCATTTAGGTCCTCTCCTCCGATCAGATCTAGACCGTTAAGACCTCCCCTCGGGAAATCTTAACCGTCCAGACCTCCCCCTTAGTTAGATAGCCGTAGGACCTCCTCGTGGAGCTCGGGGCCGCCAGATCCAGATCTGATGGCCACGACCTCCCTAGTGCGCGAGGAGCTCCTTCGCGTGTGCTGTGCATCCGGTGGTCGGGGCCGTTGGATTCAGCATCAACGGCTAAGACCTCTCCTAGGCGCGGCAAGGTCTTTGCGCCCGGGTGCTCGTGCGGGTTTTGGGCGTCCGAGCTCGTGAGCCATGCGATCCTTGATCAACGGCCCACGACCTCCCCAGTTTTCGTGGTTTTTCAGATTTAGTTCCCGAGAGATTTTATTTGCACATATTAATTGTTTTAAACTTCAAAATTGCATATCTTTTTCTCTGTAGCTCCAAATTTAACAAACTAAAGTTCTATAAATGCATCTGTTAAAGTACTTTAGCTTAGTATAGGTTTTGCAGTAGTCTTTAATACTAGAATTAATCATGTCTTAGATTTATAACTTAGAAAAATCATAACTCTTTCAATATAACTCCAAATGACCTGAAATTTTATATGGGTTACCACTATACCAGTAAGTAGCTACCATAAAAATTTCAGCTTCAAAATCTTTCTAGAAAATATTTTTGCTACAGTGCTAATTATGGCCGAAAATAGGTTTTTAGAGAATACCTTTTGCACCACAAATCCAAATTAGGTTTTTCCAGTTCCTATGCCTAGGTATATTCCTATTTTGCCTTGTGTATAAATTTCGTCGCAATTGGATAATTTTTTCTTGCTCTTTTGTTTAAGTGTTGCTCGTCTTATTGGTTGTTTTCGCTCTTTCGCTTAGGATTCGATATTTGCGGTAACCCCGAGAATGACCCTCCGCAACAAATTGAGCAACAGCAAGCAGGCAAGCAGTTTGATCATTTCCCATTTGATCCCATTACTTTTAAAGTCTAATATTTTGTTTAACTTCTATGTATGCATTGCTATTTTGTTGTTAAATTGATTAGTTAGACCTCTAGTTGCATAATCTGTAGGTAAATGATTATCCTCTACTACTTGAGCCTAGGTTATTTGCTGTGATTAGAGTTCGTTGGATGAGCTCCTGTCACTTAGTAGATTACGAATACTTATTGCTTAGCCATGCCTAGTATCGGTAGTATTGGGCGATCATCGACTTAGTCGGTGATCTTGATCACACAAATGCTATTATTATTCCATTATACCCAACCCT
Organism: Ampelocalamus luodianensis; assembly: GCA_036346255.1. Taxonomy (NCBI): domain Eukaryota; kingdom Viridiplantae; phylum Streptophyta; class Magnoliopsida; order Poales; family Poaceae; genus Ampelocalamus; species Ampelocalamus luodianensis. The sequence goes on along the minus strand of CM070625.1, from coordinate 46,099,266 downwards.
TGTGTTTTACCAATTTGCAAATCAAAAACTGAAAACAAAAATTATATCTTGGCTTGGGCACAATGGTATGTTGGGTGATCTGTTGGGTGTGAATGGAATGGTGCCTAAGTCCCTAAGGACCGAGTTACTTGTGCCATTGATCCAAGCAATTGTTGCGTGCTAACCACACGAGGGGGATATGGAACCTCTCTTGACTAAGTACTTTGGGAGGTGTTAATTATGAGCTGGATGGTGGGTGTGGTCTTGTGTGTGTGTGTTGTGGTGTTGGAGGGGAGCATTAGCAGGCCGGTTAGGCTGTCTAATGTGTCTTTCTCCGTGGGTTGCGCTCTTAATTAGCATCGTCCATTGGAAAGCGTCTTGTTAGACTTAGCCATGCACGCATACCAAAGGAAGTGTGCTAACCATGGTGGTGGAAAGGCGGTCTATCATGTGGGTACATTGGTACACCTGCAGGTTAAAACTATTCGAATAGCCTCGTCCTAGGTTATGGACACGCTTGGTTATTTCCCACAAGAACTAGACTACAACCTTTAAAAAAAAACTTAAACTTGACATGGGTGGTATGAAGGGGTACTTCATGCTATTGTTGTGGTGACTATGGGTTAGTCACTTCTAGGTTGGTGTTGTCATCTATCTATTGTTATAATTGTCTCTCTTTTATTTGAACAATAAAAGTTAATTGCAAACTTGCTTTGAATCAATTACCCTATTGCAAATGAAAACTTGCTTTATGCTGAAAATAAGTCCAGAGCCTCACCCACTTAAACAAAGCTTGCATGTAGTTAATTATAGTTCTGTTATCTCACACGTCAGTCTTGCGAGTACAAAAACAAGTTTTGTACTCATCCGCTTGCTTAATATTAATTGTTGCGAGAGGAGAAGGTGAGCCCCAAGGGCCTCACTTTTGTGAGTCAGGTTGCGGTCTTTGTTTGGGACGATTAGCTTGGCGGTCCGGTTGGTTGCCTTGTGGGTAAAGGCACACCGATTGGCTTTTGTTTATCGCCATCTTATGGCCATTTTGCTTCCGCTGTTTAAATTAGTTACTTATGTGTTATTTGGCCGGTCGGCCTCTCTTTTGTAATAACTCTCTTTATATTATGTATGTCTTTCAGTTGTTGCTTTTGCTTCGGCTCTATGTGTATGAATGGAATTGATGCATGATTTTGTAACAGGTGTGTATCTGCAGTGGGAAGTATACATATCTCGAGGCTTGGTTTATTGGATTTGTACTGTTAGGACCAAGTGGATGGTTAAACAGTACAAGCCGATTAAACCGGGGTCCTCACAGTTCTTTCTGTTAATCTTGATTGATCAGAATTAACAGAGTCCAATCTAGGTGATAGCCTTACTGAAAGGATAGTAGTAGCTTATGTTAAGATTCTTGCTTGTGAGTGCATCACAATTTGGTAATAAGGTATTTGGTGATGCCTCTGTCTTGTTGTCGGCCAAACCGACAAGGCTGTAGCAAGGTCTCTCTCTGAAGGTGGGTATTAGCATAGGTTGGTTTAGGGTATTATCTATTCTAAATATCAGCCTTAACTCCAAGTTAGATCTTTTGCTTAGAGTTTTTCCAAAACAGCTAAAATCTGCAAACCTGCGCCCCCAGAAAACCCAAGAAAACTAGAGGGGGTGTGGCCTCCTTAAATAGGGGATGAGGAGCCACACATCTAATATTACTAAGGGGGTGGGACTAATTTCATGTGTTACTGATCACGTGAGCAGTAACTGCGCCCCAAGGTGGTCATTCGGCAGATGGGCCAAGTTCAGTATGATTAGCTCAGATTGGCCCAAACAAATGATACGACGTCTTCTTTGGATGATTGCGATCAGTCCAGAAGGAATTTGAAGATGAGGCCAGATCCGTTGGAAAGAGAACGAAATAAGCTTTCAATCAAGTACTCGTGGACCTCCAACAGACTCCGTATGTGAAAGTTATGCCTGTTTTAAGTTGGTGTTGTCAGGCTGATTCCGGAGGCCAAACTGGATTCCAAAACGGGTCCAGCTCGAACTGCTTGCTCGTCTTGGACCAAAAGCGACGTGGCGCTGCACATATATATATTTTATCATTAGGTAGTATCATATAGTTCATATAATATAAAGACACTCTTAAAAACAAGCTCACCTGATAATTTAAGTGAAGCGTACGAGTTCTTATACTTGGAACAGTAAGCATAGTAAATATAGTTGTATCCATAGGGGTCATGTCCTCATCATCCTCCCTTTCTTGAAAACAAAGCCGTCATCGGCTTTTGATAAGCTGAAAATAGGGTAACAAAGAAGCCAAAGTGTATGCATGGTATATGTATATGTCATCTGTTTTAACGGTTCTTCGTTGTTGCACAATTAATGTTAGACGACAGCAGCGATCATAAAACATCATCGTGTTATTACCCCAAGAATAATCATATATGTTAATGAGCAAAACAAAATTTCTCACATAGCAATTATTGCAACTAGTTTTGCAAATATAAGTGAAGTATTTATGCAATTCAACTCTCTGAAGTTGTAAACTTGGAGTGGTAGCACATATTGGCAAATCTACAACTTTTGGAATCAAACAAAGTTCATTCATATTATCAGATTTCAATCGTGCAATAGCAAATTCATCTAGCAAAGGTGAAAGGATGTGTAAATTCTTACATACTTCAACATCTTGATGTAGATTGTCCATACTAGATGGTGCAATAAGAGATATACACATGGGCATTGAATGATCACTAAATTTTAATTTTCTCTCATAATGAACAAGATTCGGCACACAAGAATTGTTGTTCAAAACAGTAAGCTTCAATTCATCCATATATTCACAAGTTATGCATATTTGATAAACAAGAAATTGATTGTCTATACCATAATCTCCAATCAAATTAAACTTATACCCAGGGATGTAGGCACTAGACAAGCATTTTGAACATGCGATTTCAGAAACTTTCTCCATAGCATGTGACAATTTCATAGGTGAATCCAACATAATGTAACACAAAGAATCAGTAGGAGAAATTCTAGTCAAAACTTCTTTATGTCTAACCAATTCCACGTGATCATTATATGTGATTAACTCATCACATGAATCACTCAAAACAGCAGGCAATTCAATTATTTCATCACATGGTGCACTCAAGTCGGCAGGTAAATCAACAATTTTATCACATGGTGCACTCAAATCAATGCAGTCTGTATTCTCTACTTGAAATATGTGCATATCAGAATTTTTTTCCACTAATTTTTGCTCTAAAATAGCATGAACAGTGGACAATTGTAGTTCTTCACAAGCATACTCACGTTGAGTGATGATAACACCATGATCTTTACCTTTTTGGCTCTCCTCAGATGATGTAGGTGTATCCATCTCCTCATCTTCCTTCTCAACCAATAGAGTCGATGGTTCAATCAGCTCATTCTCCTCTTTGGCATGGTTCTCAACTTTCTGCAAATTATTAGTCACAGAAAAAGATCCAAACATAGGTTTGTTCTCATGTTCCTTATCATCAAGCATTCTCAATTTCTTCTCAATCTGACGTTCAACCTTACAAGCAAGTATAAACAAATGAGGGAGGGAATTATACTCTTTGTGAACAAGAATGTCTTGAATTTCTTGCTTAAACCCACTTAAGAATCTATTCTTTGTAGCTTCAGTATGTTTCTCTAAGTCACAACGCAACAAACGAGTTTTCAATTCATAATAGTATTCCCTTACAGTTCTACTACGTTGTTTTAAACGTTCTAATCTAGCTAACAAATAATCAGCATGATATTTAGGAAGAAATTCATCTCTCAAAAGTTTCTTTAATGCATGCCAAGTTTTAGGCACTCTTCCATGTCTATGTAAATATTTCCACCAAAGTATTGCATCTTCAACAAAAACACTAGTGCCAACTTTAATCTTTTGTCTATCAGACAAATCATAATATTCAAATTATTTGTCTAAAGCTATCTCCCAGTCAACATAGGCATCAAGATCAAATTTACCAGCAAAAGAAGGCACAGTGAGTTTAGTTTTACCAGACGTACTATCACATTCATGTACCTCCCATGGTGGATAATCGCGTCTCAAGCGTGCATCTTCCTCGTGGACTTTCTTGCGTTCCCGTTCAATGGCTCGAATAAGACGTGGATCTATCTTGTAATCATTCCGTGAACCTGCCATAGTTAGTAGAAAATAAGGGAATAAATCACAGTGTATATGTCCCTATGAACTACTAGGTTCTGGAGTTTTCAACAGTCACTCACACTCAAGCTTTTACCAAGTTCTTACAAGCTCTTACCAATGTAGCAAGGAAGTGGTACAACCGGTGGCTGGTTCGTGATACTCTCACCCGTGAATAGTCCACGATTGCGAGGAACAACACCTACTGAGTTAGTAGTATGTGGAGCTTGGAAGACTTCAATATGGTAGCAAGGATTAGCAATAATGAAAATCAGTAATGTTAGTTGAAAAATTGTTCAAAGTACAAGTCAATGTTGCTGATTCTAGCCTAATTAAAGCAATCTAATCAAAGCCTGATGTAGAGAAGTGTATGTACGCACACGCAATGATCAATATGACTTGATGTAAGCAAAGGAGAACCTCACAACAAGTGCTAGGAGAGACGCTAGCCAACTACTCAAACTTCTGTAAGGGGTACAAGATTATTCGCACGACGTAGAGCACAAAAGACAGTAATATCGGTGCAATGCAAACAACCCTCTAGATTGAGCAGAAACAATAGCTAGTCTCAAATGATGAAAAAACAAAGTTTTATATGGCTTATATATGCTCTTCTGAAAGGTTTCGACGAGATCTACAACTTTCCAGTTGAGGCGAACTCCAAATTCCGAAAGGAAGATCGAAGGAAACGGTAAAAATCGAAACTAAAAACTTGCGACGCGAATTCGGGGCTGAAGATGGTCGATTTTGGGGCACCTAGAGGGCGACTAGTGTCTTACATGGAAATGATGCGCCTCGTCATTAGCTTCGAAATAGCATAAGAACGTCAAAAACGGACACCGTATGCAAATGTTATGCCCGTTTTACTGAAGGTGTCTCGGAAACGGAATCCTGCTCGGACTCCAAACCGACTCGTGTTCAATCTTGAAACTACTATATCTTTTGATTCCGTGGGCCAAACTTGCTGAATTTTTTTATGGAAGCTTGTGGCTATATGTAGAAGGTCTCCACTAATTTTTATGCATTTTTCTTTTCGTTTTCTTTTTCTTTTTTTTCTCTACCGCGGCTTTTGTTTTTGCGGTTACCTCTTTCTTCTTGTACTATTTGGCCGACCCTAGGATTTGCCGCAAGTCGCAAATAACATTAACTCTCCCAAAAGATCACAGCAACTCTCTCTTTTTTTTTGGATTAACAACAATAAGAATTTTCTATTTTTGGTGCGGATTAGAGGAGTTCTAACCCACGAATTTTCTGTTTTAGATGCAAAAACTAAGAACCCGAAAAGAACGATCAAGCGACGCAAAGGAAACACGAGATGCAACTAGATAAAGACTAGCTAGACAATAACTAGAACTAGAAATCAGCAACTAGACACGACGATGCAACCAATGATTCAACAAGCAAAATACTGAAAAGAAAAATTGCAAAGGCTCAAAGGGCTCGGTATGGATGATAGATACAATATTTTTTTTGGGCAATTTTCTGGACTCTAGGTATGAAAAATGAATCTACTACTAGAAAACTAGAAATTCTCACCGATCAACTGAAGCTCTGATACCACCTGATGGACCCGAAGGTCCGATTGTTGGCCCGATCTTTCGATGGGAATGATAAGTTCGGTAGTCGTCGCTCAACTCTCACGATCCTGGCTACGAACACGCAAGGCTCGAAACCACGCAATCGCTGAACTGATTGACAAGTCGTTATCAACCGTGCACGAATACCCGGTTGACCTGATCACGAAAGTCGATTCCTGCATACACCGAAGAAGCACGCAAGAATAAGATCAAGCAATCTGAAATTGCAAATAGGGATTGAAATATTGAATTGAGTTGGGATTTTGAAGCGGTATTATGGTTGGTCTAGTCGACACAAGCCAATACACGAAGTTGTAACAAGGCTAACTTTTAACTAAACAAAATCCAAGAAAAACTAGAGGGGGTGTGGCCTCCTTAAATAGGGGATGAGGAGCCACACATCTAATAGAACTAAGGGGGTGGGACTAATTTCATATGTTACTGTTCACATGAACAGTAACTGCACCCTCAAGTGGTCCGTCGGCAGATGGACCAAGTTCAGTATGATTGCAAGGCCCAGCTTGGCCCAAACAAGTGATATGACGTCTTCTATGGATGATTGCGATCAGTCCAGAAGAAATTTGAAGATGAGGCCGGATCCGTTGGAAAGAGAACGAAATAAACTTTCAATCAAGTACTCGTGGACCTCCAACAGACTCCGTATGTGAAAGTTATGTCTGTTTTAAGTTGGTATTGTCATGCTGATTCCGGAGGCCAAACTGGATTCCAAAACGGGTCCAGCTCGAACTGCTTGCTCGTCTTGGACCAAAAGTGACGTGGCGCTGCACATATATATATTTTATCATTAGGTAGTATCATATAGTTCATATAATATAAAGACACTCTTAAAAACAAGCTCACCTGATAATTTAAGTGAAGCGTACGAGCTCTTATACTTGGAACAGTAAGCATAGCAAATATAGTTGTATCCATAGGGGTCATGTCCTCATCAATGTGGCAACAGGAGTGAAGGTCTCATCGTAGTTACGACCATGCTCTTGCTGAAAACCACACGCCACAAGATGAGCCTTGTAGCACTCAAAGGAACCATCCGAGCGGGTCTTGATCTTATACACCCACTTGCACATGATAGGAGTAACGCGTAGGTTTGGAGTAACGCGTTGGTAAGGGCACAATATCCCATGTGCTAGTACGCTCCAAAGCAGCAATCTCCTTAGACATTGCGAGCTGCCACTCAGGGTGAGCACCAGACTAACGGTTTGTCGTAGGATCAGAAAGAGCAGCGGCTGCGGAGCCGTAGTGCTTAGGAGGCTGACAGTGTGACGATCACGAAGATCGTATTTGGGAGGAGAAGGTGGAGCAGGACCCAGTAAGGACGGAGAAGAACTGGGAACAGGGCGTAGCAAAGATAGAGGCTCAACTGGAGAAGGAGTAGGCCAAGGTCGGCGAGAGTAGTGCAGGGGAAAATGTGGAATCTCAACAAAGGAGTTGGATGGAAACTCTAGAGGAGCGGGAACTGGTGAGCCGGAGGAGAGGAAAGTGAAGCGGGTAGAGGCGAAGCAATGTGCAAATCGAGTGTCGGAAAGATCGAAAGGAGATCGACTCAACAAGAGAATCGAGCTATCGGAGAAGGGCGAGGTAGTAAGGTCGAGACTTGTTGACAAAGTGACATCACGAGAGATCCTCATCCGATGAACAACAGGGTCGTTGCTGCGATAGCCTTTATGCTCAAGACTGTGTAGCTAAGAAAAACACTCAACTTACTTAGTAGTCAGCTTGGTGTGCTCACGAGATGGAAGAAGGACAAAGCAGACACAGCCGAAACAGCGATGGTGATTGTATTCGGGAGCCCGGTCGTAGAGACGCTTGACAGGAGTAGAACCCTGAAGAGCAGTGTAAGGCTGCATGTTGATGAGGAAAGCAGTAGTGGAAATAGCCTTAGCCTAGAAGTGAGGTGGAACAGAAGAGGCAAGCATGAGAGCGCAAGTTATCTCAAGCAAGTGATGATGCTTATGCTCAGAGACACCGTTTTGAGCGTGAGCACCAGGACAAGAGTACTGGAGAAGAGTACCTTGCTTAGCGAGAAAGCGACGCAAAGCAGTAGATAGGTACTCGCCAGCAGAATCAGCACAAATAACACAAATGGCCGAATTAACCTGAGTGCGAACCAGGGTGGTAAACCTCTGGTAAATAGAGAGAATCTGATTGTGAGAGGACATGAAATAGATCCAAGTATGATGAGAATAATCATCAATAAAGATCACATAGCATCGATGACCCCTTTTTGAAATGAAGGGAGTTGGACCCAAAACTTCGTAGTGAACAAGATCAAAAGGACGAGCCGAGACAGAATCACTAAAGGGATAGGGGAGCAGCAGCTGCTTGCCATGCTTGCAACCCATACAAAGTAAGGAGGTGTCACCAGAAATAGACCCAAGAAGACCATGACCTACTAGAGATGATAGTCGCGATCCACTGAGATGACCCAAACGATGGTGTCACTGAGCAAAGGAAGCAGTAGAGGACGTAGCAAAAACAGAGGCAGGAGTAGTGACTGCCTGGCTGGTGGAGACAGCGGAAGGAAGGTGCAGCCAGTCGAGCTCCTAAAGACGTTGCGAATCACAGCACCGAGGGTCAGCACCAAGTAGAGTCCCCGTTCGGCGATCCTGCACACAAGAGTCGGACTCGAGAATAACATGACAGTTGTAATCAATGATCTGACCGGCCGACAAGCTGCATAGTAAGCTTGGGAACATGAGAGACGGTAGGAACAGGAAAAGAAGAAGTGGAAAGGATACCTCGGCTTATAACAGGAAGAGGTTATAACAGGAAGAGAGGTACTATCTGTAGTCTAAACAGTGGAAGGCAGAACGGTGGGGCTCAGAGAAGTGAGACGAGTAGAATATGGTGTCATGTGAAAAGAATTGGTGGCCCGAGGCGGCGGTGGCTGCCCAAGGCAGCGATGGCGGCCTGAGACCGGGGCGACGATGGTGGCCCAAGGCAGGAGTGGCAACAGCACGAGACAGGGGTGGCGGCGACGGCGCTAGCCAGGAATAGGAGCAGCGGGAAGGTCTGGAGCACGGCGTGGTTAGTCCCGTGTGGGGGCGACGATAGCGGGCAGAAGAAGATCGGCGCACAAGCCCCGGGTCCATCGGCCATCGCTGCACTACGGTGGCAACCGCATGCGATGCATGTGAGCGAGTCCTCATCCCGATCCCCCATAGTAGGGGAGTAGGTGGTTGCGTCAGGGATCAGTAGGATCCGATGCGACGCGAGATCGGGGCGTCCGAATTTGAGTTGGTAGGCGGCAACGCTCGGAAGCAGAACCCCTTGGCAGTGGCTCCAGCTTGATCGGGAGTCAGAGAGAAGCCTGAGCCGAAGAAAAGCCGAAACTAGAGAGGCTGGAGAAACAGGAGCCGAAGCCGTCGGCTCAAGGTAGATCGGTGGATCTGGAGTGAAGCCGAAGCCGCTGGCTCCACGTAGATCGAACAGAGCACGACATCCAGGCTCGGGATGAAGATCTCGAGAGGCGGCGCTCGGGTCGGGGGCGGGCTTGCGCAGAACCATCGGTGAGGAGGAACTACTGCGGCCGCGACTGGAGCGGTGCCAATCTGGAGCGGCCTCAATTGTGTATGCACCAAAGCAAATGTGCTCCAATTATGTTCACATCCACTGGAGGAAACACATTGTGAGACAATCCGCACGGCATATTTTTGTAGTGTTGGTGTCTCCGCTCCAAAAGGCGAAAACACATTGTGGAGGCGACCGTGGCTGTATAGGAACCGACAAATCCTATTCACCGCCTTCACGACACTAGCAACCTCCTTGAACTTGCTAATATGCTCCCTTAGCTAGCATGAGTACACTACTATTACTTTGCAACCCGTACGGCTTGATGTGAACTTGAACCAAATAAAAGCTAGCCAGACCAACCAATTATTTGTCATGTGAATGGCATTTCCTAATCTACAGCAAGCACTAATCGTACTACTCCTAACCAATGATCTGGTACTTCAAGTGTGCTCATCAACGAAAATCTTGTTAACATGAGTACTACCAATGTAGAAACTTGAAGAAACATGAGCATATACATGCTATACTTGAGAACTTGAGCATATACCTGCTAAGGCTGCTACTGCCGCTGCCGCCACTGCTGCACTTGCTAGTTTGTACTGCTTGCTGCTGCTGAAAATGGAGGGAGGGAGGCAAGAGGAGACAGCAGCAAATGGAGGGCGTGAGGGAGGGAGGCAGCAGGCAATCATGCACAAGAGGGAAGGGGACAAGAGAGGGACATCCAGCTGCAGCCTGCAGGGAATGATCACATGCATTTGGGCAGGCACAAGAAAGCAAAGGCAGGCACAACCGCACAAGAGGGAATCCAATGCATTGGGGCGGTTTCATTCAACTCTCACCAACAAAGAAGAGGAGGGTAGGGGAGGGAATCTATGCGAAGAAACAACCTGGACAAGTAAAAGAACAAAAGCAAATTTCAAATTTTTGGCGCTTTTTTTCACTACCCACGGATCCTGTTCTCGGCCAAGAATGATTCTGCACAGGTTTTTACCCGTGCCGATTCGAGCGCGGTGCTCGCTCGGACATAGAGGAGCTCGTAGGGAGAAGGGTGCGGTGCCGGTGGTGGCAGCAGTGGCGGTCACGTGAGGAACCCTAACCCTATCTGATACCATGTTGGAATGAACCTTAATCTATTCCAATGGGGCCAAAAGGCCAATATATCTTGTACAGGGTCAGTTAATATACAAAGAACACCCTAAGCTTTATACATATCTAACAAGAAGAAGGGAGGAGTAGGGGCAAAACAGTCCTAGAGGCCATATATCAAAGAAGGCAAGTTTTGGAGTGTCATTTTTCTAATTTGCTGTTTTGGAGTGACATTTTTCGAATGGGCGAGTTTTGGAGTGGCATGAATGTTTAATCTTGAGGAAAACCAAATGTAACCTGTAAATAACATACAAAAGTCTAGTCTTCACTTAATTTCACTGGCAAGGATCATATTAAGGCCTATTCTACACTACAGTACATTCCTAGTGGGTTTTAACAAAATTTAGTTTACTCAGTTTGGAATTACAGAGAATAAGTTATGTATTTTACAAATTTCAATGAATTTTAGACCACATTTTAGGTTGAAACAAGTTAATCTAGTTTATACTATTTTCTGCTACAGAAAAGAGTTCAAAATCATACTCAATTTAAAGTTCATCTTACCATAGAGCTAACACAGTTTGAATTTCTCAAAAAGGAGTTAAAACGAAATAGTTATTCACATTTGAAAACTAGAACGTTTAAACACTTTGAAAATTTGGAGCTCTCGGGAGGTCCAAATGAACTGAAGGAAACGGGGAGGTCGTGGGCCGTTGATCCTTCATCGCACGGCTACGGACCTCGAAGCACAGTGCACCACACGGTGCGCACAAGGGAGGTCTGGGCCGTTGAGATCAGATCCAACGGTCCAGACGAGGGGTAGCATAGCACATGTGAAATCCCGCGTGGAGGTGCTCAACGCGCACAGGGGAGGTCGGGATCGTTAGATCAAGATCCGACGGTCCTGATCTCCGAATGAGGTCCTAAGGCTAAATCTACGGAGGGAGGTCTGGACGGTTGAGATTTGCTGGGGGAGGTCTTGGATGGTTAAAATTTTTCGAGGAGGTCTTAACAGCCAAGATTTCCAGGAGGTCTAGGCCGTTAGATGGAAATCCAACGGTCCAGAGCTACGGGGAGGTCCTCAAGATAAAGATCTAATCGGAGGAGGTCGGAACGGTGAGATCTGAAGGAGGGAGGTCTTTGACGGCTAAGATCTACTGAGGAGGTCTAGCCCGTTAGATCTAAATCTAACGGTCCAGGGCTGAGAGGAGGTCCTAAGGCTAAGGACATAACGGAGGACCTCTGGGACGGCCAAGATCTACCAGGGGAGGTCTTGGACGGTCCAGATTAAATCGGGGAGGTCCTAAGAGCAGAGGTCTTCACGGAGGAGGATCTCGACGGTCGAGATGAACCCGGGAGGAGGTCCTAGCGGTTGGGATTTTACAGGGAGGTCTTGGGGGTGAGGATTTAGCGGAGGAGGACCCCGACGGCTAAGATCTCCCAAGGGGAGGTCTTAACGGCGCAGATTGACTTGAGGAGGAGGTTCGGGGTTGTCTTTATAAAAGACCAGGGGTGGTCTTTTACAAAGAGGACCCCAAAGGTAGTTTTGAAGGTTTTCTTTACAAAAGACCAGGGGTGGTCTTTTGCAAAGAGGACCTGGGGGGGGTGGCTCAGGGGTGGTTTTTACAAAAAGACCACGAGGAGGTCTTTTTGTGCAGGAGTGGTCCTAGCGGCTCAGATCAAGCTTAAGGAGGTCTTAAACGGCTAGGATCTAACCAGGGGAGGTCCTAGCGCTTTAAGGGTTTTACGGAAAAGATCTAAAGGTCCACATCTGATCCTAGGGAGGTCCTCAACGGCTGAGATGAAACCGGGGAGGTCCTGGAACCTAAAGACTTTACACACGAAGATCTAAAGGCCAAAGGTTAATGCTAGGAGGTCGTTAATGGTCTAGATTGAGCCTAGAAGGTCCGGGACTTAATGACACCCACGGCTTGCCGACAAGAACAGCATTAAACACTAATGATTGGGCCCTAGGACAACTTAATTGCTAATCATTGGCCACAGGACTTGTCCGAGGATGACACCACAAAACGCCTGAGCGCCTAAACGAGCTCACCACCGGCGATGGGAAGCTCGCTAGCGGGAACCAAGGACATGGCTGGGTTTCAAATAGCGACGAGCACCTAATGGACGTGCTCTCGACGGCGGCGACGGCCTGGAACGCCGGCGAGCCGGAGATAGACTAGGAAGACTAAAACGACAAACTATGAAAACTACACGAGCTCTAGAAAAACAATAACTATGCTAAGAAAAGGGCACCTGAGGGCAGAGAGGGGACCAAGGTGGTCGGAGGAGCTCGGAGAAGGTCGACGAAGTCCGGCGACGAAGTGCTCGCCTGCGAGGAGGAAGAAGGCAATCTCGACCACGAAAAGCAATCCCCCAACTTGTCCCCCTCTGCGATGGTTAACCAAACCAAGTTAGAGAAAGCTCGAGGTGGACAAGATGGCAGAATGATAAACCAAGAACTCGATGGAACCACTGGAGCTCTGATGGCCTCGAGGAGCCCAAAGCCCGATAATGGTGAGAGGTTGCTCTCGTGTTTGAGCTCGAGCGACAGAGGTGAAGTTTTTGGTTGAGGAAGATGGTGTCCAAAGAGCTAGGAGGACTCGGGTAACCTATAAAGCCTGGATGGCAAGGTGAACCAAAGGTCGAGTCCCGAGGAGTGAAATGAGAGAAAGGTCCCGCCATGGGTGCAATGAATTGACAATTGCAGTAAAAGGGGAGACTTTGGGGAACGGCCCTGACCAGCATTAAATGCAAGTGGTAAAGAGCTGTTGACAAAGGCATGAATTGACAAGGCATTGCTCCAACTGCTTTAGCTCTGACACACGACGTGCTTGCGAACGTGATGATGACTACATGCAGGGGTCCACAGGTCAGTGGAAGAGCCCGAGGAGGACCAGTCCAAAGAATGCAACGGTTGGGAAGACTTAGATTTGAGCTGGGGAGATCCTGGCGGTTGGATTTGTAATAAAGGGCTCCGATCTCAAGAATAGATCGGAGGTCTTAATACACAGGGAGGTCTGAGTCACAAATCTAAGGATGGACGGCTCACGATCACCAAGGTGCACAGGGTGGTCGAGGAGGTCCGAAGGGGATGACCAAGGGTGGTCTTTACAAGAACACCACGGGAGGTCGGGGAGGGTGCTCTTTGCAAAAAGGACCCGAGGTGGTCGTGCGAGGGGGAGGTCTGAGAATGCCTAAAGGTGGTCTTTGCAATAATTGCAAAGGAGGTCCTATGGGTTGTTTTGCGAAAGACCAGCAGGGTGGTCTTTGCAAAAATGCCAACGTGGTTTGAGGTCTTTGGGAGATCTGGAGGAGGGTTGTCTTAGCAAAAAGGACCGGAGGAGGTCCTGCAGGTGGGAGGTCTTTTCAAAGACCAGAGGAGGTCTTTGGGGAGCTCCCGAAGATCCAAACCGTAGGACAAAAATCCAACGGTTGGGATGGTTTGCACCAAAATGACAGAGCTCGAGGTGGTCTAGGCGGTTGGGTTCAACCAAGATTCAGAGTCTGACTCAAACCCGAACCCAAGGTTGACTTAGGGTTTCATTTGAGCTGAGAACTTTGAGGAATTTTTAGAGATAGCAAACTAATTCCAAAATTTATGAAATTTTTACAGTAGCTTGCTAACTTAGATATTGACCTTGCATAAAATTTTCAGAGGTCTTTGTGCTGTACATTTTCCTCTAAAAATTATACAAGGTGCTGAGCTAGGGTTTGACCGACCCTTAAAAATATTCCAACAATTCCTAAAGGTTGTGAAATTTTTCAGAGGGGTCCCACATCAACCCTAGGACTTAGGAAACATATTCCCAGGAGATGACCAAAAGGTTGGACAAGAATATTTTTGGAAGACAAGGTTTTCGATCAGAGTGACTTGTGACTTGTAATCCCATGATTTTTTTGTAAGAATTCTTTAGATCATACAAGAATTGCAAGATGTAAGAAAAAGTTTTAATTTCCACTCATTTTCCTACATTTGAAACACAAGCCAAAACTTGGGTTGTTACAACTCTCCCCCCCCCCTTACAAAAATCTCGTCCCGAGATTTGACTCGCTCAGGAAAGAAAGAGGTGTGGTCTATATGCTGGCGGTCTTTCTGTTTCCAAGTAGCTTCATCCTTGGAACAATTCGACCACTGAACTTCAAGGAATTGAATGACACGATTCCCCGAGACAAGGAGCTCAAGCAAGGGACCGGCACAAATCTCGGTTTTGACCTGGTAGAAAATGTGCCACTTTAGTTGACACAGGGAAACTTATCAGGCCCAGATATAGCAAGGATTGACAGACTGAGAGATCTTTCTAGGTTCCATGGTTTGATGGTGCAAGGTCGTTGTTGGCTGGTGGAGCGACTTGTCTGGTCAATTCCGCCAACAACGGGATCTCAGCCTGCTAACTAGCTATGCGGAGTCATCCCTCCACAGCCAGCTTCTTAGAAGAACCAAGGCCATACTCAGTTGGTGGAGCAATTTGCCTAGTTACTCCACTAACGAATGGGGCCTCGGCTTGATAACTAGCTATACGGAGTCATCCCCCTGTAGCCAGTTGATTAGAGGGGCTATGGACATTTAGGCCACAGAATTTCGAGGCAATACCTAGTAGGTGATGCCCTTGGGTGTATAGGGACAGAAGGGCATCACTCAAGTCAAAAGACCGATGACAACCCGGATGGTAGCCTTCTTCTTGGGGAAAACGGGGTAGGCTAGCAAGGCTTGATGAAACCGAGGTGGTGCTAGGCATCAATGATGGAGCAGGACGAAGATCACCATCAGCAGTAAAAGATAGGGATATAAAGGAACGAGACGTCTCTGAATCGAATAATACCGTATCAGGGTAAGAGTAAACAAGAAGCGTACCCAGCATGACGTCAGGAGCCTCCTGAACTTCTTCAGCGGAGATGGAGTTGGCTTGATCACGAACAGCCTTCCGCTCCTGATGCTTCATGGGGCAACTATTGGCGTAATGCCCCTTCTTGTGGCAATAAAAGCACGTGACCTCGGCCAAATTGCGGGGGCCACCACGCTGACTTGCAGGGGCACAAGGTCGAGCTGCGACTTGCGGAGGACGAGGGGTTGCTGCAAGCTTCTTAGGACAATTATTAGCATAATGACCCTTGTTGTTGCAGAACAAACAAGTTACTTCAGCTAGATTGCAGAGGCCGTCCTGCTGACTCGCAGGTGCACGTGATTGGGGCACAGCCTGCGGAGGACGAGGCGCTATCGCAACCTCCTTAGGACAACTATGCGCATAGTGACCCTTGTTGTTACAGAAGAAGCAAGTGACATCCGCCATCTGTTGACGCTTGCGACAATCCTTTGACTTCTTCTTTCTGGTCCCAGTAACTACGGGATTCTCGACCGTAATCTGAAAGTCGGGGAAGGTATAGACTGGTAATTTGTCCTGCAGCTCCGCAGATAAATCATCTAAGAACTTCTCTGGTCTGGAAGCATTGGCCATTGCGATACTTGTAGATGACCGAAGAAGCAGTCGCTGAAGTTTTAATGATCTAGCGATCACCAGGTTTATGCTACACTCTTTGGGATAGTGAGTGCTTCCTTCGCAGAGAAAACAAGTGACTTTGGCAGCCGGACAGTTTCTGGGTAGGTGGTCTTCATCGCAGGTTGGTCAGGCTGTAGTACACTCGTTGTCGAAGTGTCCTTCCTCACCACAGCGCCGGCAGACCTTGACCTTCCCAGGGTTGCAACCTTCGGCGACATGGCTCTTTTTACCATGGTCACAGCAAAAAGGGGACCAAAATCCATCACAATCGCCAGAGGGGAGGCGCTTGCAATCCTTGTCTGGACAGTTAGGGCCAGGGAGACCTTCATCCCAGCCAGCTTGCTGACCTAGTCCGCCGCTGGTCTGCCCAGACATCCTGCTACGAAGAGATGGGTTAGCACGAACCCGAAGACTAGAAACTGAAGGACGCGGAAGAAACACCAAGGACAAGGGGGTCCTGCTGAACGTTAGGGTGGGAATAGATACTAAGATAGAC
The DNA here is from genome assembly GCA_036346255.1 of Ampelocalamus luodianensis. Lineage (NCBI taxonomy): Eukaryota > Viridiplantae > Streptophyta > Magnoliopsida > Poales > Poaceae > Ampelocalamus > Ampelocalamus luodianensis. The sequence goes on along the minus strand of CM070625.1, from coordinate 46,082,925 downwards.
AAGGATCAAACCCGAAAGCTTAAGGCAAAGAAACAACAAACCACTAAGAGATGAACTCAAAAAGCTCAAAAACAACCACAAAATCAGTACAAGGTTTCGACCACAAGATCAACTTCCCGGTACGACTAACTCGTATGGAGGGAACGAGCAATCGGTTTAGGAAGGTAAATTTTAGCATGCAACTCAAATTCTAATAGGACCAAATAGCAGGGTAGAACTACTAATAATAGTGTTAGATACTTAGCCAACTAATATCACTTCTTACCCTTTTAGTTTCACAAGTTTTAGTTAAATTATCTTCTTATTATCTACCTTATTTAGAACCTTTGAGCTTGCTGTCCGGAAATTGACGCTTGCTGTCCAGATTTTGCATCCAAGCTCCTAGTCGAAATTCACTATTCCAGAAGCTTCAAAACCTTGTAGAAGGGCAGCCAACACTTCAATTTGCCAAACTCATTGGTTCCCAAAACCCAACTTAAACGATAATGACTATCTTTTGAAAGAAGAAGAGGAAAACAACTTTTAAAACTTAAGTTAGAGCGAGATGAGAGAAGAAAGCTAAGACAGGTAAGGAGTAAAATCTAAGAAGTTAATTAAGCTCTCATAAATCATTTGATATTTTGAAATTAAGTTTTTCAAAATATCCAAAAGACGACCAAGCTTAGGGTTTCTACGGTCAGTATGGCTCTGATACCAACTTTGTGAGGACCCTGATTTATTTGGCTTGTAATGCTTAGTCTTCCCTTGACTCTAGCATCACAAATCAAATAAACTAAGCCTCGAGACATGTATACTTCCCAGAAATGCAGTATACACACCCCGTTACAAAATCACGTATCAATTCCATACAACATAATATTAATCCTAACAAAAGACATACATAATAGAGTTATTACACAAGAAGACCGACCGGCCAAACAACATCAAAGTAACATTAACAGCGGAAGCACAAGTGCTATAAGATGGCTATAAACAAAATCCAACCGGTTAGCCATAACCCGCAAGGCAACCGACCGGGCCGCCAAGCTAGTCGTCCATACCGCAGCAATTCTCACAAAAGTCGATCCCTTGGGGATCAACTTCTTCCTCTGCAACAAATAAGCAAAGCAAATGAGTACAAAAATGTACTCGCAAGACTGACGTGTGGAATAGCAGACCTATCAATATGCTACATGCAGGCTTTTTAAGTGGAGGTTATATGTCTCATTTTGCACAAAGCCAACTTTATTTGTAATAATGTAGTACATTTCAAAAGCAAGTTTGCAATCAGTTTTTATTGAATAAATAACACGAGATACAATAAGTACAAGAGTAACCACCTATTGGTGACTAACCCAATAGCCACCACATTACAGCACTAATCCTAGATTCGCACCACCCATCAAGTTTTAATTAAAATGTTGTAGTCTAACTCTTGAAAGACCTTGCCAAGCGTGTCCATAACCTAGGACGAGGCTATTCGAATAGTTTTAACCCTGCAGGGGTGTACCAATGTACCCACACTTCAGACCGCCTTTTTGCCAAGCTATTAAGCACACTTCCTTTGGTATGCCGCGCGGCTAAGTCCTCTGAGACGTTTCCAATGGAATGCGTTAATTAAGAGTCGCACGTATGGGGTTAACCCTTAGTGACCAGTGTGAAATGGCCACTAGGACCACACGTTGTGGTGGAGTCAAGCAAAGCCGGAGTCATTAGCCATTTAGGTAAAGCTAGCCTGACATTTGCAAGACCCGATCGGGATGGAGGACCTAGAAAGGAACTACCCCGGTCACGCCTTTGTGATCCTTTTTCTCTATAAACTACAGCTAGCGACTCATTAATTAATGCCTCCCAAAGTACTAATTCAAGAGAGGTCCTATTTCCCTCTAGTGTGGTTAGCACGCAAAGATGCTTGGTTTAGTGTAACAAGATGTTCGGTCCTTGTTGACTCGGGCACCATTCCAGTCACACCCAAAAGCACACCAACATACCATTGTGCCCAAGTCTAAATCATTTTGTTTCAGTGTTTAGTTTTCACAAGTAGACATGGCACAAGGCTGAAATCATAAGTAATAATAAGTTTTATGTGATCAAGGTTATCGACAAGTCGATAGCTGCCCATTTCTACCGGGAGTTAAGCATGGCTAAGCAATTACTTCGCAACTACTAAGTGACAAGAGTTCATCCAATGAGCTCTAATCACAGCAATAACCTAGGCTCACGGTAGTAGAGAATAATCATTTGCCTAAGGAAATGCATCTACTAGGTCAACTAACGACAATAGTTTAACACAAAGTAGCAATGCATACATAGAATTTGTAATCAACATAAATACTTAAAATACTGGGATTAACATGATCAAACTGCTTGCCTTGCTGTAGATCACTTTCTTGCTGCAGAGGATTCACTCACGTACTCAATAATTCCTTCGGAACCTAACGCGAAAAGGCGATAACCAAATAAGAACAAGAATTCCAAATAAAACTCTACAGCAAAAGTTCTCCAAATACCATGAAATTTACACAGCAGCAAGATTAGGATTTTAGACAAATTTAGGAACAAGAATCAAATCATTTGGATTATGTATGAAAAGGTTATACCCTAAACAATTTCTCTCAGCCTGAAAAATCCTAATTAAATTAATTTCGGTTACTGTTTATGGCAAAAATTTCTAGAATGATCTGGAATCTGAAATTTTTATGGTAGGTAGCTAAGGTCATCCTAAGAACAGCAAACTTTAGTTTACATCATTTGGAGTTATAATGAATTAGTTATGATTTTTTCTAAGTTCTAAAACTAGTAGATCATTAATTTCAGTGGTAAGGATCATATTAAGGCCTATTCTACACTACAGTACATTCCTAGTGGGTTTTAACAAAATTTAGTTTGCTCAGTTTGGAATTACAGAGAATAAGTTATGCATTTTACAAATTCCAATGAACTTTAGACCACATTTTAGGTTGAAACAAGTTAATCTAGTTTATACTATTTTCTGCTACAGAAAAGAGTTCAAAATCATACTCAATTTAAAGTTCATCTTACCACAGAGCTAACACAGTTTGAATTTCTCAAAAAGGAGTTAAAACGAAATAGTTATTCACATTTGAAAACTAGAACGTTTAAACACTTTGAAAATTTGGAGCTCTCGGGAGGTCCAAATGAACTGAAGGAAACGGGGAGGTCGTGGGCCGTTGATCCTTCATCGCACGGCTACGGACCTCGAAGCACAGCGCACCACACGGTGCGCACAAGGGAGGTCTGGGCCGTTGAGATCAGATCCAACGGTCTAGACGAGGGGTAGCACAGCACACGTGAAATCCCGCGTGGAGGTGCTCAACGCGCATAGGGGAGGTCGGGACCGTTAGATCAAGATCCGACGGTCCTGATCTCCGAAGGAGGTCCTAAGGCTAAATCTACGGAGGGAGGTCTGGACGGTTGAGATTTGCTGGGGGAGGTCTTGGACGGTTAAAATTTTTTGAGGAGGTCTTAACAGCCAAGATTTCCAGGAGGTCACTGTGTTTTTATTTGATACGTGAGAAGTTCCGATGATTATGTTTCTTCCGTATGTGAAATTCATAAGTTCAAAGAGGATGCTAGTCGTTGTTCATAAGTACATTCATGCATCTACGTTTAAGTTCCGTCCACGGGAGTGGAGTCTAAAGTTGCATCCATGTTCATGTTCCGTTCACGGGAGTGGAGTCTAAAGTCCCATCAATTCCAGTATGGGCATTGAGTCCCACCATTCCAATGTGGGCAGTTTGGACACCCGTATGAAATGTTCTTCATACGGTATCTTGGATCCCCGTATTTCGATAAATACAGGCTTGAGTGAACACCGACGGGTGTGTCACTAGCTATACCGGTATAAGCACGTGTGCAGTCCATTCCTTTGATTATTTACATTCATCTCATACATTCATGAGTATTCAATTGATGTATATTCAGAAGTTGTGAAGAAGTTGTCTTGTTCATGATGGTTGTCTGTTCTTATTCATTGTACTTGCTGAGTCTTTGGCTCACTCTTGTTTTGATGTGTTTTAGGTACAATTGGCAAGAACGACATGCATGGGAGGCAGTAGTTGTTTGGATGCACTCACTACCACTCACCCTAAAGGCGTCTACCATTTAGTCTTTACTTTAATAATTAGCAAACTGTTTGAGAGTCGCGTATGATTGGTTAAATGTTTCAGTTTAATTGTAATAAGGAGAATGACAAATTTTGATTATGCTCATTAGACTATCTTCCATGCTTGAATGATCTTGGATATTGAGATTATTGTTAATTGATATAATTAATTGTTGGAACCTCGGTATAGCTAACTATACAAAGGAGGTTCTGTTGAAAAATTTGGTAAAGAGTCTTAGTAGTATTTGTTTTAATTTAATTTGAGTAACATTCTAGGCTCAATGCTGAGCTGGGGTGTTACAAGGATGTGGCCAGGCTCAGTCTAGTAGTTAGAGATAACGGATTCTTTTAGACTTTTTGAATACTGAAGCTAGCAGGAGCTTTCATTTTTTTTAATCAAGGATGGTTGGGAATATTCAGAAACTAGCAGAGAAACAGCCTTTTTCCCCTAATAGGATGTAGGGTCAAGAGAAGGTCTCATTTTGAAATCTACTTTGGACAGTGGGTTATTGTCATTAATGAAATCAGACTGTAAGTTAATAGCTAGTGGGTCATTCAAAATTTACTAACCTCATGATTAAAAGCTAAAACCTTGTTAAATGCACAAGATCACTAAGTAAACCTCTTAAGGATTAGCCATTAATTCTTAGTCTAAAGGAGTAAAGTTATTTAGAAGGCAGGAGTTAGGTTATTTAAATATCACATAACAGTAGACCTTTTGTCATAATCTTAACTTCAAAAATTCATAACTATTTCAAATCAACTCCAAATCCAATAATTTTTGTTCCTAAATTCATCTAAAATCATTATCTACCTTCTGTATTAACTTCATAATTTTGGAGACTATTTTAGTTTTGGAGTTTATTCGATGTTTTTGCTTTGTTGGTTCTTTATCGTTAGATGACGATTATTCGGGACTGCAACGGAGATGACCATGTGAATGTCCAGAGCTCCAGCAAGCAGATGTTCATTTATTTGACCATATTGATCCTATTACTTTCAAATTCTAATATCTTGTTTGCAAAGTGTAGGTATGCATGCCTTATTTGTCCAGTTATTTTGTCGATTAGAGGTAGCTAATTGTGAGACCCCAGTGTATTTAGCTTGTAATGCTTAGTCTTCCTTTGACTCTAGCATCACAAACAAAATATACCGTGCCTCGAAGGACATGTACTCCAAAATCTATGAAATTTATACAGTAGAAAGAACATGATTTTAGACAAATTTAGCAACAAGAATCATTTGATTTGGATTAAGTATGCAAAAGTTATGCCCTAAACAATTTCTTTTAGCCTAAAAATTCAAATTAAATTAATTTCGGGTACTGTTCATAGCACAATTTTCCAGAAAGATCTAGAACCTAAAATTTTTATGGTAGGTAGAACATGTCATTCTAAGAACAGCAAAACTGGATTTACTTCAATTGGAGTTAAAATGAATTACTTATGATTTTTGTAAGTTGTAAAACTAGAACATATCATTTTTCAAAGGCAAGTGTATGAACAAAACCTAGCCTACATTAAAGTACATCAACAAAGGGATTTAACAAATTTTAGTTTGCTCAATTTGGAGTTACAGAGAATTACTTATTCATTTTTCAAGTTTTAAATGAATTTCTAGACAACATTTAATGTTAAACAAGTTAATACAACCCATTTCATTTTCTGCTACAGAAAAGCACCTAAACATATTTTCAGATTAAAGTTTAGGTAAACAGGAATTTATCTCAACAGGAATCATCTAAAATAGGGCTAAAATGGATTAGTTATAAATTTTTGAAGTTTCAAATACTATTTTCAGTTGGCAAATAAAAGCTTACCGGATTTAAAACAAACTGATCAAAAACGAAATGACGTGGACAGACGTGGGCCGCATATCTGAATCCAATGGCCCACGCGCTCCGCAACACAGCGCACACGTGTGCCCTAACAAGGTATCTACCGCTGGATTCAAATCCAATGGCCCACAGGGAAGGAGGTGTTCAACGGTCCGAATGATCCAACAAATGTGGGCCGCAGATCTAAAGATGAGCGGCTCACAGCGAGAGCTCCGGTCGGAGGTCCAAATGCTCGCGCCACCAGAGCCGCAGATCAAGAGATGAACGGTACAAAAGGATCGGAACATTCAGAACTCTAAACGCGCCGAGGAGGTCCAGCCCGCTAGATCTAGATCTAACGGTCCATCACTACCGGGGAGGTCCTAAGATTAAAGATCTATAGGAGGAGGTCCTGAACGGCCTAGATCTCCAAGGGGAGATCCTGGACGGTCTAGATTTACACGGATGAGGTCCTAGGCGATAAATTTAACGGAAGGAGGTCTCGACGGCTAAGATCTCTCGAGGGAGGTCTCAACGGTCAAGATCTCCACAGGGAGGTCCTCAAAGATAAAGTCTAAAGGAGCGGGGAGGTCTTGAACGGCTCAGATCTCCATGGGGAGGTCTTCAACGGCCAAGATCTACCCGGGGTGGTCTTAAGGGTTAAGACTTGCGGGAAGGGGAGGTCCTGAGGTTTTTTTTACAAAAGACCAAGGGGTGGTCCTTTGCAAAGAGACCCTAAGGGTGGTCCCGAGGGTGGTTTTTACAAAAACGACCACAGGGTGGTCATTTCGCGCGGGGTGATCCTAACGGCTAAGATTAAGCCAGGGAGGTCCTAAACGGCTAAGATCTAATCCAAGGGGAGGTCCTAGCACTAAGGTTTTCGTAGACAAAGATCCTACGATGAAGATCTAACCCGAGGTAGTCCTTAACAGCTACGATGAACCCTAGGAGGTCCTGGACTTTGCCAAAACGTACGACAATAGTACCGAGCACCGCACTTTGCTCGCTAGCTCGCCGTCGGCGACCACGGCCATGATGGCGCGAACCCAAGGTGCCAAAATGTGCGTAATACTATTACGAACACAAAGGGGGGTACTCTCAACGGCGGAGCTGGCCTAGAACGCCGGCGAGCCAGAGAGGAGCGGAGGAGCAACTACGGCAAAATACGAAAATGCGAAAAGCTCTACTACGACCTAATCCAACGGGCACTCGAGCACTAGGGGGTTATTGCGAACACACCTGGACGCAAGGGAGGTCCGAAGGAGCTCGGAGAAGTCCTGGCGGCGGAGATCGACGCCGGAACTGAGGACGACGATGAGGACCAATAGTTCTGAGCAAAAAGAGGAACAAAGAATGGTGATGATAGTTTCGCGATGACCCAGAGGTGGTCCAGGAGCAACCAATTGAACTGAGAAGGCCCTTACCGGAGATGGAGACAAAGGTGGCCACCGTCGACCGCAATCCACGCAACTCAAAATTGGGTAAGCCCTGCGAAGGTAACCCAAAATGGAGTTAGGGGATAGTTTTGCGACGAACCAACGTCCCAAAAGGAGCGAAAAGCAGGGCAAGGGGACCACTGTAGCCCTGACAACACGAGGAGCTCAAATCGGACAAAAATGGCAGAAATGGGGTCCTCGATGATTTGCGCACAAAAACACAGAGGCACAGGTAGGGGTGACAGAGAGTGTGAAAGGGAAGCCAAAGGAGTAGGTCGAGGTCCTTTTGTAGCTGGTGAACAACAGTCACAAGCGGAGAGGAGCTCCACGGTGAACTCAAGTCCACGCTCTGCCGCGAAAGGACAGAGAGGGAAAGAAGCTAAACGAGGGGAGATCCAAAGGGAGAAATTCAACCTGAATTGAATTTTAGAAATCAAGGACGTTTAAAATACAAACCCGAGCTTGGAACAAGCCTAAAGGGAGGTCCAAACACAAGGGAGGTCTGAACCTACAAGTAGATCCAAACACAAAGGGGGTCTGAGCCTACAAGGAGGTCGAAACACAAGGGAGGTCTGAACCTGCAAGGAGGTTTCTGAGCCTAGAAGGAGGTCCAAACACAAGGGAGGTCTAAGCCTACAAGGAGGTCCAAACACAAGGGAGGTTTGGACACAAGAGGATGTCCAAACAGAAGAAAGGTTTACAGGATGAAAGCTAGGCCGAAGGACACACTGGGCAAACAGAGAAAAGGAACTAAAAGCCGGAGAACACCAACAACTCTAGATCGACCAAAAGGGTCAGTTTGATTAGTTCATGTTAAATCTCCAAATTGCGAAAATTTCAAGTTAAGCTTGAGCAAACCAATAAAATCGAATGGTTCTTTTTAATTTTGAAAATTTCCAAAAACTCTGGACAAACGAGACGTTACAGAAGTTCCATTGAGGCATTAAGGAGAGCCTAATGCATGTGCAGCAGTGCAGGATACTTAATTCATTGGTTTTGCTCGATTGATCGAGGTGTCACGCCACCCCCCAAGCCCCCTCTCCCTGAAAACTATTTTATTTTTAGAAGAAAAATCTAAAATTGTTTCAATGGTGATTCTTAGTTTAGCAAATGTCTACTTTAAAAACTCCACGTTTAAATTCAATTTGAGTTGGGATAAGTCAAAAAGAGAAATACTAACAAACCATAAGTAAAAACAAATGGAAACAGACAAGGACAAAAGTTACAATTCACAACAAAATTCTCCTTAACTTGTTTTGAATTCAAATGATGCAATACTATGTAGACTACCTTCTCGGTTGTTTTAGGAATTTTCATGTTTATTTGGTTCACATGTTTTTACCCAAACGGTAGTTTTCACTGGATATATTTCCAGAACTGTTGCATACAGAACTACCCTTTTTTTTTGCTGATTCAGGGTTTGTAATCACGTTACAGTAGTCATAGGCTCGTAGTGTAGCCTGCGCGAGTCTCAAAGGGTTAAAAAAACAGAGTTATCCGGCAAACTGATTGAATTGTTAGAACTAATGTAACATCCCAATTCTGGACTTCTGTTTCAACTGAAGGAAAATATGTAGAAATTAAAACTTTTCTTGCATCTGCTGTTTTTGAACTTTTCTGCAATTCTTGTAAAGGAATTGTGGGAAATCAAAAACCTAAACTTCCAATTGACCAAAGTCTTGACCCTCCTTTTTCAATCCTTGTCAAATCTTGTGAACATCCTATGGAAATAATTTTCCTTGGTTCTAGAGATGTTGTGTCCCTTTGAAAAGTTTCATAATTTTTAGAAAGTGTTTGAATATTTTAAGAGGCCAGTCAAACCAGTTTGACTTTGGTCAAACCTTAACTCAGAACATTGCAGAATTTCTACAGAAAAAGGCTCTACATAAAAACCTCTGGAAATTTTACACAAGGGCAACCCTAGAGGCAGCAAGCTCCTATAAAAATTTCAGAATTTTTAGAGTTATTTTGCTACTCTAAAAATTCCTCAAAGTTTCAGCTGTTTTCCAAAACCCTAGTCAGCTCCGGCTGGGTTTGAGTCGGACCCGAGTCACTTGACTTGATCCAACCGCGTAACTGCACTCAGGCTCGGACCACGTTGGCTTTGTGTCGCTGACAGGTGTGACCACTAGACCTGTTCATCATCTTCTTCGTGCACGTGCGCCATGGCAGGGCACGGGAGAGGTTTTTGCAGTGCCTTGTCACCTCCATAGAGTCCTTCAACGGCTCCTTGCGATGATCAATTAACGTGCATCAGAGCTCCTCCCCCAAAAGTCGGGTTCTTACCTGCTCCCGTCGCTTACAGTGTCCATGGCAGGAGCACGAACCGAGCTCATCTTTGACCTTTGCTTTGCTCCGTTACTTTGTCCTCTAGCTATATAAAGCCCTCAAGCTTTTCCGTGGACCCTTTCCCAGCTCTAGCTTACTCCCTCTCTGTGGTTTAGCTCCAAAACACCAGAGAATTCACAATCACCATTGTTGGACCGTGGAGCTCTTCGGTGACAACAGTGCTCCAAGGGTTCTTTTGGCAATCTTTTTGCTTCGCTTGGTTCCTCTCATCATCCTTAGCAAAGCCCCTAACTTATTTTGGTTTGACATTCTCAGGGATTGTCAAATCTGGGGTTTGTTCCAAATTCAGCCGAAATCACCCCTTTCTTCCTGTAACAGCCCAATTTTCAAATTTCAGTAAAAATTAAAATTTATGAATCTTTTGTGAATTTTCTGAAATTTTAAAAGTTTTTTTTATAAACATTTTAAAGTCAAAATAAATTTATTTGCAAAATTAAAATCCAACATAAAGTTGAAAATAATTTTATTAAGTCCAAAATAAGTATGGGAATTTCTGTGAATTTTTTTCATAATTTTTGGAATTATTTTACTATTTTCTAAAGCCTAAATGAATTATCAGAATTTAAACAAATAGAAAAGCAAAAGAACATCCAAAAATAGCTTTGGGCCGAAACCCAACGGCCTCGGCCCAAACCTCCTCCCACGCGCGGCCCGCGCGGCCCATTCCACCCGCGCCCTCTCTCTCTCGCTCTCTTCCACCGTCCGATCTGAATCGGACGGCTACCAATCACCCACGTCTCACCCTCTCTTCCTCTCCTCCGCGCCGTTGGATTAGCATCCAACGAGCCTCTCGCGCTCGTTTTCCTCCACGTCACCGCACACGACCACGGCCACCGGATCAGCATCCGACGGCTCCCCGTCATCTTCTCCCCCACCTTCTTCTCCGCGCAACCGCCGCCATTGCCGTCCGGACTCGAGCTTCGCGAACAGCCTTCTCCAACGCCCCCGACTTCCCCGCGTCGTGCGCACGAGACCCGCGCCCGTTGCCGCACACGATCCCCACCTTTTCCCCCTCGTTCTCCGCACGCACACCACGAACTCGCAAACCGCCGCCGCATGCCCCCACGTCGTTCCACCGCTCCCGGCCTCCCCTGGCCCTATAAAAGGGAGCACCGGGTAGCCCTCTCCACACCGAAGCTTAAGCCATCACCCACTCCTCCTCCCCTCTTTCGTGTTCGCCGGATTTCGAGCTTTTGTCCCTGCTAAGCCGCGAGCTCTCGCTGCCGATTACGCCGCCGCCGACGACGCTTCTTCCTCGCCGCCACCACCATCATCATCGTTGTGACCCTGCGAAGCTGGTGCGCACCTTCACACCGCCGGAGGACCACCGGAACCTCTACTACGTCGACGACCGTACCTACGCCGCCGCCTTCTCCTCGCCGTCGGTCGCCTCCGACCTCCTCTCGACGTGTGGGTGAGCGCAACATACTCACCATCGCCCCCCGCTTTCTCCTGGTACCCTTACCGGACACCGCCGCGCACCGCAACGCCGGCGACCCTCGGTCCCGACGCCGGCGCCGTGCGTGCCAACGTGGCATGACCACGTGAGCGCCACGCCAGGGCCACATCGGCACCACGTGTGCGACTCTGCTGAGGCAGCGCCTGCGTGGCACCGCGTGCGCCACCTCACCACAACCCCTGCGCCAATTGGTCCATGAACTCAGTCCATATGGACCATGTCACTGACACTTGGGGCCCACTGTGAGGACCCCGGTTTATTCGGCTTGTACTGCTTAACCACCCACTTGGTCCTAGCAGCACAAATCAAATAAACCAAGCCTCGAGATATGTATACTTCCCAGAATTGCAGTATACACACCCCGTTACAAAATCATGCATCAATTCCATTCAGTCACATAGAGCCGAAGCAAAAGCAACAACTTAAAGACATACATAATATAAAGAGAGTTATTACAAAAGAGAGGCCGACCGGCCAAAAGTCATACAAATAAGTAAATACACAATGAAGCAAAATGGCCATAAGATGGCGATAAACAAAAGCCAATCGGTGTGCCTTTACCCACAAGGCAACCAACCGGACCGCCAAGCTAATCGTCCCAAACAGCGCCGCAACACAGCTCACAAAAGTGAGGCCCTTGGGGCTCACCTTCTTCCTCTGCAACAATTAATATTAAGCAAAGCAGATGAGTACAAAACTTGTTTTTGTACTCGCAAGACTGACATGTGAGATAACGAACTATAATTAACTACATGCAAGCTTTATTTAAGTGGATGAGGCTCGACTTATTTTCACATAAAGCAAGTTTTCATTTGCAATAGGGTAATAGATTAAAGGCAAGTTTGCAATTAACTTTTATTGTTCAAATAAAATAGAGACAATTATAACAATAGATAGATGACAACACCAACCTAGAAGTGACTAACCCATAGTCACCACAACAATAGCATGAAGTACCCTTCATACCACCCATGTCAAGTTTAAGTTTTTAAAAGGTTGTAGTCTAGTTCTTGCACGACCTTACCAAGCATGTCCATAACCTAGGACGAGGCTATTCGAATAGTTTTAACCTGCAGGGTGTACCAATGTACCCACACGATAGACCGCCTTTCCACCACCATGGTTAGCACACTTCCTTTGGTATGCGAGCATGGCTAAGTCTAACAAGACGCTTTCCAATGGACGATGCTAATTAAGAGCGCAACCCACGGAGAAGGACACATTAGACAGCCTAACCTGTGCATTAATGCTCCCTCCAACACCACAACACACACACAAGAACACACCCACCAACCACTCATAATTAACACCTCCCAAAGTACTTAGTCAAGAGAGGTTCCATATCCCCCTCGTGTGGTTAGCACGCAATAAGCGCTTGGCTTAGTGACACAAGTAACTCGGTCCTTGGGGACTTAGGCACCATTCCAACACACCCAACATATCACATCAACATACCATTGTGCCCAAGTCAAGATATAGTTTTGTTTTCAGTTTTTGATTTGTAAATCAATAAAACACAAGGGTTGGACATAATGGAGTAGTATAAGTATTTGTGTGATCAAGATCATTGACTAAGTCGATGATCGCCCAAAACTACCGATAACTAGGCATGGCTAAGCAATATTCATTCAAAATCTACTAAGTGACAAGAGCTCATCCAACGAACTCTAATCACAGCAAATAACCTAGGCTCAGGTAGTAGAGGATAATCATTTACCTACAGATTATGCAACTAGAGGTCTAACTAATCAATTTTAACAACAAAATAGCAATGCATACATAGAAGTTAAACAAAATATTAGACTTTAAAAGTAATGGGATCAATGGAAAATGATCAAACTGCTTGCCTGCTTGTTGTGGCTCAAATTGTTGCAGAGGGTCGTTCTCGGGGTTACCGCAAATATCGAATCCTAAGCGAAAGAGCGAAAACAACCAATAAGGCGAGCAACACTTAAATGAAAGAGCAAGCAACAATTATCCAAATGCGACGAAATTTACACACAAGGTAGAATACGAATATACCTAGACATAGGAATTGGAAAAACCTAATTTGGATTTGTGGTGCAAAAGATATTCTCTAAAAACCTATTTTCGGCCATAATTAGCACTGTAGCAAAAATATTTTCTAGAAAGATTTTGGAGCTGAAATTTTTAGGGTGGCTACCTACTGGTGTGGTGATAACCCATATAAAATTTCAGGTCATTTGGAGTTATATTGAAAGAGTTATGATTTGTCTAAATTGTTTAGGGTATTAAACTAAATTATGATCCTTATGACTTCTAAAAACAGTAAAATTTGTGAAACCAATTTTCCTAGCAAATACACTATCAGTGGAAGCTAATCCAATTGGATTCATACAAAAATGATCTATAGATTAAAAGTTATGCATTTTACAAGTTTGCCAAAGGTTCTGAAAATAGTATCAAGTTCACTTGTTTACTATTTTTGAAAATGGTTTTCCAGGTTTTATCATGGTCTCCAGTTATTTTTCTATTTAAGTTCAAGTTATAAGGAAGCTAACAAAATTGGAATCATCTAATCTGGAGCTAAGATGACAAAGATATGAAAATAACAAGACCCTAATGTTCTTCAGTTTTTGGACTTAGCATTTTTGGGGATTTTCCTAACACCCGGAGACGTGGACGATTGAGTGCCGTCGATCTCAGATCGGACATCCCCGGTTGAACCCGAGCGACACACGAGAGCGCGCGAGAAGAGGCGGCGGCGTGGAGAGCCGAGGGTCGTAGATCTCTAGATCGGACGACCACTAATGAGACACGTCGCCCCCGACCTGGAGCTCCGCCCGACAACAGAGGAGTTTCCGGCCGCGAGCTTGCTCGGCTTGTCGCCGGCGAGAATCGCCATGGCGACGCCGGCCAAGGGCCAAAACGGGATCCTAGCACTATTGTGCACCTGATGGCACCAGCGGCGAGGCCAATGGTGACTGACGCGAGCGCGCGGCGAGGCGAGGAGAGTGCTACGGCCGAAAACGAAAACGATGACATGGCTAAGCTACGCGCAAATGGACGGGTGCAAAAGCTATGACGGGGTCCTATGGACTTAACGCGACCAACCGGAGTCCAAATCAGAGCCGCGCGGCGGCGAGCGGAGGCTAACGGCGGCGCGCGCGACCAAACAGGGACTATGGCTACGGTGCGGCAAAAAGCTAAGCGGGAAAGCTTAAGCTCACCGGGGTTCACCAAGACGATAGCGGGGTTGGGGTGGACGAAGGATGATCGAGCAGCCGGCGACGAAGTCGGCAGCGCGATGCGAAGAGCTTCACCGTGGAAGGGTCAACCGGGCCAAACTAGCAACACCGGTGGTACCATGAGCTTCGCAATTCCACGAGGAACTCCGGAGGCGTGGATTGGGAAATGGGGTCTTACCGCACCGAGAAGAAAAGGGGGCATCTGGCGTCGCGAGCTCCAAAACTCAATCCCATTGCTCTGAGAGAAACCCAAAATAGAGTGAGGTTAAGCACCACGAGGTAAAAGGAAGGAGCAGGAGGAAGAATCGGGCGAGGAGCCACCGAGCACCGTCGGCGAGTGAGCTCCAAGCTCGGCAATGGCGGAAATGGGCGCTGGGTGGTATGGGCTCGCTCAAGCTCGAGAGGGTGCAAGAGAGAGCTGCGGGAGAGGAAAGGAAGCCAACGGAGGTGACCGGGGGCTTAAGTAGGCTCGAGGAGCACGAGCACCGTTGCTCGCCTCGGGTTCTGCTGCCGCTACGGCCGCCGTGCGACGGAGTAGTTGAGACGACGACTAAACGGGCGGTGGAGTGACGGGCATTTAATGCGCTGCAGACACCCGCTGCAGGTCGCCGGATGGGACAAGGCATCGCGCGCCACGCCGGCTCGCCATGGCGCGGCCGCGAGCGAGAGGAGGGCGACGATGGCCACCGTCCGATTTGCATCCAAGGGCTAGCGCGATCACGTTGAAACGGCATCGGCGAACGCCGACCGCCGATTGAAATCCAACGGTACGGGAATCGAGGGCAACCGAGTTGTCCGAATGCTTACGAATGAGAGCCGTCCGATGGAGATCTAACGGTGATGACGCGTCGCGCGCTCGACCGCACCGGTGCGATTAGTTGGCTCGGTCGAGTCAAGTGACTCGAGCCCGAGCCCGACTCGCACTGAATGAACAGCAAACCGCTTAGGTTTTGATTTTTGAACTGAAACTTTGAGGATTTAATTGAGGCATCAAATCAACTCCAAAATTTATGAAATTTTAACTGGAGTTTCCTAACCTTAGGGTTAACCTTTCATAAAATTTCCAAAGATTTTTGTGCACTGAAATTTTCTCAAGAAATTCAGAAGGTGATTTGGAGGTTTGACCAAGGTTTGACTTGCCTCTAAAATATTTCAAATAATTTCCAAAAATTAGGAAATAATTCAGAGGTGTTACCAAGCAACCCTAGAACAAAGGAAAATTATTTCCAAGGGTTTGAAACAAGATTTCTCCAAGGAGGTTGTTGACTTGATAAATGAGGCTTTTGATTTTGAATTTCCCAAAATTCCTTTACAAGAATTTCAGAAAAGTTTCAAGAGTAAAAGGATGAAGGAAAAGTTTTAATTTACCCTCAATTTCTTACATTTGAAACACAAGCCAAAATTTGGGATGTTACACCCACATGTCAGAAATTCTTTAATTCATTTAAATTCCGAAAATTCCTCGCTGGCGTCAGCATTGCGCAATAAATAGATTTTTCAGTAGAAAAATAATTCGGAAAATTCAATTAAATTTCAGATTTAGGTTTAAAACTTCAAAAATTCATAACTTTTGCATATGAACTCCAAATTGAGTAATTCAAATTGCAAAATTTATATAAAATTATAATCTAACTAACTAAACCAAAATATTTCAATTTGGAGTTAATTTGAACTATGTTTTTGAGTTTATTTGAATTTGAATATTGAATTTGTCGTATTTTCGCGTTTAGAATTCGACGACTCCGGAGAGTTCGACCAATCTGAAGATTTAGAATTCCAAGACATCAACGAAGGCAAGTTACACCATTGACCATATTGCCCCAGTATTTTAAGTTATTTTCAGTTTTTAAATTCTTTATCGCATGCATATGTTTGTATAAATATTTTAATGTCCTGTTTTAAATATAGTTAATTCCATGTATTATTGTATGGCCAATTTGAATGTTGTATCTGACTACCTTGATACCATAGGCAAGATATTATCAAAATTACATATATGCTTAGCCAGGCTTAGTTTACACTTACAGAATTTGGGAGGGTTTTCACCAAATTTCTACAAATTTGTTTCAAACTTGATATTGTGGTATTGTCTTACCACATAGGTTTATAAATAGAGTTTTATTCAAAATAAAATCAAAATTGGGTTTGGACTTGGGCGAAATGGTCGGAATGGTGGGTGCAAGCTTATGCACAGGATTGATCTGGTGAAGATTAAGGCCCATGGGTTGTAGGAATGATGCCCAAGTCAATTGAGGACCGGTCTTTGAGCCGCTTATTGCTATGCCATATCGTACTACCACATGTCCTGTATGAGCAGGATTTGGCTAATTAATTTGTGATATTCTAGTGTATTTATGTCATGTGATTATGTGGGTGTCGGTTAGACATTTTATTCCCACTTGGCGCAAGAGGGGGCTTCCGGAGGACGGTTAGTCCAAAGGGGTGAAACCTTAGCGGGCATGAATATATTAGGACAGAACATTGTAAAGGCCTCATGGTAATTGCTCAGTCACACGCCTACGGAAGCGTGAATTGGCCGACATAGCGAGCATGTCACCTCGTGTGGGTACAGTTGTACCAACTCTGCAGAGTAGAAACTATTCGAATAGCCGCGTTCGCGGTCATGGACATGCTAGCAGGGCCACTTAAAGTTTGAATTGTTTTTGGTTTTTAAATGCTTCATTAAATGTTGAGGATAGTTAATTCTTATGAAAAATTGGGCGGGGAGCCAAGTGTTAGGAGGGGATCCTTCACTTTATCATTGGAGGTCATCCACATTATAACATTGACATTTCAAAAATATGATTTTAGTCAAGTATAAAACTGCCTTAGAAAATACTATGTCTATTTAAACTGGAAATGTTGTTTATGCAAAACAACCCCTGCCGTACTCACTTGTTACCTTATGCATGCATTTAAATTCAATATTGGGTGTAACTTGCGAGCACGGAAGTTGTGCTCATCCTTGCTGAATAAATCTTATTCAGGAGAAGACTTCTACCCCGACGGTGAGGATCCCGACGAGTAGGCCTCTTGACCCAGATGATTGCCTGTGGCGCATCGTGTGGCTCACCCCTATTATCATGTTTCCGCTGTGTTTATTATTTGATATTTGATATTGTTGTTCAAAACTCAGTTGTATTAAACAATTATTTATTCAATGTCATTTACGCTTTCGTGATATGAATGTGATATCCATTTTGTGAGACTGTGTACACTGGAAATCCTGGACCGGTGTTTGAATACAGAGAATTCGGGATCCTTCGCTCCCGGGTTCGACACTTCCTCAGCTCCGGTAAGGTGCTCCTTTTTGCAATTATTTGCTCAGGGACCATCTATGAGTTGTAATAAAGCTAACCCTACCACACGGTTTTGTTCTTTTTTGCTCAGGCCGCCAACTCTGCTTTTTTTCTTCGGCACCGGCAAGGTCCTATGTCGCCAGAGCTCCTTTGTCCTTCCCTGGACCTCTCTGTGCTAAGGTAACCTTCTAAGTAGTCCCTAGAAGCTTGGCACCTGCTCCTCTGGACCGCTGCGTAGCTCCTTTTCGCTTTTCATTTTCGGCCGTGTTTTGCATCACAGCCGTTTTCCGGCTCGCCGCCATTCTAGATCTGTGGCGTGGTCGTAAGTGCCACCTGGGTGTGCGCGTTGCTATTGTGAACCTGGTGGGGCCTTTGGTTTGCGCTGCCATGACTGGAGTCGCCGGCGGCGAGCCGTTGTGCAAAACCAAGTGATATTTGTGTTCTGTTATCGTACATCAAAACCTCCCTAGGACCTCCTCTAGTGTTGATCTTGACCGTTAAGACCTCCCCCTGGGAGATCTTAGCCGTCAAGACCTCCCTCTCACGACCTCTCCTTTTTCGTTTTTGAAAAGACCACCTCTTGGCCTTTTTGCAGAAACAACCCCAAGACCTCCCTCGGAGTCCTCTTTGCAAAAGACCACCTCTTGGTCTTTTGTAAAGAAAACTTCCAGGACCTCCTCCTCAAAGATCTTAACCATTCAGACCACCCCTGAGTAGATCTTGACCGTTCAAAACCTTCCCTCCCTTAGATCTTAATCTTGAGGACCTCCTTCGGTAAATCCTAGCCGTCTAGGACCTCCTCTTATAAATCCTAGACATCCAAGATCTCCTCTCTTTTAGATCTTATCGTCCAAGACCTCCTCTGAGTAAATCTTGATCGTCCAGGATCTCCCCTTGGAGATCTGAGCCGTTCAGGACATCCTCTTGTAGATCTTTAACCTTAGGACCTCCCCGTGGAGATCTGAGCCGTTAAGACCTCTCCTGAGTAGATTTTAGCCATCCAGACCTACCCACTTTTAGATCTTGTCGCCTAGGACCTCCCTCGGTGTGATCTTAGTCGTTCAGGACCTCCCCCTGGAGATCTTGACCGTCTAGGACCACCTCTTGTAGATCTAGCCTTTAGGACCTCCCCGTAGCATTGGACCGTCCTTTTCTTAATCTACATCTCAGATCTTGGGTGCATTCGGACTTCCTGTTGTAACGCTGATCTGGGTCGTCCATCTTTAGATTCATGGCCCAGATTGGTTGGGGCAGTCGAGAGGTCCGAATGTCACTTCCGCTAAGAGTCGTTGGATCAAATCCAATCGTTGCGATCTTACGGTCGTTCGCGCGGCCGTTCTCCAGCGCGCTTGGGCCGTTGGATTCAATCTCTATGGCCCAGGTTTTTCCACTTTGGATTAGTAATAAGTAATTCCCGAAAGCTTTTACTTGCAAACTGTTAATCGGTTAAAATTTCAAAAGCGCATAACTAATTCATTTTAACTCCTTTTATAGTGATTCAAATTTTGTTTTCTTCCTGTTTAACTGAACTTTAATCTAAAAATGTGTTTTGACACTGTTCTGCATTAGAAAATTGTGTAGGTGGAATTAACTTGCTTTAGCAATAATTATTGTTCTATAAATTTCTTTAAATTTGTAAAATGCATAAGTTTTTCTCTGTAACTCCAAATTGAGCAAACTCAAATTTGTTAGGTTCCTCTGTTAATATGCTTTAGTGTACAATCAATTTTAATGTGGTCTTGTCTCTGAAATTTAATTATGCCCTGGTTTCATAACTTAGAAAAATCATAATAATTTCATTTTAACTCCAAATGAAGTAAACTCAATTTTGCTAACCTTAGGATGTCCTTATCTGCCTACCGTGAAAATTTCAAGTTGAAAAACTTTTTGGAAATTTATGCAATGAACAGTAACAGATAGCAATTAAAATTGAATTTTTCGTGTAGACAGAAATTGTTTAGGCTTAACTTTTGCATACTTATTCCAAATTGAATGATTCTTGTTGCTAAATTTATCTAAAAATCATGGTCTACCTGCTGTATAAATTTCATGGATTTTGGTTGACTTTGAATTTTGAGTCTTTCTCAGTGTTCGTCATTTTTATTGGATCTTCTCGTTCTTGCGATAGGTTCCGAAGAAATTGTTGATTGCGAGAGCGACCATCTGCAGCAAACAAGTGATTCCCAGCAAGGTAAGCAGATGTAGCATCATTTGATCATATTGTTCCAATTACTTTTAAATTCTAATATCTTGTTTGCAAAGACTAAGTATGCATGCTTCTTTGTGTCAAAGCTATTTTTTGTCCGATTAGAGGTAGCTAATCCTATTGCATAGTTTCCCTGAAATTGTTCACCCCTGTCACTGCCCTAAGTTATTGTCCTCACTAGTGAATTAGAGCCAGGTGAATGATTTATGCTCTTTTATGTCTTTACGATATGATGCTTAGCAATGCTTAGTTATCGGTAGAATTGGGCGGTTATCGACTTAGTCGATGACTTTGATCACACAAAACTTATTATTGCTTATGTTCAGCCCTTGTGCCTTCTTTATTTGTAAAAACTAGAACTAAAAATAAAATATTTTAGATTTGGGCACATTGGTTTGTTGGTGTGATCTTATGGTGTTACTAGAATGGTGCCTAGGTCATCAAGAACCGAGTTACTTGCGCCATTGATCCAAGCAATTTTACGTGCTAACCACACTAGAGGGATATGGGACCTCTCTTGACTTAGTACTTTGGGAGGTGTTAATTAATGAGTCGCTAGTGGTAGTGATAGAGAAAAATATTCGTTTTGGGATGAGAGGGATGGGTTCCGGTTAGGTTCTCCATACCCAGGAGCACCCGCAGTTGCTTCGGCTGGGCCGGTATCTCCGACTCAACATGTGGTCCTTGTGATCTTCGTCGCTGGTGGATCACTAAGGGTTAACCGCCATATGTGCGACTCTTGATTAATATAATCCATTGGAAATGTCTCTTGTTCATAGCCATCCTATGGCATTTTGTGAGTTTTGTTGTGGTGTGTGCGACTAGCTTGGCGGCCCGGTCGGATTGCCTTGTGAGTGTAGGGCAAACTGGTTGGCTCTTGTTCATAGCCATCCTATGGCACTTTGCTTCTGCTATTCTTCTAGTTCTTGGCTGGGTGGCCTCTCTTTTGTAATAACTATAGTGTATGTCTTTTGCTTGTAAGGCTTTGGTTCGGTTGTATGGAACTTATATGGAATTGATGCAATGTTTTGTAAAAGGGTGTGTATACTGCAATTCTGGGAAGTACACATTTTTCCGAGGCACGGGATATTTTGTTTGTGATGCTAGAGTCAATAAAAGACTAAGCATTACAAGGTAAATACCCCGGGGTCTCACAAAGCTTGATATCAGAGCCATACCGACCATAGAAACCCCTAGCTTGGTCGTCTTTAGGATGTTTTGAAAAACTTAGTTTCAAAATATCAAATGCTTATTGAAAGCTTAAGTAACTTCGCAAATTTTACTCCTTACCTATCTTAATTTGCTCATCTCACCTTACTCTTGATTGAGTTTAAAAAGTTGTTTTCCTCTCTTCCTCTCAAGAGATAGTGGTTATCGTTTAATTGTGGTTTTGGGGGAACAATGAGAGTTGTAAATTTGAGTTTTGGCTGCCTTTTTGGTGAAGAATAGAAGCACTTGGAGCTGGAATTCAAATCTGGACAGCAAGCCCCAATTTCTAGACAGCAAGCTTGTAGTTGATAGGTAAGGCTAATAATGAGAGGTAATTCAACTAAAACTTGTGTGAATAAAAGGGTAAGATGCGATATTAGTTGGTTAAGTATCTAACACCCCTATTAGTGGTTTTACCCCGCTCTTCAGGTATGTTAGATTTGAGCTGTGTTCTGATTTTGCTTTTCCCAAACGATTGCTCGTTCGTTCAATACGAGTTAGTCATGTCGGGAAGTTGATCTTAAGTCTCGTTGTTCTTATGTCGATTGCAAGTTTTTTTAAGATCATGCTGATGCTGTTTTGTTAGCTTTCGGTTAGGGTAATGTCTACTCCCCTAGTCGATGACTTTCTTTTTGCTTATTTTCGCATTCAGTTTTCGGGTTTGGCCCTTATCCTTCTTAGTGCTCTTTCCTACCCCAACTTTCGGTTGAATTCACTAGCTTTTTGCTCACCTACCTTGTCCTTGTATGTGGTAGATGGGCAGCTAGTATTTTAACCAAGGAGACTCGTGCAGAGTACGTGGACGGGTATCCCGCACTGCTGCGAGATATGATGTGGCGTGCCAACTTCACCTACCACCTAGAGTATGCAATGTACCATCGGGACCGAGGACCTGGAATGGAAGAGTATCGATGCGTGGTCAACGTCATCGCGAGGCAAGTGACCGGCAGTATCCCGTACTACTTCCAGGTTCACGCCACCTCCGAAGCTATGGCCATTCAGAAAGCGGCCAGCAGGGTTATGAGTCAACTTCGTCATGACTTAACGGAATTGTCTCAACCACCCTACGACCATTTCCCACAAAAAGGTCTTGGAGTGCATGTAAACACGTTCGCTGAGATTCAGTTTGGAGAAGACCCTCAAGTACACCAGTTGGCGAGGTTGGTCCATATCATGGACCAAATCCATTGCTGCAATGTGTATGAGCTGTCAGAAACTCGTCGCCGTCTTAGGGAGGCCCAGGAGTACCTTCGGATTGGGGTCAGCTTGAACCGCATTCCTCGCAATGTGCTTTTTGGTGCCAATGAGACCTCCCCAGCTGCAGCGGCACCACTCGGGTTTTGACTTCCGGAAGTGGCAGGGCAAGTACCTGTCTATGGACCGCACCGCCAAGTCGGCATGACAGCAGGATTTCCTCGCACTCGGAGGCCCGATCCTCCGGAAGGTCATCTTTCTTTATTAGGATCCCTGACACGCATCTTCAACCCTTTGACCCCACTGGACACCGAATCACTTGGAGCTCATCTCCTGGACGAGTTCCCTATGAACTTCAACAGAGATGACTACATCTAGGTTATGGAAAATACCGTGGCTGGAAATTGCACCCAACTTATAGCTGTCCTTTGAAAAGTGTAATAGGATAGCACCCGTTCAGTAAGGTATGTCGTATAAGACTCTGTTTGAGTAGTAGCCTCTTCCTTCCTCAATCGACTGAAAAGGATGTTATTGTGCCCAGAACTGATTGGTGCTTTGTAAATTGTGTGCCGGCCTTGGATCTTTAGTCACTTCCTCTCGATAATTATGGTAATTAAGTGGCAGATATTTATGGGGCTAGATTGAGGACTGTGTGTATGCCTTTGAGTATATAACCAGATTATAAAATTTCTGGAGTTGGGAATTGATTAGTTAATAAATTGGTCGGGTAGTATATGACCTTGGGGAAGTTAGATAAGAATTTGATCCTTGGATGGAAATGGTTGTCCCATGGACAGTGGTATGGAACCAATTGGGGAATAACTGATCCCAGAAGTTAGCCTTAAATAGGCCCCTAAGAATTAAATGACAGGTTATGCATATAGTAATGATTACCCTGGGACAGTGTTATGGGATTGATTGGGAATAAATAAATATGGTGGTTGGACACTTGAGGAGTAATAGTTTCTGTTTGAAAAGACATTGGTCCGATGCTGTTAATTCGGATTAAGACAGCAGTTATATGTGGTTTAACTGGGATAAGGTAAGTAAATCAGGCCATTGGATCATGAGTGAATTGCAAGATCACTTTGGAGGTAGTATCGTCTTGTTGGCAGTATAACTCGCTATAATGGGGTTGACCATGAATGAAGGATATTTATTTATCAGCCCAAGATAATTATATTATTTTGGGTGGTGGTTTAGATCCTATAGTAAGGAAGTGGAGTGGACCTTAAAAGATTGTTGGAAGTATTTGATGGATAAGTTATCGCAAGTAGTTTGGTCATGCTACCAAAAGGGATTGAAAAGCCGAAATAGAGAGACCTTGCTTTGAGATGTTTTGGATCTTGCATAAGAGGTGCCCCCTTTTAAGAATTGAATGGTTGAGACGAAACTTGTTGGGAACAACCAATGGAAGATACATGGTTGATAGTATATGTTAATTGGTAGATCGTAGGCATGGAGATATGATTCCTTAGTGCTCCTGAATTGGGAGTTATATTGGAGATACCCTATGATAGAAATTATAAAATAGGTATACTGGAAAAGGTAAGCAACATAGTGGTTTCACTTAGGATTATTATGGTTCCCAAGAAGGTGATCAAGATTGGAGTTAAATCATGATTTATACCGTGAGAATGGACTAATAGATGTTGTGCTCACTTGCATTGTAAAGTTTAGGAGTAAATCGGTGGCCTTTTTGGAAATCAAACCAATCCTAGGAATTTATAGTGGTTTGGAAGTTTTCTCCTAAACAAGTAGTCCAGTAGTCAATGTATAGATTATGGAAAGATAAAATTGGGTTGGTTGATATAGTTCAAATAAGGTCAGGGGTTTTACTTGGATGGACAACAATAAGGAATGGCTGAACCAGAATTGATAAGACAATAGTAGGGTTGAGTGAAGGTTAAGTTGATTAGTCCTTGGGAAGAAGTTTGGATTTTGGCAAAGCGACAAAATCTTTCTACCCGTCTTTCTGTTCCGAGTGAACGAAATCTCAGGACGAGATTTTTGTAAGGGGGGAGATTTGTAACATCCTAATTCTGGACTTGTGTTTCAAATGTAGGAAAATGTGTAGAAATTAACTTTTCTGCAATTCTTGTAAAGGAATTGTGGGAAATCAAAAACCTAAACTTCCAATTGACCAAAGTCTTGACCCTCCGTTTTCAATCCTTGTCAAATCTTGTGATCAACCTTTGGAAATAATTTTCCTTGGTTCTAGAGATGTTGTGTGACTCCTCTAAAAATTTTCATAATTTTTAGAAAGTGTTTGAATATTTTAAGAGGCGAGTCAAACCAGTTTGACTTTGGTCAAACCTTAACTCAAAACCTTGCATAATTTCTAGAGAAAAATACTCTACATAAAAACCTCTAGAAATTTTACACAATGGCAATCCTAGAGGCAGCAAGCTCCTGTAAAAATTTCAGAATTTTTGGAGTTATTTTACTATCTCTAAAAATTCCTCAAAGTTTCAGCTATTTTCCAAAACCCTAGTCAGGTCCCGCTGGGTTCGAGTCGGACCCGAGTCACTTGACTTGATCCAACCACCTAATTGCACTCGGGCTCAGACCATGTTGGCTTTGTGTCGCTTACAGGTGGGACCACACTACAAGATGAACACCCCTTTACCAACGCATAGATGCGTTGGTAAAAATCCAAATAAGTGTTGGTACGGTCTATACCAACGCATTTACAATGCGTTGCCATTGAGGCCGTTGCGAGAGTCTATTACAACAGATAAATAAGCGTTGGTAATAGATATGAAAAAGCATTGCGAAGTAGCAATGGATATAGTCATGTTGTAACTACACTTGTATGCGTTGGTACTTACCATGCATGGATGACTTTTACTATTTTAACAATAGATATAATTATATTGTCACAACGCATAGAAGCGTTGGTACTTGCCATACAGATGAGTTTTGCTATTTTGGCAACGAATATAATTAGGTTGCTTCAACGATTATAAATGTGTAGAAGACAAAGTAAAAAAAAATCATTATCGGTCGTAGCATGGTTAAAAAAACACTCATATATTAAAAACAAATTGTTGCATTACATAGAGAACCATCCACATAAGACATAATATAAATATTTTAGTTGAACATCATTTCCTAACATAATAAAATCTAAACGTAATGAAGATCATCTGCCTATGTCACCATTCTCCACCTTGCATTCATCATGTCATCCATAGCATCATCCATTTATCTTATCAACCTACAATGAAAATTTTGAGTCCATTAATGCATCATTAGCAAGAAACAAAATCACAATATTTTTGTCCTAAATAGATACTCAGCTCTGCAGTATTTTGTCCAAAAATCTTTTTCTGACATCTTTATATATATATATATATATATAATTACATGAGAGGATGAAGGAAAAAAGAAAGCAAAATGAGAAATCAACATCCACTTTACATGATACAGCAATAGTATAAAATTAGCACCATCTTAAGCCCAAACTTCCTAAAGGATATGCTAAGACACAACATAATAGTATAATGCAGGTAGGCAATATCTTACCTTTTTTGGAACAAAATCTAAAAATGCTCGATGAACGGCTAGCTTTTCGGCAAAAATCTGCAAAACATCAAAGAATACAACTGATTTGTTCAATAATTTTAAGTCATCACCTCATTCCAACATCCAAATATACAATCTTGTAGTTTAGCACTTGCTCGGTAAATAATGCATGCCAGGTACACATGATTATTATTTATTATTGAGCAAATGTAGTCCAGCCCAAGGACCCAAACCAAGCCTGGTTTAGGACTAGGACAGGCTTGCAAAGTCTGGGTCTGATGGCCCAAACAGGCCAATCCCCTGGGCGGCCTGGATGCAAGAATGCTTTTGAGTGGCCCAGCCCGGCCCAGCTTTTAATCAGGTCTAGCTAGACATATACACCAACAATGGAATTTACAATTGCATGAAGTAAAAATGGCTTAATGAGGGATCATGCCATTGTGCATGCCAGGTATTAAAAAAACAGGTGAGGTGTAGGGCCTGAAAGGCTGAAACACGATACGATAGGTATCAAATAGTTGGTCAATTGAAACCCTTTAAACAATAGTTGTTTGGAAATTCCATCACGACATCACCTGCAAAGTAGATATAGTTTTTTTTTCTTATAGCATAGCACAACACCTATGACAGTTGAGAAAATAGCAAAATGATGCTACCATGCAGACCTGCATCTAGATGATGATTCATGACAAACAATCATCAAAGTAGAAAGAATGTACCTGATGGATAATCTCAGTAGTGAGATTGAAAGTAACCTTGTTTATCTGTGAAATGTGCAAAAAGTAGAAATAAGTAAACTAACATCATCAGCTATCACCATGGTCAATGTCTGACATGATAGAATATAACAGAAACCATCATAATATAACACATATTGGTATAGAATTATGGGCCTGCAACTACAGAAGATCAATAACACACCCAACCATCAGCTGATGGCCTAACATCAGCTAGCATGGCACTTTTGAAACCTGGCCTTTGTTTTGATGCTTTATTTGCTTCATCATCAAGTAAATTCTGCAAAAAGGTCAGAATAAATAATGATTTCAAGTAAATGGTATTTGTGCATCGTGGGTTTTACCTTTCTTGTTACCCAAAATTGATTCTTGCGAAATATTGCCAACAAACTTCTTATGTAACTTTTGCAATTCATCAGAAGAGAAACAGACTTAGCAAGTCTACAAAGATAAGTGTGTTTTGTCTTCATTGGGTACATGGGTATGATAGTTTGCGCACTGTGTGCATCGTTCTCTCTTAACACAACATATGAATATAAAAATTCATCAAGATGCTTAATTAACATAGAAGCATGACCATGCTCTGAAGTGAACTAATGATGGGCAAAGTGTTCAAAATTAATCTTGTGATATAGACAACCTAAATGATTCAATTACATTCCATATAAAAAAATGGATAGATGAAAACATTTGCACTTTATTTCATCTCTTTAAAAGGTGTACAACAATATAGCATATATCATTTCAAATCTGGCAGCTATGCTACTTTTGTCGCTCCATATTAAAATTGGTGGATTAACTGAAGACAGTGATTTATCACAACTGGTTATTGTATGGAACTTGTGATCCAACACTTACATTGCCTAATCAGAAAGTTGCATATTGTGGCAAATCCCTCTTTGTCACCATTTGCCTTGTCAAACTATTCAACAGCTCCTAACCAATCGAAGGGAGGGAAATATATGACCTACAAAAGAACTCCCCCATTAACAAAAGTAGAATGTCCTCAATGATAAGATTATAAGAACATGAATGGAAAAGGGCCCTTCAATTTTTTGTGTGCACCTACTGAAGAGCAAGTCCACCAAACATGTCAAGAAAATTATACAGTAAACTGATTTTAATTTTTAATAGCAAACGCAACAAAGAGCTGGACGGTTACAGCACCCGCTATCATAAACTAGATAAATAAAAGCAATTTTCTTTGTGCTTGACAACTCAAATTAGTCAGAATACAAGAATGATGCAAAATAAAAACGGATGAAGGGTGGTGCACTCTTGACGCTCTGATAGTTTCACCTGCAAAGGGTCACATAAAACTGTCATTATCTTGCATAAGTTAAAAGAGATGCTGAAACAAAAAGAATGCTCCGGCAGACATGGGAGTCCAAGCAAGCGACGGTACTACGAAAGATGATCTGTATCAATGTATCTTGTATCATCAGTCAAGTATCAATGTATCAATGTATGGGCAACTTAACATCTGTATCAATGTATCATCATTCATCAGTCAAGTGAAAATGCAAAATTCAACAAGATGATCTTTGGTTGCATTCAGTAAAAACATATATAGCATGAAATGCAGATCAAAATGCAACTGAAACTGGCTACTTAGCCCTGCGTGGCTCAATAAGTATAAAATCTACCATAAGGTCAAAACCCTTATTTTTTATTCAAATTAATCGTTTACTCTATTTATCACTTGTGTGGATCGATATTCACCTATGTTGACACTGTGTGCACTAGCGTGATCCTGGACTAGTGCATTATACACAGAGGGTCCAGAACTGCATTTTTGGATCCCGAGAAAGTCCTACAAGACGCTTTCCAATGGAGTGAGCTAATCAGGAGCTGCACGTATAGGGGTTATCACCTAGTGGACCACCATCACAGTCCCCACTAACCGCCCAATTCTACCAGTAGCTAAGCATGACTAAGCAACATTA
This sequence comes from Ampelocalamus luodianensis, assembly GCA_036346255.1. Lineage (NCBI taxonomy): Eukaryota > Viridiplantae > Streptophyta > Magnoliopsida > Poales > Poaceae > Ampelocalamus > Ampelocalamus luodianensis. Next base: position 46,054,432 of record CM070625.1, on the reverse strand, counting down.
ACTCGTAAACTACTAAGTGACAAGGGTTCATCCAGCGAACCCTAAATCACAGCAAATAATCCTAGGCTCACTAGTAGAGGACAAACTTTTGCCTACATATTATGCATCTAATGGGTCAACTAATCGACAATTGTTTAACACAAGATAGCAATGCATACGTAGAATTTGCAAACAACATATTAGACTTTGAAAATAATAGGAGCAATATGATCAAATGATGCTACATCTGCTTGCCTTGCTGGATGTGCTCTTGCTGCAGAGGATCACTCTCGGGCACAACAAACTCTTCGGAACCTAACGCAAAACGCGAAAATCCAATAAGAACGAAGAACATCGAAAGAAACCCAAAAGCAAAATTCATCCAAATCCCGTGAAATTTACACAGCAGCAAGGGTATGATTTTAAATGAATTTATCAACAAGAATCATTTCATTTGGACTAAGCATGCAAAAGTTATAGCCTAAACAATTTCTTTCAGCCTAAAAAATCCAATTAAATTAATTTCGGTTACTGTTCATGGCACAATTTTTCAGAAAGATCTAGAACCTGAAATTTTTATGGTGGGTAGAACATGACATTCTAAGAACAGCAAAACTGGATTTACTTCAATTGGAGTTAAAATGAATTACTTATGATTTTTCTAAGTTGTGAAGCTAGAACATACCACTTTTCAGAGGCAAGTGCATGAACAAAACCTAGCCTACATTAAAGTACATTAACAGAGGGATTTAACAAATTTTAGTTTGCTCAATTTGGAGCTACAGAGAATTACTTATTCATTTTTCAAGTTTTAAATGAATTTCTAGATAACATTTAATGTTAAACAAGTTAATACAACCCATTTCATTTTTTGCTTCAGAAAAGCACCTAAACATATTTTTAGATTAAAGTTTAGTTGAACAGAAATTTAACCCAATAGGAATCATCTAAAAAGGAGCTAAAATGAATTAGTTATGAATTTTTGAAGTTTCAAATACTATTTTCAGTTGACAAATAAAAGCTTACCGGATTTAAAACAAACTGATCGAAAAGAAATGACGTGGACAGACGTGGGCCGCAGATCTGGAATCGCACGACCCACGCGCTCCATAACACAGCGCATGCGCGCGCCCTAAAAAGGTATCTACCATTGGATTTAGATCCAACGACCCACGGCGAAGGAGGTGTTCGGTGGTCCGAACAATCCAACAAATGTGGGCCGCAGATCAAGAGATGAACGACACAAAAGGATCATAACACTTAGAACTCTAAATGCTAAGGAGGTCTAGACCGTTGGATCAAGATCTAACGGTCTAGAGCTGAGAGGAGGTCCTAAAGCTAAGGATCTAACGGAGGAGGTCCTAGACGACTCAGATCTCCAAGGGGAGATTTTGGACGGTCCAGATTTACTCGAAGGAGGTCCTAGGCGATAGGATCTAAAGGAGGGGAGGTCCCTGACGGCCAAGATCTACCAGATGAGGTCTTGGACGGCCAGGATCTCCACAGGGAGGTCCTACAAGGTTAAGATCTGAAAGAGGGATGTCCTAGACGGTCAATATCTCAAGGGGGAGGTCTTAACAGTCAAGATCTCCATGGGGAGGTCCGCAAAGATAAAGTCTTAACAGAGGGAGGTCTTAATGGCTCAGATCTCCACTAGGAGGTCCTGAACGGTCAAGATCTACCCGGGGTGGTTCGTAAGGTTTAAATCTCCGCGAGAAGGAGGTCCTGAGGTTTTCTTTGTAAAAGACGACCCCTCTGTTAAGAGGACCCCAAGGGTGGTCCCGAGGGTGGTTTTTACAAAAACGACCACGGGGTGGTCTTTTCGCACGGGGTGATCCTAACGGCTAAGATTAAACTAGGGAGGTCCTTAACGGTGAGGATCTAACTGGGGGGAGGTCTTGGCACTAAGGTTTTACAGAGCAAAATCCTACGGTGAAGGGCTATCCTTATGAGATCATCGACAGCTAAGATTAACTCGAGAGGTCCAGGGACTTGCCGAAATTTCGATATCAGTACAGATCATCGTACTTTGTCCGCCGGCTCGCCGCCGGCGATTTCGGCCATGATGGTGCAAGCCAACAGTGCCAAAACGTGCACAATACTATTGCGAACAAAATGAGGGTACTCTCGACGGCGGAGCTGGCCTAGAACGCCGGCGAGTTGGAGAGGAGCGGAGGAACTACCACGGCAAAATGCGAAAACGCGAAAAAGTTCTGCTACGATCTAATCTAACATGTTCTCGAGCACTAGGGGGCTATTGCGAACACACCTGGACGCAGGGAGGTCCAAAAGAGTTTAGAGAAGTCCCGGCGGCGGAGAATGACGCCGGAACTGGGGAAGATAACGCGGACAAGAGCTCCGAGCAAAAAGAGGAACAAAGAATGGTGAGGATAGTTTCGTGACGACCCAAAGGTGGTCCAGGAGCAGGGAGTTGAAAAAGGAGAGCATCTTACCGGAGTTGGGGAAGAAAGGAACAACATCGGCCGCGCGGATCCAAAACCAAGATTAGGCTGCACCTGCGAAGGCAACCCAAAGTCGGGTTAGGGGACCCGCTCAAAACGATAAGGTGGTCCAAGCGATGCGAGAAAGAGAGCTAGGGAACCACTGGAGCACCAAGGTCGCCGACGGAGCTCCACGGCCAACAATGGCGGAAGAGGTGCTCTCGGTGTTTTAGCTCACAGGGCAGAGAGGGAGCTAGGGGGTGGCAAAGAGGTGTAACAGGGAAGCCAAGGGAGGAGCTCGAGGTCCTCAAGTAGCTCAAGTGTCAACGGTCGTGCAAGGACTTAGGTTTAATAGCGACGGGACAAAAGGGCTCTACTGCGCGCGAAAACGAGGAGAGGAGCAGGTAAAGTAAGAGCTAAACGCTGACATGGTTGAAAAAGGCGTGCACAGAGCCGTTGCGGGCCCCACGACATGACCAGGCGCTGCACCACTCACCTGCCATGACACACGCGCGTACGGGCCGACGAGGAAGAAGAAGAACAGAGGAGGAGGTCGGGGAGGTCGTGAGCGCTAGGATCAGAAATGGACGGTTAGGATTGCTCAAGAGCTCCGGAGGTTTAAAACGGTAGGGGAGGTCATGAGCGTTAGATGGAGATCTAACGGTTGAAACGCACACACCGAAACGCCGAGCCCGAGTGCAGCTTGACGACCTGGTTTGACTGAGTCAAAAGGTCGAGTCCGAGTCTGACTCAGACCTAGGGTTTTAGTTACAGTTGAGAATTAGAGAAATTATTTGAGGTAGCAAACTAACTCCAAAAATTATAAAATTTTTACAGGAGCTTGCTAATTTAGATATTGGCGTTGTATAAAATGTTCAGAGGTTTTCATGGTGTACATTTTCCTCCAAAAATTCTGCAAGGTGCTGAGCTAGGGTTTGACTAACAATCAAGCTGGTTTGACTGACCTCCAAAAGTATTCAAACAATTTTTAAAAATTGTGAAATTTTTTAGAAGAGTCACACACCATCCCTAGAACTTAGAAAAAATACTAGTAGAGTGCCCGTGCGTTGCAACGAAACTACCGATCTTACAAAAATAGTATTTATCTTTAACATGAAGTGCGTGTGCGCACACATATAAGGCAATAGGCAACAGCAGAAGAGATAACACCACATCTCACAACAAAAAAGAAGAGAGAATAGTTTGAGTCTGTTGAACTTTTGATCTGTCTTGAGATTTTTTTTTTAATCCCATTCCATTTCACAGGTAGCATCAGCATCTGGGCATGACATAGACACGTATTTGGTATCCCAATTTGGACAAGAATCATGTATGGTTGTGGTGTATCGAACGAACGAACAGATGTATCACCTAGCACCTCAATCTAAGGACCAGGAGGGCGCCGTGGACGAGCAGCTTTGCCGGCAATAGCAAGACCACCACTCCACCAAAGAATCGCGTGTGGCTCGGGCCGCCTCACCGCCTCTCCCGCCCCGCACCACGGCGCCCACGAAGAGGCCGCGCCGCCGCCGGCCAATGGCACCGCCAAGATGCTCTGCACGACGAGTGGCCACCACAGAGAGGCCACCGCCACGCCCGCCTCCCGAGGCGCCGCACTCCTGCGCACCACCGCACGACGACGTAACGCAGTACGAGTTCACATCGTGGTCCCAGTACACCGACCCCTTGGGGCCGTAGGCTCTGCCGTCCTTGAGGATCTCCAGAGGGTGCAGGGAGTTGAAGAAGGTTGATATGGCGGACTGGGGCTGCCTAAGGGAGATGCCTGATGAGTCACCCAGAGGGAAGATGCCACTGTCTGGTGGGAGGAGGTTGTTGTGTGGGGATAGTCTCTTGTCTAGCTGCAAGATAAAAACCTCCCATTGGGGCGTACAAGAGTTTCTGTAGTGAATTACAGAGAAAGGGTTACAGCCATTGCTGGACATGTATGCTGAAATACAAACAGAAAACACTGCACATTGGTAACCTATATGTACACAGAGAAACATAAACTATCATAGTATTCAGTAAAGATCCAATACAATTTTTGATACCTTCTCATAAAAATGACATCAATCAAATTGTTTTTATTTTGGGGGGTTTTGTCATATAATCATATAAGAGTGGGTATGTTAACTTTTCAACATTCAGACTACAATTCATGAGATGAAGCAACCAATGATGTGCTTACCAAGTTACCATCCGTTCTCCATGTCAAACCAGTATAATAAACCGGTTCAATAATTCCAAAATCAAGATGAATTAATCTTTGACGTTAAGAACAAACAAACAATTCAATCCATTCTTAGGGATTTTGCCAGGCCTGACAGATCTTCTTGTTGCATTTCTGGTAGTATTTGCTAGCAGCCAAACATAACCAGAACATACCAAGGTTCCATTCAATCTCGGGAACGACTTCACATTTATTTTGGAGTGATGCAGCCAAGTAGTTATTGAAAATGGTATCACATCTTTAACATGGGAAGGAGCAAATTCGACGAATTTCTGGGTATGGCAAACAGCAGACCACATGCAACAGCATCACTTTGAATGGTAACTGCATAACAAGGGATCAATGGTTCGTATCAGCATATAGTCATAAGCATAAACAATATACTTGTATTGATCATGAATAACTCATAAGCAAGGTCCACAGCATCAAGTGAAGGAATGCCTGCATTTAAGAAAAGGCTTACATGCATATCAGAAAAAGGAAAGGACCTCACCACGAAAAACATGAACGCTCAGACTCATTGACAACCGCTCCATCTGGCCCACTCCACAAACAGCATTCCTCCATAAATGTTGTTTGCAAAGCGCACGACAACAGTGAATGCCAAAGAAACAGCTGGGACACGCTTGGCAACAGGTGAAGCCTCAACCAAGCGCTCGAGTCCATTAAAAAGGTATTGTTTTCACATACATGAAACTGATCAAGGTACAAGAACATAAGGAAAGTACAATGCCGTTTGGCAGTCATTATCAAGTTCGCAATTCCTTGACCCACAAGATCACAAAAGAATCCAACTGTACCATATAAAATCCCTTGTTCTCAAAATAGATATTTCAGATATTAGAAGAGATAATAGTAATCGCTAACATTTCTGGGTGAAAACAAGAAGTATTTCGGTGAACACAAAAGCTACCTTGAAAAAGTATGTCCCTGTCCTTTGTTGAACAGAAAATCTGTATCCTGGCCTTTTAATGATGAATGGTTGGATGCACTATTAAAAACAATAAATTAAAAATACTTTCAACATGTAACAAGCAAAGAAAATGGGACATAAGGATAGAATGGTTGGCAAGAACCTAGTAAATCAGCAAAGTATCCAATGGCATGTAAAATTTCTAAAAAGAGAAGTAGGCATTCGGCAGTATTGGGGTTTGAATCCCATCAACAACCAGAATAACTGTTACAATATACAATTAGAGATTATTTAGCCAGCTTAAGCTTCAGTTTTTCACCCAAATAAGATTTGACTGCTTAGCCTTACCATATGGCTTGGTTTTACAAAGATTACGCCATAAAAGACTTACAATATACAATTAGAGATTATTTAGCCAGCTTATGCTTCATTTAGCCAGCTTATGCTTCAGTTTTTCACCCAAATAAGATTTGACTGCTTAGCCTTACCTTATGGCTTGGTTTTACAAAGATTACACCATGAAAGACCAATAAGCCATGTTAAAACAATAAATGCTTCAGTTATTTTGCAGAAGGAAGAGAAAGTAAGCCATTGTAACATCTGTTTGGCCCCAATTTAAACTTTTATCTAGAACTAAGCTTAACATATATCACATAGGCCCTAAGCCAAAGCCAAACAAAATGCTTACGCTACAGACTGAAAATGGATATTCAACTGACTTGTGGGGAATTGAGATAATCCATAGCTGCTGCATGATAACTTCTCGAAGAGGTATTTATAAGCTGACTTCTACCAAACAAGTTTCTCATAAACAGGTTTGTTGAAATCTTAGAATCTATTGGACATAAATCTAGCAGGAATTTCACTGGAATTAGTTCAATTCCCACAGGAATCTAGAAAAAATATAGCATTCCAAATGGGGCCTAAGTAAATAAATATTTATTTTCGACAGTGCTGAGGTAGGATCGAAAGATTCAGTATAGTTTTGGTAAATTTTGCATGTGTTCAATTATTTCCTTGTCAATAATTTGTCTACAAGAAAAACATATTGAACTGGCAATTTATAATTCATGGCATTGGTCTATATGTTACTGGAATAGCAGGTCACTGATATATTTCATTGTTTCACAGAAATTCAAGGGAATTCATTTTGTCTCTAATAACATCTAGGAGAATATTGTGAGACCCATATTACAAACCATTCAATGCCATAGTGATCTACTCCATACATTCCAAATAGATATCATTTTAGACTCTATCACAGGAATTATCAAATAAGGTATCAAGGAAAATGAACATGATAATATTATTGAGGGAGGGTATATGCGTGAGGGAAGGGGGCTGGGTTAAAAATGTACCTAGAAATTGTAGAGTGGCATGCATCTAGAAACAAAATGAGAAGGCAAGAATGGCATGCATTGGGAACAGAGGGAGTATGACACAAAATTATGTTATGGACACCGATTCTCACGTAAGTCAGTGACATTCATTTTTAGCGTGAAGTTGAACCACCCTGCATCCTACAATTTATCCAAGAGTTTCCTGATAGAGGCGATATTACTACGCCTTTCTTTGACAGAGAAAATCTCTCCATTGGAGCTAATATTCTCATGGCTATTCAACAATGTTTCAAACCATCCACTTCCCGACCTCTGCATCAACAAGATAACAAACAAAGAAAAATACAAGTTACTCACTAACCTGAAAAATGTAAAATTAGATACCCAAGTCTATCTCCATTACCTACTTTAAGTATCCGGTGTAGGATAGTGCACATAAGGGATCTCATTCTCAGGAATTTTGGGGTCAAGACAAGGTTTCTCCCTTTCTTTTTTCTATCATGTTCGTCTGCTTGAGACCAAAAAGCATCCCATTTCGCTTCAAAGACAATGAGAATATGTATACACCAACAAGCATGATCAAGGCCAGTATAGCTAACCATGACGCGAGCGGATATCTCCTAGTGGGCTTTGCGTTTATGTTTGCTGTATCCTGCAATTGAAAGAGTATAGTTACTGATGGTTAATGGCAAGAAGGGACATTATCAGAGTCAAATAAACTTGATCCATAACAATAAATAAATCAGGGCACAAAGAACGTTGATTCCAATTGGGCATATACCTACAACAATTAATAAACAATAGACAGCAAAAGGAAAAACAATGAGATTAGCAAATTAATTAGCCTTACCTTAGTGGCTGCGCTAAAATCCTCCACTGCCACCACCACCGCCTATCCTTCTCTCTCACTACCTCCATCCGAGAATACCATCAAACCTAAAAAACCACCGGTTCCAAAAATCTCAACCTTTGCAAAGTCACTTCGAGCCAATCAAACCCAGTGAAACCCCCCTTTCTTGAAGGGAAGAGAGACCGAGAAAAAAAGAAAAGAAGAGGCGGCTCGATGCTCGAGTGGGTTGTGAGGGGGAGGCAGCGAGATGGCACAAGAATTTCGCATCTGGAGGAGAGAAAGCAGGAGGGGTTAGTCGTTAGTGGAAGAGAGAATGGGAAGGGGGGAGAGTGAGAGACCACCTATGCCGTGTCCCTTCTTGAAGGCGATGCCGAGGTAGCTGAAGAGCACGGAGACGATCGCGCAGGTGTCGCCGAAGGACACGAGTCGGAGCTCCTCGCCGTCGGCCTCCATCCCGCGTGCCAGCTCCTCGAACGCCTCCGCCACCGCCGTCAGCGGCGTCTCCATCCCCCGCCACACCGCCACCACATCCGCCGCTGCGTCGCACGATGGCTCGGTCGGTGCCGCCGACCATGGCATATGCGGCGCGACCGAGGAAGTGGCAGGGAAGGCCGAAAAGAGGAAGTCGTCCTCGTGGAACGCGCTCCGCCGCTCCGGTGAGGGGATTCAGGGCTCAGGAGGCGGCGCGCTGCGGCTGGCGCATGCGGGGGCGGGCCGAAATCGGGGACCCCTTGGGCTCGGCTCCCAGCGGCAGGCGGGCGGGCGATGTGGTGGTGGTGGGGAAGGGGGAGGAGAGAGGGGAAGGCAAGGCCTCGTGGGGTTTGACGGCGGCCAGAGGGAGACGGCGGCTGGGCTCGGGCCGGGGGGAGGGAGAGGTGGGGGAAGGCAGCGAGGCAGGAGGATAGGGCCATTGGTGGGGTGCGGCGCCGGACGGTTGTCTAGAGGAAGAAGGGTAGGTGCGAGTGGTAGCGGGCGGTTGCCCGGAAGGGAGGCGCGGTCGCGAGTCGCGGGGGTGGGAGGGTGGACAATCGTCTCTGCAAGAGAGATTGCGGTGGGAACAAGCGGATCTCGGTGTGGGGAGCATGAGAGAGGAGAGGGAGGGAGGGCGGCGCGAGAACGGGAGGCGGGCGGCGTAGGTGGGGAGCCGGAGGCACGGGCGGGTGGGGAGGGCGGCGCGAGAGCGTGAGGCGGGCAACGCGGGTGGGGAGGGTGAGGAGGGCAACGCGGGAGGGGATGCAGCAGCGCGTGAGGATGGAGGGGGCGGGGGGAGAACAGACTGATGTTGGAGGGCGTGGGAGGTGGGAGACGTGGGTGGGGCTGGTTTGAGAGGAGAGGGAGGTAGGGCAACGCCAGCGGTTTGGTTCCCAGCTGCGATGAGATCTGACCATTGGTTCCAGGCTCACCGATCCAACGGACGCGAACGATGGTGGGAGGACGGACCGTCACCAACTCATGCCGCGGGTAGAGATTTCCAACTTCGGGTGATGCCGCGGAGGCGAGCCCGTGCGCGGTGGTGCCGACTTCGAGCGGCGTGGCATGCAGGCCGGGGGTGGCTCCGGGCCGACGCAACTTCGTGTGTGTGCTGGAGGTGTGGTGGCCAGGCGCGGCTTTAGGCCGGTGGTGGATTTTTTTGTTACTGTTCATGCGATGTGTATTGATCATGCAATGTATACTGTTCATGCAATGCAATTGTCGTTCATGCGATTACCGATAGGTTTAGCCGGCGACTTCAAGTCGGTTCGCGGTAGTTTAGAACGAATTTACAACTTTCAATCTACGGTACAATCGTCACCACTCTTTCATGCAATCTACCGATCGACATTGTGTCAGCGACTTCAAGTCGGCTCGCGGTAAATTAGAGCAGATTTATACCATAGAAAATCAATCTAGAAAGCAAATTTGCAGAATTTAAAGCGATATAGAAAATACGATTCAATCTACGAGTGTCGTTCTTCGACGATTACCTTTTCGATGCGAGGAGAGTCGATCGTGCTGATAACGTGTTGAGGAACCGTCGCTGACGAGCCCAGTCCGAGCGATTACCTCGTAGACAAACTCAGAATCGTAAGAACAATGCAAGAACACAAGAACAGAGTAATAGATTGAGCACAGAGACATAGAGAGACTTCCTATTTCTCTTTATTCTTTCTTATTTATAGACTACGATCCTGCTAAAATTTAAAATAAGAAACCCATTTTAAATCGGAACTCCCGGTCCTGAATCCACTTTCTTAACTGAAAGGACCCCGAAAAACTAGAAAAGTTCCCATAGTAGAAGGTTGGGAGCCCCATCGGGCCATCCATTTAGCCCAAAATCCCCGTAAATAAAAGAAATCCCATCCCGGACTCGCCGGCGGCCGCCTCCAAACCCTCACCTCTCCTCCCCCTCCTCGCCGCTGTCCGTACAGGATCCCAATTCCTCCCTCCAAACCGCGGAATTCCTCTGCTTCTCCGCGGGGTTTCATCGAATTCGGCGGAATCCTGCTGGAATCCCCGAGCCGAGTTGGCGGCCGCAGGCAGCACGACGGGGGCGAACGCCGACCCCTCGGGGCCCCTGGGCGGGCCCCACGGCCACCCCTCTCCTTTGGCCGCGGCGCCGCAGCACGGGGTGGCCGCGAGCACCGCGGCCGCGCTGCGGCACGACCCCGGGCTCGCCGTGCGGTGGTCGCCCGAGGAGCAGGCCGTGCTCGACGAAGGATTGGCCAAGTAAGCATCTGAGCTTCCCTCTTCTTTTCTTCCTCGGAGTTTGCCGATTTTAGGGGTTCTTGCATAGTCCGTAACTTGATAAGTAGCGTGGTTGGAAGTTGGCAGAGCGCTAAGGGTGACGTCTTGCCGTCTTGGGTCCGTTGGAGTGGCGTCTTGGAGAGTTCTTGGAGTGTGCGAATGGTGGTTTGGTTGGGCATCTGCTAGTTTATCGTGCTCTCATCGAGAGTTAAATTCTTTTATTTGTTTGTTGAATTTTTCTTTCTACGTGTTCGTATGGCAGCGAGATTAGGTGTAGATGACTGGTTGTTCTTGGTTAGATTAGTTGTTGGCTTCTTTTCCTCATTCACGGGCAAATGCTTTAGAAGATTTTGTCCTTATGATATTAGAATTTTGCATTTGTAGCTGCTACTTTATCATGCTCACATCTAGAATGGAGTTCATTTTGCCATAAATGTGCAACTAATGTTGGATTTCAGGTCATGCTAGTGCTGCATGACTTGTGAAAATGGCGGGTGATTTGCCAATGGATGGAAAAAATTAACGCTTTGATTTGCCTTATAATGTTCATGTACTTGCTCAGAAATGGGAGATTGCATTTAATTACCGTGTCTTTGGAGTTTATGGCTCGTTACATGATGTAATAAATGGCGGGTAATTTGGAAAATTGAAAAGAGAAATTAACACCATGATTGGTGTTACAATAGTCACGTACTTGCTGAAAAATATGGGCTTCCATTTAATATATGTTATCAGGGTTGAGACCTTGTTAGATGACTTGTGAAATGGCGGGTAATCTAGAAAACAAAAGGAAAAGTTAACACCCTGACTGGCGTTACAACGGTCAGTGCTTACTCAAATGTCTGCTTGCATTTAATATTAACTTGCATACCGGTTGTTCTGATAATAAATGTGGCGGCTGGTTATGCAATCGTGTTTTGACGCACTTGGATTAAAAACTAAATGCGTTATGCGTCGCTAGTTCTTACAGTGGTTGCAGTAAGATCCTATAATTAGTTAACTTGAACTGTTGTGTTTTTGGTTGTTTCGTTCTCGTTTAAGCTGCTCAAGCCCTCCAGTTGAAGGACATAATATTTCTGGTACTTATTTCTTGAAAAATTAAATGAGTCCATCTTATTTTTTGACTGCACACTGTTGTAGGTATGTGGCTGATGCAGCTATAGTTCGCTATGCAAAAATTGCTATGAGTCTGCCTGACAAGACAGTGCGAGATGTGGCCCTGCGTTGCAGATGGATGGTTGTAAGTTGGACACTGAGCACCTCCTATGTTTCTGGTTAAGGCATTTAATTTTAATCTTTTTGTGGACACGATAAAACTGAAAAGGCAACTTTTCAGCTTCCATGTGTATGATATGAAGGAAACTGCATAGGCTCGTTGTGTTTGTTTGCACTTTCTTTCCCTTTAGTTCCTCGATTATGAAATCTGTGATTACTCATTACAATTGGTTGGCAGATGAGCTTATATTTTCATTTAATCAAGTACTATTCTAGTGTATTTAGCATTGTACTTCTATGTGCACCAAGCATCCCCTGTTAATTGATCAAATTGGGATTCTTTGGTAACTGATGTTGATCCTTCATCTTGCTAATTGTATTGGCACCTTGCTTGCTTGTTTAAGTCCATCAAATATTTTCACATTTTTTCCCCATACTGAACCAGTGGTGTCAGGGTGGCCTTTTACCAGTCTCATGCGCAATTATTAGATTCGTATAGTGCATTTAACATCGAATGCTAGTATTATCTCTGTTATGAATATTGTGTGTATATTCAAGAGGGCCTAATGGGCAATATATATAGGGAGTACAAGGGGGTATACTATATACAGATAAGGAAAACAAAAGAGTCCTATTCTAATACCTCCCTTAAACTCATGGTGGATCACACATACTGAGTTTGGAGAGAAAATACAAATGTTGTACCCTAGTCTGTGGCTTCGTGAAGAAGTCAGCAACCTATAACTCCGAGGGCACAAACCGTAAAACAAGTACTCCCTCCTGTACTTATGAGCGAGTGTATGAAGCATCCACACCAATGTGCTTGGTGAGCTCATGCTTCACTAGGTCTTGGGCAATACTGATAGCACCTGTATGGTCAGAGAAAAGAGTCGTAGGTTCCATCACATGCACTCTAAAATCTGCAAGTAGCCACCTCAACCAAGTAACATCTGCTGTCACTGTTGCCATAGCTCTCAACTCAGCCTCTGCACTCGAAAAGAACTGAGCATCGCTACTCTGCTGGTATCGCTCACGCAAGTACTCCCAGATCTGACGAGTGGCACGCAGACCAATAATGTCTGGCTAAATGGAGTTGTCGACGCTAACCACCAGAATGGCTCGAACACGGCCCTCATCAAAGACACCAAAGACTCAAAAGTGTCCGCATACCGAAAGGCCTCATCGCCAGAGCAGAGAGCGGCCTGCCTCCTTCTTAGTAGCTTCATCTGCTGTAGAAGGTGCAGAAGTAGGCTGGCTGGGAGGAGGCGGAACCGGCGACGGCGGACAAGGTTGGGCACCAGTGACATGTCCCTAGAGGCGGAGACCATCGAGGGTGATCTTCATGAGTGAAGACCACAACCTGTAGTTCATCCTATTAAGCTTGGTTCTCGAGAATAGGATCGCAGCTGATGGAACAGAGGCTATCGGTAGGTGGCGTTGGATGGCGCGACGACCAAGGCAACGAAGTCTAACAGGTAGCACTGGACGGCGCGATGGTTAGATCAATGTACTGTTTTTTTTACGGGCCGGCTGGCTCACGTAATAAGATGGCCTACTAAGGCCACTGAAGAAATGCGAAGGGCACGTGCAAGAGGGAAGTAGGGTTCCCCCTTGCAGGCGGCGGCGGCGGTGGCGATGGCCTTCGTCCTCGGCCCGCTTCATCCTCGTCCTCGGCGGATGAGACCAGCGTGAAGACAAGAAAACGTGGAGGCGGCGGCGGCTCGACGTCCGGGTCCTCGGCGGATGAGACCAGCGCGAAGACAAGAAGACGTGAAGGCGGCGGCGGCTCGACGTCGGGGTACGGTGCGGCGGCAGCTCGGGCTCGGGCGTTTGGGCGACAGGCGGCCGATGATGCGCGACTCGGGCAGCGCTCGGCGTCGGACGGCCGAAAACTCCGGTGGTGGCCTGTCTCGGGCTCAGGCGATGAGCGGCATCGGACGGCGTGCGCGTCGGGATGGCAGCGCAAGGAGAGCTAGGTTTGAGCCCTAGGTCTGATACCATGTTATGAATATTGTGTGTATATTTAAGAGACCTCAATGGGCAATATATATAGGGAGTACAAGGGGTATACCATATACAGATAAGGAAAACAAAATAGTCCTATTCTAATAATCTCCACTACCAATACCATATCTTCACTCATCTCCAACGACTTTATGTTTTCTTGTGCTAAAGTACAAGTACTATTATTGATATCTTCACCGGTACAAACCGTAAAAACTACCTCCTTGCTACATCACTACCACCAATCCCATCCCCTGTTTCAAAAATCAGTCCTTTTTTTTTTTTTTTTAAAAAAAAGGGTCATTGCAATTTATTGCATCATAGTTGTTCTGGAATTAACCAGAAGCTGTGACCAAACAAACTAACAGGCAATGCCATCAAGAAATAATCTTGTCTGGTGGATTTTTTCTAAAATTTTCTGTTTCGCAGTTCCTTGCAATGTATGCACTCGATTTCTGCTGCCTAACAAATTATATTGTATAAAGTCATCAACATTTCCGTCTCTTGCAGAAAAAGGAGAGTAGCAAGAAAAGGAAGGAGGAGTTAGCTAAGAAAAGCAAAGAAAAGAAGGTTTTCATCTGTCTTACATACTTTCTCCTCTGATTCCCCTATTTTTTTCTTGAGTATTTTTTTTTTCTGATTATTCACATTATTGATTCCATGAAATAAGTTACCCAGAGTTCTCACCAAATTTTCATATTTAAATACCAAAGGAAATCAGTAGTTGATATATGCTAACATATTGATATTAGGATGTCCTCATGTTTATTTGTGATTTTCATTGTAGGAATGCTTACAACTAGAGACCATTCTCAATGAGATTATTTTTTATGATTATTAAACTTTTGTTGTTCTTACCAAATTGTAGGAAAGAGTTGGTGACTCTTCAACAAAAGGGCCAGCTCACCTGGTAGCACGACCTAATGTCCCTTCGTATTCCCTTCCAGTTCTTCCTATGGATGATGATGATGTATCGTACAAAGGTAAGTATTTTGTTGAGTTTAGGAATCATGAGTATTTTGTTGAATTTAGGAATCATACTTCTTATTGTTGTTTATGTTTTATACTTTTCTTTTGCTTAATTTTTCTGTGTTGTTTGCAGTTGCAACCTCGTAAGACCTTTGTTTATGCCGTTTTTTTTTTTTTTCCTTTTCTACAAAATGTTTCTTCATGCTGCTTTATTGTGTAAAATCGAGCCTCAGGTTTCTTGTCAATATAGCAAAGATCTTATATTTTCTACTTTTTATGCTAATTGATTTATCCTGTGCTGAATTTGCTCCAGAGCATCTATGAAAACAAACAGTAAATAGGATAGGATCATGATGCTTGCCAAATGTTTCTGTTGTTTGTATTGTTTGTGATCAGGGATAGAATGTAGTTTACTTTAAATAGGGGTAGAAAGTAGAAAATTGTAACTTCAAATATATCTTCCTTAATAAAACATGTTATCACTATGTTGAGATCTTGAACTTTGGATTAAGAAACTTGGTGATTTGTGTTTTCTTATGTCATTGCAGCAATTGGAGGCCCAACTGGACAACTTCTAGAACACAATGCACAGATCTTAAATCAAATCTATGCAAATATTTCAAACATGCAGGTACTTCCTATCGTCTATGTTAAATTTCCAGCATTCAGCTCCGACATAATAAGATCATATGAATAATACTATGCCTGTGGTGATCTATTGGCTGTGGATTGCATGGCCACCGAAGTTACGGTGTTTTATCTGTGCCTTAAGTTGTCAATAAGTCATATCCACATGGATACACAGCTATGATGCACCAATGTGCGATACCGGTATGACGGTACGGCGATACCCTATTTCTCCAAAAGACCCGATACGGCGATACGGATGTGTGTATATATAGAAACATATATATATTAAAAATAATAAAAATATAAAATACGATACTTGATAAGTTTCAGTCAAGGGTTTACCAATGTATGTAAATTTGTCCATATATGTATGTACTGCACTGCCCTACATACTGATGCATGGATGACCAGTTTACTACCCTAGTCATGCACTCACTCAGCTCCCAGACTATTACTCATTTCCCATACCCCAGTTCGACATAACATCCCCAAATGGAGTTCTCAGCTGTCAATTCCGGCTCAACATGCAACATAAAGATGCATTTACAGAAACGCTGGTGGTCTGGCACAAACTTCTTGTCACAGTTGTAGCAAAGGCCCTTGGTACGATGTTCCTCCATCTCGATCGGTGTGAGGCGCTTGAATGGCTTGGCTGAGCTAGACGCCCCTGTGGTCATCGCCGATGGTGCCATTGGGCCAGCCCCGAATGCACTTGATGCGACAGGCAGCGGTTGGAAGGGTCGGGAGCTCGCCGGCTTGGAGAGTGTCGGGGATGCTATCAGCGCTTGGGGTAGCAAGGCGAGACGTTCGTAGGCTCTGGCAAGGTCCATGGCGACCTCCAGGTTGGTCGGCCTTTGGAGCTCGACGTTCGTCTGCAGGGGCTCGCCAAGTCCTGTCGTGAAGAGCATCACCTATTATTCCTCGTCCAAGTGGCCGCAACGAGCGAGGGTCAGAAAATTTTCGGTGAAATCAGTCACCGATGATGTATGCTGGAGGCTCATCAGGGTGCCTAGCGGATTGTGGTGTGTGAGCATGCTGAACCGATGATGGACAAGGTAGGTAAAGTGCCGCCAGTTAGGCATACCATCCATGCGCTCCACTCGCATGTACCACATATGTGCCACACCTATCACGTGGTACGTAGTGAGCCACACCCTATCTTCCATGGGTGTTTGTTGGGCACGAAAGAATTGTTCGCAGCGATTGATATGGTATTGGATCCTCCTTGCCGTCGAAGGACGGGAAGTTGAGTTTGATGTAGAGCGGCGGGTTCCGAGGATGCTCGGCTCCCGGGGCAGCGACGTGAGATGGCGGAGGGCAAGGAGGCAATGCCGCGGGGGCCTACGCTTGCGTGGTGCTGGCTCGGTGGCATCTCCCCTTTGGCTCCCGTCATTGTGGCCGCGTCTCCGTCTTCATCGCCCTCCTCGCTGGAGGGCTGTCCTTCCATGTGCGCCAGACGTTGATCGTGTCGAGATAGCCGATTGATGTTGGTCTCAATCAATTCGGTATGCTGAGTGAATTGGTCGTTGATACTCTGTCAGGTGTTGATCTTTGGGAGCGAAGTCGGAAGGGAAGGATCAACTCCGGAGGATAAGGATTGCGCCAGAACGCCGTGGTGGCGCCGCGGATGAACAGTATTGCGATGAACAGTATCACAATGAACAAGATCGTGATGAACAAAGAACACGCAGAAACGAGAAGGCAAAGCAGCTGGCGCAGGGAGATTGGGAATAACCCAATCCTTTGTCGATTTTCTATTGACCTCTTATCTCCTATATATAGGAGTACAATCAATACAAATAGAAGGTATTATCCTTCCTTATCTAGGACTCTTTCCTAAAAGATACTTTCTTAATTTAAACCTTCCTAAAGAGATAAAACAGATTTAAACTTCCTAAAGAGATAAAACAGATTTAAACTTCCTAAAGAGATAAAGGAAATCACAATCACCATCGTGGTTAATCGCTTTACGCCTAGGGCCTCTGCCGCTAGGGTTTGGCCGATCTCGCGCCTTGTGGCGCCGCCATAGACGCGCCCCACATGACATCTCTCCTCCTCGACGAACACTGGCCCTCGAAATAAAAGAGGATAAGATTTCTTGAAATCTCGGACATCTTCCCAAGAAGTATCGAAGTCGATGAATCCCGCCATCAGATCAACACTTGCCATTTGTCACGAGCAAGCTCGCACGCAGCCGCCTTCAGAGGCGCTGAATGACCCGCCATGGAGAACGGGCAGATTGGGTTGGTGACGCCGGGCACTCACAAACTTCTTTAGAAAACCCACATGAGAGACATCATGTATGTGGGTCGCCTTGGGAAGGTCTAGTTGATACGCCATGTCATTGATCTTGGCAATGATGCGGTAAGGCCCAAAATAACGAGGCCCAAGCTTCCCACGACTAGCCCCGTAAAGAAGCTACGCTCGATGATGAAGGCGCAACCAAACCAAATCGCCAACGCTAAATTGTATGGATCGATGCTTCGATCGTAGAATTTCTTGTAAAATTTTGGGCATGAAGTGTTTACTCAACATCCGCCAAGAACAAATCGCGTCCCGGAGTGCCCGATCAATCGCCGTGGTGCGCCGCTCCCGCCATAGTCCCGAAAAGAAGGGGTTCACACCCATACACCACACGGAATGACGTTGTCTTGAGGGTCAATGATACGGCATTATAAATAAATTCCGCCAAGGAAGCCATCGAATCCACCGTCGTGGTCGGCCTCCGCCATGCAACGAGGTACATGGCAATGATCTTGTTCACCACTCGATTGACCATCGATCAGGGTGATAAGTCGTACTCATGTTAAGGCCGGTATCACATTGAGCAAATAAATCCTTCCGTAAATTCGAGGTGAATATCGGGTCCCCGTCCGATACAATAGAGGTAGGGATACCATGAAGCCGACAATCTTTGCAAAGAAGGCATGTGCAACTGACGGCCGAATATGGATGGGCCAAAGGAATGAAATGGGCGATTTTGAGAATCATCGACCATCGTTAAGATGATGATTTGTCGCCTACTTTCGCAATCCTCCACAAAATCCATGGAGATATCCGACCATACCGAGGAAGGGACCGCTAGGGGCGAGTAATCCCGCCGGCTGAGCCGCTCGCCTTGTTGCGTTAGGCACCCCACAAGCTCTGACGCACTCTTGAACCACCGCCCATTCCCCGTGGAACATGGAAATTTTCCCGCAAGCGATGTAGTGTCTTCTGGATCCCTTCATGAGGCCCATCATGTACAGCGCCCAAGACAGCCGACAGTAACGTGGAGTCGGGTGGAACGGGCGCGCTGCTCATAGCATACCATGCCCTCCACTAAGGACCAAGGAGAACCTAGCTCACCGGAGGTGATGCGCTCCCGATGCTCGACAAGGTTGGCTCTGCAAAGCAACAAGCGAGATCCTCGAACAAAGAAAATCGGGAAGTGATGGCGATGGCGATCCCGATTCGCATTCCGACGAGATAGGGCGTCAGCGACCACATTCAAGCGACCCGGCTTGAATTCCACTGCAAAATCAAACCCAAACAATTTGCTCACCCATTGATGTTGAGGTATTGGGAGAGGCGCTGATCCAGAAGAAACTTGAGGGCATAATGGTCTGTCTTGATAGTAAAAGGGCGCCCCCACAAATACGGCCTCCAATGCCGTACGGCTTGTACTAGACCAATGAGCTCGCGTTCATAAGCCGCCAGCTTGGTGTGGCGTGCCGCAATGGGGCGGCTAAAGAATGTGATGGCCCCGGCGCCTTGATGAAGAACGGCGCCAAATCCCTTGCCCGACGCGTCACACTCCACAATAAATGGAGAGGAGAAATCCGGCAGCTGGAGAACCGCCACGGGCGAGGGCTTGTTTGATACCGCAAAGCTCGTGCGACTTCCTCCGCCCACGTGAACCCTCTTACGGCGAGTCGAGTCAGCCGGCCGCCATGGCGCCATAGTTTTAATGAAACGGCGGTAGTAGCCCGCTAAGCCGAGGAAGCCGCGAGGGCGTGGTGATCGATCGGGCCGAGGCCAATCCAATACACCTCCACCTGCCCGGTCCATGGCGACTCCTTCGCCCGAATGATGTGGCCAAGGTATGTCACCGCCGATTCCCAAAGAGGCACTTGGATCTCTTCGTAAAGAGATGGTGTCGATGTAGAAGCCAAACACGCTCGTACATGTCGCAGTGATCCGCCTGTGAGAGTCAGATATCAAAATGTCATCGAAAAACACAAGGACAAAACGACGTAAGTAGGGCCCAAGAACTTCATTCATTAGAGCCCGAATGTGGCTTGCAGGCGCTTGTCACCCAAATGGCATGACTAAGAACTCAAGAGGCCCTCATGCGCCCCGAACGCCGTCTTTCAATGTCCCTGGTGCATCCGCACTGATGGTACCCGAGCGCAAGTCCAGCCTTGGCGAAGAACCGAGCTCTTTGAGCTCGCCAGCGCCTCCGACCACCGAACGGGAACTTATCTTTGATTGTCTTGTCGCTCAATGCCCGAGAGTCGGCACACGAACGCCATGTCCCATCCTCGCTTTTATTAGCGTGACAGAGCCGAGAATGCCAAAGTGTCTGCGCTTGATAATGCCCCGATCGAGCATGGTGGTGCATTGGCGCCCAACTCATCCTTCGGAGGCGGGTACGGCAGACGGCCGGACTACCACAGACCCGAGCCAGCAACAGTAAATGTGATGGTCCCGCCGAGCGGGTGCAGCCCCGGTTCGCGAAGATGGTCCGAACCTCCGTAAGACCGCCCATGTGGTCCTCCGAGGTTGTTGTGTGAGGCGTGGGCGGCCCCGCGGGATTGGCACCGTGCCACACGATGTCCCGCCTTTGCCGGAAACGCATCGTCCGGTGATTGAAGTCCCAAGTTATGGGCCCTAGGAGCCCAACCATCGACGCCAAGACGACGCCAAAGCCGCCAACCAATCGTGAGGAAGTCGAGGTGAAATCTTCTTTGTCGATGGAGACGGGCGCTGCACGACGATGCCGCCGCTAGGACTGTCGCCGTTGGCGCATCGCCACCGATGCACTGCGCGTGGTGCGAGGACAATGCCACCTCTTGCGACCAATTCGCCGCCACAAAGTTGTGAGTCGACCGAGTCCACCAGGCGAGGCGTGAACGCCGTTGATGATGACAATGAGTCGCATCGTCGGGTCTTGCGGATGCTCGCTGGCGAGGAGGAGATGGTTGCCGCCACCTCCTGCTCCTCCTCCTCGCCCTCCGAGCCTGCCCACCGCAACGAAAAATGTGCTTACAAAGCTTTTGGTGCCCTGATGGAATTTTTCGTCGCAGCTTGTAGCAGAGTCCTTGGCCTCGCGCTCCTCCATCTCGCAGCGCCGCGCTGAAGGGGCGCGCATCGCGTGACGCACTGCCGACGACGATGAGCGCGCCGCCCCGATGCGCTCGCCGACGCTACACTTGTCGCGGAAGGGACCCGACGGAAGTGTGCCGCCCGAGAGTGGGTTCTGCCAGGCCGCCGCGGGCTTGAACGTGGCCGATCGTGGCGCGGCGGTCCATCCTCCGCCACACGCGGCAGAGGGTGGTCGCGCTCGTAAGCCCGAGCCAGTCCATGGCTCTCCAAATCGCCGGCTCGAGCTCGACGTGGGTCTTGAGTGGCTCGCCCAAGCTCGCTGTGAATAGCATACGCCGCCGCCATCGCCCAATCGCCCACACGCGCAACAATCGAAATTGCTCGCGAATTCGCCCATCGTGGCCGTCCGGCTGAGCGCCACAACTCGCTTAGGATTGTGGCGAGTTGGCGCCCAAATCGCCGAGACCAAGTCGCGAAGTGTCGCCGCCGGTGCCTCCATGCGCCTAGACGCATGTACCAAAGTTGTGCCGCTGTCAAATGATACGTACAACCACACCTTGTCCTCCGCCAACGCTCACGCCTCGAAAGAATCTGCTCGCAGCGATTGATCCATGAAAGCGATCTTCCCGACCGCCAAATGCCTGAAAGGAGAGCTTGTGTAGCGTGGCGATTACGAGGCCTCCCGCCGGCCGAAATCGCCGCCCGGCGGCCGGTATGGTCGGGCGAAACTCGCCCCGCCTTGATCGCGCGCATGCCCGCCGCGACATCCGTGGCCGTTGTCCGGCCGCCGACGACGAGCGCGCGCGAGCCGAGGCCGCCGCGTCCCGCCGTTTTGATCCATGGCGCCACTAACGTTGGCCCTCTGCGCGCTAACCGGTGATTATGGCGCCGCAAATGGCCCCAATCGCCGCAGTCGCCGCATGGATGTCGAGCCGATCCAATACTTCGCAGCGAGCTTGAGTTGATTGTCGTGTCTTCTATGAACTTCATTATCATCTCCTTGAAGGGTCGTTTAAACCCCGCCGTTATCCATGGAGGACGAGACGGTTGGCTCGATACCAAGATGTCGTGTTGATCTTTGGGAGCGAAGTCGGCAGGGAAGGATCAACTCCGGAGGATGAGGATTGCGCCAGAACGCCGTGGTGGCGTCGTGGATGAACAGTATTGCGATGAACAGTATCACAATGAACAGTATCGCGATGAACAATATCGTGATGAACAGTAACACGCAGAAACGAGAAGGCAGCAGTTGGCGCAAGGGAGATTGGGAATAACCCAATCCTTTGCTGATTTTCTATTGACCTCTTATCTCCTATATATAGGAGTACAATCTGAATACAAATAGAAGGTATTATCCTTCCTTATCTAGGACTCTTTTCTAAAATATACTTTCTTAATTTAAACCTTCCTAAAGAGATAAAACAGATTTAAACTTCCTAAAGAGATAAAATAGATTTAAACTTCCTAAAGAGATAAAGGAAATCACACCACCATCGTGGTTAATCTGCTTTGGCGCCTAGGCCTCGCTCACGCTAGGGTCTGGTGATCTGCGTCTTGTGGCGCCGGCCATAGACGCGGCCCCACATGACATACTCGCAATGGATTTCGCCGTGTCCTCAGCAAATTGGCTCATCATCTGTTGGACCTCATCGTTACCACCGTTGCTTGACATGGTAGATGAAGCAATGTGTGGCTCTGATACCAAGATATCAGGGGATGAGTGCTGGGAGCGAAGGCGGAAGGGAAGAATCAATTTAGGAGGATGAGGATTGCGTCGAGATGCCGTAGTGGGCGGCGGCCAGGAGGAACCCTAGCCGCCGGTAGGGAATAGGGGGAAAAGATGGCGTGGATGAACAGTACATAGATGAACAGTGCGCACGGCAAGAGGGGATGGCGCAAAGGGGATTGGCTAACTCCCAATCCTTTGCTGATTTTCCATTAACCTCTTATCTCCTATATATAGGAGTACAATCTGATTACAAATAGAAGGTATTATCCTTCCTTAACTAGACACTTTCCTAAAGGATACTTACTTAATTTAATCCTTCCTAATAGCAATTACCTAAAGAGATAAAACAGAATCAACTTCCTAAAGAGAGAAAAGGAATTCAGAATCAGCCATCGGGACTGATTGTTTCAGTGCCTAGGGCCGGCTGCCCCTTTCCTTCGGTGCCTAGGGCCGGCTGCCCCTGTGCCTTGTGTCGTTGGCTGTAGATTGCGACCCCACATGACAGGGCCGTATCGGGGCCGTACCCGTACCTGATACGTATCGGGGTACCGGTACGTGACCAGGCAGCCGTATCGGCACTTCTTAGGTATAGTCTTATCATGTTTGGTAATAGAACATGGCTAAGAAAAACCTCTGTAGAAGTTTTTATTTTATCAATAAAGCAATATTCATTTTAGGATGTTTATAATCTTGCATTGGCAAAAGGAGTGCCTATTTGAAATATATGTTATATTACTTGTATTTCTTCCATTTTTTTCATATGAAATTTGTAGGCTTGGTTTAATTTCATACCGATATAAGAGAAAATTAGACCTGTCATGTTCGTTTGATATTTGTCATGTTACTAATATTCTATTATCTTGCATCTTTTGCAGGTACAGGAGAACTTCTCTCTTTTACGCCAAACTAGGGATAATATACTTGCAGTCCTGAAAGAGTAAGTTTCTCCACTTAGCTTTTTCTATGAGCTTCAAGAAACATGAATGTGTATGAATTTCCTGAATACCTGTTCAAAAGCATTCGAGCATGCATGTAAAACTTGGGGTGCTTATCACCAAATACAGTCTTCCCTTGCTAGTTGTCTAATCTTAAGTTTCTTTTCTCATTGTTGAATTGCAAAAGCAAGTGCATCCACACTGCAGTTTTTACAGATTGCATAGCATATCAGTGTGCTACTGTGCCCCTATGTGTGTACTTTCAACATCAGAATGTTTTTTTTCCTTTAAGGATACGATATGCAGTTCTTTTTCCTCCTTGTTATGTCAAGTGCACTTTTTGTTAAATCATCTTAAAGAACAAAACACTTTTTGTTATATCTGTAAATATGAATTTCTTTTTCCTCCTTGTTATGTCAAGTGCACTTTTTGTTAAATCATCTTAAAGAACAAAACACTTTTTGTTATATCTGTAAATATGAATGAAGCTTATCTATTGCAATAACCCATAGGGCATATATATATATATATATATATTACAAGACACAAACCCCAATACAATAGGAAAAGATATAAATACCCTTAACACCCCCTCTCAAATGTAAGGCGTATGCAATAGTATTACATTTGAAAAGGGTTGATACTGAAAAGGGAAAATATAAAGTCCGAGTCTTGAAGATGTCGTCATAGCGTGTAGCTCTTGGAAAATTGTGTCGGTACCAAAGGATCTTCTTCTATCCGGAATCATGTTGCAGCCTACAAGTGCAGGGGCTAAGAAAGTAGAGGTAAGCAGAACAAAGTCGACCGCGGAAACACGATGAGAGAGGATGTAGAAGGTGACACAAATAGAGAGAGATATCAAATCAAGCCGAAGAGAGATAGAAGCATAGTAGTGCAGATCAAAACCTAAGACGGCGGCAGCACAGTGCACAAGAAACGCAGCGGAGACGCAGTGCAGAAGAAGCGTGGCGGCCTTAGAAGCTCAGGGCAGTGGCTCAAAGAGAAGCGGCGACATCATAAAGACTTCTGCGATCCACAATGACTCAAAAGAGAAAAGCAGCGGCTGCTGTCATGCAAAAGAAAGGAGAGGATCACATTCAATCCAAGAGGATGAATCGTGGCTAGCAAAGCAATCAACTAACTAACGAGGATTTGTGGACTCGTATGACTTTGACGAACTCAAAGAGAGATGCTCCAGATTTGGATGGACGTAAGCGGAAGACTCAAAAGAAAGAACTCAAAGGCAACAGATTATAGCAGCAGCCACACCAACACCAAAGAGCTTGCTCCAACATGTTCTCGGCTCCACCACCACCTCAACCAAACATCCAACATCTCCTGCCATCCCCCCTCCACATTTCCTCCCCTACCATTTCTTCCTCCCTGCGTCCTCTCCTCCCATCTCACTCCACCGAGGCGATGAAGAGGAGCCAGGAGCAGAGGTCGGCGCGGGCGCGCGTGGTCGGGCGTTGATTTGCAGTGGCAGCGGCGGCAGAGGCCAAGAGGGCCGAGTGGTGGCGGGATCCGGTGCAGGGAGCCCGTATCCAGCGGCGGAGAAGAGCCTGGCGGTTGGATCTGAGGCGGGGGAGACGCGGCGGCAGTGAGGAGGGCGCCGAATCCGGCGGTGGGGAAGCCAGATCCAGCGGCGGAGAGGCCGGATCCGGGCGTGTCGGCGGTGGAGATGGCCGGATCTGGGGTAGGCGTGTGTGCAGCGGCTGGGAGGCAGCATGATGGCGCCATGCATCAGGAGTGTCGGGCCCACCTCGGAGTGCACCTAGAAGACCTCCCAGGACCCCGTAGGGTGGTCCGCAGGACCACCCAGAGGTCCTGTAAGTCCTCCAAGAGCACCCCCGGAGGAGGTCCTCCAGGACCTCCTAGGAGATCACGAGGACCTCCTAGAGGCCTTGGCTCTGTGCACTGAGTTAGTCTCAGGAACACTTGCTAACTCGCATAAGACCTCAAAGGTTAAATCAAAGCTACACAGTCCAACAACTTTAAACAACAGGATAAGCAAGATACAAATATATTAACAAGGGCCTTATGGTCAAGGTTGTTTACAACGGTTTCCAACATAGGCTACAGAAACGACAACAGAACCTGCATAGCGAAAAAATACAGAACGCACGAAGCCATCCAGCAAGCCCACATGCTGTCGATTGGAGCACGTCTCCTAGAAGGTCTGGTCGCCAAAGAACTCCTCGAGGTCTGTGCTGCCCTGAACTAGGTCATCTTCAAACACTTCTCAAACAGAGGGCTTAAAGTCATGAGTACGTTTGAATGTACTCAGCAAGTCACAGAGAACAGGTATGCAAATAATATTCATGCAATGGCTTGACAATAGAGAGCTGCAGAGTTAGTTTGCACAAAGCAAAATTTGACAATAGTATAAGTAGATTGAAGAGCTCAAGTTTTAAAACAAAAGACAAAACAACAAAGGGGTCCAAGGGAGGTCGTGAGCACCAACTCACTTCCTCACGTGGGAGGTTTTGGTTGTACCAACATCCAGGACCACCCCACGACCACCCTAGAGCACTAACTCTAGAGCTCCCAAAGACCACCCTAAGGCCTCAAGACCTCCCCGAGCACCAACCCAGGAGCTCTTGGACCACTCTTGGTTTCAACACCTTTCTTGAGCCAGCCATGACCTCTCTAACGCCGGCCAAGGTCTCTTCGAGATAAAAACCATAGTCTCTCACAAAAGTGCTTAGGAACAAAGTTTTATAAAACAAACTACCCCTTGCGCATTATCACCAGGCAATGTCCATGACCAAGGACTTGGCTATTCGAATAGAGTTTTACACTCCGCAGAGGTGTACAACTTTACCACAATTCACGACCTCTCTAGTGAAGCGGTTCCCGTCGAAACCTTGCTCATTTCCGAGGATGAGCAGCCTAGAGAGCGCGACAAGGCCTTTACAAAGCTTGGAACTGGCTCAGAGCTGCTTGCTAAGGTTTCGCTTCTAACGGGCATCGCACCACGTCAGATTCGTGCCCCCTCTTGCGCCAGCGAATCACTCGCTCAACCACAACAGAACCAAGCAGCTCTTACTAATTATTTGGCCAGATCACCCCCATAAAGTGATCTTGTTGTTGCACGGTAAACCCGGATCAAAGAACACAAAGTTATGTCCTTAGAAGCTGCGTTAGGCGAGTCTGACCACAAACCCATTGTGCGTATAGCACCCGCTACTCACTCCCAACCAACTCGCCCGAGCAAAATAGTTTAGGGTTCAACCCAAGCCAAAGGACCACCAAGTCCTAGCACAAATTTTAATAGCAGCATCGCACTGTAAATGACACAATTGGCTCTCACACCACAGTTGCTCATCAGTGGCACCAACCACTGTTCCATAGTTCTTTAGTCAAGATTATTAAAAAGGAAACAAAGGTTCTCGAGACCCACGGTACTAAGGCGAGGCTAAGCATTCTACGGTCCCAAGTTGGCAAAGCAAAGAGTGCCAACAAAACCACCCACTCCAAAGCGTTCAAAATAAGCATGTCAACATGCTGTGTACAAATATCTAAGGAGGTCTAATAACAAATAGGAACAGCTACTATCCAAAACCTTTTCTTAAAGAAAGTAGCCTTTGCACAATAAGACAAACAAGATAACTTTAAATATTAGGTTCAAAATGATCAAAGGCCTGTGACTTGCCTTCGTTGAGTAGTTGGGAGCCTTCTGTGGTGAGAGCTTGGTCCAAAACTCCTTTTCAAGCTCGGGATCTACACGTTCGCAAAGAACCAAATAAACACACAAGCTCAACAAAAGAACTCAAAAGACTAGAAAGAACTCTAGCAAAACCAACTAAAAACCAGGAAGAACAGGAGGTCCTGCGGAAGAAGAGGTTCAAGCCAAAGGGCAGTGAATCTCCAAGCGCAGCACCGAGAGGAGCACAAGGAGGTTAGAAACGAGGAGAAAGATGGTGAAAAGAGGCTCTTCCGGCTGCAAATAGCAGGAGGTAGCACTGAGGCTAGGGCAAACGTGTCAAGGGTAGGTGAAAATTAGGACAAGAATTTGACAAGGCATGCTATCAAAAGAAGGAACAAAGTACCTCAGATGTGACTACATTCAATGTGCCGTAGCAACATTAAATGTTTACAGACTTTCTGCTGCAAAGCTTACAGAAGGGGGAAAAGGGGACATGGCTAGTTCAAACAAAAAGGTTGGTCAAAGTCGCAAGAAAAAATCCAACTAAGGAGGTGGTCTTAGGAGGAGGTCCTACAAAGGAGGAGGTCCTCTGAGGGCAAAAGAGGTCTTGCAGAGGAGGTCCTCCAAAGGCAAGGGAGGTCCTGCTCCACCTTCATCCCTTAAAGGGAATCTCGACCCTGAGATTCGGGCTAGCTAGAGAATAAGTGCGGGAACTCCTTCTTGAGGTCCTCTTCACGCTCCTAAGTTGCTTCTGTCTCGGTGTGATTGCTCCATTGCACTTTGCATAGCTTGATAGTCTTAATTCTTGTTACTCGTTCAGACACATCTAAGATCTTGGTGGGGTGCTCTTGGCAAGAGAGGTCTTCTTGGAGGTCTAAGGCTTCAAGGTGCATCTGTTCTTTTGGCACTCACAAACACTTCTTCAACTAAGACATATGGAAGACATTGTGCACTCCAGTTAGCTGCCGAGGAAAGTCTATCTTGTACCGAATTCTCTGTGTTCAAACACGATCCAGGATTTCAGTGTACACAGTCTCACAAAAATGAATATCACATTC
This sequence comes from Ampelocalamus luodianensis, assembly GCA_036346255.1. NCBI lineage: Eukaryota > Viridiplantae > Streptophyta > Magnoliopsida > Poales > Poaceae > Ampelocalamus > Ampelocalamus luodianensis. The sequence goes on along the minus strand of CM070625.1, from coordinate 46,026,459 downwards.
ATATCACGAAAACCTAATTGGCATTAAATAAATAATTGTTTAATACAAATGAGTCCTGAATAATAACATCAAATGTCAAATGATAAACACAATGGAAATAACATAATAGTGGGAGCCACAATGATCGCCATGTGCAATCGTGCTGGTCGAAGGCCTACTCGTCAGGATCCTCACCGTCAATAGCAGTCTTCTCTGAATAAGATTTATTCAAAGAGAGTGAGCACTACTACCGTGCTCGCATGAGTCACCCAATATTGAAGTTAAATGCATGCATAAGGAAACAAGTGAGTATGGCAAGTGTCGTTTTGCATAAAGAGCATTTTCAGTTTGAATAAGCATAGTAGTTTCTAAGGCAATTTTTATACCATGGATAAAATCATATTTTGAAATGGCAATGATATATCGTGGATAACCTCCAATGATAAAGTGAAGGATCCCCTCTAACACTTGGCTTCCCACCCAAATTTTCATAAGGATTAACCATCCTCAACATTTAATAAAGCATTTTAAAACCAAAAACAATACTAACTTTAAGTGGCCCTGCTAGCATGTCCATGATCATGGGCCGCGTGCTATTCGAATAGTTTCTACTCTGCAGAGTTGGTACAACTTACCCACACGAGGTGACATGCTCGTTATGTCCGCCAATTCAACGCCTGTAGGGTGTGGTCGAGCAATTACCATGAGGCCTTTACAATGTTTTATCCTAGTACATTCATGCCCGCTAAGGTTTCGCCACTTTGGACTAACCGTTCTCCGGAAGCCCCTCTTGCGCCTGGGAATAAAGCGTCTAACCGAGCACCCACCAAATCACATGACATAAATATACTAGGACATCACAAATTAGTTAGCCAAATCCCGCCCATACAGGACATGTGGTGATGCGTTATGGCGTAGCAATAAGCGGCTCAAAGACCGGTCCTCAATTGACTTGGCGTCATTCCTACAACCCATGGGCCTTGACCTTAACTGTGATCAAACAGTGCATAAACTGCGCTCCACCATTCGACCATTTCGCCCAAGTCCAAACCCATTTTGGTTTTATTTTGAATAAAAATTTCATTTATAAACTCATGTGGTAAAACAATACCACAATGTCAAGTTTGAAAACAATTTGTAGAAATATGGTGTAAACCCTCTCAAATTACGTAGAATGTGGACTAAGCTTGGCTAAGCATATATTTGAATTTTGGTAATATCTTGCCTATGGTATCAAGGTAGTCGGATACAACATTCAAATTTGGCCATACAATAACATATGGAATTAACTATATGTAAAATGTGATATTAAAATATTTATAACAACATATGCATGCAATAAGGTATTTAAAACCGAAAATAACTTAAAATAATAGGGCAATATGGTCAATGGTGCAACTTGCCTTGGTCGATGTCTTGAAATTCTAAATCTTCAGATTGATCGAACTCTCCGAATTAAATTCGAAGTCTATACGCTGAAAATCGACAAATTCAACATTCAAATTCAAATAAATTCAAAAACATAGTTCAAATCAACTCCAAACGAAATATTTTGGTTTAGTTAGCTAGATTATAATTTTATACAAATTTTGCAATTTGAATCACCCAATTTGGAGTTCGTATGCAAAAGTTATGAATTTTAGAAGTTTATATCAAAATGCGAATTTTATTGAATTTTCGAATTATTTTCCTACTGAAAATCTATTTATTGCGCAATGATTACATCGATAGCGGAATTTGAATTTTAATAATTAAAAGAATTTCACACATGGGCCCATGTGTCATTGACATGGTCCACGTGGACCAAGTCCATGGGACCCTTAGCTCTGGTCTGGTGGGCCGTGCCCGCAGCGCGTCTGGCGCGCAGAGAGAGGAGGTGGCGACGCGCGCCTGCAATGGCGCGAGTGGCGATGACGTGGCGCCCGCCACGCCACCTGGCACCGGCGACGCCTTCGGGTCGTGTGTCTTTCGCCGTGAACCACGGCACGGCGAGGGGCGAGTGGTGTCAAACGGAAGAGGAGGACGATGGGGTCCGCGAAGCACATGTTTTGGTCACCCGAGACGCAGCGATAGCCCGTGGCGAAAGATATCGGCGGCGGTGTCGGGCTTGTCGGCGCGAGGAGCCCGGTGGCGCCCACCTGATGGAGGCGCCGCTGTGTAAGGCGATGGCGGCGAAGGTGACGGTGGTGTCGAGGTGCGGAGGCGGCTTGACGGCGGCGCAACGGAGCCGGTTCTGGCGGAAGTTTGCGACCACGGCGAGCTCAGGAGAAAACAAGAGGAGTGAGTGTGGTGCTTGGTGCGGTGGAAGAAGAGCGCCCAGGCACCTTTTATAGCGCCGAGCTCTAGAATGGCGTGGAGAAGGTGGGGTGGGTAAGTGCGTAGCTTGCGGCGAACGTGGCGCTCGTATGAGAAAGAGGAAACGGCGTGGCGAGGTGGCGGAGACCAAGTCGCGATTTCAGGCGCATGGCGCCGAAGCGCGGGTGGTTAGGAGAGGTCATAGCGGCTCCTCGATGCAACGGCAATGGCAATGCGGCGCGCGCGAAGAAGAAGGAGAGGAGGAAGATGACGAAGTGCGTCTGCTTTAATCGGACGGTCGCGATTTGATCTCGCCAGCCAGCAAGTTGATATCTGCGCGGCGCTGGATTAGGATCTGACGGTCAAAATTAGATGGGCTAAGCGGTAAGTGGGACTTCAGCGCGGCCGTTGGATTTTGATCCAACGGTGGATGGATAGGGAGAGAGAGAAGATGCAAGGTGTGTGCGCCGAGCGGAGGGAGATTTGGGGTCTGCACGTGGGTTTCTACCGACGCTATTTTTGGATTTTCTTTTGATTTCTCAATTGTTTTAATTTCATAATTCATTTAGGCTTTAGAAAATAGCAAAATACTTCAAAAATTATGGAAAAATTCACGTAAATTCCTATACTCATTCTCGACTTAATAAAATTATTTCCAACTATTAGTTGGCTTTTAATTTTAATAAATAAATTTGTTTTAGCTTTAAAATATTTATAAAAAGCTTTTGAAAATTCGGAAAAACCACAAACATAAATAAACTTTTAAATTTTATGAAATTGAAAATTGAACATCATATAAACCTACCTCTTAAGGGAATCTCGACCCGAGATTCGTGATTGGTCAAGAAAGAGCTCGGGATAGTTAGTCTTGAGGTCTTCTTCTTTTCCATGTGGCTTCACTTTCTGATGGTGACTCCACCGTATTTTGTATGATCGAATTATCCTGCTCTCCCGGTGATACGCTCTGCGACATCTATAATCTTGATGGGTCGCTCCACATAAGTGAGGTCTTCCCCGATGTCATAACCTTCTAGAAGGGTGTGTTCTTCCAGTACTCGAATGCATTTCTTTAATCGTGACACATGAAAGACATTGTGTAACGCTGCGAAGAGCTTCCGCGGTTCAAGCCGATAGGCTACTTCACCCTTTTGGCTAGAATCTTGTATGGTCCCACAAATGCAGGTGCAAGTTTTCCTTTGTCCGGAATCTTCTTACTCCTCTGAGTGGAGTAACCTGAGATAAACAAAATCTCCTACCTCAAAGTTTAGATCCCTCCGACGGTTATCGGCATAACTCTTTTGTCGGGGAATGCCACTTGACTTAGCCAAAATTCACTTTTCTTGAATTTAGCGTAAAGTCGATGCTCTCGGAGCTTGTCGATCATCATCGATATGCTTCTCGTGTTCTTCTTCATCCTTCGAGTAGATGAGAATGTCATCGATGAAAACAACCACAAACTTATCCAAGAATTCCATGAACACTTTGTTCATCATATTCATGAAATAAGCGTAGGCGTTCGTCAAACCAAATGACATCACCAGTAAACTCGCATATCCATATCCGTGGTGAAAGTCGTCTTGGAATATCTTAGGTACGATCTTGATTGGTGATAGCGGATCTCAAATCAATCTTTGAAAAGACACTTGCTCCTTTGATCGAGCAGATCATCTATCACAGGTAAAGGATATTTGTTCTTGATCGTCACCTCATTGAGTGATCTCGTAATCAACACACATTCTCATGCTATTGTCCTTTTTCTTGACGAACAAAGACCGGTGCTCCCAAGGTGATGGCCTGGTGGATGTAACCTCACCGCGATTCTTCAATCTGTTTCTTCAATTCGCTAATTCATTAGCCGCATTCTATAGGGTCGCCGATATTGGGCCGCACAGGACTAAGTCAATTAAGAACATGGCGTCCGATCCGGTGGCATGCCGGTAATTCATCGGGAAAGACATCGGCATATTCTCGGACTCAGGTATGTCTTCAAGTTTCACTTCCTTCATCTTTGGTGAGGATAGAACTTCCATTGTGCAGTCTTGGGTTTGAACTCAACTGAAATTCCTTCTCCATTTGTGAGAGTGATAGACCTATTGGCACAATCTATTTGTCCATGATTCTTGGCTAACAGTCCATTCCAAGAATAACGTCTAGACCTTGGGAATGCAAGACTATCAAGTGCGCTAGGAAGGATACTCCTGATATTTCAAGGGTGAGGTTCGGGCATAAAGAACTTCACATAGCGAGCTAGTGGTTGAAGCGGTGAAGATACTCGCTCACCGAGCGATTGCCTTGGCGAGTGCATGAAACTCCTTCTTCTTCATGTCATCATGCCGGCATGACGGAAGGCTCTCACAAACTCGCCCCACGAGATAGCACCGGCATTGGCGTGGGAGATGCGAAATTGTCCCACCATTCGAGGTGGGTCCGTTGAGTGATGAGTTGCGAGCAGGACCTCTCGCGATCGTGCATTGCGCGATGTCTAAGTTTCTTGAACATGCCGCTCTGATGGTCGGTATTTAGTTGTTCGACCACTGGATCTTTGCCATTTCTGTGCGGGTGTTCACCATCCGCTTGAATTTTCCAAAGACTTAGGAAAGGGAAGAAAAGATTGCACTAAGGGAGTAAATTTATATTAGCCCAAAAAGCACACAAAAACAAGGCAAAGAAACAAATTTTTCTTTTGCAAGTAATTCTTTATTTTATTCATCCGATTATGGCTACCACAAAAGGTTAGTAGCTCATAATTTGCACTAATAGAACAACTAAAGGAAAGCAATATCTAAAATGGTGGAGGTAAACATCTATGGGGTGGATGGGGTGTAGTCGGGAGTTATTCTGTATCGCCTTGGCCCTTCTTGTGAGCCAATTCGGCCACCGCCTTCAATCTCTCCTCTGCAGCTTCTAGCCTCCCGAGCGAGATACATTGTCGTCGGTGTTGCCATAAGCGTAATCCATCGCTTTGGCTAACTCCACTGATGGGTGATCTCGGCATATCCTCATTCTCGGTGAGTTGAAGGCACCGCCTAGCCGAGTGGGATGTGCATGGGATAATCTTGGAATCAGATCCCAAAATGGGCGTCGTAGGTGTAGCGAAGTCGGCGACGGCTTCTCTTGCCGCATCTTGGATGCCGCCCTCGAAGGTCTCCGACGCATGATTGCTCCAAACACGGTCCGGATTTCCAGTGTACGGTCTTGCACTTTGCATAGCTTGATAGTCTTAATTGGCTTCCCACCCATTTTCATAAGGATTAACCATCCTCAACATTTAATAAAGCATTTTAAAACCAAAAACAATACTAACTTTAAGTGGCCCCGCTAGCATGTCCATTACTTATGTCGGCCAATTCACGCTTCGTAGGCGTGTGGTGAGCAATTACCATGAGGCCTTTACAATGTTTTATCCTAGTACATTCATGCCCGCTAAGGTTTCGCCACTTTGGACTAACCGTTCTCCGGAAGCCTCTCTGCGCCAGTGGGAATAAAGCGTCTAGCAGACACCCACCAAATCACATGACATAAATATACTAGGACATCACAAATTAGTTAGCCAAATCCGCCCATACAGGACATGTGGTGGTACGTCTAAGATCTCATGTGGTAAAACAATACCACAATGTCAAGTTTGAAAACAATTTGTAGAAATATGGTGTAAACCTCTCTCAAATCAGTAAATGTGGACTAAGGGGCCATACAATAACATATGGAATTAACTATATGTAAAACAGGATATTAAAATATTTATAACAACATATGCATGCAATAAGGTATTTAAAACCAAAATAACTTAAAATAATAGGGCAATAAGAGAAAGTCTATCTTGTAGGCAACTTCTCCTCTTTGGGCAAGAACTGAAAAGACCTAATGAATCTTGGCGCAAGCTTCCCACCGATCAAAACATTGCATTCCTATGACATTCTCCTCTTTGGGCAAGAATTGGAAAAGACCTAATGAATCTTGGCGCAAGCTTCCCACCTCTGAAACATTGCATTCCTATGAGAGGTGACACCTTAAGGTACACTTGATCTCCAGAGACAAAGGCCAGATCTCGACGCCTATTGTCGGCATAGCTTTTCTATCGGGTTTGAGCAGTTTTCAGTTTCTCTTATGGACTTTACTTGGTCTTCAGCTCTTTTTAGGAGGTCTGGTCCTAGAACTTGTCCTTCACCAGACTCTGTCCAGTACAGGGGTGTTCTGCGCTTCCTTCCATAGAAAGCTTTAAAAGGGGACATTTGGAGACTTGCCTGGTAGCTGTTATTGTAGGAGAACTCAGCATGAGGCAACATCCGATCCCAACTAGCTTGCTTTTCTAGAGCACAAGCTCTTAATATGTCCTCAAGGATTTGATTAACCCTCTCGGTTTGGCCCTCAGTTTGTGGATGATAAGCGGTGCTGAAGTTGAGGTCTGTACCCAGGGCGTCATGTAGCTTTTGCCAGAACTTAGAGGTGAACCGAGATCCTTTGTCCGACACAATCTTCTTTGGAACTCCATGCAGACAAACAATCCTTGCCATGTAGAGCTCTGCTAACTTATCTCCAGAATAGGTGGTCTTGACAGGGATGAAATGAGTCACTTTTGTCAAGCGGTCCACAATCACCCAAATGGAATCAAAACCAGCTTGGGTTCGGGGTAGACGAACTATGAAGTCCATCCCGATTTCCTCTCATTTACACTCGGGTATGAGCAGGGGCACCAAAAGATCTCCTAGTTTTTGGTGTACAGCCTTAACCTTTTGACAAGTATCACACTTGGCCACAAACTCTACAATTTCGCGATTCATGCTCGGTCACCAATACATCTCTTTGATGTCTTGGTACATCTTTGTAGCTCTTGGATGAAAGGAATACAAAGCTTCATGAGCTTCTTTGAGGAGCACCTCCTTGAGCTCGGGGTTGTTAGGCACACAAAGTCTTTTATCGAACCAAACAGTTCCCTGTTCATCTTCCGAACACCTCAAAGACTTCCCTTTTCTCATATTGCCCTTGATCTCTTGAATGTCAGCATCATTGATCTGAGCTGCCCTGATCTGACTCTGCAAAGTTGGTTGCACTTCAAGAGCTGCTAAGAACCCTTCTTCGACTAACTCCAATCTGAGCTTCTGGAACTCCTTGAACAAAGCCAGCTGACTTTCTTTGACCGACAAAGTATTGCTGTAAACCTTTCTGCTCAGAGCATCTGCCACCACATTGGCCTTGTCGGGGTGGTAATGAATTCCCATATTGTAGTCTTTGATTAGCTCCAGCCATCTTCTTTGTCTCAGGTTAGTCAACTTGAGTAAAGATATACTTTAAGCTTTTGTGGTCAGTGTATATCTCACAACGATTACCCATGAGATAGTGGCGTCAAATATTTAGAGCATGCACTACAGCAGCTAGCTTTAAATCATGAGTAGGGTAATTTGCTTTATGAGGCTTCAACTGGTGAGAGGCATAGCCTACCACTCTTTTTTCTTGCATCAAAACACAACCAAGACCTTGTCTGGATGCATCACAATAGACCTCAAAGTCCTTTCGGACGTCTGGCAAAACCAGAACTGGAGCAGAGGTCAATCTTTTCTTTTGCTCTTGGAAACTTTGTTCACATTCAGAGGTTCAGGAGAACTTTTTCTCTTTCTTTAATAGCTGGGTAAGAGGTCTTGCAATGCGAGAGAAACCTTCAATAAATCTTCTGTAATATCCTACCATTCCAAGAAAGCTTCGAACTTGAGGCCCTGTCTTAGGAGGTTCCCAATTGAGCACGTCTTGGACCTTACTGGGGATGACAGAGACCTCTTTTTTGGACAAGACATGACCCAAAAAGACTATTTCAGTCAACCAAAACTCACACTTGCTAAACTTGGCAAAGAGTTGGTGAGCTCTGAGCTTCTCCAAAACCAAACTAAGGTGCTTCACATGCTCTTCTTTAGTCTTGGAGTACACAAGGATGTCATCAATAAAGACAATGACAAACTTGTCAAGGTACTCCATGAACACTCGGTTCATCAAATTCATGAAATAGGCAGGGGCATTGGTGAGTCCAAAGGACGTAACAGTGAACTCAAACAACCCATATCTTGTTGAAAAAGCTGTCTTGGGGATGTCTTCTTTGCGAATCTTGAGCTGATGGTACCCTGATCCGAGATCTATCTTGGAGAACACACCTGCTCCTTTCAGTTAGTCAAACAAATCATCAATTCTTGGCAAAGGATACTTGTTCTTGATGGTTACCTCATTTAGAGCTCGATAGTCCACACACATTCTTTGTGCACCATCTTTCTTGGCAACAAAAATCACCGGAGCTCCCCAAGGTGAGGAGCTAGGTCTAATAAAACTTTTGCTCAGCATATCTTCAATCTGTTGCTTCAGCTGTACTTGATTATCAACATGTAGCCTATAAGGTCTTTTGGAGATAGGGGAGGTCCCTAGGACCAGGTTTATCACAAACTCAAGATCTCTGTCTAGTGGCATCCCTGGGAGCTCATCGGAAAACACATCCGGGAAATCTTAGACCATTGGGATATCTTTCAAAGAGACCACTTGAGCACTGCAAGCTAGAGCTTTATCAAGCTTTTCAGGGAGGCTTTAAATTTCACTGTGACTCCACTAGGGCTGGTCAAAGAAATACTTTTACTACGACAATCTAACATTGATTGATGGTTAGCAAGTCAATTCATTCCCAACATCACATCTAGGGATTTGGTGTCCAAGAGGATGAGGTTGGCTAGAAATTCTACCCCTTTTATTACCAACTTAACTTATGGACAACTCTGGTTCGTGCTCAAATTCGAACCGAGGGGTTAAACCAACAAGATAACTTTAAGAGTAGTAACTTCAAACTGATACTTGGCAGCAAAACTTCGAGAGATAAACGAATGAGAAGCTCTAGAATCAAACAAAACAGTAGTTGGCACTGAGTTCACTAGGAACATACCTAGTACAACCTCTGAGGAGGTCTGAGCTTCCTCAACTGCAACATGGTTCACACGACCTCTTCTATAAGATTGGGAGGTCCTGGGCTGAGGAGGTCCTGAGGCTTGCTGGGAGGTTCTTGCTGGGGGAGGTCCTGGTGACCTGCTTTGTTCTTAGTGAACACTGGTTGGCAAAGTGCCCCACTTGATGACACTTAAAGCAAGTGACCCCAGTTGAAGTACTGGCATTAGTTCTGGGCTGCTGTTGTGAATTGGTGCTGACAAAAGTGCGGTGTTGACCTTGAGCAGTTGGGCGAGAGGGCTTCGTAGAGGTCTTCAAGGTACTAGGAGGTCCTGGACGTCGCTGCTGGTACTGCACAAAGTTCCTAGCACGCTGAGGAGGTCCTTGTTGGGTACTAGAGGGTGGCAACTTTCTCTTGTAAGATTCTGAGAGCTCCTTACGGGACTCTTCAATAAGCAAAGCTTTGTTCACCATATGTTGAAAATCAGTGTAATCATTGCCAATCACTTAAACTTTCAGACTAGGGTGAAGACCTCTTTTAAAACGCTTTTGCCGGGCATCATTTGTGGCAACATCTTCCCTGGCATAACGGGACAACTGAGTAAATTTTGTGAGATACTGACATGTTCTCTTACTTGAGGTCCCGAAACTCATTTTTCTTCATCTCAACCTTCCCATCAGGGACATGGGAATGGCGAAAAGCTGTAAAAAACTTAGCCCAAGTGATCCTCTGGGGATCCACATGAGATGCACAAAAAGTGTCCCACCATTCTGCTGCTGCACCTCCCAATTGGTGAGAGGCAAACAAGACCTTGCGATGTTCACAACGGGCAATATCAAGCTTCTTTTCGGTTGATCTCAGCCAATCTTCAGCATCGAGAGGTTCAGGAGAGCTTGAGAAGGTGGTCGGGCGTGTCTTCATGAATTCCGACAACCTGGACTGAGGATGAACAGGAGGTGGAGGAGGCTGTGCGGCTGCCTGACTGCTCTGACTCATCACGGCAAGTAAGGCATTAGTGGTCTGGCTTTGCTGGGCCATGACTTGGTTCAAGTTCTGCATCATGGAACTCATCATCTGCGCTTTGGCTTCTATGAACTGCCCCAGACCTTGATCTGTCACTAGTGCTGGAGGAGGTGGTGGTGGAGGCAACTGTTTTGCTGGCTCATCTTGACTAGCTGACTGCCGAGTTTGAACCATCTGCACACAGCTTCCAAGTTTAAGAGACGAGAGAAAGCACAATGGGTATGAGGGAAAAACACAAAGGTGAGCTAGAACAGGGGAGAAAAGGTGGAACAAACACAAAGGTAGAGGTAACACGGTTAAACCCAAGAAGTAAAAGCCAAAAAGGGCAAAAAGAAAGGCAACAAACTCAAACCAGAGGTCCTAATGACCCAACTAAATGGTACCGACTACATAAAGGACCACTACCACTTAAGACTCGAGGAGCAACCCTATAGAGGTAACAGGGGTAAGAAGGTCAAGTTAAACTTTGAAAACAAAGTTCCAGAGAAGGGAATAAAAGAATAGAGTAAGGTAAGAAAAGAATTGAACAAGGTAAGATCAGAACGAATTAAGATAAGAGAACCACTAATAAGCAACTTACAAAGTTGGTTTGATTTAGATAATAGTACTTTGAACTTGACTAAAATGACCTTTCTATCTATGGCCAACATCCTACAATCGACCTGAGCTCTGATACCACCTCTGTCGAGCCTACCTTGGAGTGCACCTAGAAGACCTCCTAGGACCCTTTAGGGAGGTCCGCAGGACCACCCGGAGGTCCTGTAAGCCCTCCAAGAGCACCCCTGGAGGAGGTCCTCCAGGACCTCCTAGGAGATCACGAGGACCTCTTGAAGGTCTTGGCTCTGTGCACTAAGTTAGTCCCAGGAACACTTGCTAACTCGCACGAGACCTCAAAGGTTAAATCAAAGCTACACAGTCCAGCAACTTTAAACAACTGGATAAGCAAGACACAAATATATTAACAAGGGCCTTATGGTAAAGGCTGTTTACAACGGTTGCCAACATGGTTACAAAAACGATAACAGAACCTGCACGGTGAACGGTTGCCAACATGGGCTACAAAAACCACAACAGAACCTGCACAGTGAAAAAAATACAAAACACGCGGAGCCATCTGGTAAGCCCACAGGTTGCCGAGTAGAGGACGTCTCCTAGAAGGTCTGGTCGCCAAAGAACTCCTCGAAGAGGTCTGTGCTGCCCTGGACCAGGTCATCTTCAAACACTGTTCAAACAGAGGGCTTAAAGCCATGAATACGTTTGAATGTACTCAGCAAGTTACAGAAAACAGGTATGCAAATAATATTAATGCAATGGCTTGACAATAGAGAGTTGAAGGGTTAGTTTGCACAATACAAAATTTGACAATAGTATAAGTAGATTGAAGAGCTCAAGTTTTAAAACAAAAGACAAAACAACAAAGGGTTCCAAGGGAGGTCGTGAGCACCGACTCACTTCCTCACGTGGGAGGTCTTGGTCGTACCAACGTCCAGTACCATCGCATGACCACCATAGAGCACCAACTCTAGAGCTCCAAAAGACCACCCTAGGGCCCGAAGACCTCCCAGAGCACCAACCCAGGAGCTCTTGGACCACCCTAGGTTTCCACACGCCCAGTTGCTGAACCTTTCTTGACCCAACCATGACCTCTCTAAAGCCGGTCAAGGTCTCTTCGAGATGAAAATCATAGCCTCTCATAGAAGTGCTTAGGAACAAAGTTTTATAAAACAAACTACCCCCTGCGCATTATCACCAGGCAATGTCCATGACCAAAGACTTGGCTATTCGAATAGATTTTTACACTCCGTAGAGGTGTATAACTTTACCCACAATTTACGACCTCTCTAGCGGGGCGGTTCCCGTCGAAACCTTGCTTATTTCTGAGGATGAGCAGCCTAGAGAGCGCGACAAGGCTTTCACAAAACTTAGAACTGGCTCAGAGCTGCCGCTAAGGTTTCGCTTCTAACGGGCATCGCACCACGTCAGATTCGTGCGCCCTCTTGCACCAGTGAATCACTCGCTCAACCACAACAGAACCAAGCCAGCCCTTACTAATCATTTGGCCCAGACCACCCCCATAAAGGGATCTTGTGGTTGTGCGGTAAATCCGGATCAAAGAACACAAAGTTAAGTCCTTAGAAGCTGCGTCAGGCGAGTCTGACCACAAACCCAGTGTGCGCATAGCACCCGCTATTCACTCCCGACCAACACGCCCGAGCAAAACAGTTTAGGGTTCAACCCAAGGCCAAAGGACCACTAAGTCCTGGCACAAATTTTAATAGCAGTATCGCACCGCAAATGACACAACTGGGCCTCACACCACAGTTGCTCATCAGTGGCACCAACCACTGTTCCATAGTTCTTTAGTCAAGATTATTAAAAAGAAAATAAAGATTCTCGAGACCCATGGTACTAGGGCGAGGCTAAGCATTCTACGGTCCCAAGTTGGCAAAGCAAATAGTGCCAACAAAACTATCCACTCTAAGGCGTTCAAGATAAGCATATCAACATGCTGTGTACAAACATCCAAGGAGGTCTAATAACAAATAGGAACAGCTACTACCCAAAACCTTTTCTTAAAGAGAGTAGCCATGCACAATAAGACAAACAAGATAACTTTAAATGTTAGGTTCAAAATGATCAAAAGCCTATGACTTGCCTTCGTTGAGCAGTGGGGAGCCTTCTGTGGTGAGAGCTTGGTCTAAAAACTCCTCTTCAAGCTCGGGACCTACACGTTCGCTAAGAACCAAATAAACACACAAGCTCAACAAAAGAATATAAAAGACTAGAAAGAACTCAAGCAAAACCAACTAAAAACCAGGAAGAACAGGATGTCCTACGGGAGAGGAGGTCCAAGCCAAAGGGAAGTGAATCTCCAAGCGCAGCACCGAGAGGAGCACAAGGAGGTTAGAAACGAGGAGAAAGGTGGTGAAAAGAGGCTCTCCCGACTACAAATAGCAGGAGGTAGCACTGAGGCTAGGGCAAACGTGTCAAGGGTAGGTGAAAATTAGGACAAGGATTTGACAAGGCATGCCATCAAAAGGAGGAACAAAGTATCTCAGATGTGACTACATTCAATGTGCCGCAACAACATTAAATGTTCAGAGACTTTCTGCTGCAAAGCGTGCAGATGGGGGGGAAAGGGGACAGTGTTGGCTCAAACAAAGAGGTTGGTTAAAGCCACAGAAAAATGTCCAACTAAGGAGGTGGTCTTAGGAGGAGGTTCTACAGAGGAGGAGGTCCTATGAGGGCAAAAGAGGTCCTGTGGAGGTCTTCTAAAGGCAGGAGATCCTGCTCCACTAGGGTGGTCTTTGCAAAAAGACTAGAGGTCATGACTACATGAGGTGGTCGTGACAAAAGAGAGTGGTCTTTGCAAAAAGACCAGAGATCATGACTACATGAGGTGGTCGTGACAAAAGAGGGTGGTTTTTGCAAAAAGACCAGAGGTCATGATCACATGAGGTGGTCGTGACAAAAGAGGGTGGTTTTTGCAAAAAAGCCACAGGAATGCTCAAGGGGAGGAGGTCCAAAGGACTAAGGAAAAGGCGCAACGAATCAGGGCTACACGATCGTGATCGGGTGGTTTTGAGAGATAGGAACGTTCGGACCGTGCGAACGCATCCTTACATTGTAGCTGCCCAAACTAAATCGGACCATCCACAATGCAAGGGAGCGTTTGGACTATCCGAATGCCTCCTCTCAATCGGGCCATCCAACCAAGATCTAAGGGTCCTGAGCAGAGGTAGGCGTACACAGAGTTTGGACTTAAGGGAGGCCCAAACAAGGAAAGGTTTCAACGGATCAGATCAAAAGGGGGAAGGATTCAACGACGGAGATCCTAGGAAATAGGTCCAAGGAGGTCTTAACTACCAAGATAGCCTAAAAGAGATCCCGATGGTTAAGATCTGCATGGATGAGGCTTTGACGGCCAAGATCTAACAAAAGGGAGGTCCAACCACAAGGAAGGTCTAAACCTAGGGGGATTTAAACCAGAGGATAGTACAAAGAATGTCCAAATCACAGAAAGGAGGTCCGAACCACAAAGAGGTCCTGACCAAAGGGGAGATCTAGGAGAAGGAAAACTAAGCTAAGGAGCATTCAAAACAAACAAAGAAAAGAGCTAAAAAGCCAGGAACATTAAAGAACTTCAACGGCGAACAAAGAACTAACCTAGCGTTAATTGAAGTTTGAGCTAAGTCAAATTTAACCTCAAATTTTCTAAAGTTCCAAGTTAAGCTTGAGCAAAACAATAAACCAAATGGTTCCTTTTAGATTTTGAAATCCGACAAAAGCTCTAAGACAAACGGGACGTTACTGGGAGGGAGCCAGATCCTGCCGGATCTGGCTGGAGAAGGCAGTCGGAGCGGTGGACGGCGGCGGCGGTGGCCCGGCGGTGCGGAAGCGGGCGTGAACACAGCGGTCGGAAGGTGGCCGCCCCCAGGAGTAGAGAGCACCATCCTGGGGGTAGCAGCAGAAGACAGCTGAGCTAGATTCTAAACCTAGGCCTTGATACCATGTAAATATGAACGAAGCTTATCTATTGCAATGGCCCATAGGACATATATATAGTACAAGACACAAACCCTAGTACAATAGGAAAAGACATAAATACTCTTAACAATATCATCTTAAAATACTATACGCTATTTGTTAATAAGTAGTTGCTGCCATTTTTAATATCTGTGCTTATCCAGTGAAACTGCAATAATGTAGCAACTTGATTCTTTTTCTTTAGCAGGATAAGTGATGTTCCTGAAATAATGAAGCAGATGCCACCCCTTCCTGTAAAGCTGAATGAAGATCTAGCCAACTCTATGCTGCCAAGGCCTCCACATACATGATGTGTGCAGTAGTCGGGCTCGCTCAATCATCTTTGCATGAAGATCAGATTAGAAAGCTGGGCCATTTCGCTTGTGCAAAATTCCTATAGATACCAGATGCTTGTTTGTGCTGTCCAGATCTTAGATCCGGCCTTGTAACAACTTTTCCCCCTTTATACCTTGGTTCTATTTGTTCAGCTGATCGTAGATGTTCCATGTACAAAGTCAGCAGTTTCAGTTTAATAAGTTCGTAACCCCCTAGTCCTTGTAGAAAAAACATAGGGTAAAACTTTTGTACAGTGAATCAGTGTAAAGAATAGCAGCTGTTCTGTTCCAGTTGGTATGTTTCGAATTGGCGTACCATTCAGCAAAGCAAACAAAAATTGTTGGCACATGATATTATACAAAAACTGATATAAACTTATTAGTTTTGATCTCCGCTTTAATTTTGTTAATTGCTCGCAAGAAGTTTCAAAAGCATCTCTCCGTTTTTTTAGATAAGCGTTGTAAGGTCGTCTGTTTCTACCATCATCTGTTGAGTCTTGTGTTTACTTGTTAGTTTAGAAGTTTAGATAGTCCAGCACTCCAGGTAAGTTGTATCATGTTAGCATTGTCAGTGGTACTATTATTGCCATTGTTTCCACTTCTTCTTCAGCGCCGGCCAGCTCTCGCCGGAGCTTCTCCGACCACCTCTGGACCTCCTCCGTCCTCAGGTAACCTTTTTTTTAGTACCTTAGTGCTTGAGCTCCTGCTCTGTTGGGTTACTTTAGTTTTGCGTTTTTGCCGTGTTTATCGTCGGCGGTCATTTCCGGCTAGCCGCCGGTAGGAAGTGTTTTAGTCTTGGATTTTAGTACCTCTAGGCTCCCCTCGCTATTCTGGACCTATTCCTGTCCTTGGTTCCCACCGCCGTGATCGAAGTCGTCGGCGGTGAGTTCAAACTCAAACTCGGATTTTTGTCGTGCCTTACTCGGACAGTCACTGTAGCTTGTTGATTAGCATTTAATGGCTGTCAGAAATGGTTCTTATGTCGTTTACATGTGGACCACGATCTCTTGTTATCGTACGCTAGATCACCTCCTTGACAACCTTTAGGACCTCGTAGATTAGATCTTAGCCGTTAAAGACCTCTGTAGATTTAATTTGAACCGTTAGGACTACTCTCTGTGTTTCCGCAAAAGACCTCCCGTAGTCATTTTGTAAAAACCACCCTTAGGACCTAACCTTTAGGACCTCCCTGTGTTGACCTGGACTGTCAGATCTAGATCTAACGGATTAGACCTCCTCAGCGTGTTTGGAGCTCTAACGTTCTGGTCCTTGTGGACCGTCCGTTTTTAGATCTGCGGCTCCGATCTCGTGAACCTTCGGACCTCCGAAGATGACCTTGATCGGAACCATCCATCTTCAGATCGGTGGTCCACGTTCGTGTGAACGTTCGGACCCCCGAACGTTTCCTTCAATGTGGACCGTTGATCTTGATCCAACGGTGGGCACTGTGTGGCTCGCATGGGCTGCGCACGCGGTTGAGATTCAGTGCGCGTGGGCTGTGGGGACTCCCGAGATCGGATCCGTATCAAGCTAAGTGATTACGCCGTAAACGCAACACTTAACGTGAGACGAACACGATTCCGAGTGACCCGGATATGTGTCACATGCTAGCTCCCAAGGATCAGTGGCTAACATGCACATATCCTAGTACACAACATTGCAATCACATCCATACACAATGTACAATAATAATAGAAACTTCGATACATTTTCAACATAGAACCTTTCGGTCCCAATTTACATAAGAGGGCCAATCGGCCAAATCTAATTAACAAAAACACAATAAATTTGCAGCGGAAGATGAACTTAAATAAAGAGGGAATAACCGAGTTGGCATGCCCACAATCCCACAAGCAACCAACTGGAGTTAAAGCCGTTGCGCCCGCCGTCCTTACCTGATCAAATAGACACTTTTCAAGTACAAAGTTGTACTCGCGAGACTTTTCAAGAAAAATAAGGATGCAAGTAAGTATCAACGGAAGGCCACTACACTAGTTAATTTTTTCAGCATAAAGCGTTTTGCATATGGATAAAAGATTCTAACCTGCCATTTGTAAAACATTTATAAAATATTTTATAGCAGTAAGTAATGATCATCAATGGTATGCTCTCCAAATATAATCAACACACGAACATCTCATTCGTGGCACCAATAATTCCTCAACAAAAATAACGCGCGAACAACGCGTTCATGATAACATCTCAGCTCTTAACAAACTAACATAAAGACATAACATTACCAACCATAACCCAAACTTAACTTCCCAAAAACTAATCAGCACTGCTTTCCACAAGTGTTGTCCATAACCTAGGGCGAGGCTATTCGAATAGATTTAGTTACTCTGCAGAGTTGTACGACTTTACCCACACGATATGCATTCCTCTTAATGTCGGCCAATGCACTCTTCCATAGGAGTGTGGTGAGGTAGCATAACGAGGCCGTTACAATGTCATGTCCTAACTATCAAACCACCCGAGGAACAAAGATCCCATAGCGGACTAAGCGCCTCGCACCACAGGTGAACCTCGTTGTGTAAGTAAGTCCCTATCCAACAAGAGACCCTTAAGGGCAATCAAGAGAACAACAAATATGCCCCCACGAGATTGACAAAAGAACAATTAAATACATAACAATAACAATTGTCAATCTCATTGTGTTTTGATAGCTAACACACAAAAAATTATTAAGCCAAGCCTTCGCCATTATCCCAGCGTGTGGTTGCACGTAAGACTTGGTTCATCACACCACAGACCGGTCCTTAAACACTCAGACGGAGCTACACAATTCCATAACAACAATAGTAATTCATCATCAACCTACACCCGTCCAAGTTAAGAACATAAAACCCATGCCCAACATGTCCACAAACCCTAGATGCGAAGATTTGGATATAATCCTCAAGTTCAACATAATTCAATCCATAAAATCCTCAAATTTCATTAAGATTCAATTCGATCCATCGGCCGATGGACTAGCTCCATCAACCGCTTTCGGCTATAACTACTAGCATGGCTAAGCATCGTTCTACAAACTAACAAACCAACCCATATAACATATAACCTTAGTCATTCAATGTAAAAGGATAATCAACATTCAAAGGAGGGCTAATGCAACAATTAGGAATTTAACTACTTCTACCCATAAACATATATTTCAAAATAGCATGCAATTGCGATAATAAAACTCACACAAAAGTTTAAAAACCACTGGGAGCAATATGATCAAGAGGAGGGTGCTCGCACCTTTGCTGGTATCACATGATCGATCTCAGGTTATACTCATAATACTCTCACGAATATCTCGTTATCGTCGAAAACCTAATGAAAGGCGATATTGCAATAAATATCAAGTAAGGCCAGAAATACAACATGCTAAAAAATGTATGAAATTTATGCAGTAGGTAGGTCATGATTTTAAATGAATTTAGGTGAAATATTCATCCCATTTGGATTTAGTATGTGAAAGTTATGGCGGTTTGAATTTCAGATTTTAACACGCCTTTATTCAGGTAATTTAATTATGAGATGAAAATTTGTAGAGTAGTGGTGAGTATATAGATTACATGGATAAATAGGTAATATTATTACAAGTTCAAAACAGTTGAGTTTGCTGCAATTGGAGTTTTCATGATTTAGTTATTAATTTCTAAAGTTATCAGCATTAATAGTGTAAAAATAATACCCTTTAGGACCATTTTCCTCAAACTATAGTTTCTGTGACAGAGGTAAGTTTGAAACTACTTTTACAATTAAGTTCATTTGAAATAGAAATTATCAAAACTGATTTCACTGTTTTTGGAGTTTCCAAGAATTACTTATGAATTTTTAAAGTTATCAGCCTTTTTTTATTGTAAAAATAATAGAGTAAGTGGATTACTTTCTAAAATAATACTCTCTGCTACAGAGAAACATTTGAAACCAATTTTAATATAAAGTTCATTAAAAATAAAAATTACCATAAGTGGTTTCATTTAATTTGGAGTTGATTTGAATTAGATATGGATTTCATAAGTTAATGCATATTTTCAGTGTACAAATAAATCTTTTTCTGGATTTCTAAAGTAACTAAATCCTTTTTATACTCAGGCTTGGCTAGCCAAGGTGGCTGACTGGTGGGGCCGGGGTCATGGGTTTGACCCAGTCAAAAATTGACTCGGTCTCGGCCGCAACAACTGAAAGCGTACTTACAAGAATACGTCTTCTACTATAAGAACACGTAAATTTATCCTAAGCATACTAGGAATGAGCTTCGTATTAAGTGGATACGTACATGATTCCCTACACATCCTCTTAATCGAACTCACGGGCCCACAAGTAATAGAGACACCAGTCTTTTAAGACAACTATTAAGCAACTAACCAAAGATTTGCGCTAATTAAACCGAGATTTTGTTAATTAATCTAGCTACTGTTGTCGGTTGTCAGATACGACAACAGAACGGCGAAACCGTGGCGTTGCCGCGCTCGTCGGCGACGAGGGGAGGCCGGAGGGTGCATGGACCGAGACAAAATGGGAAGAGAATAGGGAGGGCTACCTTCCGGTGATGTTGTTGCCGACGGAGGGGCACGGTGGCGCGCCGACGACGGATTTGAGTGGAGGAGGAGCGTGCGGGTGCTGAGGGTGCTCGATGTAGAGGGCCCTCCAGGGAAAACCGACACCAAAATAGGCTCCTGGGACCCCCGCGAAGCTTACTGAGGGGAAGTTGGGGGTGGAGGAGCACTAGAGGCTCCTTGTCGCCGTTAATGGCGATGGTGGTACAAGGCTCCACGCGGAGAGAACACTCTGTGCAACACGAAGGTCAAAGAAGATGCCGGAAAGAATAAGTAAGCTAAAGAGATGGTTCCATTTCAAGGAATCGGTGAAACACTGACCCTGCCGGAGGCGAGAACGAAGTTAGGGCTTTACGGTCGACAAAGGAGAAAAGTGCTTTGTATCTCATGTCACAAAGTGACGCGCTAAATCGAAGACCAAACTCACCGGAGCTAGAGATGGCACGAAGATGGCCTTCGGGGCGCGCTCTGGAGCTGGTTGGAGCACGAGGTTGCCCCGGATCCTACAAGCAAAGGCCGGAGCTCAGATGAGTAAAAATGGAGAAGGTACGAAAAGGGAAAGCCAGGAGGTGCCAAGGATTCAAGTTTACCCGAGAAGGTTTCACGGAAAAGCTTCCCCCTCTTCCTCAGCCGGGAAGAGAAGTGAGCTGAGAGAGAGAGCTCGAGGGGGTTTAAAGCTCGAGCACGGACGGGAAAGAAGGCGGCGTTAGAGGGCGAAGCTTGGGGACTGGCTTTCGTGGGCGGTGGGCGACGACGTTAACGGAGGCAGCTCAGAGCTCGGCGGGCGCGTGGCGCGGAAACTCTGCGCGAGCCAACGGGAGGAAGAAGAAGGGTCTGACCAATGGGGCCGGTTGGCGATGGATCGCGAAGGAGCCGTGCGCGCCGGACCAACCGGCGCGCGTGCGAGCTCGGTCGGAAAGATTTGGACCGCACGATCCAAAATGGATGGCCAGGATTGAGTAGTGCATTCGGGCTGCCCGATCAGGCGATCCACGTGGACCACACGATCTTCATCGAACAGTCAACATGCGCTGGTACAATTAGGTGGTTGGGCTGAGTCGGTTCGCCGTGTTGGACTCGAGCCAAAAGAATAGTGCTGAGTCGGAGTTTCAAATCAGATTTGACCAGAAACAAACAGGTTTGACTGAGGCTTTAAAAATAGAAATAAATTTCTATAAATTCTGAATTAATTCATGGGTGTTCCTGGGATGACCTAGTATTTATAAAAATTATTTAATATCACTATTCATAATATAATTTGTGCAAAATAAATTCAAACTTAGTCTAGGTCTTTTAATGATGTTTGAATTTTCTTTGGGTTTAAACTAGTCCCAAAAATTTGGGGAAAATTATATTTATTCATGATAATTGTTATAGTATTTGAATAAATTATTTTCAGATGATGATCAAATGTTTTTGTTCCTATTTTTAGTTGGAGTTTAAGATTTGAAGTGTATGTTTAATCTTTGGTTTGATAATTTCCAAGAGCAAAATGTTATGTAAATATTTCAAAAACACTGTGCATGTTAAAGAGATGCATACTAATTACCATAATTAAGTTGGGGATGTTACATGGGCCGTGGGATTCAATATCGACGGCCCACGTTTGTCCACGTCTTTTCCATTTGAGTTAAGTTTGTTTAATTTTCGGTAAGCTTTTATTTGTTAACTAAAAATAGTATTAAACTTCAAAATTTCATAACTAATTCATTTTAACTCCATTTAGTTTGATTCAAATTGTGTTAAATCTCTGTTTTACTGAACTTTAATCCAAAAATATGATGAGCACTGTTCTGTCCCAGAAAATTTTGTAGGTTGTATTATTTTGTTGTAGTATTGAATTGTTATTCTAGAAATTCATTAAAAATTTATAAAATGCATAAGTAACCTTCTGTAACTTCAACTTGAGCAAACTCAAATTTGTTAGGTACCTTTATTAATATGCTTTATTGTAGGATAGGTTTTAATGTGGTCCTTGCTTCTCGAATTGATTATGCCCTTGTTTCATAACTTAGAAAAATCATAATAAATTCATTTCAACTCCAAATGAAGTAAACTATATTTTGCGAACTTTAGGATGTCAATATCTGCCTACCATAAAAATTTTATGTTCAAAAACTGTAATACTCCATATTCATCTAGTAAAGATTTCAGTTCGAATTCAAATTTTAAAGGAATATCTCCGGCGTTTAGTCTGTTCTTCCAGTGTTGGGCACAGGCATTGGCAACAGCCCAAGAGGAGGGCCTTGTGGGCAAAGAGGGGGCAGCCTTGAAGCCCATGGGGGAGGCAACCGTGGGGCCCAAAGGGCCCATAAGGTGGCCGACCAAGGGGAGGGGGGCATTAACCCTAGCACCCCCCACTTCCCCCACCTCCTCCCCCTTGTGGCCGCCACCCCCACTCCCCTTTTTGCCTCCTCCCCTGCGCACAGCCCCTCCCCAACCTCTCCTCCCTGGTTACCTCCTCCCTTGCGCCCCTCCCTAGCACCTCCTCTAGTCCCCCCTTGCTGCTGGCCAAGGGAAGAAGAAGGGGTCTCCCTTAGGTGGCCGGCCAAGAAGGAAGAGAAGAGGGAAGGGAGAGGGGAGAAGAGAAGGAAGGAGGATCACCAACAGGAGCTCGCGATCTCCAGCTGCACCAAGGGTAATTAACGTCGTTTGTTGTTGTGTGATTAGTCGTTGTAGCGGAACCGGTTAGTTTTGGCTAGTTTGAAGTCTGTCTGTTAAAGTTGCAGTTCTGTCTAGATTATTGCGTGGTCAGTTTCGTATATTTAGAGGCCGAATTAGGAGTTTTGATCTCCTAGAGTTATGTAGGTCTTGTTCTTAGCTTTCAATGGCCGCCAAGAACGCCCAAATCCGATTAACGGTTAGAAAATTATGAATTGTTTAGTGCCGCTGTCTGGTTAATCCGTCAACAACGTGATAGTCTGTAGAAAACTGAGTTAATCCATTAGTTAAAGACGAAATCAGAGGATCTCAATATAACGAAAATTATAGGTAATTTCCATATCTTTTCAGAGAGATAAATAACGCAAGATTTGGACTTTCGTAGCAAACGTTATGGTGGTTTTAGCGCACTGTCCAGAGAACCCGACGTGATAAATGATGTTCTGTAGATTGGCTTGGTAGGGGTAGTAAATGGAAGAATCAGAAAAGCCCCCAACTAAGTTTATTTAGGTAATTTAATTACCTTTTCAGAAAGTATTAGATCATCTTATTTGGACTCCTAAGCAGAAAGTTATGTATTTTAGAAGTTGACTGTCCGCAGTGAGCACCAAATCGATCGTTAGAAATTAGAAGATTGGAAACGCTTGGGAGATTAGCGAGTTCAATTGTGTTGTTACTTATGATTTTGGTACAGTATGTTGGTCTTAGATTGGGGTTATCTTTATGTTCAGGTGGGAGCGTGATCCTGTGGGCAAGACTCTTAGCGTCGCCGTTCCGCTGCTCGCACGTTGAGGCAAGTATTCGGGTTATAGCGTATTTATGTTTGCATGCTGAGATTGGATTGTGTCTTGCTCGTAATAGCTATGCATAGATGTTAATGAGATGAGCTTCCATCTATCTTGATGACTGCAAGTTATGTTTAAAGTTTCCCTCGTATGTTGTTAATGCTTACATGTTATTGTGTACACGTTGAATTCTTATGCATGAAAGATATTGTCATAGTGCTTATGCATGTTTTGAGCATGTTTGAGACTTGGTTATGTAATGACCAAGTATAAACAGTTAAGGTCCCCGTCATGCAAGGACGGGCTTGAGGTCCCCACATTCATGGAGTGTGGGCAATGAGTAAAGAGGTCCCCATCATTATGATGATGGGCAAAGGTCCCTATACATGTGGTGTATAGGCTCTTGGTCCCTGTGCCAGAGGGCTCAGGCAAGGGTATACATCGACGGATGTATACCCCGCATTACTGGTAAAATGCGAAAAGAGATAAAGTTCAAAGAGGTGCATTGCATTGTCGCATTCCATTAGTATGAAAGCTATGATCAGTGTGTTGTTGTTGTGGATTATTGATGCTATGATTATGTGCTTGTTTTAGCCTTGTTGATACTTGCTGAGTCTTTGGGCTCACTCTTGCTTTGATTGTTTTAGGTACAACTGGCAGGAACGACATGCATAGGAGGGAGTAGATTTTGGATGCACTCACTACCTCACAACCTTAAAGTGATTGCCTTTTAGTTTAATTTCAGGAATAAGTAATCTGCTTGAGAATCACACATGGATGGTTTTGGTTTGGGTATCAGATTAATTGTAATAAGGAGAATTGCAATACTTGATTATGTTCATTCGATTATCTTGCATGCTTGTGTGAACTTGATTATGAGGATATTGATAAATGACATGATTAATTGTTGGAACCTCGGTATAGATGACTATACAAAGGAGGTTCTGCCAAAAATTTGTAAATTGTTCTAGTTTAATTTAATTTCAGTAGCATTCCAGGCTTATTGTGAGTTGGGGTGTTACAAAAACTTTCTAGAAATTTGTGCGATAAACAGTAACAGATAGCAATTAATTTTGAATTTTCTAGCAGACTGAACTTAATTAGGCCATAACTTTTGCATACTTAATCCAAATCAAATGATTCTTATTGCTAAATTTATCTAAAAGCATGCTCTACCTGCTGTGTAAATTCCATAGATTTTGGAGCACTTTAGATTTTGAGTCTTTTTCGGTGTTCGTCGTTTTTATTGGGTTTTCTTGTTCTTGCGATAGGTTCCGAAGAAATTATTGATTGTGAGAGTGACCTTCTGCAGCAAACCAGTGATCTCCAACAAGGCAAGGAGATGTAGCATCATTTGATCATATTGCTCCTATTATTTTTAAAGTCTAATATCTTGTTTGCAAAAACTAAGTATTCATACTTCTTTGTGTCAAGATCAATTTTGTCGATTAGAGGTAGCTAATCCTATTACATTGTTTCCCTAAAATTGTTCACACTGGCACAAACCTAAGTTAATATCCTCACTGGTGAACTAGAGCCCGGTGAATGAATTATGCTCTTTTATTTGTCTTTACGATATCATGCTTAGCCAAGCTTAGTTACCGGTAGAATTGGGCGGTTATCGACTTAGCCGATGACCTTAATCACACAAAAACTTGTTATTACTTATGATCAATACCTTGTGCTTTATTTATTTGTGAAAACTAAAACTGAAAATAAAATGTTTTAGACTTGGGCACAATGGTATGATGGTGTGATCTTATGGTGGGACTGGAATGGTGCCCAGGTCATCAAGGACCGAGTTACTTGTGTCACTAAGCCAAGCGATAATTGCGTGCTAACCACACTAGAGATATATGAGACCTCTCTTGACTAAGTATTTTGGGAGGTGTTAATTAATGAGTCGCGTGGTGGGTTGTATATTTCTATATGCAACATGGGACAAGTAAAAGAGGGGAGCACCCGCAGTTGCTACGGCTGGGCCGGTGCATCCTACTCTACGTATGGGTCCTTGTGATCTATTTCGCCGGCAGGTCACTAAGGGTTAACCCCCATGCGTGCGGCTCTTAATTAGCATTTTCCATTGGAAATGTCTCGTAGGACTTAGCCGTGTCGGTATGCCAAAGGAAGTGTGCTTAATCTAGTGGCAAAAAGGCGGTCTGAAGTGTGGGTACATTGGGACACCCCTACGGGGTTTGATCTATTCGAATAGCTTTGTCCTAGGTTATGGACATGCTTGGTAAGGTCGTGCAAGAACTAGACTACAACCTTTTAATTAAAACTTGATGTGAGTGGTACGAATGGGTAATTTGTGCTATTGTTGTGATGGCTATTGGGATAGTCATCTCCAGGATGTCTTTATGTTTATTACTTGTTGTCTCGCTGTTATTTGAACAAGTAAATTTCAGATTGTTAAAACAGCCTTCAATCTATTACTTATTGCAAATGAAATCTGTTTTATGCTGAAAATAAACCTTTAGCTTTCTCCTTTGATTAAAGCCTACATGTAGTAATAACTAGGTTTGTTACTCGTAAGTCTTGCGAGTATATTTTTGTACTCATTTGCAGTGCTTAATTGTTGCAGAGGAGGTTGATCCCCAAGGGATCGACTTTTGTGAGTTTTGCTGCGGGGTGGACGACTAGCTTGGCGGCCCGGTCGGATTGCCTTGTGGGTGTAGGGCAAACCGATTGGCTCTTGTTCATAGCCATCTTCTGGCATTTTGATTTTGCTGTTTATTCTAGTTTTTTAGCTTGTTCTTGGACGATTGGCCTCTCTTTTGTAATAACTTTACTGTATGTCTTTTGCCTGTAAAGCTTTAGCTTTGGTTCTGTGTATTACATGGAATTGATGCAATGTTTTGTAAAAGGGTGTGTATACTGCAATTCTGGGAAGTATACATTTTCCCAAGGCACGGGATATTTTGTTTGTGATGCTAGAGTCAATGGAAGACTAAGCATTACGAGCTAAATACCCCGGGGTCTCACAAAGCTTGGTATCAGAGCCATACCGACCGTAGAAACCCCTAGCTTGGTCGTTTTTAGGATGTTTTGAAAACTTATTTTCAAAGTATCAAATGATTTTGAAGGCTTAAGTAAGTTTTCAGATTTTACTCCTTACCTATCTTAGATTGCTCATCTCACCTTGCTCTTGATTGAGTTTAAAAGTGGTTTTCCTCTCTTTCTTTCAAAAAGTAGTTGTTATCGTTTAATTGTGGTTTTGGGGGAACAATGAGAGTTGTAAATTTGAGAGTTTGGCTGCCCTTTGGTGAAGAATAGAAGTGCTTGGAGCTGGATTCAAAATCTGGACAGCAAGCAGCAGTTTTCTGGACAGCAAGCTCTAGTGAGTAAATAAAGTAGAGAATGAGAGGATAACTCAACTAAAACTTGTGCGAATGGAAGGGTAAGAAGTGATACTAGTTGGCTAAGTATCTAACACCCCCTATTAGTGGTTTTACCCTGCTCTTTAGGTGTGTTAGATTTGAGCTATGTTCTGATTTTGCTCTTCCGAAACGATTGCTCGTTCGTTCAATACGAATTAGTCATGCCGGGAAGTTGATCTTAAGTCTCGTTGTTCTTATGCCGATTGCAAGTTTTCTTAAGATCTTGCTGTTGCTGTTTTGTTAGCTTTCGGTTAGGGTAATGTCTACTCCCCTAGGCGACGGCTTTCTTTTTGCTTACTTTCGCGTTCAGTTTTTGGGTTTGGCCCTTATCCATCTTAGTGCCCTTTCTCACCCCAACTTTTGGTTGAATTCACTAGTGTAACAGCCCCAGTTTTAAGCAACAGTAATAAGATGCTTTATGAACAGTAATGAGATGTTGTTCATGTAGGGAAACGGGTAGGCTACACTAGCGCAAATTAAAAAAAAATTCTACCCGTAAACCAAGATCACTGCAGTTATAGATCACGGTCTTACCACTAGACGCGCAGGTGCGGAAGTTGATGCAGCGCGTCGGGGCAGTGTAGTCGTACCAAGTTGATGCAAGACGCGTCGGGCGAGTAGTCGTACTACTTCCTCGTCCTCGTCGTGGCGTCCCCACGTCAGCTCCTTTCTTGCGGTTCGTCCCAACGCCACGGTGCGCGCCTTCAAAGGTATCCACACGTGCGGGAGAAGCGACGCCGCCGGACTACTAGATCCGCGCGAGCGACTAGGGCGTGGGAGGGTGGCGGCGTGGTTTGGGGATGTCACGAAAAACTCAACCCTTAACGGTGTGCCCTGCCCTCCTTTTATAGACGTCCTTATAATGAGCTTCTACGAATAGAGGCCCATTAGGACTCAATGCCCGATCTAGTCGGATCCAATCCGAATTAGGCTTCACCTCTAAGTGTGTGACCTATAGGTTCACGTATGTTTAGACATGACACAAGTACACATACTTGGTCAATAGTTGGTAGCGACCTCTAGCAAGGCGTGCCAACTCCTAAACACACGTAAAGATCATATCGGACGAACCATCACAACGTTATGTACATGCCAATCCCTTTGCCTCACGATATTCGGTCGAGCTCCAAGTGACCACTCTTTCTCGATCCCGTGATCCTAATCCCTTACTAGGTTAACTCTTAACCTTAAGTAGCATGGCCATACATTTCGGATCCGATCACTCGAGGGCCAGAGATATCTCTCTGTAGAGAGGGCAAATCCCATCTCGACCGACCATGCCTCGCATGCTTCATGACAAACCCGAAAGCTACCTTTATAACTACCCAGCATTCTGAGTAGCGTTTGATAGCCCCTAAGTAGGTCTATTCACATCTCAAGTACATGCGACAATCTCAGGTCTAAGGATAAGGCGTACACATTGTGTAGAGAGAACCAGAAGTATAAAAGCTATGTCTCATGTTGGGTCGGTCCAACCCCATGTTCTAAACATGTGTCCACATTATTGGTTTGACATTTCCATGTGTATGACTTGTGAAACATGGTCATCAACCGATACATGTGCTAATCCATCATTCACGTGTGTCCTCACATGAACTCCGACTAGAGATAACTTTAGAATAACCATACAAGTAAAGAGTTTCACAAACAAGTCACATACTTGTTAATCAACACAAAGGCAATATTCAAGGAACATTTATTAAATCATGGATACAACGAAATATCATCATCAAAATGATTGCCTTTAGGGCATATCTCCAATAGTCTCCCACTTGCACTAGAGTCAATCTAGAAGATATCTAATACCCATAGCTCTTGTGTGCGCCACATGCTTAGGCTGTGGGAGAGACTTCGTCAAAGGATCTGAAACATTCAAATCCGTGTGTATTTTGCATATCTTTAAATTTCCTCGATTAAGGATCTCTCGAATGAGATGAAACCGCCGCATATGTGTTTGTTCTTTTGGTGATTCCTCGGCTCCTTGGCTTGCGCAATGGCCCCACCGTTATCACAAGAAAGATCCGCAGGATCGCACGCACTAGGAACCACACCTAGTTCGGTTATGAACTTCCTTATCCAAACACCTTCTTTTCTTTGCCTTGAAGCCGCAATGTACTCGCCTCCGTTGTAGAGTCGCCAGAATATCTCTGCTTGGAACTCTTCCAACTTACCGCACCACCGTTCAAAAGGAACACAAAACCCGATTGCGATTTGTAATCATCTTTGTCGGTTTGGAAGCTTGCATCGGTGTAACCATTTACAACGAGCTCTTCCTCACCTCCGTAGACTAGGAACACACCCTTAGTTCTTCTCAAATACTTGAGGATGTTTTTAACCGCTGTCTAGTGACTCTCACCTGGATCAGCCTGGTATCTGCTCGTAACACTTAGAGCATAGGAAACATCTGGGCGAGTACATATCATGGCATACATGATAGATCCAATGGCCAAGCATATGGAATCTTATTCATGCGATCTCGCTCATCGCTTGTCGAAGGACACCGAGTCTTGCCAAGATTTATGCCATGAGACATGGGCAAGAACCCTTTCTTTGCCTCCTCCATGTTGAACCGCTTCAACACTTTGTCAATGTAAGTACTGCTTAATCCTATTAGCCTTTTGATCTATCTCTATAGATCTTAATACCCAAAATATATGCCGCTCCCATAAGTCCTTCATTGAGAAACTATTTTTCAAAGAGGTCTTAACGGACTCGAGCATAGGAATATCATTTCCAATCGGTAATATGTCATCTACATATAAGATTAGAAATACGAGTGAGCTCCCACTTGTCTTCTTGTAAACACAAGATTCTTCTTCGTTTTGATGAAGTCAAACCCTTTGACTACTTCATCAAAACGAATGTTCCAACTCCGAGATGCTTGCTTCAATCCATAAATGGATTTTTGAAGTTTGCATACTTTTCTAGCATTGTTTGATCGACAAAACCCTGGAACGTATCATATACACGTCCTCGGTTAAATTTCCATTAAGGAAAGCCGTTTTGACATCCATCCGCCATATCTCATAGTCGAAATATGCAGCAATAGCTAGAATGATCCGTATTGATTTAAGCATCGCTACAAAGTAGAAAGTTTCATCGTAGTCAACTCCTTGAACTTGCCGAAACCTTTTGCGACAAGTCGAGCTTTATGGATATGAACATTTCCATCCATATCAATCTTCCTTTTATAGATCCATTTGCACTCTATGGTTTTAACACCATCAAAGGTCAACCAAATTCCAAACTTGATTGTCTCCCATGGATGCTATCTCGGATCTCATGGCACTATGCCATTTCTCGTAGTCTGGTCCATCATTGCTTCCGCATAGGTCGTAGGCTCATCATTGTCTAACAATAACATATCTCGCGCATTGCGAGCCTTCCGACCTTCGTGGTGGTGGTGCTTCATTTGCCATGGGTTCCTCAACTTGTTCTCGCCACATGGGCATCATTCGCTGAGTCTTCCCGATTGGTTCATCTTGAACTTCTTCAAGCCGCACCGTTCTTCCACTTGTCTCCTGTTGAGAAACTCTTTCTCTAGGAAAACACCACTTGAGCGACAAACACTTTGCCCTCTAGTCGGTTGTAGAAGTAATATCCAAAGGTTTCCTTCTGATATCCACGAAAATGCATTTATCCGACTTGGGTGTGAGCTTGTCCGATCAGAGTCGCTGACAAACGCCTCACATCCCCAAATCTTTAGAAAAGACAAACCGTGACTCTTCCTAGTCCATATCTCATATGGTGTCTTAACTACGGATTTAGACGGCACCCAATTAAGTGTGAAAGTCGCTTTGTTTCTAGAGCGTAACCCCAAAAGGATAATGGTAAATCATCGGCTCATCATCGATCGAACCATGTCCAACAAGGTCCGACACGCTCGGATACCCCGTTTCTTTGAGGCGTTAGGCGGTGTTAGCGTGGAACAATTCCGCAACTCTTGGATGATTACTAAATTTATGACTCAAATACTCGCCACCACGATCGATCGCAGAGCCTTAATTTTCTTGGCACGTTGATTTTCAACTTCATTCGGAACTCTTTGAACTTTTCAAAAGTTTGGACTTATGTTTCATTAAGTAGACATAGCCATATCTACTAAAATCATCAGTGAAAGCTATGAAGTAATGAAATCCACCTCTAGCAGTCGTGCTCATTGGTCCACATACATCAGTATGTATGATTTCCAACAAGTCTGACGCCCTCTCAAAAGAACCTTTGAAAGGTGATTTGGTCATCTTACCAAGCAAACAAGCTTCACATGTCTCGTATGATTCAAAATCAAACGGTTAGAAGACCATCGACATGGAGCTTCTTCATGCGCTTTTCACTTATGTGACCCAAACGACAATGCCAAACATAGGTGGGATTCAAATCATTAGGTCGAAGTCTTTTAGCATTTATGTTAAAGATAGACACATCATCAAGATTTAAAATAAATAACCCATTCACAATGGGCGCAAAAGCCATAAACATTCCATTTTTAGAGATCAAACAACCATTGTCTTTACTTGCAAATGAATAACCATCTCTCATCAAACATGAGGGGGATAAAATGTTTCGACTCATACTATGAACATAATAACAATTATTCAATTCCATAATAAATCTTGAAGGAAGCTGAAGTTGCATGGTGCCGACGGTCAACGCAGAACCCTTGCTTTATTTCCGACGCAAAATCAACTTCACCTCTTGCGACTCCTCTACTTCTTATTAGCCCTCGCATCGAGTTGCAAATGTGAGCAATCGATCCGTATCAAATACCCAAGAGTTAATAGGAGAATCTGAGAAAATGTCTAAAACATTTATGACAAGTGTACCATGGGTGGAAGTCTTACTTCACCTTCTTCTTCATTCGCTCGAATCCATGTACTTCTTGCGCTTCTCTTCCAGTGGCGCTTTACAATAGAAGCATACTGTCTCGGCTCGAGTCCAAAGATTAGGCTTAGGCGTTGGCTTCAGATCATATCTTTAACCTTGCCCTTATTCTTTGGCCATGGCTTCTTACCCTTTTCTTGAAGCTAGACTTGTTCTCACACACCATCACATGGCTAGGCCCCGCACACTTCTTAATGTCACTCTACTGCTATTTTGAGCATCCCACAAAGCTCATTAAGGCCCTTATCCGCCCCATGCATATGGTAGTTCAAATGAAATGCCCATAGCTAGGTGGAAGAGACGCTAAAATGAAATCGCTTGCCAACTCTAGGCCAATTGGAAAACCAAGTTTATCCAAAGTCCGATCAGAACCAACCATTTTGATCACATGTGGGCCTACGGGTGCACCTTCTGTTAACTTGCATTCCAGAAAAGCCTTAGAGACATTGAACCGTTCAGTCCTGGCTTGTGTCTGGAACATGTCCTTAAGCGCTATGATCATATCATACGCTTCCTGATCCTCAAACTGCTTTTGAAGGTCAGGTTCCATGCATGCAAGCATAAGACAGCTAATCTCAAGAGAGTCATCACATGCTTTCTTGTAGGCATTTTTAACAGCAGCAGACGCATTGTTAGCAGGTTCTTCTGGGATTGGGGTGTCCAGAACGTTTTCCTTTTTATCTGCCCTGAGAACAATTCTCAGGTTACGGACCCAGTCCGAATAGTTTGTTCCATTTAATTTCTCTTTCTCAAGAATCGATCGCAAAGCAAAAGGGTGTGCGTGGTTGCTAGATGCCATTGATCTACAATAGGAAATGCAAAATACTAAGACAAATAAAACCATGATAGAGTAAACTGTATTAAACAAATTTAATAGAATGTACTCCCTAAAATCAACATCCTCTATTGATTCTTAGCGATTCAAGATCCGCAATTAACGAGTCTACTAGTGAGCTTTTGCATCACCGCTAGGAGACAAGGTAATTCGGTAAGCAACACCTTACTAATCATATCTCTATATGACTCTTGTTGTTGGGTGACATCTCTATGCCCCGCGCCCAACCTTTATGCCCCAAGGCCCATAACCTTTATGATAACCTTGTTAAGTTCACCAATCCTTATGCATGTAAGTATCCGATACAAAACCCATCTAGTCAAGGAAAGTTGATGGTGCCCTAATTTTATAGACCCACCATCAATTTACAAGACATGGGATGGTGCAAAGTTTAATTGGGAGGGCATATGTTTAACTTAACATTTTGTGAGGAGCGCTATACTTCTACCATTCAAACATGCATAGGAGTAAAACAATAGGAATAGCATTCACACAGCTGTGACTCAAGATGGCCCATTTTCTCATGGTGATCTCCATCGCCATAGAATCTGGCCCACCATGATGATCTCTATCTCCATGGTTCATGTGTGCCATCCTCCAAGTGATGTGTCCTCCGAGTACTACTATAAGCTATTACTCATAACAACTAGTAATAAAATACATAGATACTAGGAATCATCACAAGTCGCACGCAGCCGTTAATACAATACTTTGACAACACAATGGCTCCAGGCGTGTTGCCGCACTACCCGACACGCAGTCATGCAAATATAACAAACATGCATCACATACACATTAGGCCATACTGGTCACATACATCCTGCAAAAACAAGTTTATGCATAGAATCGCAATCTACCGGATAGGGGGTCGAGGGGGTTTCCCCCCGCGGGGTTCGAAGGGGCATTCGTAAAAAAACAGAGATCCAATCTATGCAATTTTTACATAGGATTTTGATCGGCAAATCATATTTACCACAAATCGACTACTGTTCCGATTCGACCAATTATATTGATCTTCGCATGCCGCAACCGGTTTTACGTGTCACTATCTACCCCGATGGCGAATCCGACCGGTAGGGGTATGTTGTTTCACAACCTTAGCAGCATGATCACGGTACATCGATTATTAATCTAGGTTCCGATTCGATCAATCATATTGATCTTCGCAAGCCGCAACCGGTTTTACGTGTCACTGTCTACCCCGATGGCGAATCCGACCGGTAGGGGTATGTTGTTTCACGACCTTAGCGGCATGATCACGAAACGCACCAATCCATTACGTAACTATACAATCGATCACATCGATCATACCGATTTACATATCGCCATATGCAAATCACCCGAACCTATAACATGACAGCAACCGCTCTGATACCACTGTAGGGAAACGGGTAGGCTACACTAGCGCAAATTAAAAAAAATTCTACCCGTAAACCAAGATCACCGCGATTATAGATCACGGTCTTACCACTAGACGCGCGTGCGAAGTTGATGCAACAAGCGTCGGGCGATGAAGTCGTACCAAGTTGATGCAAGACGTCGGGCGCAGTAGTCGTAATACTTCCTCGCCCTCGCCGTGGCGCCCCACGTCTGCCTCCTTTCTTGCGGTTCGTCCCAACGCCACGCATGCAGCGCCTTCAAAGGTATCCACACGCACGGAGGAAGAGACGACGCCGGACTACTAGATCCGCGCGAGCGACTAGGGCGTGGGAGGGTGGCGGCGGGGTTTGGGGATGTCACGAAAAACTCAACCCTTAACCGATGCGCCGCTGCCTCCTTTTATAGACGCCCTTATAATGGGCTTCTACGAATAGAGGCCCATTAGGACTCAATGCCCATCTAATCGGATCCAATCCGAATTAGGCTTCACTTCTAAGTGTGTGACCTATAGGTTCACGTATGTTTAGACATGACGCAAGTACACATACTTGGTCAATAGTTGGTAGCGCCTCTAGCAAGACGTGCAACTCCTAAACGCACGTAAAGATCATATCGGACGAACCATCACAACGTTATGTACATGCCAATCCCTTTGCCTCACGATATTCGGTCGAGCTCCAAGCCGACCACTCTTTCTCGATCCCGTGATCCTAATCCCTTACTAGGTTAACTCTTAACCTTAAGTAGCATAGCCATGCATTTCTCGATCCGATCACTCGAGGGCCCAGAGATATCTCTCGGTAGAGAGGGCAAATCCCATCTCGATCGACCATGCCTCGCAAAGATGCTTCATGACAAACCCGAAAGCTACCTTTATAACTACCCAGTTACAGAGTAGCGTTTGATAGCCCCTAAGTAGGTCTATTCACATCTCAAGTACATGCGACAATCTCAGGTCTAAGGACAAGGCGTACACATTGTGTAGAGAGAACCATAAGTATAAAGCTATGTCTCATGTTGGGTCGGTCCAACCCCATGTTCTAAACATGTGTCCACATTATTGGTTTGACATCTCCATGTCTATGACCTGTGAAACATGGTCATCAACCGATACATGTGCTAATCCATCATTCACGTGTGTCCTCACATGAACTCCGACTAGGGACAACTTTAGAATAACCATACAAGTAAAGAGTTTCACAAACAAGTCACATACTTGTTAATCAACACAAAGGCAATATTCAAGGAACATTTATTAAATCATGGATACAACGAAATATCATCATCAAAATGATTGCCTCTAGGGCATATCTCCAACAGTTCATAACATCACTGTTCATTTTTGAAATTTGGATGTGTTGTTACAATCTAAAACCTTCCTTTTCTAGCCAAAATCTAAAAACTTGTGAAGCTTCAAAAGAAAATACCAGTCAATGTTGGTATTATGACTGGGGAGTAGTTTTATTTAAAAACTAGAGGAATTATCTTGGTCAAAATAATTTTTGTTGAATTTTTAGAAATTATTTTGACTTTGAGAAAAATATTTGTCTTTAAATAAACCTACTCGATTTAAGTGAATTAAGTATGTATTTTAAAAGGTGAAACAGTGGTTTTCAAAATCTATTTGAGGAATATCTCATCCGAGTAGCATCCTTGCAAATTTCATAATTTTACAAATTTATTTGCTATTTTAAAGTCCCAGACAAACTTTTGAAGATTTGAATTCAATTAGTCAACTCTCCCGGCCAAACCTAACCACTGGTCACTGTTGCGACCGAGTCTAAGTGCCTAGGCTCCAAACTGTTCAACCGGCGTACCCGACACGATCGGGCGCGAGCCCAAAGGTACACGTCGCGTGAGCCGTCGATTTCCAGATGCTCGGCCGAGATTCGCGGAGCCGCACGGGCTATCCACGTATGAGAAGCAATTTCCACCGTCGGATCTTCATCCAACGGCATCCAATCTTGATTCAAGATCCTAACGTGCCTCTAAACCTCAGCCGTCAGATCTCAACAAACGGTCATGATTCACTGGGACATTCGGACCATCCCAACGAGCCACGCAATCATGGCCGTTAGATCTAAATCGTGCGGTGCATCATTTTCGGGATAAGTCACCCTTAAATGGTAAACACTAAAATGCAACCGAGCCGTTGGATCCTCAATAAACGGGCCAGATCTAGTGGGCTGTTCGGGTCACCCGAAGCGCCATCCAATTTCAACCATTGGATCTAAATCAGGCGATCAAGAGTGGTTGTAACATTCGGACCACCGAACCTCAACTCAATCTCCACTGTCGATCTTAGATCCAACCGCGCCCTCCTTTTTAAGTTTGAACTCCAAGGCGCGCAAATACTCCAGCCGTCGGATTTTAATCCTACGGTGTCCCTTCGAATCTCGTGGATTTAAGTCCTTATCCTCACTTGATTGTTGGATTTTGATCGTAGGGTCTATAGAGGCGGTGACATTCGAACCGCCGGATATCCCTTCAATCTCGACCGTTGAAAACAGATCTAATGGTGCCGCGTCACCTCATTTGAAATAACGTGGCACATACCTTTTTTTGGATCAATCGTTGGATTCAAATCCAACGCTCCTCCTTGAAAGTAGCATTCGGACCTCCTAACGTTCTTTTGAATCTCACCCGTCCATTTATGATCGTACGACCAATATGAAAAGATATCGGTTAGATCGTCCTAACGCCTATCTCCATCGCAGCCGCTCATTTCTAATCGGACGGTCGATGTTCTTTTGATCTTACGAAGGCACACGTTGCTGCGGCTGACAGCGGGACCCGCACGTCAGTGAGGTCTCTCTCTTCCTCCTCGCACCTGTGCGCCACCGCCGACTTCGTTGCCGGAGAGGTGGCGTTTCGCCGTAAGCTAGCAAACAATCCTTTGCCACCTGGCAATAAATTGCCATCGCATCATCTCTAGAACTCTCTTGGTTGCTCTCGAGGTTCAAACTCTATATAACCCTAACTTTTGAGCTCACAGCCATTGTTGACCGAGAGAGCTTCCAACTTTTCCTTCCTTTTCCAGTGAAGCTTTTCTTTACTCTCACTTCTTGCTTATCACTCTTGGTGCTTAACTCACTTTGTAATGAGAGTTTTAGGCATCATTTGTAGGTGAAACCTGTGATATTGCTCTCTGTTGAACCGAACCAGCTAGAGCACCACCGTGGTGATTTCTTGTTCCGGTGAGGTATGCTCCAATCCTTCCTGTCCAGATCATGTATTGTAATCCACATGACTCAAGTTTTCCATTACTTTCGTTTTTGGTCAAACAGGAAAATTGGATTTTACATCTTCACTGTTGTCGGTCGAAAATTTGACTTTATCTTTTCCAACTCCAGCTGGTAAGCTTAGACCTTAATTCTTGTCATCTTAAGTACCCTAAGGACCACAGTAGCTCACCTGAACCATTCACTTGTGCATGTGATGCTCAATTCTTGTTATAACCGAAAGGTTTCATTTTATAACTTTTCGGTCTTTCATATCGTTTTCAAGAGTTTGAGCTTTTCTGTTTAACCTCTAAGTTTAGGTAGCCTCCTACTTAACCCTAGCATCATAAACAACAATCTTTTTGAACCTTGAAGATTTCAAATCGGCGACATGATCAAAATCCTTGCTCGGCTGTTTTGTCGGATGAACCGACAAGAACTGTAGCCAAGATCTTTTCTGTTGATCCTTATTAGATTAGTGTTAGCATAGGTTGGTTTAGGGTATTATCTATTCTAAATATCAGCCTTAACTCCAAGTTAGATCTTTTGCTTAGAGTTTTTCCAAAACAGCTAAAATCAGCAAACTCGTGTTTTGTTGCTATCGCTTGTCACACCGACAAGATGCATGCAAAGCAGGACTCCACCTTCTAATTCTTGCCAATTAAGTTCTAATAAATGATAAGTAAACTTTTAGTTTTACTTATTTAGCTGCAACTTAAACAAAAATATTATTTTTCCATAATCTGGTGAAGCACCAGGCTTTGCTTTTGTAATCTGTGCTAATTTCAGCTTCTCCAAAAAACTGAAACTATAGCTTTGTCCCTTTCCGTTAATTCTTGTTGGTTAATGCTAACTAGGGTTATTTTAGGTTACTAGTTCTTTCTTAAGGTTAGCTTTAGCTTCAGCCAACATCTTTTGCTTAGTATATTTCTAAATCAGCCTAACACTTCAATTTCTGTTCTTGCTGTTTGTTGCTAGTCAAACCGACAACATAAACAGCAAGGGCTTCAATTCTTTAACTCTTGTCAATTAATGATGTTGAGTGTTAAACTAGGCTTTTAACTTTACCCAAAATGGTTATAACTTAAGTAAAAGCATTTTGCTTATAGTGTATATAAATCAACAAGTTCTTTTTAACTTATCCTATTCCAGTTTTTAAAATATGAACTGTAGCTTTAGTTAAACAGTGTCTTTTTAATTAGTAGTATCAAGTTATAAGTTA
The DNA here is from genome assembly GCA_036346255.1 of Ampelocalamus luodianensis. Classification (NCBI taxonomy): domain Eukaryota; kingdom Viridiplantae; phylum Streptophyta; class Magnoliopsida; order Poales; family Poaceae; genus Ampelocalamus; species Ampelocalamus luodianensis. The sequence goes on along the minus strand of CM070625.1, from coordinate 45,988,475 downwards.
GGCTTTGAGCTTTACTATTTAGTTGTAACTTAAACTAAAACATTATTTTGTTCATAATATAATGCAGCAGTAAATTCTTCTTTTGCAAACTATCTTACTTTCAGTTTTTCCAAAACTGTAGCCGGAAATTAAACTCTAATCTTGACAATTAATGTTAGTAGGTGTTAAATATGGGTTAGTGTCCTTATATAAGTTAGATGTAGACTAAGCATGTTGTTAAGTATGCATTAAGACATTGATCATGCATTCTCTTTTTATATTTTGTTCTCTGTCAATTCTTGTTGTTCATTGGATTTTTGTATTTTAGATTCTGGTTCTTCTGAAGTGGTTGAATCTTTTGTTGGGCAACAAGAACCTGAACAAGAGGTGTATTATTACCAAGGCAAGCATCCTCTTTGCACCATGTTGATCCCAATTTTTGAACTGTAGATTTACAAACCACAGTGATACTGTTGCATGCTATTTCTACCGATAGCTGAGCATGGCTAAGCAACAAACTCGTAAACTACTAAGTGAAAAGGGTCCATCCAACGAACCCAAAATCACAACAAGATAAACCTAGTCTCAGTAGTAGAGGATAAACATTTGCCTACTGATAATGCATCTACTGGGTTAAGTATCGACAATAGTTAAAACAACACAGCAATGCATACATAGAATTTGCAAACAATATATTAGAATTTGAAAATAGTAGGAATAACATGATCAAATGATGCTACATCTGCTTGCCTTGCTAGAGGGCAGAGTCTGGCTGCTGTGGATCAGATTCAAGATATGTATTATCTTCGGAACCTAACGCGAAAAGACGATAAAACCAATAAGAACGAAGAACACCAAATAAAACTTAACATCAAAAGTCATCCAAATCTCATGAACTTTATACAGCAGCTAGGGGATGATTTTAGACAATTTTAGGAATAAGAATCATGCAATTTGGATTTAGTATGAAAACGTTATAGCTAAAATACACTCTCTCAGCCTATTAAATTAACTAAATTAATTACTGGCACTGTTCATGGCACAAATTTCTATAACGATCTAAGGTCTGAAGTTTTTATAGCAGGTAGAAAATAACATCCTAAGAACAACAAAGTTGGGTTTACTAAATTTGGAGTTATAATGATTTACTTATGATTTTTCTAAGTTGCAAACCTAACACAAGTTACTTTACAGAAATAAAACTATGATCAAAACCTATTTCATATTAAAGTTTGCTAACAGAGAAATTTATCAAAATTGAGTTGGCACAATTTGGAGTTACACAGAAAAAGATATGCATTTTACAAGGTTTAATTAATTTTCTGGAATATTCTAAAATAGCTGATATCAAGTTGTTATTGTCTATAAAACTTTCTGCTAGAAAAAACATGTCTAAAAACACTTTTATAATAAACTTTAGTTAATAAGGAATTTAACCTCGCTGGAATCATCTAAAAAGGATTTGAATAGAATTAGTTATGAATTTCTAAAGTTTAAAACAATTTTTAGTTGGTAAATAAATGCTTCCCGAAATATAAACAAACTTAACAGAAATAAACGACATGGAAGAAACTGGGCCTTAGATGCAAAATCTAACGACCCACGCGCACTGAGAAATAGCGCACGCGCGCGATCTCAAAGGAGCCCACCGTTGGATTTAGATCCAACGGTCCACGCGAGTAGGGACAATCGGGCGACGCGAATGCCACGGATGACCACAGCCGTAGATCTAAAGATAAGCGGCTCAGAGCGCTGTTCCCTTCGGGAGTCCCGAACAGCACACGCATCTCAACCGTCCATCGCGAGATGGATGGTCCAGAGCGGTTGGAAAACCCGGGGGGGGGTCCGAACGTTCACTTTGATCTAGGCTGTTAATCTAGATCTGACGGCCTACGGCGGTGGTGACCTCCGGAGTTCAAAATTTTAGATAGATCTGGACTAATGATCATGGGATCGACGGCCCACAATGCACGTTACAAACACGTGCGGGTTTTTAAGCGCGCTGGCGAATAACTGCGCGGGCCCACTTGTCAGAGACACAAGGGGCTATTTTAAGACAGCTATTAATTGCAAATCAAACGATTAGGGATGATTAACAATTAATGTGTCCTAAAGCTTTCACACAAAGAGGTTTAAGCGGGCGAGGGCCCACATGCTAGTGACACAAATGCTCTAATTGGACAACATTAATTGTTAACAATGATTAGCAATTAATGATCCCAGATTTTGTCCTAATGACCCTATTTCAGCGGTTTAAAGCCTACGGGCCCACCTGTCAGTGACTCATGGAGTCATCTCCGACAGCTACTTAATGCTAACATTAATTATCAAATGATTGATTATTAATGGTGCCTTAACATGGTTGAATAGCGCCAGCCGGGGTTTTTTTAAGAGGCTGGCCCCACCTGTCTGTGACACAGTGGACCTCCTAAGACATATTAATTACCCCTAATGATCATCAATGATTAAGGCATTAATTGTGTCTTAACGACAACGACACTGAGGAGGTTCTCCTGTCCGGCAAAAACCGAGCGTAGAGAGGGGCTCGTCGCTGGCGGCTCCGACCACGGCGGCGCAACCTTAAGACTAAAATGGGTTCGCAAATAGCCTTGCGATCCCGATGGTGGTGACCTCGCCGGCGGCGAAGGTCTAGAATGCCGGCTAGCCGGAAAACAAAATAGTGACACTAATCGCCCGAAAGCGAAAATGCACAAAAAGCTCCGCAGCAGTCCAAAGAAGCGTGTGCCAAGCATCTAGGGACTAAATAGAAGCTACCTCAACCGAGAAGGGCTTCAAAAGATAGCCGGAGAGCTTTGACAGAGAAAGAACCCGCCGGAGTTGAAGAAGATGATATGAACATGACAACCTGAGCAAAATGAACACCACCGGGTGGTCATAATAGCTTCATTATAGCTCATAGAAGCTTCATGAGCAAATAATTGAGAAATGAAACACTCACCGGAGCTTCATGAGCAAATAATTGAGAATGAATCGGCCGAAATGATCCAAACTTAAAATTGGTCAATTCCTGTGAATGATTGCCAAAATTAAGTTAGGGGAAATGAATATGGAGCTAAAGAGCTCAAAAGGGCACAAAGAGATTTGAAGAAGAACCACTGAAGCACCAAGATCCTCAATTGAGCTCCACGGCCATTAATGGCGACTTTGGGAATTTCAGTGGTTTTGAGCTCCTCAAGGGTTGGAAAGCTAAATGGTGTGACAAGAGGGCTCAGAGAGAGTTTTGGAAAGCTTCATATAGAAGGTGGAACTAGGGTTTGCTAAAATGAAGCTCTCAGATGAGTTTGGCTCAAAGAGCAACTGAGGACCTAAAAGAAAATAATGGGGAACAAGGACAAGACCAAGATCATGGCCGAAAGTAGCGCACGCACCACTGTCCCGACCAGAGGGATGCTGACAAGGAACTCGAAAAGACACGGCCATGCCTGTGCTCCTGTTCACGCACGGCGCGAGGAAGCAGACGACCGAAAAAGGCTGGGGTGATTTTGGACGGTTGGATTTTGATCGGGCGGCTGAGATCGCACCACGTTTCTGAGATTTGAAACAAAGGAAGAGATCGGGAACCCTTGGATCAGAAATGGACGGTCATGATTAAATGCGCCCTCCAAGTGACCCGAATGTGCTTAGATAATCTGGACGGTTGGATCAAGATATAACGGTTCGAAAGGATTGGCGCATTCGCGCAGTCCAAATGTTCACGCGAACACGGGCCGTGCGATTTGGATCCAATGGCTGAAAAGAGGCGCGCGCCACTGAGCGAGCCCGGGTGCGTTTAGTTGGTTCAGTCGAGTCCATTGGCTCGAGCTTGAGTCTGACTCGAACCTGAGGAATAGTGAAATCAGGTTTTTGGGTTTTTAAATTGAGCTGAGACTTAGGGTATTTATTGGAGATAGCAAAACAACTCCAAAAATTATGAATTTTTTACTGCAGCTTGCTAACTCAGATATTATCCTTGTGTAAAATTTTTAGAGGTTTTTATGCAGTGAATTTTCCTCCAAAAATTATGTAAGGTTCTGGAATAGGGTTTGACCTAAAAGTCAAACAAGTTTGACTGCCTTCTAAAAATATTCAAACAATTTCTAAAAATTGTGAAATTTTTCAGAGGGATCACATACCATCCTTAGAGCTTAGAAAAAATATTTCCAAAGTATGATCACAAGATTTGACAAGAATATTTTTGAAGGACTTGGTTTTGGTCAAAATGACTTGTGACTTTGTATTTCCATAACTTCTTACAACAATTGTTCAAAGCATACAGGGAATACAAGATGTAAGAAAAAGTTTTAATTTCTACTCATTTTCTTACATTTGAAACACAAGTCTGAAACTTGGGATGTTACATGACAAGTGTGGCTTACCTTGAATTTTAGTCATACAACTCAACTTAAGATAGTGCTATATACTAAAATATTTACTTTCAGATCTTTTGCTTAGCCATGTAGTCCATAGAATATTAGTGGTTGATAAGCTTATATTGTCAAACATGGGAACAATAAATGAACTTCATTCGCTTTAATTCATGTTCAGTTTATTTAAATCAGAAACGAATTTAAATTGTGTTTGGCAAATCTGATTTTAAATCTGGACAAGTGAAAGCTAGTGATGGTGCCTTAGTGCACGAGAATTGGGAAATGTGGTTGTCTTGTTTGGATTGATTAAGGACTGAACATCGGCTGGATGATTCAAGCCCCAACATACTTCCACACATGGTGTATGGGCGCTGTTTGGTTAAGTAAAAGGTTAATGCTATTGAGTTGGAAAACAGGGGAGTAAGGACAGATGTATTGATCTCATCTGACATATATGCTTAAGTCTTCGGGCTGTATCATATGTCATATGTGTTTTATATCAGTATCATGTGTTCTTAAGAGGGTGAGGCCATACGTGCGTTCCATCACATGTATGTACCTTAAGGGCTCCAATTGCAATTATATAGGTGCAAGGGAGCACAACACTACTTTCTGTCAATTGAATCAACATTTCCGACACAACTTGCGTACCTCGCTTAGCAGGTGCTATCAGGCACTTGTACTGAGCGGGATCAGTCACACATGGGTAATCCAACTCAATAGTGTCAACTTGTTGAAAGATACCAAATCTTAGTTTCCCCGGTCGGCATACCAAAGGAAGTGTGTCATCATTCGGCGGCATCCGAAGGCAACGGGCTGACTAAGTCGTGTGGGTAAAGATGTACACCCCTGCAGGGTTAAAACTATTCGAAGAGCCGTGCCCACGGTTACGGACAACACTTGGATTTGAATAGCGCTTTTATAGATTTTGGAAATAAAATTTTGTTGGGAATTGTTTCGACATGAGAGGTAATCATGCAATGTTTTGTTAGTGATTGTAGTCACTTTGATTCTGTTACAAATTATGATTATGCCCTCATTTGTTTACTATTTTAGTCCAAATTGATTTATAAAATCGCTTTGTCAAAACTTAGCAAGTGTAGGTTAAGATGTACTGCTTTATGCCAAATTAATGCTAATATAACCTTCCTGTTGCCTACCTTAAGCATGTACAAATGCTAATCCTTTGAATAGGTTCTATCAAACAATTTATTTTTAGTAGTTTGTGTAAGTTTTGCGAGTACCTTTTGTACTCAGGTGCTTTCACCACTTGTTGCAGGTGCAGATGGTTATTTATTTGAGATGCTCGTTACCGCCAATCAGGGTGACGCTAATGAGTGAAGCTATTTCTAATCTCCACGCAATAGCCTGAGGGTGATTGGGGCCATTGGTGGTTTTTGTTGTTTATTTTAAGTTTCCGCTGCTACGTTTTATTTGTGACCGTGGGTCACTTGAGCTTGTATAACCAAAATGTAAAAGTTTGTGTAAATTAATGTAAGTGTATACCTTGTATGTGTGATCCAATGTTGATAAAGGATATATGTGCAATAGTCACTGATCCTGGCAACTATTGCATGACATATATCCGGAACCTGAATATTGGATTTATACCTTATTAAATTTATGCTTCTAGTATGATTTTTAATTAAGGACCGAAATGTTCTTAATTATTAATTATGCTTTTAGTGTAATTTTTAATTCGGCATAAATCCCAATTATCCGGGGTCCTCACAAGTAGCTTTTTGCTCACCTACCTTGTCCTTGTATGTAGTAGATGGGCAGCTGGTATTTGACCAAGGAGACGCATGTAGAGTACGTGGACGGGTATCCCGCATTGCTGCGAGATATGAATTGGCGTGCCAACTTCACCTACCACCCAGAGTATGCCATTTACTGTCGGGACCGAGGACCTAGAATGGAAGAGTATCGATACGTGGTCAATGTCATCTCAAGGCAAGTGACCTGCAGTATCCCGTACTGCTTCTAGGTTCACGCCACCTCCGAAGCTATGGCCATTCAGGAAGTGGCTAGTAGGGTTATGAGTCAACTTCATCATGACTTAACGGAATTGTCTCAACCACCCTACGACCATCTCTCACAAAAAGGTCTTGGAGTGGACGTAAACACGTTCACTGAGATTCAGTTTGGAGAAGACCCTCAAGTATGCCAGTTGGCGAGGTTGGTCCATATCATGGACCAAATCCATCGCTGCAATGTGTATGAGCTGTCAGAAACTCGGCGCCGTCTTAGGGAGGCCCAGGAGTACCTCCGGATCGGGGTCAGCTTGAACCGCATTCCTCGCAATGTGCTTTTTGGTGCCAATGAGACCTCCCCAGCTGCAGTGGCACCACCTGGGTTTTGACTTTTGGAAGTGGCAGGGCAAGTGCCTGTCTATGGACCACACCGCCAAGTCCGCATGACAGTAAGATTTCCTTGCACTCAGAGGCCCAATCCTCCGAAAGGTCATGTTTCTTTATTAGGATCCCCGACATGCCTCTTCCACCCTTTGTCCCCACTGGACACTAAATCACTTAGAGCTCATCTCCTGGATGAGTTCCCTGTGAACTTCAACAGAGATGACTACATCTAGGTATATGGAAAGTACCGTGGCTGGCAATTGTACCCAACTTATAGTTGTCCTTTGAAAAGTGTAATAGGATAGCCCCCGTTTAGTAAGGTATGTCGTACAAGACTCTGTGTGAGCAGTAGCCTCTTCCTTCATCCATCGACTGAGAGGGATGTTATTGTGCCCAAAACTGATTGGTGCTTTGTAAATTGTGTGCTGGCCTTGGATCTTTAGTCACTTCCTCTCGATAATTATCGTAGTTAAGTGGCAGATATTTATGGGGGTAGATTGAGAACTGTGTGTATGCCTTTGAGTATATAACCAGATTGTAAAAGTTTTGGAGTTGGGAAGTGATTAGTTAATAAATTGGTCGGGTAGTATATGACCTTGGGGAAGTTAGATAAGAATTTGATCCTTGGATGGAAATGGTTGTCCCATGGACAGTGGTATGGAACCAATTGGGGAATACCTGATCCCAGCAGTTAGCCTTAAATAGGCCCCTAAGAATTAAATGATAGGTTATGCATATAGTAATGATTACCCTGAGACAGTGTTATGGGATTGATTGGGAATAAATAAATATGGTGGTTCGATTTAATTGACACTTGAGGAGTAATAGTTTCTGTTTGAAAAGACATTGGTCTGATGCTATTAATTCGGATTAAGAAATCAGTTATATGTGGTTTAACTAGGATAAGGTAAGTAAATCAGGCCGTTGGATCATGAGTGAATTGTAAGATCACTTTGGAGGTAGTATCGTCTTGTTGGCAGTATAACTCGCTAGAATGGGGTTGACCATGAAGGAAGGATATGTATTTGATGAGGATATCCTTATGAGGTTATTCGTGAGGTTATTCGTGAAGCAGGAGCTAAACTTCTCAAACAACAGGTGCATTTGTTTCTTAATGAATTTCCTTTTGTTGCCAATGAGAATTGGTTACTACCTAAAGCAATACTTGGTGCATTCTCAGGTTTGACAAATATAAAGACTTTGGAACCGAGAGGGAGGAGAGGGAGGCCGGGAACAAATTCGTGGAGGAGAAGAAACACATGCGGCCAACAAGGGAGAAGAAACCCATGTGGCCAACGAGAGGGAACGTGCTCTCAGGATAAAACCCTAGCTCATGCGGGCGGTCAAGAAAGACATATGGTGACATGGCAACAAGGGTTACATTGGCATAAAAAGAAGCATCAAGTGCATCGAACAAATTCGCGCAAGCTAAGAGAAGGAAAGCTCACAAAACAAGGGAAACCGAGAGGGAGACTAGTTTAAATTTCCAAATTAAAGTAGGACGTTTTTTGAATCGGATTACTGTTCACGTGAACAGTAATCGGACTCGGATTACTGTAGCAATGAACAGTGTCGGACTCGGATTACTGTAGCACTCGGTTACTGTTTGATGAGGTCCCTACTACTTATGAGGTTATTCGTGAAGCAGGAGCTAAACTTCTCAAACAACAGGTGCATTTGTTTCTTAATGAATTTCCTTTTGTTGCCAATGAGAATTGGTTACTACCTAAAGCAATACTTGGTGCATTCTCAGGTTTGACAAATTTAAAGACTTTGGAACCGAGAGGGAGGAGAGGGAGGCCGGAACAAATTCATGGAGGAGAAACACATGCGCCAACAAGGAGAAGAAACCCATGTGGCCAACGAGAGGAGACTAGTTTAAATTTCCAAATTAAAGTAGGACGTTTTTGAATCGATTATCATTCACGTGAACGATGTCGGACTCGGATTATCTTGAGCAATGAACAAAGTGTCGGACTCGGATTCTCGTAGCACTTTCGGTTCGTTCATCCGAGTTTTGTGCTTGCGTGGGAGGCTATATAAACCCCCATGGCCGCACCATAGAGGTAGACCAGTTTATGCATAAGATTGAAACATAGCTATTGCTTGTTCTTTCGACACCGAGTTCATGCGAGGACTTTGAGAGAGAATTAGGCGATCCATTTGTTTTGTTCGCAATCCAAGGTCAAGCCGCTCGTTCCATTGGGAATTGGGGACTTGGCGTTAAATGCGTTCGTGGTCTCGCGACGAACAACTACCCGGTGTGTTTTGGGCGTATTCCAAGAGTTGAGGGTTCGTGCATTGGCGCGAGTGTTCAGCTAGCGACATCGCCTACTGCGCATCAACTATCCACGGTTCCTCATCGAGAAGATCGGGCCTTCCCGTATCATATGGTATCGATTCTAGGTTTACTCAAGGTGAAATTTCTTTACCGTAGTTAGATTCGTTTTCTATCCTATCGTCCAATAAACCGAAAATTGCAATACCAAAACCGTAGTTTAATCTGTTATTTCTTGTGCGTTTAGTTAAGTTTTCATCCATTAGAGTTTTGTTTTTAGTGCTGATCTATGTTTTCCTTTTGCGTTGCTTAATCGTTGTGTTCACATAAACCGCACCAAATTGCTGATTGAACTCCTCAATTAGCACCCAAAAAGAGATAGCCGACCGAAACACTTTGGGTTTCTTGAGCTTCACTTATATCCTTTCATCCTTGAGACTAGCTTTTGTACATTGCACTAGGGCTGTTCTTTGGTTTATTTACACGTTGTTGAATTGTGAGACTTGTGCAATCAAGAGGGGAGCAAACCCTATTTCGGCCATTGCAATAAGAAAAGAGGAAAAGGCAGCCGGTTACAAGAAAAAGCCACGGCTTGAAAAGGTATTAAAAAAACAAAAAGATCAAACCCGCAAATACCAGTACCAAATTTTTTCCTTTCGGTTTCCTTAATAGCCAAGGCGAAGAGCTTTGTTCATGCGGTTTTGAGAAAAAAAAAACAAACAAAAGGGGTCAAGAAATTGGGAAGAGTAAACCTTAGTCCACAATTTCAGATTGTGTATTTAATCTATTTGAGCAATCTTGTGCCCTAACATTGATATCTTTGCAATTGGCTAGCGTCTCTCATAGTACTTGGTGCAAAAACGAGCTAGTTTTCATCTCAATTTCAGTTTGTCTCTCACTAGCTCATTCCTTTGTTTGCATTAAGTCACATTTATCTTTGTTTGTGCGTTCATACACTTCGCTTAAACCTTTTGGATCAGCACATAGGCAAAATACTCTAGCTTGGATCATTACTTAGCTTTACAATACCTTTAATATCAGATTGCATAGGATATACACATACCTATCCGAGCTCCACCTACACCCGTTTGTGTACTCCCTTGCTCTTGGTTACGCTCATACATTACCGGGTTAAGGTCGCTCGTTTGTCAACCGCCGATTTGCCGTCTTTGATTCACTTTGGAACAGTAAGCTTGTCTTGTGTTCGGGCGGTGAGTTGCGGCGTAGAGAGCAAGTTTTTTTACTAACCCGATATAATTTCGTTTGCTATTTGTGAGTTGTATCCATGTCGGTCATCGGGAGAATCCACCGTTACGTGGGCGGAGTATACACATTGTGTGGGGCGCTACAAAAGCAACTTCATGATCGTGATAATGGTGTGCGCGATGAGCTCGGGTCCGTTCGATTTGGATTGAACAATCTCGGAGAGGAGGTTACGCAACTACGCACGGACATCAACAACAACTTCGAGCTGCACGCCATGTTCAATCAACCAAACGTGCATCGTAAGGATTTTCATGATAAGCCCAAATTTTCTATCCCTATATTTTCTGGTCGTACATAGATGTACAAGAATATCTCACTTGGGAGCTAGAAATTGATACTCTATTTCGGATGCACAACTATACCAATGAGAGGAAGCTCTTACTTGCGTCTAGTGGCTTGGTGATTATGCCACACATTGGTGGGAGCGAGCTTTATTCGTAGCGTATGGAGCGCCATGAATTGCCGATTATCACGTGGGAGCAGATGAAGCAGCATTTCCGGGCACGTTTTGTACCTCGCCACTACAAGCGCTCTCTACTTGACAAGTTGACTTGTCCACGAAAAGGTTTAAATGCCGCTAGTATATCACATGTGAAGGCGACCGAGCATGGGACATTCCCTTCGGTACATGTTTCGTGTAGTGCTGCCCCATTGCTTCATGAAGAGTTTGTGGTTCTTGGTAATTGCTCAATTGTGACCCACAATCTTTGGGGGACGGGATGTATCCAAACCCATATGAGAATGAGTGCCACATAGCCAAATTGAGTGAGAATGATAAAGAGAGTGAGCTGTGTGATTCCACCATATGTGAGGTTGAGAGCATCTCTATTGAGTGTGAGAAAGATGCACCAACAGAAAAGAGAGAAGTAGATGATAGTCAAAAAAATGAGTTGAAAGTTGAACAACCGGCACCGTTGGACATGAAAGACGAGGAGATAACCACGGTGGGGGATAGAGTGCTTGCGATCCAATGGTTTCATGATGATGATTTGATATCTACAACACCTACAACAACTGAGGAGGATGGTAAAGGTAATTGATAATGGTGTTGAATTGCATACTCATCAAGAAGAGGTGCGTCTGAGTTCGATCTCTAGTGTTCCTTTGAATATTCCATGTTCGAAGTTTGTATGCTCAATTTACATAATGTGGAATTGATTACCCATAAGGACGTTCTTACTAAAATATCTTTTGATGATCTTTTATACTATATCATGTTCGATGTTCATAGAGAGCTATCTAGTGTGATTGAGAATCTTGCTAAAGTTTCATGTTTAAAATCACTCGTTAGTACTTATGCCTACGCATATACATTCAATTTGATTGGAGATTATAGTGTAGATGACAAGTTCTATGTTTATCGAATATGCATTACTGTGATAATCTTGCTGATTTAAACTTGCATGTTTTATGCAAACCATCTATTGAGAAATATCATGATCATTTTGAGATGGATTTTAATACAAGTGCCTATTGTTTAGAACGCAATATGATGCCTACTTGTTTCTCCTATACATGTAAACAACGTAGTCGAGTTGAAGCATGGAAGAAACTAAAATGTTTCTCTCCAATATTTGAACAACTTGATCTAGTGGGTCCCTCTTATATCTTGTCCATGTACTTACCAAAGTCGAGGACGATTTTTTCTCATGGGAGGGAGAATGATGTGACCGAAAGTATCGCAATGTATATATCAAATACATCCTATGGCTGCTATGATCCTAATTATTTTGTGCAAACAACGAGAATGTCACAACAATTGATGCATACATATACCACGTATATACGTTGTTCTTTTGTTTATTACACTTTCAATAATCATCATGTGCTAAGCGAAAGGAGTTTGGATGACAAATATATATACCATGCATATACGTTGTATTTTTGTCTAGCACATCTTTAGGCTATCAAAAGCCGAGGATGGCTTTTGAAGAAAGGGAGGATGATGAGGATATCCCTACTACTTATGAGGTTATTCGTGAAGCAAGAGCTAAACTTCTCAAACAACAGTGCATTTGTTTCTTAATGAATTTCCTTTTGTTGCCAATGAGAATTGGTTACTACCTAAAGCAATACTTGGTGCATTCTCGGGTTTGACAAATTTAAAGACTTTGGAACCGAGAGGAGGAGAGGAGGCCGAACAAATTCATGGAGGAGAAACACATGCGGCCAACAAGGGAGAAGAAACCCATGTGGCCAACGAGAGGGAGACTAGTTTAAATTTCCAAATTAAAGTAGGACGTTTTTTGAATCAGATTACTGTTCACGCGAACACTAATCGGACTCGGATTACTGTAGCACTCGGTTACTGTTCATCCGAGTTTTGTGCTTGCGTGGGAGGCTATATAAACCCCCCATGGCCGCACCATAGAGGTAGACCAGTTTATGCATAAGATTGAAACATAGCTATTGCTTGTTCTTTCGACACCAGAGTTCATGCGAGGACTTTGAGAGAAATTAGGCGATCCATTTGTTTTGTTCGCAATCCAAGGTCAAGCCGCTGTTCCATTGGGAATTGGGGACTTGGCGTTAAATGCGTCGTGGTCTCGCGACGAACAACTACCCGGTGTGTTTGGGCGTATTCAAGAGTTGAGGTTCGTGCATTGGCGCGAGTGTTCAGCTAGCGACATCGTCTACTTCGCATCAACTATCCACGGTTCCTCACTGAGAAGATCGGGCCTTCCCCCGTATCACTGTTCATCCGAGTTTTGTGCTTGCGTGGGAGGCTATATAAACCCCCCATGGCCGCACCATAGAGGCGCACGGTTTATGCATAAGATTGAAACATAGCTATTGCTTGTTCTTTCGATACCAGAGTTCATGCGAGGACTTTGAGAGAGAATTAGGCGATCCATTTGTTTTGTTCTGCAATCCAAGGTCAAGCCGCTGCTCCATTGGGAATTGGGGACTTGGCGTTAAATGCGTTCGTGGTCTCGCGACGAACAACTACCCAAAGGTATTTTGGGCGTATTCAAGAGTTGAGGGTTCGTGCATTGGCGCGAGTGTTCAACTAGCGACATCGTCTACTGCATCAACTATCCACGGTTCCTCATCGAGAAGATCGCCCCGTATCGGTATTCATCAGCCTAAGATAATTATATTTGTTGGTGGTTTAGATCTTACAATAAGGAAATGGAGTGGATATTAAAGGATTGTTGGAAGCATTTGATGGGTAAGTTATCGCAAGTGGTCTGATCATGCTACCAAAAAGGGATTGGAGAGCCGAAATAGAGAAACCTGCTTGGAGATGTTTTGGATCTTGCATAAGAGGTGCCCCCTTTTAAGAATTGAATGGTTGAGAGGAAACTTGCTGGGAGCAACCAATGGAAGATGCATGGTTGATAGTATGTGTTAATTGGTAGATCGTAGGCATGGAGATATGATTCCTTAGTACTCCTGAATTGGGAGTTATATTGGAGATACCCTATGATAGAAATTATAAAACAGGTATACTGGAAAAAGGTGAGCAACATAGTGGTTTCACTTAGGATTATTATGGTTCCCAAGAAGGTGATCAAGGTTGGAGTTCAATCATGATTTATATCGTGAGAATGGACTAATAGAGGTTGTGCTCACTTGCATTGTTAAAATTTAAAAGTAAATCGGTGGCCTTTAGAAATCAAACCAATCCTAGGAATTTATAGTGGTTTGGAAGTTCTCTGCTTTAGCAAGCAGTTCGGTGGTTAATGTATAAATCATGGAGAGATAGGTTGGAATTGATTACTACAGTCCTAATATGATCAATGGATTTTATTTGGCTGGACCACATTGAGAGGTGGCTGAACCAAAATGGTTGAGTTAATAGTGATATGGGATGATGATTGAGTTGATTAGCCTCTGGGAAGAAGTTGGATTTTGACAAAGTGACTAAGTCTTTTTACCCGCCTTCCTGTTCCAAGTGAACGGAATCTCGGGACGAGATTCTTGTAAGGGAGGGGGGGGAGGTTTTGTAACAGCCCAAATCTGGGTTTGTGTTTCAAATGTAAGAAAATATGTATAAATTAAAACTTGTCTTGCATTTTGAAGTTTTTGAGCTTTTCTGTAATTGGGAAATCAAAAACCTAAACCTCCAAATTGACTAAAGTCATGACCCTTCTTTTCCAACCCTTGTCAAATCTAGTGATCATCCACTGGAAATAATTTTCCTGGGTTCTAAGGATGTTGTGTGACCCCTCTGAAAAATTTCCCAATTTGTAGAAATTGTTTGAATGTTTTAAGAGGCAGTCAAACGAGTTGGACCTTGGGTCAAACCTTAACGCAGAACCTTGAGAAAATTCTGGACAAAAATGATCAGCATAAAAACCTTTGGAAATTTTACACAAGGTCCATCTCAAAGTCAGCAAGCTCCTGTAAAAATTTCAGAAATTTTGGAGTTTGTTTGCTACCTCTAAATATCCCTCAAAGTTTCAGCTTCAAAATCAAACCCTAGTCAACTCTTGGGTTGGGTTTAAGTCTAACCCGAGCCCAAACCCCCTTTTTCTGGTTGAACCCAACCATCTTAGCGCTGTCCCGAGCCCCCTTCAACGCTGGTTGGATCTCAACCGTTGGATCCCCATCGGGCGGTCCACCTTGCCGTGAACATTCGAACCACCCGAACGCGCTAGCGCTCCTCAGCCGTTGGATCTTAATCTAACCGCCGCAATCCTTGGGCCGTTTAGACCACTCCCTCGGACCTCCCCTTGGACCACCCGTTGTATTTTTTGCAAAGACCACCGTAGGTCGTCCTCAAAAGACCTCCTCAGACCACCTTGGCGTTTTTGCAAAGACCACCCCTGATGAGGGCATCCCTAACACTTATACATCTTTCCCTATTGGTGGTCATACACATACTGAGGTGGACGCCATACGTGACGCTACAAATAATTCAAGTACAGAAGTGCATATTGGTCCACTGTCGAGAGCAAGAGCTAAACTTCTTAATCAACAGGTGCTTTTGTTTCTTAATGAATCTTCTATTGTCATTGATGAGAATTGGGTATTACCTCATGCAAATGTTTTGTGCATTCTCAGGTTTGAACATTGTGAAGCCTTTGGAACCAAGAGGAGGCGGAGTCAAAGCAATGGAGGAGAAGCTCACGTGGGTCAACCAAGGAGAAAAGCCCAGAATTCAAGCCCAATTCGGATCTTCCACAAGTGCAACCGAAATTCATCTCGGAATCAACTCAGAATTCAATTCGGATTCGGTTCGGGACAGCCCAACAGGGCTGTAATAAAAACGCCATAACTTTTGCATACGGAGTCCGATTGGGGTGTTCTTGGACTTATTTGAAAGCTTATTCCAAGGCCCACACAATGGTTTTGTCCCTAGCTTCAGAAGACTTACGGTCGCACCGCTATGGCCGAAACAATGTAACGGACTTAAGTTAGGTTTTCCTTTTTGTGTGTTTTTAGGTCTTAGCCGAGTTAGAGTTTGATTCGGCATGTGTGGCCGGCCCTAGGCCGTGCGTGAGTCGTGGAGGGCGCCTTAAATACCCTTGCCCCTCCCTTGTATCCATTAGACCAGTTTATTCATAAAATTGAAACATAGCTATTGCTTGTTCTTTCGAACCCAGAGTTCATGCGAGGACTTTGAGAGAGGACTAGGCGATCCAATTTTTCGTTCTGCAATTCAAGGTCAAGCCGTCGTTCCATTGGGAATCGGGACTTGGCGTTAAATGCTCGTGGTCTCACGACGAACAACTACCCGGTGTGTTGTGGGCGTATTCCAAGAGTTGAGGGTTCGTGCATTGGCGCGAGTGTTCACTAGCGACATCGCCTACTGCGCATCAACTATCCACGGTTTCTCACCGAGAAGATCAGCCTCCCGTATCATGTGGTATCAGATTCTAGGTTTACTCGGTGAGAACTTCTTTACCCGTAGTTAGATTCGTTTTCTTTCCTATCGTACAATAAACCAAAAATTACAGTACCAAAACCGTAGTTTAATCTGTTATTTCTTGTGCGTTTAGTTAAGTTTTCATCCATTAGAGTTTTGTTTTAGTGCTGATCCTTGTGTTTCCATTGCGTAGCTTAATCTTTATCAAAAAAAAAATTTGCTGATTGAACTCCCTCAATTAGCACCCAAAAACCATCATCCGATCTGTCCGTGCGCTGTCTTGCCAGGACAATCCGAGACGGTGTTGTTTCCTTATCCGAACTCCTTGGTGGGACTAGAGTCCTAATCAACCTCTAGCTCAAACACAATCCGAGTCCAATTTCTCCATCTTGAGTTTCGGCCACTACATCATAGCCGGCCGAACCACATTTGGTGTCGTTTTATATCCTTTCATCTTGAGACTAGCTATTGATATTGCACCTAGGGCTGCTCATTCAAGTTGATTACACGCTGTTGTTTTGTGAGGGTTGCGCAGCCCACGGGGAGCAAAGCGAGGGAAAAGAAGGAAAAGGCAGCCACGATAGAAAGAGCCGCGCATAAAAAAATAAAAATAAACGCTAACTTTTGCATACGACCTCCGATTGGGCGTTTCTTGATCCGCTGGAAAGGAAACGGAAAATAGAGCCACCAGCACACGCCTGGAAATCTGAGGGTTCTACATCCGCGTAAGCCACCAGCACACGTGTGCGGAAAACTTCGACCCCAAAAAGGTCGCTTAGGGCCTCAAACGGCCCGCAAACCGAGAAAATTCCGTTTCTCGATTTCGCTCAAAATTGACAGAGCCCTCTGCAGTGATTCTAAGGTACCCGTGACGACGACATCCCTTTTCGAGTTGATCCGCGCATACTTTTAGCTACTACAGTGCGGTCATCTTTTAGCTTGTGTTTTTCAATTTTGATTGAGCAATCTTGTGCCCTAGTATATTCCTTTGCAATTGGCTAGCGTCTATCCTCGACTTGGTGCAAAACGAGCTGGTTTCATCTCTTTTTCTGCTCGCTAGCTCATCCTTTGTTTGCATTAAGTCTCATTTATCTTTGCATGTGCGTTCATACACTTCGCTTAAACCTGTTGGATCAGCACATAGGCAAAATACTCTAGCTTGGCTCATTACTTAGCTTTACAATACCTTGAATATCAGATTGCATAGGATATACACATACTGTCCAAGCTCCAACTACACCCGCTTGTGTACTCCCTTGCTCTTGGTTACGCTCCTACATTACCGGGTTAAGGTCGTTCGTCACAATCGCCGCTTTGCCGCCCTTGATTCACTTTGGAACAGTAAGCTTGTCTTGTTTTCGTGACGGTGAGTTGCGAGCATAGTAGCGAGAGCTTTTGTTTTACTAACCCGGATATAACCTCGCTTCTTGTTTGTGAGTTGTTGCTATGTCGTCACGAGGAGGATCCACCTAATCCGAGGCGCCGACATTACGTGGGCGAGTACACTCGGTTGCGCGAGATGCTACAAAACAACTTCAAGATGGTGACAATGGCGTGCGCGATGAACTCGGGAAGTTCAGATCGATCAACACCCTCGGGAGGAGGTCACACAATTGCGTCTGCCATCAACAATAACTTCCGAGCTACGCGCCATGTTCGCCAACACAATCCCACGTGGGGTGCGCAGCCGATGACACGAGTGTGCACGCCCTCCGCTGTTTTGCACAATGAGACCGAGGATGAGCGTGCTATTCGTGTAGATGAGGAGCGACGACGGCGGCAGCGCGTCGCATGGCGGTGCCGCCAAACGCCGGATGGCAGCCGCGCACGCCTCGAGCTCATGGGCGTGGCCGAGGCAACGGCGCCAGGTGGAGGCGCACCACGGGGTGTCCACGGAGGTGTGCATCGTGCACCTCGTAGCATGGCCGATGAGGCCAAGCAATGGGATGACGATTTCCGTCGACGACTACGATGACCGACAACGCCACCATCGCAACAACGTGCAAAGATCGACACGACGACGCCGACGATTTTGTCGCTAAGCCCAAATTTACTCTTCCTATATTTTCAGGTGGTACGATGTGTGGAGCAATACCTCACTTGGGAGTGAAGGTGGATAAGTTGTTTGAATGAACAACTATTCCAATGAGAATAAGTCGTTGCTTGCTTCCAATGGCTTGGATGATTATGCTACACATTGGTGGGAGCGATTCATTCGTAGCGCATGGGCGCAATGAGTTGTCGATTATCACCGGGAGCGGATGAAGCAGATTTGTGGGCACGCTTTGTACCTCGCCACTACAAGCGCCACTATTTGAGAAGTTGATGTGGTGCGACAAGGTATGAGGTCAATTGATGAATATCATAAGGAGATGGAAACTATCATGATACATGCGATGTCCGAGAATGAAGAATGACCATGGCAAGATTTCTAGATGGCATGAATCATGCTTCATCAGCGCATTGTCGATCACCATCCCTATAATGATATGATTGAGTTGTTGCACCAAGCACGCCGGCCGAGCGACAAGTGATTGAAGATGCACGGTTCGCTGCCGTTCACGCCCTTCACCACCCAGACAGCCATATAACAACAAACACCAAACAAGAGCACTCCGCCGAAGCAATTCGGCAATGCGCAGCCCGCAAGTAAGAAGTCGAGAGTACACCAAAGACCGGTGCGTCGACCTGCGCGCCCACTGCTAGTGCGACTCGCCTATGGGGTCAACAGGGCGTTCACGTGACATCATTTGCCACAAGTGCAAGGGTGTTGGCCATTTTCGCAGGGACCGCCAAATGTCGAACTATGCTTATCACCGAGGATGGCGGTTATGTTTCAGCCATCGATGACGAGTCGCTGATGCGCAACCGCCTTGCACACCGATGACATAGAACAATGTGAGTGCGATCCCGAGTTTCCTAACACCGAGCAAGATTCCATTGTTTGCACGCCCAAGGTGCTTAGTGTGATGCCATCGCCGTCACTCGAACAATGTGCAATTTGTTTCGCACTTGGGCGAAGCTTGATAAGGGTAAGGTCTGCAAAGTGATCATTGATGGTGGAAGTTGTCACAATTTGGCTAGCAAGGATATGTGTCATAAGTTGGGTTTGAAGTACTTGCCGCATCCACGTCCTTATCATGTGCAATGGTTGAGCGACAAAGAGGAAGTGAAGGTGAACTATATGGTGCGAGTGACGTTTTCTATTGGGAAGTACACCGACACTGTGGACTGCGATGTTGTGCCTATGACGGTGTGTCACTTGCTCTTGGGACGGCCATGGCAATATGACCGTTCTGCTGTTCATGATGGGCGTACAAATCACTACACATTTCGATGGAATAATATGGATATCATCTTGAAGCCCCTTACACCGCAACAGATTGTGAATTCTTCAATGCAGAAAATTGAGATGCACGTTGAGACTGCCAAAGAGCGAGAGAAGAATTTAGTGATGTTAGCCACCAAATCAGAAATGAGAGAATTCAGCGAAGATCCCAATTTGGTGCACTTTGTACTATTGTACAAAGACGCCTTGCTTTCGACTAACGACTTGTCTTCTCTTCCTAGTGGTGTTGCTTGTGTTTTGCAGGACTTCAGCGATGTGGGCTCCCCGGGTTATTGGAAATGTACTTAATTAAATTCATACAGTAACATGATTATTAATGAAGGAACAGTACTGTCCCTCAATTAAGGATCATGCTAAAGGTATAAATTCAACAAGTAACAATTCCAATAAACAGATCCCGGATATATATATATATCTCACAATGGTTCCTGGGATCAATGACCATTGCATATATATATCCTTTAACAACATTGCATCATACACATACAAGTCGTACATTTGCATTATTAAACATAAGTTTACAACATTCGGGTTTAGTACTACAATATAGAGTGACTTGGCCACTACAACATATTCAACAGCGGAAGCAAAATAAACTGAAAAAGTCCACCAATGGCCTCATCCACCCGCAGGCAATTGCGTGGAGGAAAGAAGTAGCGTTACTCGTTAGCGTCACCCTGATCGGCGCTAACGGGTACTTCGTAAAGGAAACCGTCCTCACCTGCAACAATAGGTGATAGCACCTTGAGTACGGAAGGTACTCAGCAAGTCTTACACAAACTAATTAAAGAAAGTGGTAATTAGGGCCTATTCAAAGGAATAGAGTTATTACATGCATAAGGTTACAACAGGAAGGTATAAAGGTTCAAATTTGCATAAAGCGATACATCTTAACCTACACAGGCTAACTTTTGACAAAGCAATTTAATAAATCAAAGTTTGCTTAGAACAGTAAGTAAATGACATAAAAGTAAACAGTACAGTGCATGATTCCCTCATGCAAACCGAAAATAAACCAAAACCACATTTTTGAAAATCAAAACTTCTATACAGATGACATCAATTCAAGTTATCGTCCATGACCGTGGACACGCTATTCGAATGATTATACCTGCAGGTGTACATCTTTACCCACATGACTTAGCTAGCTCGTTGCCTTCGATGCCTCCGAATGATGACATACTTCCTTTGGTATGCCGACCGGGAAACTAAGATTTGGTATTTTTCAACAAGTCAACACTATTGAGTTGGACCCCATGTGTCAACGATCCCGCTTAAACAACGATTGATAGCATCCGCCAACCGGGCACACATGTTGCGTCGAGAATGCCGATCCAAACAATTTAATGCGAATGGGTTCCCTACCCATAGTAGAATGCTATCGGCACCATTAAGGTATCGTATATGCGACGAGGCACATATACGCCTCACCCTCCTAAGAACATCCGACATCGACATACAAGCTCACATGGCATAAAACGCAGTCCTCGGACTGAGCATCTATGCCATACAAGGTCAATACACATATCATTACTCTCTGTTTCCAACTCAATAGTCTCAACATTTTACTTAACCAAACAGCGCCCATACACTGCATGTGGAAGTACGTGGGGACTTGAACTGAATAGTCAGAGTTCGGTCCTTAATCAACCCGGACAAGTCCACCACAAAACCCAATCTCGTGCACAAAAGCACCATCACTAGCTTCCTCTTGTCCAGATCAATTTGAATTTCAAATACAAGACTGATTTAAAGAAACTGACAAAGAGTTTTAAATAACAATAGTTCGATTGTGATTCCCATGTTTGACAAGATATGCTTGTCAAACTCTAAAATCTCTAGATCGCATGTCTAAGCTAAAACTAAAAATATAGCTTATGATATACAGTACTATGCTAGGGTTAAGTGTATGGTGACAATTGAGGTAATCCATCATGTTTGGTCATAGCTAACTACTAACAGATCACATTTTGTATTTTCAGAAAAATAGCATGCACAGATATCACTGGATATGTAAAAGCTATTGTACAAAATTTGGGATCAATATGGTGCAAAGAGGATGCTTGCCTTGATAGTAATACACTTCTGTTGCAGGTTCAGGTTGCTCAGAAATATATTCAAATGCTTCAACAGAACCAGACTCTAAAAGAAGCAATAAGATCCAATAAATACCAAAATCGACAATAAGTATAAAATGGAAGAAATATGCATGATCAATCTGGAAATGCATGATTGACAACATGCTTAAGCCATAACTGCCCATAATAGTGAGAATAACCCATAATATCGCTTACTGTTTTCAAAAGACATAAACTAGAGTTTAGTGCAAAGTTCCAGTTTTCAGATTTTAAAAGAGCTGAAAACAGGACAGATTGCAATTTTCGGAAAAAGAAGTATAGAACATGCAAAAAGTTCATAAATGAAACTTAGCATGATCTTTTAGGGTAATTAATACCCCAAACCAACCTTAGTCTAATCCTAATCATTTAGATTACATCAACTAAGAAGAATGTCTTTTTTGTCGGTTAAGCCGACAAAAAGAAACAGAGACAGATCCCAACTAGAAGTTAAAATAGATGATGACAAGAATTGAAATATCAACTTGTCATGCTGCTAGGGTTTAGTCGAAACCTAAATAAGATGATAAGTTGACAGGAAGAACCCTAGGTTTTGAAAATGACATGGAAAACCGAAAAGGTATAATACTAACTTTTCAGTTTGAAGCAAGTTGAAGCTACTAATGCTTAAAAGAATGATTCACAGGAGCTTCTTAAGTCCTTAAGATGCTCAAGATATCATAACTAGGGTTTTTGGCTTACCAGAATAGGAAAGATACCTAGATTCTGAAAATTCGAAGTTGATCGACAGAGAGGTAAATTCTGATTTAACCTGCAAAAGATGCCGAATCTTTAATGCAAGGTAAAACCAGTGCTTAAGTATGGATAAGTAAAGGATAGGAGCAAGAACTCCACCGACAAAGAAGGAAGAAAATGAGCTTGATGGTCAACAATGGTCACAGACTCCAAAAAGCTAGGGTTTATATATGGATGTTGAGCTCTGAGCAAGAGGAAAGATCTAGAGTTGATGAGGTGTCCATTTAGGCTAATTATCCCAAAAATTAGTTGCAAAAACTTTGGGATAAATCCTCTCCTCTGCTTCTGAGAGATATTTGCTACGAGAGAGAGGAAGAAGATAAGCATACTCTTACATGTGGGTCCCATTGTCATTCTCACCGCGCTCACAAAAGCTCAACGAATGTCACCGTCCGATTGGAAATGGGCGGTGGGATAAATAGATAGATTAAATGATTTGAATCGGTACCGCTTAATATGGACCGCACGATCTAGATTGACCGATCGGGATTAAAACGGAGCTTAAAGGAATCTTGAGATCCACTTTCAAATCGACATTGGATTGAAATCCAACGCCACCGAAAGAATACACGCCACCTCCTTTAGATGCGATGGCGCAACACCGTTGGATTGGATTTCTCGGTCGATGTAAATGGAACCGGATGGTCCGATTGCATACACTCATATGGACCTTGCGATTGAAATCCAACGATCCACCGATTTTGGGCTTTAAAGGCCCACGGTCAAAAGCAAAGGCCGTGGATTGAAATCCAAAGGCCCATATAATCGCGCGCTCGATTTCAAATTGAAATAAGCGACGCCGTTAGATCAAGAATGAATGGTCGCGATCGTGAGGGGATCCGAGTCGTCCGAATGCATACACTAACTGGACCACACGATGAAGATCCAACGCCCGCAGGAGTGCGGGCTTTATAACACGCGGTAAAAGGAAAAGCCGTAGGATTTGAATCTAACGGCTTAGATAAAAGCGCGCTTTAAGTTTAAAACGAAAAGGTGCGCGTTGTTGATTGGAAATGAACGGTGGAGATTGAAAAGGGATCCGAGTTGTCCGATTGCACATCGATCTCGCCGTTAGATCAAGATCCAACGGCGGAGATTAAAATGCACACGTGGACAGCTCGCGGGTGTTATAGCCGCGGCTCGATTGAAGATCGACGGCTCATAACACACGCGATTTTGGGCTCGCGCTCAACGTGGATCGAAGCTAGACCAAGTCGATTGGGTTGGACCAAGACACGTGGTCCGAAGTCGCATCTGATGCGTGTTTGGATTCAAACCGGTTTAGTTGACCAGAACCTTATTCAAATATGCAAAGGTTTGACTGGCTTTTAAAAATAGCAAATAAATTTATAAATTCATGAAATTTTTACTGTAAGCTACTGGGATGATATATTTCCCAGATAAATTTTATAAACCACATTTTCACTTTGTAAAATACATAAATATTTATTTCAGGCCGAAAATATTTATTTAAAGACAATAAATTTTTCTTTAAGCCCAAATAATTTCTAAAAATGCAACAAAAATATTTTTTTAGCCAAGATAATTTATCTAGGCTTTAATAAAAATACTTCCCAGTCATAATACAAGTTTTATCTTGTATTCCTTTAAGACTTCAAATGGTTCTTTAGGGTTTTGGCTAAAAAGGAAGGTTTTTAACTTGTAACATGCTGCCCAAAGTGTAAACATGAACAGTAATGCTATGAACAGTATCTCATTACTGTTCATAAAGCATTTTATTACTGTTTATAAACTTGGGGCTGTTACAAACCTACCCCCCTTAAGAAAATCTCGTCCCCGAGATTTGGAACAAGTTAGAGATTAGGAAGAAGTGAAGTGAAAATGATTTATGAGGAAATTCAACATCTGTTGTCTTGATTTCCTTCAAGGATAACAAAGAAGAACTTTACATAACAACATAGTGTTATTATTACATCTTTGTTTACATTGCTTTGTTTAAACTTTCCTTTCTTGATTCAAGGGAAAGTACTAAACAAAAAGATGGGGGTGCTCAATCTGCATCAGATCTTCGCGCTCCCAAGTGGCTTCATCCTCAGAATGATTAGCCCACTGAATTTTCAAGAACTTGACAGTACGATTTCTTGTCCTGCGTTCCATTGTGTCGAGGATACGCACTGGTTGTTCTTGATATGAAAGGTCAGGTTGGAGATTAAGATGCTCATATGCAGTTGCCTCAATAGGAACACGAAGGCATTTCTTTAATTGAGACACATGAAAAGTATCATGCACTGCTGAGAGGGATTCAGGTAGTTCCAATTGGTAAGCTACAGCTCCTCGCTTGGCAATTATTCGGAAGGGTCCGATATAACGAGGTGCGAGCTTTCCTTTTACTTGAAAACGATGAGTACCCTTCATGGGTGACACTTTAAGATAGACATGGTCATCTACCTCAAAGCTCAATTCACGACGACGATGATCAGCATAGCTCTTCTGACGAGACTGTGCAGTTTTCAAACAATCTCGAATCAGACGAACTTGCTCCTCTGCTTCTTTTACCAAGTCTGGACCATAGAATGATCTTTCACGGACTCGGACCAATTCAATGGAGTCTCACAAGCTCTCCCATACAAGGCTTCAAAAGGTGACATTTGAATACTTGCTTGGTAGCTATTATTGTAGGAAAATTCCACATAAGGCAAAGATCTCTCCCAGTCTTTGCTATAAGATAGCACATAGGCTCGAAGAAGATCTTCCATTACTTGATTCACTCTCTCGGTCGACCACTAGTTTGAGGATGGTAAGCGATCGAAAGAAAGTTCACCCCATAGCCCGATGAAGGCTATTCCAAAAATGGGAAGTGAACTGAGGACCACGGTCAGAAACAATGACCTTAGGAACACCATGAAGACAAACAATTCTAGCAATATAAAGCTCTGCTAGTTGCTTGCCATTGAAATCGGTCCTGACCGGAATAAAATGGGCCACTTTAGTTAAACGGTCGATGATTACCCAAATGGCATCGCCCTTTGGAAGTCTTGGGAAGACCAGTCACAAAATCCATACCGATCTCTTCCCACTTCCACTGTGGAATAGGCAAAGGCTGAAGGGTACCAGCTGGCTTCAGATGTTCAGCTTTAACCCTTTGACAAATATCACATTCAGCAACATACTGAGCAATTTGCCTTTTCATTTGACTCCACCAAAATGTTTTCTTTAAATCTTGATACATCTTGGTACTCCCAGGATGTAGAGAAAACTTGGAATTATGAGCCTCTCTAAGAATTAGACTTCTTAGATGGGGATCAGCAGGTACTACCAAACGATTGCGATATCGAATCATACCGCGATCATCTTCAGAAAACTCGTTGGCTTTACCTGCCTTCATGTTTCCCTTAATTTCGGCTACATCGGCATCAGTTTTCTGGGCCTCCAGAATCTGAGATTCTAATGTCGGCTCCACATGTAATGCAACAGGAAACCCGCTCTCACCAATTCAAGACTTAGCTACCAAAATCAGCACACAAGTCTTTTCTACAGTAGAGAGGATATGCAGTTGCATTGTGACTTTCTGCTTAAAGCGTCTGCCACAACATTGGCTTTACCAGGATGATAATGAATACCCATGTCGTAGTCCTTGATCAATTCAAGCCATCTTCTTTGTCTCATATTCAAGTCAGATTGAGTGAATATGTACTTCAGGCTTTTATGATCAGTGTAGATCTCACAACGATTACCTAGAAGGTAATGCCGCCAAATCTTCAATGCATGGACCACGGCAGCCAATTCTAAATCATGAGTAGGGTAATTAACTTCATGAGGGCGCAACTGCCGGGATGCATATGCCACAACTCGGCCTTCTTGCATAAGCACACAACCAAGTCCATGGCGAGATGCATCGCAATAAATGTCGAAGCTCTTAAGAACATCCTAAGAGTAAGAATCGAGCTTTAGTCAAGAGGGTTCTCGAAGCGAAAACTCTCTTCACATTTAGTGACCATTCAAACTTCTTCTCTTTCTCGCAAGAGTCGAGTCGAGGTCTAGCAATTTTGGAGAAAATTTCAATGAATCTACTGTAATAACCCGCAAGTCCAAGAAAACTTCGGATCTCCTGGGACACTTTTGGGAGGCTTCCAATTCAAGACATCTTGCACCTTGCTTGGATCAACAAAGAATGCCTCCTTCGATAACACATGCCCCAAAAATGCAACCTCTCGAGCCGTAAAGCACACTTGCTGAACTTAGCATATAATCGATGCCGACTAAGTGTTTCCAACACAAGTCGTAAATGTTGTTCATGGTCTTGATCGACTTGAATAAATAAGGATGTCGTCAATGAACACGACAACGAACTTATCCAAGAATTCCATGAACACCGAATTCATAAGATTCATGAAATAAGTTGGAGCATTGGTCGCACTAAAGGACATAACAAAGATACTCGCATAAACCGTAACGAGTAGAAAAAGCTGTTTTAGGAATGTCCTCAGCTCTAACCTTGATTTGATGATAACCCGACCTCAAATCAATCTTTGAAAAGACTCGGGCACCAACCAACTGATCAAAAAGATCATCAATTCGAGGCAGAGGATATTTGTTTTTGATGGTGACCTCATTTAACGGACGGTAATCCACACACATCCGTAAAGTGTTGTCTTTCTTTTTGACAAAGATTGCCGGGCATCCCCAAGGTGAGGAGCTCGGTCGAATAAATCCTTTGTCGAGCAATTCTCCGAGTTGCTTCTTCATTTCAACCAACTCATTGACAGGCATTCGATACGGACTCCTGGATATCGGAGCAGTGCCAGGAACGAGTTCAATAACAAACTCCACTTCCTGGCCCGTGGCAATCCGGAAGGTCTTCAGAAAACATCAAGCATACTCATCGACAATTGGTACTAACTCCAAAGAAGGAGTGGTATCAACTCGGTGAGCACAAAGATGAGAGCCAATTGCTTTGGAATGGTAAACAACTTGAATACCGCTCGCATTGGTCATAGAAATAGACCGCTGGGAACAATTGATTTGACCCTGGTTCTTGGACAGCCAATCCATACCCAAAATGACGTCCAACCCTTTAGAGTCAATCACAATTAGATTTGCTAAAAACTTTACCCCAAGGATTGTTATGTTGACCCCACAGCAGACCTGATCGGTTTTAAAGACCGACCCAAGTGATTGAATAATAAAAGATGGTTGGAGGGTATGCATGTCTAACTGGTGTTGAGCAACAAATTGATTGCTAACAAAAGAATGAGATGCTCCAGAGTCAAATAAAACAGTAGCTGGACTGAAATTAACTAGGAGCATACCCATAACAACTTCAGGTGTATCAGCCGCCTCTTCCGCGGTGATCTGGTTCACATGCCCACGGACTGGAGCCGGATCAGCTTTGATAGGAGGCCTCTGCGAAGGGGCTGGTCGCACAGGCGCTGGATATGGTCGAACAGGAGGCAATCCTTGCTGCTTTGCCACACACTTGTTGGCATAATGCCCCGGACGACCACAATGAAAGCAGATAACCCCGGTTAACATTGTTAACAGACGGGCTGATTCCCACTTGGTCCCGATCGATCGATGGGAGGAGATGGACGAGGCAAACACCGCTGCCTTGGTGAAAATGGAGCTGGTGCTCGCGTGGTTTAGACAACCACATACGAGGCCTTGGTGAGTCGCCACCAGAATAAATCGAGAAGTCCGCCGCCGCTGCGTGACTCCTCCAACGCCTTGCTCTTACTCTCGCCACAATTGCTTTATTGACCAAATGAGAGAAATTTCAAGTCATGCAAAGCCACCGCTATCTCGCGAGCTTCTTGATAGCCCATTCAAGAACCGATTTCGACGACGAAGGTCGGTCGAAACGTCATCGAGGCATATCCGCAAGGAAGTTGAACTCATGAAGATATTCGTCACGCACTTTCGCCCTTGCTTGAGAGCGAGAAATTCTTATTGCTTGATCATCATGACCCTTCAGAATATGAGCTTCACGAAAAGCTTCCACGAACTCATCCTAAGTAGGAACATGTCCAAAGCAGCCGAATGGCAAGAAGATTATCCCACCATATGCTAGCCGCCCATCGAAATGATAATCGCAAAAGAACCTTTTCCTCTCGGAACATTGAGCAATCAAAAGCTTCTTCTCAATGGTCCGCCAATCTCGCCTTCCATGGGATCCGAGAACTAGAGAACACCGGTGGGTTAGTCCGCCAAAGTCGCAAGACCGCCTCGCACATGGTGGCCTCTGCTCGACGGTGATGCAACAGAGAAGAAGTATTACGCGCACCGCTCCAAGATGCGCGTCGTCCATCCGGTTGCGCTCAATTTGCATGAGCACATCGGCCATCGAAGGTGGTGGAGGAAGCTCCTCTTCCTGGGGACCATCTTGCGGACCCTGAGAACTGGAGGGTTCACTCGGCCCTCCCTGAGAATGAGGCATGGGAGTCGACATGCCCCTCCCTTGTTGCGCTTTGCAAGACGAGTAGTAGGTCCTGTCATCCTGTTACCACACCATGGTTAACAACACAACAAGGACATACTCGGCAAACACAAACAAGGTTGCAATTAGAAAAGGAACAAACACTGTACATATAATGCATCATGTTATGTTATGCATTCAAGTTAACACCAAACCGAAACTTCATATATATACAACAAAATTTCTGGTTCTAGCCTTACATTATAGTCGCCATAATGTCGACACAAACCAAAATTAAACTTACATACTTTGTACAAAAATACTACTGCCTCTATTACATACAATTTATTTAAGGGCAACTACTAGACTAAAAGACACTCAACCATGAGGATTCATCGTCGAGGTGCTAGCGTAGAGATCCCGGTTAAAGTTCACCGGAAACTCATTCAAAAGATGAGCTCCAGGGGAACCAGTATCAACCGCTCATCTATAGACAAAAAGAGAAGATAAGAAGCAATTCACTTTTTAAATAAACCAACAGAAAGTTGGGCAAGAAGTGACATTAAGGAGGATAAGGAATAAAAGATGTCATACTTAAGCTTTCAAAATTATACTACTACTTGAAATAGTTTTATTAGAAGGCTCTCTAACAACTTCTCGCCATGCTACTTCTAACCTACAGTAACGTATGCTCGATACTCAACGCTGTGGGCTCCACGGTTATTGAAATGTACTTAATTAAATTCATACAAGAACATGATTATTAATGAAGGAACAAGATCTGTCCCTCAATTAAGGATCATGCTAAAGGTATAAATTCAACAAGTAACAATTCCAATAAACAGATCCCTGATATATATATATCTCACAATGGTTCCCGTGATCAATGACCATTGCATATATATATCCTTTAACAACATTGCATCATACACATACAAGTCGTACATTTGTATTATTAAACATAAGTTTACAACATTCGGGTTTAGTACTACAATATAGAGTGACTTGGCCACTACAACATATTCAACAAATGGAAGCAAAATAAATCAAAAAGTCCACCAATGGCCTCATCCACCCGCAGCAATTGCGTGGAGGAAAGAAGTAGTGTTACTCGTTAGCGCCACCTCGATCGGCGCTAACGGTACTTCAGAAGGAAACCGTCCTCACCGCAACAATAGGTGATAGCACCTTGAGTACGGAAGGTACTCAAGAAGTCTTACACAAACTAATTAAAGAAAGTGGTAATTAGGGCCTATTCAAAGGAATAGAGTTATTACATGCATAAGGTTACAACAGAAGGTATAAAGGTTCAAATTTGCATAAAGCGATACATCTTAACCTACACAGTTAACTTTTGACAAAGCAATTTAATAAATCAAAGTTTGCTTAGAACGAGTAAGTAAATGACATAAAAGTAAATGATGCAAAGCATGATTCCTCATGCAAACCGAAAATAAACCAAAACCACATTTTTGAAAATCAAAACTTCTATACGATGACATCAATTCAAGTTATCGTCCATGACCGTGGACACGCTATTCGAACAGATTATACCTGCAGGTGTACATCTTTACCCACATGACTTAGCTAGCTCGTTGCCTTCTGATGCCTCCGAATGATGACATACTTCCTTTGGTATGCCGACCGGGAAACTAAGATTTGGTATTTTTCAACAAGTCAACACTATTGAGTTGGACCCCATGTGTGAACCGATCCCGCTTAAACAACGATCGATAGCATCCGCCTAACCGGCACACATGTTGCGTCGATGTGCCGATCCAAACCATTTAATGCGAATTGGGTTCCTACCCATAGTAGAATGCTATCGGCACCATTAAGGTATCGTATATGCGATGAGGCACATATACACCCTCACCCTCCTAAGAACATCTGATACTGACATACAAGCTCACATGGCATAAAACGCAGTCCTCAGACCAGAGCATCTATGCCATACAAGGTCAATACACATATCCTTACTCTCCTATTTCCAACTCAATAGTCTCAACATTTTACTTAACCAAACAGCGCCCATACACTGCATGTGGAAGTACGTGGGGGACATGAACTGAATAGTCAGAGTTCGGTCCTTAATTAACGCGGACAAGTCCACCACAAAACCCAATCTCGTGCACAAAAGCACCATCACTAGCTTCCTCTTGTCCAGATCAATTTGAATTTCAAATACAAGACTGATTTAAAGAAACTGGACAAAGAGTTTTAAATAACAATAGTTCGGCTTAGATTCCCATGTTTGACAAGATATGCTTGTCAAACTCTAAAATCTCTAGATCGCATGTCTAAGCTAAAACTAAAAATATAGCTTATGATATACAAGACTATGCTAGGTTAAGTGTATGGTGACAATTGAGGTAATCCATCATGTTTGGTCATAGCTAACTACTAACAGATCACATTTTGTATTTTCAGAAAAATAGCATGCACAGATATCACTGGATTTGTAAAAGCTATTGTACAAAATTTGGGATCAATATGGTGCAAAGAGGATGCTTGCCTTGATAGTAATACACTTCAGTTGTAGGTTCAGGTTGCTCAGAAATATATTCAAATGCTTCAATGAACTGCACTCTAAAAGAAGCAATAACATCCAATAAATACCAAAATCGACAATAAGTATAAAATGGAAGAAATATGCATGATCAATCTGGAAATGCATGATTGACAACATGCTTAAGCCATAACTGCCCATAATAGTGAGAATAACCCATAATATCGCTTACTGTTTTCAAAAGACATAAACTAGAGTTTAGTGCAAAGTTCCAGTTTTCAGATTTTAAAAGAGCTGAAAACAGGACAGATTGCAATTTTCGGAAAAAGAAGTATAGAACATGCAAAAGTTCATAAATGAAACTTAGCATGATCTTTTAGGGTAATTAATATCCCAAACCAACCTTAGTCTAATCCTAATCATTTAGATTACATCAACTAAGAAGAATGTCATTTTGCCTGTTAAGCGACAAAAGAAACAGAGACAGATCCCAACTAGAAGTTAAAATAGATGATGACAAGAATTGAAAGATCAACTTGTCATGCTGCTAGGGTTTAGTCGAAACCTAAATAAGATGATAAGTTGACAGGAAGAACCCTAGGTTTTGAAAATGACATGGAAAACCGAAAAGGTATAATACTAACTTTTCAGTTTGAAGCAAGTTGAAGCTACTGATGCTTAAAAGAATGATTCACAGGAGCTTCTTAAGTCCTTAAGATGCTCAAGATATCATAACTAGGGTTTTTGGCTTACCAGAATAGGAAAGATACCCAGATTCTGAAAATTCGAAGTTGATCGACAGAGAGGTAAATTCTGATTTAACCTGCAAAAGATGCCGAATCTTTAATGCAAGGTAAAACCAGTGCTTAAGTATGGATAAGCAAAGGATAGGAGCAAGAACTCCACTGGACAGCAAGGAAGAAAATGAGCTTCAGTGGTCAACAATGGCTGCAGCTCCAAAAAGCTAGGGTTTATATATGGATGTTGAGCTACAGAGCAAGAGGGAAAGATCTAGAGTTGATGAGGTGTCCATTTAGGCTAATTATCCCAAAAATTAGTTGCAAAACTTTGGGATAAATCCTCTCCTCTGTTCTGAGAGAGATTTGTGCACGAGAGAGAGGAAGAAGATAAGCATACTCTTACATGTGGGTCCCATTGTCATTCTCACCGCGCTCTTCACAAAAGCTCAAACGAATGTCAGCCGTCCGATTGGAAATGGGCGGCTGGGATAAATAGATAGATTAAATGATTTGAATCGGTACCAGTTAATATGGACCGCACGATCTAGATTGACCGATCGGGATTAAAACGGAGCTTAAAGGAATCTTGAGATCCACTTTCAAATCTGAACGTTGGATTGAAATCCAACGCTGATACGGGGGAGGCCCGATCTTCTCAGTGAGGAACCGTGGATAGTTGATGCGAAGTAGACGATGTCGCTAGCTGAACACTCGCGCCAATGCACGAACCCTCAACTCTTCGGAATACGCCCAAAACACACCGGGTAGTTGTTCGTCGCGAGACCACGAACGCATTTAACGCCAAGTCCCAATTCCCAATGGAACGACGGCTTGACTTTGGATTGCAGAACAAAACAAATGGATCGCCTAATTCTCTCTCAAAGTCCTCGCATGAACTCTGGTGTCGAAAGAACAAGCAATAATCCGAGACCGATTACTGTTCACGTGAACAGTAATCCGATTCAAAAAACGTCCTACTTTAATTTGGAAATTTAAACTAGTCTCCCTCTCGGTTTCCCTTGTATTGTGAGCTTTCCTTCTTTTAACTTGCGCGAATTTGTTCGATGCACTTGATGCTTCTTTTATGCCAATGTAACCCTTGTTGCCATGTCACCATATGTCTTTCTTGATCGCGCATGTGCTAGGGTTTTATCACGAGAGCACGTTCCTCTCGTTGGCCACATGGGTTTCTTCTCCTTGTTGGCCGCATGTGTTTCTCCTCCATGAATTTGTTCCCGGCCTCCTCTCCTCCTCTCTCGGTTCCAAAGTCTTTAAATTTGTCGACTGAGAATGCACCAAGTATTGCTTTAGGTAGTAACCAATTCTCATTGGCAACAAAAGGAAATTCATTAAGGAACAAATGCACTGTTGTTTGAGAAGTTTAGCTCCCTTCACGAATAACCTTATAAGTAGTAGGGATATCCTCATCATCCTCTCTTTCTTCAAAAAAGCCGTCCTCGGCTTTTGATAGCTGAAGATGTGCTACACAAAAATACAACGTATATGCATGGAATATATATTTGTCATCCAAACTCCTTTAAACTTAGCACATGATGATTTGTTTGAAAGTGTAATAAACAAAAGAACAACGTATATACGTGGTATATGTATGCATCAATTGTTGTGACATTCTCGTTGTTGCGCACAAAATAATTAGGATCATAGCAGCCATAGGATGTATTTGATATATACATTATGCGATACTTTCACCACATCATTCTCCCTCCCATGAGAAAAATCGTCCTCGACTTTGGTAAGTACATGGACAAGATATAAGAGGGACCCACTAGATCAAGTTGTTCAAATATTGGAGAGAAAAAATTTAGTTTCTTCCATGCTTCAACTCGACTACGTTGTTTACATGTATAGGAGAAACAAGTAGGCATCATATTGCGTTCTAAACAATATGCACTTGTATTAAAATCTATCTCAAAATGATCATGATATTTCTCAATAGATGGTTTGCGTAAAACATGCAAGTTTAAATCAGCAAGATTATCACAGGTAATGCATATTCGATAAACATAGAACTTGTCATCTACACCATAATCTCCAATCAAAATGAATGTATATGTGTAGGCATAAGTACTAACAAGTGATTTTAAACATGAAACTTTAGCAAGATTCTCAATCACACTAGATAGCTCTCTATGAACATCGAACATGATATAGTATAAAAGATCATCAAAAGATATTTTAGTAAGAACGTCCTTATGGGTAATCAATTCCACATTATGTAAATTGAGTGTACAAATTTCAGAACATGGAATATTCAAAGGAACACTAGAGATCGAACTCGTACGTACCTCTTCTTGATGAGTATGCAATTCAACACTATTATCATACCTTTACCATCCTCCTCGGTTGTTGTAGGTGTTGTAGATATCAAATCATCATCATGAAACCATTGGATCGCAAGCACTCTATCCCCACCGTGGTTATCTCCTCGTCTTTCACGTCCAACGGTCTGGTTGTTCAACTTTCAACTCATTTTCTTTAATATCAACTTTGCACAATGTGAGAAACAACACTAGAAGTAGAAAATAAATCGTGAATTTCAGTAGTAACCTCACTTTGACTATCATCTACTTCTCTCTTTTCTGTTGGAGCATCTTTCTCACACTCAATAGAGATGCTCTCAACCTCACATATGGTGGAATCACACAGCTCACTCTCTTTATCATTCTCACTCAATTTGGCTATGTGGCACTCATTCTCATATGGGTTTGGGTACATCCCGTCCCCCAAAGATTGTGGGTCAGCAATTGAGCAATTACCAGTAACCACAAACTCTTCATGAAGCAATGGGGCAGCACTACACGAAACATGTACCGAAGGGAATGTCCCATGCTCGGTCGCCTTCACATGTGATATACTAGCGGCATTTAAACCTTTTCGTGGACATGTCAACTTGTCAAGTAGAGAACGCTTGTAGTGGCGAGGTACAAAACGTGCCCGAAAATACTGCTTCATCTGCTCCCACGTGATAATCGGCAATTCATGGCGCTCCATACGCTTACGAATAAACTGCTCCCACCAATGTGTGGCATAATCAGCCAAGCCACTAGACGCAAGTAAGAGCTTCCTCTCATTGGTATAGTTGTGCATCCGAAATAGAGTATCAATTTCTACCTCCCAAGTGAGATATTCTTGTACATCTGTACGACCAGAAAATATAGGGATAGAAAATTTGGGCTTATCGTGAAAATCCTTACGATGCACGTTTGGTTGATTGAACATGGCGTGCAGCTCCAAGAAGTTGTTGTTGATGTCCGTACGTAATTGCGTAACCTCCTCTCCGAGGTTGTTCAATCCAGTCCGAACGGACCCGAGCTCATCGCGCACACCATTATCACGATCATGAAGTTGCTTTTGTAGCGTCCCACACAACCGTGTATACTCCGTCCACGTAACCGGTGGATTCTCCTGATGACCTGACATGGATACAACTCACAAATAGCAAACGAAATTATATCTGGGTTAGTAAAAAAAAAACTTGCTCTCTACGCTTGCAACTCACTGTCCTGAACACAAGATGAGCTTATCGTTCCAAAGTGAAAAAAGGACGGCAAATCGACAGTTGTGACAGCGAGCGACCTTAACCCGGTAATGTATGAGCGTAACCAAGAGCAAGTGATGAGGATATCCCTACTACTTATGAGGTTATTCGTGAAGCAGGAGCTAAACTACTCAAACAACAGGTGCATTTGTTTCTTAATGAATTTCCATTTGTTGCCAATGAGAATTGGTTACTACCTAAAGCAATACTTGGTGCATTCTCAGGTTTGACAAATTTAAAGACTTTGGAACCGAGAGGGAGGAGAGGGAGGCCGGGAACAAATTCATGGAGGAGAAACACATGCGGCCAACAAGGGAGAAGAAACCCATGTGGCCAACGAGAGGGAACGTGCTCTCCAGGATAAAACCCTAGCACATGCGGGCGGTCAAGAAAGACATATGGTGACATGGCAACAAGGGTTACATTGGCATAAAAGAAGCATCAAGTGCATCGAACAAATTCGCAAGTTAAGAGAAGGAAAGCTCACAATACAAGGGAAACCGAGAGGGAGACTAGTTTAAATTTCCAAATTAAAGTAGGGCGTTTTTTTGAATCGGATTACTGTTCACGTGAACAGTAATCGGACTCGGATTACTGTAGCAGTGAACAGTGTCAGACTCGTATTACTGTAGCACTCGGTTACTGTTCATCCGAGCTTTGTGCTTGCGTGGGAGGCTATATAGACCCCCCATGGCCGCACCATAGAGGTAGACCAGTTTATGCATAAGATTGAAACATAGCTATTGCTTGTTCTTTCGACACCAGAGTTCATGCGAGGACTTTGAGAGAGAATTAGGCGATCCATTTGTTTTGTTCTGCAATCCAAGGTCAAGCCGTCGTTCCATTGGGAATTGGGGACATGGCGTTAAATGTTCGTGGTCTCGCGACGAACAACTACCCGGTGTGTTTTGGGCGTATTCCGAAGAGTTGAGGTTTCGTGCATTGGCGCGAGTGTTCAGCTAGCGACATCGTCTACTTCGCATCAACTATCCACGGTTCCTCACTGAGTAGATCGGGCCTTCCCCCGTATCAGCAAGGGAGTACACAAACGGGTGTAGGTGGAGCTCGGACAGGTATGTGTATATCCTATGCAATCTGATATTCAAGGTATTGTAAATCTAAGTAATGATCCAAGCTAGAGTATTTTGCCTATGTGCTGATCCAAAAGGTTTAAGCGAAGTGTATGAACGCACAAACAAAGATAAATGTGACTTAATGCAAACAAAGGAATGAGCTAGTGAGAGACAAACTGAAATTGAGATGAAAACTAGCTCGTTTTTGCACCAAGTACTATGAGAGACGCTAGCCAATTGCAAAGATATCAATGTTAGGGCACAAGATTGCTCAAATAGATTAAATACACAATCTGAAATTGTGGACTAAGGAAGGTTTACTCTTCCCAATTTCGCCAGCCCTTTTTGTTTGTTTGTTTTTTTCTCAAACCGCATGAACAAAGCTCTTCGTCCTTCGCTATTAAGGAAACCGAAAGGAAAAATTTGGTACTGGTATTTGCGGGTTTGATCTTTTCGTTTTTAATACCTTTTCAAGCCGTGGCTTTTTCTTGTAACCGCTGCCTTTTCCTCTTTTCTTATTGCAATGGCGAAATAGGGTTTGCTCCTCTTGATTGCACAAGTCTCACAATTCAACAACGTGTAAATAAACCAAAGAACAGCCCTAGTGCAATGTACAAAAGCTAGTCTCAAGGATGAAAGGATATAAGTGAAGCTCAAGAAACCCAAAGTGTTTGGTCACTATCTCTTTTTGGGTGCTAATTGAGGAGTTCAATCAGCAATTTGGTACGGTTTATGTGAACACAACGATTAAGCAACGCAAAAAGGAACACATGGATCAGCACTAAAAACAAAAACTCTAATGGATGAAAACTTAACTAAACGCACAAGAAATAACAGATTAAACTACGCTTTGGTATTGCAATTTTCGGTTTATTGGGCGATAGGATAGAAAACAAATCTAACTACGGGTAAAGAAATTCTCACTGAGTAAACCTAGGCTCTGATACCATATGATACGGGGGAGGCCCGATCTTCTCAGTGAGGAACCGTGGATAGTTGATGCGAAGTAGACGATGTCGCTAGCTGAACACTCGCGCCAATGCACGAACCCTCAACTCTTCTGAATACGCCCAAAACACACGGGTAGTTGTTCGTCGCGAGACCACGAACGGCATTTAACGTCAAGTCCCAATTCCCAATGGAACGACGGCTTGACCTTGGATTGCGAAACAAAACAAATGGATCGCCTAATTCTCTCTCAAAGTCCTCGCATGAACTCGTGTCGAAAGAAAAGCAATAGCTATGTTTCAATCTTATGCATAAACTGGTCTACCTCTATGGTGCGGCCATGGGGGTTTATATAGCCTCCCACGCAAGCACAAAACTCGGATGAACAGAGCCGAGAGTGCTATAGTAATTCGAGTCCGATTCGTTCACATGAACAAGAATCCGATTCAAAAACGTCCTACTTTAATTTGGAAATTTAAACTAGTCTCCTCTCGGTTTCCCTTGTATTGTGAGCTTTCCTTCTCTTAGCTTGCGCGAATTTGTTCGATGCACTTGATGCTTCTTTTATGCCAATGTAACCCTTGTTGCCATGTCACCATATGTCTTTTTGATCGCGCATGTGCTAGGGTTTTATCACGAGAGCACGTTCCCTCTCGTTGGCCACATGGGTTTCTTCTCCTTGTTGGCCGCATGTGTTTCTCCTCCATGAATTTGTTCCCGCCTCCTCTCCTCCTCTCTGGTTCCAAAGTCTTTAAATTTGTCAGACCTGAGAATGCACCAAGTATTGCTTTTGGTAGTAACCAATTCTCATTGGCAACAAAAGGAAATTCATTAAGGAACAAATGCACCTGTTGTTTGAGAAGTTTAGCTCCTGCTTCACGAATAACCTTATAAGTAGTAGGGATATCCTCATCAAACGCTCAGCTGAAAGAATACACGTCACCTCCTTTAGATGCGATGGCGCAACACCGTTGGATTGGATTTCTACGGTCAGGATGTAAAATGGAACCGGATGGTCCGATTGCATACACTCATATGGACCTTGCGATTGAAATCCAACGATCCACCGATTTTGGGCTTTAAAGGCCCACGGTCAAAAAGGAGTGCCGTAGGATTGAAATCCAAAGGCCCATATAATCGCGCGCCTCTGATTTCAAATTGAAATAAGCGACGCCGTTAGATCAAGAA
The DNA here is from genome assembly GCA_036346255.1 of Ampelocalamus luodianensis. NCBI lineage: Eukaryota > Viridiplantae > Streptophyta > Magnoliopsida > Poales > Poaceae > Ampelocalamus > Ampelocalamus luodianensis. The sequence continues at coordinate 45,949,801 of CM070625.1, read as the reverse complement.
TGAATGGCTGCGATCGTGAGGGGATCCGAGTCGTCCAATGCATACACTAATCTGGACCACACGATGAAGATCCAACGCCCGCAGGAGTGCGGGCTTTATAACACGCGGTAAAAGGAAAAGCCGAGGATTTGAATCTAACGGCTTAGATAAAAGCGCGCTTTAAGTTTAAAACGAAAAGGTGCGCTGTTGGATTGGAAATGAACGGTGGAGATTGAAAAGGGATCCGAGTTGTCCGACACACATCGATCTCGCCGTTAGATCAAGATCCAACGGCGGAGATTAAAATGCACACGTGGACAGCTCGCGGGGTGTTATAACCGCGGCTCGATTGAAGATCGACGGCTCATAACACACGCGATTTTGGGCTCGCGCGAACGTGGATCGAGCTAGACCAAGTCGATTGGTTGGACCAAGACACGTGGTCCGAAGTCGCTCTGATGCGTGTTTGATTCAAACCGGTTTAGTTGACCGAACCTTATTCAAATATGCAAAGGTTTGACTGGCTTTTAAAAATAGCAAATAAATTTATAAATTCATGAAATTTTCTATCGTAAGCTACCGGGATGATATATTTCCCGGATAAATTTTATAAACCACATTTTCACTTTGTAAAATACATAAATATTTATTTCAGTGAAAATATTTATTTAAAGACAATAAATTTTTCTTTAAGCCCAAATAATTTCTAAAATGCAACAAAAATATTTTTTTAGCCAAGATAATTTATCTAGGCTTTAATAAAAATACTTCCCAGTCATAATACAAGTTTTATCTTGTATTCCTTTAAGACTTCAAATGGTTCTTTAGGGTTTTGGCTAAAAGGAAGGTTTTAACTTGTAACATGTTGCCCAAAGTATAAACATGAACAATAATGCTATGAACAAGATATCTCATTCTTGCTCATAAAGCATTTTATTATCATTTATAAACTTGGGGTCATATGTTTATTTCTTTCAAACGAGGTACCACTGGGCTACCACCAATTCGTGGGATAGAACATAAGATCGACTTGATTCCGGAGCGTCATTGCCGAACCGACCACCGCATCGCACCAATCCCGAGGAAACAAAGGAAATTTAGAAACAAGTACAAGAGCTTCTCTCCAAAGGGTATGTACGTGAAAGCTTAAGCCCTTGTGCTGTTCCTGTTATTTTAGTTCCTAAGAAAGATGGTTCCAGGCGTATGTGCGTAGATTGTCGAGCGATTAATAATATCACAATTCGATATCGTCATCCTATACCTCGCTTAGATGATATGCTAGACGAATTGAGTGGTGCTATTATTTTTTCTAAGATAGATTTGCGCAGTGGTTATCATCAAATTAGGATGCATGAAGGGGATGAGTGGAAAACAGCATTTAAAACAAAATTTGGGTTGTATGAGTGGTTAGTCATGCCTTTTGGTTTAACTAATGCACCTATTACATTCATGCGCTTAATGAATCATGTTTTAAGGCATTTGATTGGTAAATTTGTGGTTGTGTACTTTGATGATATTCTGATTTACAGTCGCACTGAATCTGAACACATAGACCATCTTAGACAAGTTCTACAAGTTTTGCGTGAGGCTAGGTTATTCGGTAACTTAGAGAAGTGTACCTTTTGCAAAGATCGTGTCATCTTTTGGGCTATGTTGTTTCTGCACAGGGAGTTGAAGTAGATGAGTCTAAAATTGAAGCGATTAAAAATTGGCCAACTCCTGTGAATGTAAGTCGATTAGGAGCTTTCATGGTCTCATTGGTTTTTATCGGCGCTTTGTGAAGGATTTTAGCACCATAGCTACCCTTTGAATGAACTTACTAAAAGGGTGTTGAATTTGTGTGGGGGTAGCGCAAGACAATGCTTTTGTTGAACTTAAGAAACGCTTGACTCAAGCACCGTTGCTTGTTTTACTGATTTCACTAAAATTTTTGAAATTGAGTGTGATGCTAGTGGATTGGGTATTGGCGGTGTTTTAATGCAAGAGGGTAGACCGGTAGCTTATTTTAGTGAGAAACTGAATGGTGCTCAATTGAATTATCCGGTCTATGACAAAGAGCTTTATGCTTTAGTGCGTGCGTTAGAAACTTGGCAACACTATTTATGGCCTAAAGAGTTTATTATTCATTCGATCATGAGGCATTAAAGGATTTAAAGGGCCAAGCAAACCTGAACCGTAGACATGCCAAATGGGTCGAATTCATTGAGTCGTTTCCTTACATTGTAAAATACAAGAAGGAAAGGAAAATGTGGTAGCCGATGCTCTCTAGGAAAAGTGTGCTTTAACTCAATTAGGAGTGCAAGTTCTGCTTTAGAGAGTTTGCGTGATTTATATGCCCATGACCATGATTTTTCCGTTCATTATGCACATTGCAAAGAGGAAAAGGTGGGATAAATTTCACATCCATGATGGGTTTTGTTTCGCACTAACAAATTATGCGTTCTAGACTCGCCGTATGCTTGCTATTCTGCAGGAATCACATGCGGTGGGTTGATGGGACATTTTGGACGTGAGAAGACGTTATCTATGCTTTGAGCGATCACTTTTATTGGCCTAAGATGAGGCGAGATGTAGAGAGGTATGTGCAAACGATGCATTACTTGCCACAAAGCGAAATCAAAATTGAATCCACACGGTTTGTATACCCTCTACCTGCTCCCAATGCACCATGGGAGGATATTAGTATGGATTTTGTTTTAGGATTACCTAGAACTAAGAGGGGAGTGATTCTGTTTTTGTCGTTGTGGATCGTTTTTCAAAGATGGCACACTTTATTCCGTGCCACAAGAGCGACGATGCGCCGCATATTGCTAACTTGTTTTTCAGGAGATCGTGAGGCTACATGGCGTGCCACGCACTATTGTGTCGATCGTGACGTGAAGTTCATGAGCTACTTTTGGAAGACACTTTGGGGTAAACCGGGACGGTTGTTATTCAAAGACGACTTGTCATCCCCAAACCGATGGTCAAACGGAGGTGGTGAACCGCACACTTTCGATGCTACTTGACCATGATCAAGAAGAATCTGCGCGAGTGGGAGGATTGTTTGCCTCACGTGGAATTCGCTTATAATCGGGCCGCACTCCACTCTGCAGCTTGTGTCCTTTTGAGGTGGTGTATGGTTTCAAACCCTTTACGCCGCTTGATTTGCTGCCACTTCAAGTCAACACCGTGTTCATATGGAGGCATCCAAGCGAGCCGAGTATGTGAAGAAATTGCATCTCAAAACAAAAGAGGAGATAGAGCGCAAGGTCAAGTCCTATGCTGAGAAGGCGAATAAGAAACGGAAGAAGATGATTTTTCAACCAGTGATTTGGTTTGGGTGCACTACCGCAAGGATCGTTTTCCAGAACGCCGCAAGTCTAAATTGCTGCCACGAGGTGATGGACCTTTCAAGGTGCTTGCGAAGATCAACGATAATGCCTACAAGATAGAGCTTTCCGGCGATGACTATGGCGTGACCTCTACTTTCAATGTCGCGATTTATCACCTTTCTTTGGTGGTGATGATCCAGCGCCGAGGACGACGCCTTTTCAAGAGGGGAGGATGATGAGGGCATCCCTAACACTTATACATCTTTCCTATTGGTGGTCATACACATATCGAGGTGGACGCCATACGTGACGCTACAAATAATTCAAGCATGTATGCATATTGGTCCACCGACGAGCAAGAGCTAAACTTCTAAATCAACAGTGCTTTTATTTCTTAATGAATCTTCTATTGTCATTAATAAGAATTGGGTACTACCTCGTGCAAATGTTTTGTGCATTCTCAGGTTTGAACATTGTGAAGCCTTTGGAACCGAGAGGGAGGCCGAAGCCAAAGCAATGGAGGAGAAGCGTACGTGGGTCAACCAAGGAGAGAAAAGCCCAAGAAGTCAAGCCCAATTCGGATCTTCTACAAGTCCAACCGAAATTCAATTCGGATTCGGTTCGGGACAGCCCAACAGGACTGTAATAAAAAGGCCATAACTTTTGCATACGGAGTCCGATTGGGGTGTTCTTGGACTTGTTTGAAAGCTTATTCCAAGGCCCACACAATGGTTTTGGCCCCAGCTTCAGAAGACTTACGGTCGCGCCGCTATGGCCGAAACAATGTGACGGACTTAAGTTAGGTTTTCCTTTTTGTGTGTTTTTCGGTCTTAGCCGAGTAAGAGCTTGATTCGGCATGTGTGGCCGGCCCTAGGCCGTGCGTGAGTCATGGAGGGCGCCTTAAATACCCTTGCCCCTCCCTTGTATCGATTAGACCAGTTTATTCATAAGATTGAAACATAGCTATTGCTTGTTCTTTCGACCCGCAGTTCATGCGAGGACTTTGAGAGAGGACTAGGCGATCCAATTGTTCGCTCGCAATTCAAGGTCAAGCCGTCGCTCCATTGGGAATCGGGACTTGGCGTTAAATCGCTCGTGGTCTCGCGACGAACAACTACCCGGTGTGTTGTGGGCGTATTCCGAAGAGTTGAGGGTTCGTGCATTGGCGCGAGTGTTCAGCTAGCGACATCGTCTACTTCGCATCAACTATCCACGGTTTCTCACAGAGAAGATCGGGCCTCCCCCGTATCAACCCCGTTGGTCTTTTGCAAAGACAACCCTCCAGACCACCTCGGGCGACCACTTCTGTTAGCGCTTGAGTGATCGTGGGCTGTCCATATCTTGATCTGTGTCTCAGATCTTCTTGAGCGTTAAGACCTCCGAACCTCACTTAAAAATCAGGGCCCTTCGTTTGAAATCCAACCGTCAAGACCTCCCCAACTCGACCTCAACACTTAGCCTCACCGTTATGTTCTTTTGACCAGTCCTCCTCGGGTTCTTTCACTAACTGGTGGGACCTCTGAGCCTAGTCATCATCGTTTTCATGCGCGTGCGGGTGTGCCAGAGCCATGGCAGTGTGGAGCAGTGCCCTGTCATTTCTTTGCCCTTGTCAACGGCTATTTACTACCAAACATTAAATGGTGGTCAGAGCTTTTCCCTAAAAGTCTTGGTCTCCAACTGCTCCTGTCACTCGAGCTGGCCTGGCCCATGACAATGCCCTAGCTCAGTGCACCCGTGGGGCACTACCCTTGTTTCTCCTAGCTCTTCGGCTATAAAAGAACCCCGAGCTTCTCCTTAAGCTTCTTTTAGATACCATCTTGCAACCCTAGCTTTCCTCTCTGTGCTTGAGCTCAAACACCCGAGAACACCTTGTCGCCATTGCTGGACCTTGGAGCTCCTCGTGACCTCAGGGCTCCAGTGGTTCAATTGCAACTCTTGGCGTGCCCTTTTGTTTTTCTGACCACCTTCAGGATTTCCCTAACTCATTTTGTTTGACTTCACAGAGGTGTCAAATTGGGGACTTGCTCTTTGTTGGTCGGATTTGCCCCTTCTTCCTCAGGGTCGGCCAGCTCCTTCTTTGCCGGAGCTTCTCCGACCACCTCTGGACCTCCTCTGTCCTCAGGTAACCTTTTTTTAGTACCTTAGTGCTTGAGCTCCTGCTCTGTTGGGCTACTTTAGTTTTGCATTTTTACCGTGTTTATCGTCGGCGGTCATTTCCAGCTAGCCGCCGGTAGGAAGTGTTTTAGTCTTGGATTTTAGTACCTCTAGGTTCCCCTCGCTTCTCTGGACCTATTCCTATCCTTGGTTCCCACCGCCGTGACCGGAGTCGCCGGCGGTGAGCTCAAACTCAAACTCGGGTTTTTGTCATGCCTTACTCGGACAGTCACTGTAGCTAGGGGTGAAAACGGATCGGATAGTTTCCGACCGATCCGGACGAAAACGGATTCGGATTGTCTCGGATCGGATTTTTCTCGGATAGTTCTCGGATCGGAAACGGATTCGGATTTTTTTGCCGGCAACGGAAACGAATACGATAGCCATGCTATCCGACGGATACGGAAACGAATACGGATTATCCGGATAAGACGAAGGTCGGATATCCGGATTTCAGCCCAAAAGAGGATTTCGGCCCAAAAGAGAAAATGAGATTTTAATTGATTTTTGAATTTCAGAAAATGCAACAAATCAAATAGCATTTTAGAAAAATAGCAAATAGAGTTCAAAAATTCTAGAAAAAATCACAAAAATTCCTTGAATGATTTTGAACTTAATAAAATTAATTTCAACTTAAAATTGGTTTTTATTTTTGCTCATAAATTATTTTTAATTTCTAAAAAATAGTAAAACCTTTTTAAATTCTAGAAAATCAAGAAATTAATTATTTTTTCACTTTAAATCAAAAAAATCCTTAAAACTCAATAAATTTTATTTTTACATTAAAAACTAGGAAATTAAATAATTAACTTTATTTTATTATTTTTCTTTTAACCAAGAAAACTCTTTTAAATGTCGAAAATCTAATAAAATAATAACTTTATTAATTTTATTTTTGGTAATATACTTTGGGATGTTATAGTCATTTGTGTATAAACTAACTATCTAGCCTGATCGATGTTAGTGTGAATTAAGTTTTATGGATGTGATGAACTAAGTATGAATACGTGATGATTTGTGACTTTGTGAGTTATGACTTATGAGCTAAATATGGTAAACTAAGTGTTTTATTTGTGATGAACTAGTTAATGCAGCTTGCTAGTGCCAATGTTCTGTGTAGTTGCTGAAAATATGAACAATTCATGAATGTTTGCATCAAATAAACTAGTTATATATTTTTGTTAATTTCTGGTATACAATTAATGGGGTTTTTATGTTCCGAAAAATATCTGCGACCGTATTCGTTTCGATTCGTATTCGCTCCGTATTCGTATTCGATATTATTCGTATCCGTATTCGTATCCGAGGTATTCGTATTCGTTTCCGAATCCGAAAAAAATATGAAAACAAATATGGCAGAGCCATTATCCGTCCGTATTCGATCCGTTTTCACCCCTAACTGTAGCTTGATGATTAGCATTTAATTGCTATCGGAAATGATTCTTATGTCGTTTACATGTGGACCATGTCTCCTGTTGTCGTACGCTAGACCACCTCCTTGACAACCTTCAGGACCTCGTGGATTAGATCTTAGCCTTTAAAGACCTCTGTAGATTTAATCTGGACCGTTAGGACCACCCTCTGTGTTTCTGCAAAAAGACCTCTCGTATTCATTTTGCAAAAAACCACCCTCGGAACCATCCTTGGGGTCCTCTTTGCAAAAGACCACCCCTTAGTGTTTTGTAAAGAAAACCTCTAGGACCTCCTCTTGTGAATCATTACCGTCAAGGCCACCCCTTGGAGATCTGAGCCGTTAAGACCTCTCCTGAGTAAATCTTAGCCATCCAAGACCTCCTTACCATTATAGCTTATCGCCCAAGACCTCCCTCGATGAGATCTAACCTTTAGAACCTCCCCGTGTTGAGCTGGATCGTTAGATCTAGATCCAACGGGCTAGACCTCCTCAGCGCGTTTGGAGCTGTAACGTTTTGGTCCTTGTGGACCGTCCATTTTTAGATCTGTGGCTCCGATCTCGTGAACCTTCGGACCTCCGAAGATGACCTTGATCGGAACCATCCGTCTTCAGATCGGCGAACCACGTTTGCGTGAACGTTCGACCCCCGAACATTTTATTTGATGTGGACCATTGATCTTGATCCAAAAGTGAGCACTGTGTGGCTCGCGTGGGTTGCGCGTGCAGTTGAGATTCAGTGCGCGTGGGCTGTGGGATTCAATATCGACGGCCCATGTTTGTCCGCGTCTTTTCCATTTGAGTTAAGTTTGTTTATTTTTCGGTAAGCTTTTATTTGTCAACTGAAAATAGTATTAAACTTCAAAGTTTCATAACTAATTCATTTTAACTCCTTGTTTCAAATTGTATTAAATCTTTGTTTTACTGAACTTTAATCCAAAAATATGATGAGCACTGTTCTATCGCAGAAAATTTTGTAGGTTGCATTATTTTGTTGTAGTATTGAATTGTTATTCTAGAAATTCATTAAAAATTTATAAAATGCATAAGTAACCCTCTGTAACTTCAAGTTGAGCAAACTCAAATTTGTTAGGTTCCTTTATTAATATGCTTTATTGTAGGATAGGTTTTAATGTAGTCCTTGCTTCTGGAATTGATTATGCGTAGGATAGGTTTTAATGTGGTCCTTGCTTCTGGAATTGATTATACCCTAGTTTCATAACTTAGAAAAATCATAATAAATTCATTTCAATTCCAAATGAAGTAAACTCAATTTTGCTAACCTTAGGATGTCAATATCTGCCTACCATAAAAATTTCATGTTCAAAAACTTTCTGGAATTTTGTACGATGAAAAGTAACAAATAACAATTAATTTTGAATTTTCCAGTAGACTGAACTTAATTAGGCCATAACTTTTGCATACTTAATCCAAATCAAATGATTCTTGTTGATAAATTTATCTAAAATCATGCTCTACCTGCTGTGTAAATATCATAGATTTTAGAGCAATTTGGATTTTGAGTCTTTTTCGGTGTTCGTCGTTTTTATTGAGTTTTCTCGTTCTTGCGATAAGTTCCAAAGAAATTATTGATTGCGAGAGTGACCCTCTGCAGCAAACCAATGATCTCCAACAAGGCAAGAAGATGTAGCATCATTTGATCATATTGCTCCTATTACTTTTAAAGTCTAATATCTTGTTCGAAAAAATTAAGTATGCATGCTTCTTTATGTCAAGATTAATTTTGTCGATTAGAGGTAGCTAATCTGATACGGGGGAGGCCCGATCTTCTCAGTGAGGAACCGTGGATAGTTGATGCGAAGTAGACGATGTCGCTAGCTGAACACTCGCGCCAATGCACGAACCCTCAACTCTTCGGAATACGCCCAAAACACACCGGGTAGTTGTTCGTCGCGAGACCACGAACGACGAACGTCAAGTCCCCAATTCCCAATGGAACGACGGCTTGACCTTGGATTGCAGAACAAAACAAATGGATCGCCTAATTTTGTCTCAAAGCCCTCGCATGAACTCTGGTGTCGAAAGAACAAGCAATAGCTATGTTTCAATCTTATGCATAAATTGGTCTACCTCTATGGTGCGGCCATGGGGGGTTTATATAGCCTCCCACGCAAGCACAAAACTCGGATGAACAGTAACCGAGTGCTACAGTAATCCGAGTCCGACACTGTTCACTGCTACAGTAATCCGAGTCCGATTACTGTTCACATGAACAGTAATCCAATTCAAAAAACGTCCTACTTTAATTTGGAAATTTAAACTAGTCTCCCTCTCGGTTTCCCTTGTATTGTGAGCTTTCCTTCTCTTAGCTTGCGCGAATTTGTTCGATGCACTTGATGCTTCTTTTTATGCCAATGTAACCCTTGTTGCCATGTCACGATATGTCTTTCTTGACCGCCCACATGAGCTAGGGTTTTATCCTGAGAGCACGTTCCCTCTCGTTGGCCACATGGGTTTCTTCTCCCTTGTTGGCCGCATGTGTTTCTCCTCCATGAATTTGTTCCCGGCCTCCCTCTCCTCCCTCTCGGTTCCAAAGTCTTTAAATTTGTCAAACCTGAGAATGCACCAAGTATTGCTTTAGGTAGTAACCAATTCTCATTGGCAACAAAAGGAAATTCATTAAGAAACAAATGCACCTGTTGTTTGAGAAGTTTAGCTCCTGCTTCACGAATAACCTCATAAGTAGTAGGGATATCCTCATCATAATCCTATTGCATTGTTCCCCTGAAATTGTTCACCCCTACCACAACCCTAACTAAGTTAATATCCTCACTGGTGAACTAGAGCCCGGTGAATGAATTGTGCTCTTTTATTTGTCTTTACGATATCATGCTTAGTCATGCTTAGTTACCGGTAGAATTGGGCGGTTATCAACTTAGCCAATGACCTTGATCACACAAAAACTTGTTATTACTTTGATCAATACCTTGTGCTTTGTTTATTTGTGAAAACCAAAACTCAAAAAAAATATATATATTAGACTTGGGCACAATGGTATGATGGTGTGATCTTATGGTGTGACTGGAATGGTGCCCGGGTCATCAAGGACCGAGTTACTTGTATCACTAAGCCAAGCGATAATTGCGTGCTAACCACACTAGAGATATATGGGACCTTTCTTGACTAAGTACTTTGGGAGGTGTTAATTAATGAGTCACGTGGTGGGTTGTATATTTCTGTATGCAACATGGGACAAGTAAAAGAGGGGAGCACCCGCAGTTGCTACGGCTGGGCCTATGCATCCTACTCTACGTATAGGTCCTTGTGATCTATTTCGCTGGCAAGTCACTAAGGGTTAACCCCCATGTGTGCGGCTCTTAATTAGCATTTTTCATTGGAAATGTCTCGCCGGACTTAACCGTGCCGGTATACCAAAGGAAGTGTGCTTAATCTAGTGGTAAAAAGGCGGTCTGAAGTGTGGGTACATTGGTACACCCCTGCAGGGTTTGATCTATTCGAATAGCCTCGTCCTAGGTTATGAACGTGCTTGGTAAGGTCGTGCAAGAACTAGACTACAACCTTTTAACTAAGACTTGATGTGGGTGGTACGAATGGGTAATTCGTGCTATTGTTGTGATGGCTATTGGGATAATCATCTCCAGGATGTCTTTATGATTATTACTTATTGTCTCGCTGTTATTTGAACAAATTAATTTCAGATTGTTAAAATAGCCTTCAATCTATTACTTATTGCAAATAAAATCTGCTTTATGTTGAAAATAAACTTTTAGCCTTCTCCTTTGATTAAAGCCTACATGTAGTAATAACTAGGTTTGTTACTCGTAAGTTTTGCGAGTACATTTTTGTACTCATTTGCAGTGCTTAATTGTTGCAGAGGAGGTTGATCCCGAAGGGATCGACTTTTGTGAGTTTTGCTGCGGTGTGGACGACTAGCTTGGCGGCCCGGTCGGATTGCCTTGTGGGTGTAGGGCAAACCGGTTGGCTCTTGTTCATAGCCATCTTATGACATTTTGCTTCCGCTGTTTATTCTAGCTTTTTAGCTTGTTCTTGGCCGATTGGCCTCTCTTTTGTCATAACTTTACTATATGTCTTTTGCCTGTAAAGCTTTAGCTTTGGTTCTGTGCGTTGCATGGAATTGATGCAATGTTTTGTAAAAGGGTGTGTATACTGCAATTCTGGGAAGTATACATTTTCTCGAGGCACGGGATATTTTGTTTGTGATGCTAGAGTCAATGGAAGACTAAGTATTACAAACTAAATTCCCCGGGGTCTCACACCTACTGTCCTAGCTAAATGGTACCAAAAACTAACCGGACCACTACCACTTAAATCTCAAAGAAAACGGTATAGAGGTTACAGGGATAACAAGGTTAAATTACACTTGGAAACAAAGTTCCAGAGAAGGGAGAAAAGAAAAGAGGGGAGTAAGATAAGAAAAAGAGTTTGATACGGGGGAGGCCCGATCTTCTCAGTGAGAAACCGTGGATAGTTGATGCGAAGTAGACGATGTCGCTAGCTGAACACTCGCGCCAATGCACGAACCCTCAACTCTTCGGAATACGCCCACAATACACCGGGTAGTTGTTCGTCGCGAGACCACGAACGACGAACGCCAAGTCCCCAATTCCCAATGGAACGACGGCTTGACCTTGGATTGCAGAACAAAACAAATGGATCGCCTAATTCTCTCTCAAAGTCCTCGCATGAACTCTGGTGTCGAAAGAACAAGCAATAGCTATGTTTCAATCTTATGCATAAACTGGTCTAATGGATACAAGGGAGGGCAAGGGTATTTAAGGCGCCCCACGACTCACGCACGGCCTAGGGCCAGCCACACATGCCGAATCAAACTCTAACTCGACTAAGACCTAAAAACACACAAAAAGGAAAACCTAACTTAAGTCCGTCACATTGTTTCGGCCATAGCGGCGCGACCGTAAGTCTTCTGAAGCTGGGGCCAAAACCATTGTGTGGGCCTTGAATAAGCTTTCAAACAAGTCCAAGAACACCCCAATCGGACTCGTATGCAAAGTTATGGTTTTATTACAGCCCTGTTGGGCTGTCCCGAACCGAATCCGAATTGAATTTGAGTTGATTCCGAGATGAATTTCGGTTGCACTTGTGGAAGATCCGAATTGGGCTTGAATTCTTGGGCTTTTCTCCCTTGGTTGACCCACGTGAGCTTCTCCACCATTGCTTTGACTCCGACCTCCTCTTGGTTCCAAAGGCTTCACAATGTTCAAACTCGAGAATGCACAAAACATTTGCATGAGGTAATACCCAATTCTCATCAATGACAATAGAAGATTCATTAAGAAACAAAAGCACTGTTGATTTAGAAGTTTAGCTCTTGCTCGTCGGTGGACCAATATGCACTTCTGTACTTGAATTATTTGTAGCGTCACGTATGGCGTCCACCTCAGTATGTGTATGACCACCAATAGGGAAAGATGTATAAGTGTTAGGGATGCCCTCATCAGAGTTGAACAAGATAAGATCAGAACAGATCAAGACAAGGGAAGAACCACTAGGCAGGTTACAAGGTTGGTTTAATTTAGAAAATAACTTTTGAGATTTGGCTAAAACGACCTTTCTATCTAGGGTCACGTACTACAGTCGACTAGGGCTTTGATACCACCTCTGTCGGGACCACCTCGGGATGTACTAAGAAGATCTCCCAGGACCTCTTAGGGAGGTCCGACAGGACCACCCAGAGGTCTGGCAGGTCCTCTAAGAACACTCGGAGAGGAGGTCCTCCGGGACCTCCCTGGAGATCTCAAAGACCTCATGGAGGTCTGGTGATGAGGATATAAGTGAAGCTCAAGAAACCCAAAGTGTTTCGGTCAGCTATCTCTTTTTGGGTGCTAATTGAGGAGTTCAATCAGCAATTTGGTACGGCTTATGTGAACACAACGATTAAGCAACGCAAAAAGGAACACATGGATCAGCACTAAAAAACAAAAACTCCAATGGATGAAAACTTAACTAAACGCACAAGAAATAACAGATTAAACTACGGTTTTGGTATTGCAATTTTCGGTTTATTGGACGATAGGATAGAAAACGAATCTAACTACGGGTAAAGAAATTCTCACTGAGTAAACCTAGAATCTGATACCATATGATACGGGGGAGGCCCGATCTTCTCAGTGAGAAACCGTGGATAGTTGATGCGAAGTAGACGATGTCGCTAGCTGAACACTCGTGCCAATGCACGAACCCTCAACTCTTCGGAATACGCCCAAAACACACCGGGTAGTTGTTCGTCGCGAGACCACGAACGACGAACGCCAAGTCCCCAATTCCCAATGGAACGACGGCTTGACCTTGGATTGCAGAACAAAACAAATGGATCGCCTAATTCTCTCTCAAAGTCCTCGCATGAACTCTGGTGTCGAAAGAACAAGCAATAGCTATGTTTCAATCTTATGCATAAACTGGTCTACCTCTATGGTGCGGCCATGGGGGGTTTATATAGCCTCCCACGCAAGCACAAAACTCGGATGAACAGTAACCGAGTGCTACAGTAATCCAAGTCCGACACTGGTCACTGCTACAGTAATCCGAGTCCGATTACTGTTCATGTGAACAGTAATCCGATTCAAAAAACGCCCTACTTTAATTTGGAAATTTAAACTAGTCTCCCTCTCGGTTTCCCTTGTATTGTGAGCTTTCCTTCTCTTAGCTTGCGCGAATTTGTTCGATGCACTTGATGCTTCTTTTTATGCCAATGTAACCCTTGTTGCCATGTCACCATATGTCTTTCTTGATCGCCCGCATGTGCTAGGGTTTTATCCTGAGAGCACGTTCCCTCTCGTTGCCCACATGGGTCTTATATCCTTTCATCCTTGAGACTAGCTTTTGTACATTGCACTAGGGCTGTTCTTTGGTTTATTTACACGTTGTTGAATTGTGAGACTTGTGCAATCAAGAGGGGAGCAAACCCTATTTCGCCATTGCAATAAGAAAAGAGGAAAAGGCAGCCGGTTACAAGAAAAAGCCACGGCTTGAAAAGGTATTAAAAAAAGAAAAAAGATCAAACCCGCAAATACCAGTACCAAATTTTTTCCTTTCGGTTTCCTTAATAGCCGAAGGGCGAAGAGCTTTGTTCATGCGGTTTTGAAAAAAAAAAAAAAAAGGGCTGGCCGAAATTGGGAAGAGTAAACCTTAGTCCACAATTTCAGATTGTGTATTTAATCTATTTGAGCAATCTTGTGCCCTAACATTGATATCTTTGCAATTGGCTAGCGTCTCTCATAGTACTTGGTGCAAAAAACGAGCTAGTTTTCATCTCAATTTCAGTTTGTATCTCACTAGCTCATTCCTTTGTTTGCATTAAGTCACATTTATCTTTGTTTGTGCGTTCATACACTTCGCTTAAACCTTTTAGATCAGCACATAGGCAAAATACTCTAGCTTGGATCATTACTTAGCTTTACAATACCTTGAATATCAGATTGCATAGGATATACACATACCGTCCGAGCTCCACCTACACCCGTTTGTGTACTCCTTGCTCTTGGTTACGCTCATACATTACAGGGTTAAGGTCGCCGCTATCACAACTGCCGATTTGCCGTCCTTGATTCACTTTGGAACGGTAAGCTTGTCTTGTGTTCGGATGATGAGTTGCGGCGAGAGAGCAAGTTTTTTTACTAACCCGTATATAATCTCGTTTGCTATTTGTGAGTTGTATCCATGTCGTCATCGGAGAATCCACCGCATCGTGGACGGAGTATACACGGTTGTGTGGGGCGCTACAAAAGCAACTTCATGATCGTGATAATGGTGTGCGCGATGAGCTCGGGTCCGTTCGATTGGATTGAACAACCTCGGACAGAGGTTACGCAACTACGCACGGACATCAACAACAACTTCTTGGAGCTGCACACCATGTTCAATCAACCAAACGTGCATCGTAAGGATTTTCACGATAAGCCCAAATTTTCTATCCCTATATTTTCCGGTCGCATGGATGTACAAGAATATCTCACTTGGGAGCTAGAAATTGATACTCTATTTCGGATGCACAACTATACCAATGAGAGGAAGCTCTTACTTGCGCCTAGTGGCTTGGCTGATTATGCCACACATTGGTGGGAGCGCTTATTCAATAGCGTATGGAGCGCCATGAATTGCCGATTATCACGTGGGAGCAGATGAAGCAAGATTTCGGGCACGTTTTGTACCGCCACTACAAGCGTTAGCTACTTGACAAGTTGACTTGTCCACGAAAAGGTTTAAATGCCGCTAGTATATCACATGTGAAGGCGATCGAGCATGGGACATTCCCTTCTGTACATGTTTCGTAGTGCTGCCCCATTGCTTCATGAAGAGTTTGTGGTTACTGGTAATTGCTCAATTGTCGACTCACAATCTTTGGGGACGGGATGTATCCAAACCCATATGAGAATGAGTGCCACATAGCCAAATTGAGTGAGAATGATAAAGAGAGTGAGCTGTGTGATTCCACCATATGTGAGGTTGAGAGCATCTCTATTGAGTATGAGAAAGATGCACCAACAGAAAAGAGAGAAGTAGATGATAGTCAAAAAAATGAGTTGAAAGTTGAACAACCGGCACCGTTGGACGTGAAAGACGAGGAGATAACCACGGTGGGGGATAGAGTGCTTGCGATCCAATGGTTTCATGATGATGATTTGATATCTACAACACCTACAACAACTGAGGAGGATGGTAAAGGTAACAGTAATGGTGTTGAATTGCATACTCATCAAGAAGAGGTACGTACGAGTTCGATCTCTAGTGTTCCTTTGAATATTCCATGTTCTGAAATTTGTACGCTCAATTTACATAATGTGGAATTGATTACCCATAAGGACGTTCTTACTAGAATATCTTTTGATGATCTTTTATACTATATCATGTTCGATGTTCATAGAGAGCTATCTAGTGTGATTGAGAATCTTGCTAAAGTTTCATGTTTAAAATCACTCGTTAGTACTTATGCCTACACATATACATTCAATTTGATTGGAGATTATGGTGTAGATGACAAGTTCTATGTTTATCGAATATGCATTACCTGTGATAATCTTTCTGATTTAAACTTGCATGTTTTGCGCAAACCATCTATTGAGAAATATCATGGTCATTTTGAGATGGATTTTAATACAAGTGCCTATTGTTTAG
Source organism: Ampelocalamus luodianensis (assembly GCA_036346255.1). Lineage (NCBI taxonomy): Eukaryota > Viridiplantae > Streptophyta > Magnoliopsida > Poales > Poaceae > Ampelocalamus > Ampelocalamus luodianensis. Next base: position 45,933,808 of record CM070625.1, on the reverse strand, counting down.
AACGCAATATGATGCCTACTTGTTTCTCCTATGCATGTAAACAACGTAGTCGAGTTGAAGCATGGAAGAAACTAAAAATTTTCTCTCCAATATTTGAACAACTTGATCTAGTGGGTCCCTCTTATATCTTGTCCATGTACTTACCAAAGTCGAGGACGACATTTTCTCATGGGAGGGAGAATGATGTGAATGAAAGTATCGCAATGTATATATCAAATACATCCTATGGCTGCTATGATCCTAATTATTTTGTGCGCAACAACGAGAATGTCACAACAATTGATGCATACATATACCACGTATATACGTTGTTCTTTTGTTTATTACACTTTCAAAGAAATCATCATGTGCTAGCGAAAGGAGTTTGGATGACAAATATATATACCATGCATATACGTTGTATTATTTGTCTAGCACATCTTCAGGCTATCAAAAGCCGAGGACGGCTTTTCTTGAAGAAAGGGAGGATGATGAGGATATCCCTACTACTTATGAGGTTATTCGTGAAGCAGGAGCTAAACTTCTCAAACAACAGGTGCATTTGTTTCTTAATGAATTTCCTTTTGTTGCCAATGAGAATTGGTTACTACCTAAAGCAATACTTTGAGCATTCTCAGGTTTGACAAATTTAAAGACTTTGGAACCGAGAGGGAGGAGAGGGAGGCCAGGAACAAATTCATGGAGGAGAAACACATGCGGCCAACAAGGGAGAAGAAACCCATGTGGCCAACGAGAGGGAACGTGCTCTCAGGATAAAACCCTAGCACATGCGGGCGATCAAGAAAGACATATGGTGACATGGCAACAAGGGTTACATTGGCATAAAAAGAAGCATCAAGTGCATCGAACAAATTCGCGCAAGCTAAGAGAAGGAAAGCTCACAATACAAGGGAAACCGAGAGGGAGACTAGTTTAAATTTCCAAATTAAAGTACGACGTTTTTTGAATCGGATTATTGTTCACGTGAACAGTAATCGTACTCAGATTACTGTAGCAGTGAACAGTGTCGGACTCGGATTACTGTAGCACTCGGTTACTGTTCATCCGAGTTTTGTGCTTGCGTGGGAGGCTATATAAACCCCCCATGGCCGCACCATAGAGGTAGACCAGTTTATGCATAAGATTGAAACATAGCTATTGCTTGTTCTTTCGACACCAGAGTTCATGCGAGGACTTTGAGAGAGAATTAGGCGATCCATTTGTTTTGTTCGCAATCCAAGGTCAAGCCGCGTTCCATTAGGAATTGGAGACTTGGCGTTCGTCGTTCGTGGTCTCGCGGACGAACAACTACCCGGTGTGTTTTGGGCGTATTCCGAAGAGTTGAGGGTTCGTGCATTGGCACGAGTGTTCAGCTAGCGACATCGTCTACTTCGCATCAACTATCCACGGTTTCTCACTGAGAAGATCGGGCCTCCCCCCGTATCATCTGGGCTTTGTGCACTGAGTTAGTCCTAGGAACTGATGCTAACTCGCACGAATCAACATAGGTGAAATCACATCCACATAGTCCAACAACTGGAACAACAGATAGAGTAAAACTTATAATAGATAAGGGCCTTATGGCCAAGGTTGTTTACAAGAGTTGCCAATGAGGGCTTACAAAAATCGACAACAGAACCTTACAGCAGAACCACCGAAAACGCATGAAGCCATCCAACAAACCCATAAGCTGTCTAGTGGAGGACATCCCTAGAAGGTCGGGCCATCAAAGAACTCCTCGAAGAGGTCTGAGCCACCAAGACTTGGATCATCTTCGGCCACTACTCAAACAGAGGGCTTAAAGCCATGAGTACATTCAATGTACTCAGCAAATCGCAGGGAACAGGTATGCAGATAATATTCATGCATTGGCTTTGAAAATGGAGAGTTGCAGGGTTAGTTGCAGAAAACAATATTTGATAGGAACTAACATAGATAGATTTCAAGCTCAAGTTAAAAACCAAAACAACAATACATAAGTACGTTTTTTCAAAAGAGAGGTCGTTAGCACCAACTCACTACCAAGACCACTCGTGGGAGGTCTTGGCCCACCCACGTCGAGGACCACCCCCACGACCACCCTGGAGCACCAACTCCAGAGCACCCAAAGACCACCCTAAGGCCCCAATACCTCCCTGAGCACCAACTCTGGAGCACCTTGGACCACCCTAGGGTGCATAGGATCTCTTTTGGAAAGCTACCCCTTGCGCAAATCACCAAGCAAATATCCATGACCAACAACTTTACCCACAATTCATGACCTCTCTAGCGGGTCGGGTTCTCGTCGAAATTCTTGCTCATTTCCAAAGATGAGCAATCTAGAGAGCGCGACAAGGCCTTTACAAAGATTTGAACTGACTCAGAGCTGCCCGTTAAGGTTTTGCTTCTAACGGGCCTCACACTCGCCAGATTTGTGCCCCATCTTGCGCCAGCGAATCAGCACGCTCCACCACAACAGAACCAAGCCAGCTCATTGCTAATTATTTGGCCCAGACCACCCCCATAAAATGGTCTTGTGGTTGCACGGTAATACCCGGATCAAAGGAACACAAAGTTAAGTCCGTAATCCACCCAGGGAAGACAACCACATCCCACAGTGCGTATAGCACCTCCCCTTTACTGCACGATCACTTGCTCGAGTGAGAAAACAGTTTGGGTTCAACCTGGCCAAAAGACTACCCTGGTCTTGGCACCACAAGTTTTAACAAAAGTGGCATTACACCACAATCGACACAACGGTGGCATCTCACAACGGTTGCTCAACAGTGGCATCTCACCACAGTTCCATAGTTCATTAGTCAAGATTATTAAAGAAGAAAACAAGATTAGGACCAGTGGTACTAGGCAAGGCTAAGCATAACTACGAACCCAAGTTGGCAAAACCAAACAATACCAACCAGAACTGCCCATTCTAAGGTGTCCAAGGGTGTAACATCCCAAAATTCCAGTGTTTTTGAAAATTTTCAAATTTTAAAATAACCATTCGATTTTACTAAGTTGCAAAAGCTTAACTTGAAATTTAGAAATCAAAAACCATTTAAATTGAATTAATCGAACTTCAATTAAATTCAAAAATTGGTTTATTGGAGTTTTCTAGATTGTTTTGGATTTAAAAGTCAAAATTATTATTTTAAGGTTTTTATTGCATTTGCTAGAATTTAGAAATGGTTTTTCCTTTTGAACCAAAATTAAAATCTATTTTGTTTGCAAAATGAAACGCTAAAGTAAAGCTAAAAGTTCCATATAATTCTAGGGATTTCTGTGAATTTTCCTAGAAATGTTGGGCGACTCTAGCTATTTTCTAAAAAACTTTTGATTTTCTAGCATTTATTTTAATCGAAAACCTGTTTTAAATCATCCTTTGGCCTTGGGCCGAATTCTTCCTTCGGCCCACCTTACCTTTTCTCCCCGTACCCTAGCCCGCGCACCTTCACCCGCCCGCTCCAACTGACGTCGTGGCTCCACCGGTCAGCAACTCAGTGCCTCTTCTTCCTCCAGACCAAGTGCCGCACTCGGTCCCTCGTTTTCCACTGAGGCTCCGTCGCTTCTCGTGATTCCTTCGCCAGCTCTCCACGCAGATGCGCGCGTCAGCTCCCCGTTTTCCTGTCGGCACCACCGTGCCCGGTCCCGTCCCACTTCTCCGTCCGGATTCACGCCCCTTCCCTGTTTTCCGCAGACGCCGCCGTCGCAACCCGCTTCTCTAGCCCAGTTCCCCTCGTCCTCGCCCGAAGCTCGCCTCCCCCTCCGCTATAAAGCTACACATGGCCCTTTCTTTCCCCTCCCCTTCTCTCCCATTTCCCCCTCCACTCCGCCATTCTTCTGTAACACCCCAACTCTCAAAGAGCCTGGAATGCTACTGGAATTAAACTATTCTAGCACAAATACAAATTTTCGGCAGAGTCACCTTTGTTTAATCAGCTAAACTGAGAGTTCAATACGATGACATGGCATAAACAAAATTCTCATAATCAAATTATCCCAAACATGCATGATTATCAAATGAACCAACCAATGCTAGCAACCTCATTATTACAACTAAACAGTTAATTCAACCACACCATCCATGGGTGTTAATCAACAATTTATTTAATTCTAAATTGGGACTAAGCAGCAAACGCCTTAAGAGTGTGATATAGTGAGTGTATCCAACATCTACTCCCTCCCATGCATGTCGTTCCTGCCTCTGGTACCTAAAACACATTAAAGCAAGGGTGAGCCTAAAGACTCAGCAAGTATCAACAAGATCATAAACAAGAACACAAACACAACATCGATGATCGTCAATTAACATCACACTAAACATAGCCACTTAACTCATGATATGCAACCAATGCAATGCTCCTTTGAACTTTATCTCTTTTCGCATTTTACCAGTAATGCGGGGTATACAACCGTCATTGTATACCCTTGCTCGTGCCCTCCGCACGGGACCAATAACCTATACACCACATGTATAGGGACCTCGCCCATCATCTTAATGATGGGGATCTCTTTGTTCATTAGCCCACATTCCGCGAATGTGGGACCTCAAGCCCGTCATCTACATGACGGGGACTCAATCAGATGTGCTTGGTCACCACGTGACCAAGGCACCTGTATGCTCTCAACATGCATATGCACCATGATAACATTTTCATATAAAGGAATACAACATATTCTCATTGGCACGGAAGCAATGACAACATGCGGAAGAACTTTTAACCATAACTAGCAGTCATCAAGATAAACAGTAACTCATCTCATAAACAGGCATGCATGGCTATATGATCAAGATACACCACAATCACATCATGCAAGCATACACATATTATAGCCCGAATACTTGCCTCAACCGTGCGAGAACGGTGGACGCGACGAGTGTGCTACCCTTGGGACGACGTTCCCACCTGAATATTAAGATAACCCAATCTAAGACCAACATACTGAACCAAGAGCAAAAGAACAACACAAATGAACTTGCTAAAACCCCCAAGTGTTTCCCAACTTCCAATTTCTAACGATCGGTTTGGCGCACCCTGTGAACAGTCAACTTCTAAAATACATAACTTTCTGCTCAGGCGTCCAAATAAGATGTTCTTGGACTTTCTGAAAAGGTAATTAAATTATCTAAATAGACCTAGTTGGGGAGCCCTTCTGATTCTGCCCTTAACTTCCCCTAGCAAATCAATCTTTCAGACATCAGAATTCACGTCGGGTTCTCTGGACAATACGCTAAAACCTCCATAACTTTTGCTACGAAAGTCGAAATCTTGCGTTCTTTATCTCTATGAAAAGGTATGAAAATTAACTACATTTTTCGTTATATTGAGATCCTCTTATTTCGTCTTTAACTAACAGTTTAACTCAGTTTTCTACAGACTGTCAGGATGTTGACAGATTAACCAGACAGCGGCACTAAACAATTCATAACTTTCTAACCGTTAATCGGATTTGGGCGTTCTTGGCGGCCATTGAAAGCTAAGAACAAGACCTACATAACTCTAGGAGATCAAAACTCCTAATTCGGCCTCTAAACACATGAAACTGACCGCGCAATAATCTGGACAGAACGCGATCTATTAAACCGACGCAAATCAATCTACCAAACAACATCAACCGCAACTACTACGCATCAACCAACGAAGAACACGCGACGTTACCCTTGTAGAATCGCAGCAAGATGATGAACTCTCCCCGCAAAGTTGATCTCCTCTCCTTTCTTCACTTGATCGGCAGTAGGGAGCGCCGACGGCGAGGAAGGGAGGCACCAATGGAGGGGGCACCACCATGGAGGAGAGGGCATGCTACAGTAGCCGTGCTACAGTGATGGCGGCGGCACTGTAGCTACAGTGAAGTTAGGGTTTCCCCCTTCCTTTTATTGGTGGCCGAGCCCTCATGGGCCTCCTGGGCCAAGGCCTGAGGCCCAAGTTGCCGAAGAACTGCAGAAACCCCCCTTTTTTATGTTTAATTTCTCTTTTGAATGCTTTCTTTCGTAGAATAAATCGGAGTATTACATTAAAACCCCTCTTTCTCCTGTTCAATCGCTTTGCTAAAATAAATATTCTCCCGATTTAATTATTCTCTCCCGATTTTTTTTTGAGTATTACATTCTACCCCCCTTAAACAGAATTCGACCCCGAATTCTACCTGTCATCTACTCGAAAAACAACAACAACCACAACTGGAAAATTAATAACCAACAAGATGTACCCGACGTGAACAACTTTGGTTAAAGCTCGATCATGCGAGACTACTTCCCAAGTCTCTTCTCGCTCAGACCGACGTGACCAAAACACCATAACGTAAACCCATGTCTACCTCAACACTCTCTCTGACCTCTCCAGTACAAGTATCGGATGAGACTCGAAGGTGAGATATTGTTCGGTGGTCGACGGCGTTAACGAAACGTCAAACTCTGGATCTCCTAGGTACTCACTCACACCAAAACAGACAAGATGTTATGTACTCCGTGCACGGACTCGAGACAGTCCTAGCGATACGCCAACTAGCGAAAACAACCCAATGTACCATGGGGCAACCCTCCCCAGTGGTACCAAACCACGCAACATGCGCATAGAGCACTGAACTCTTGTTCCACCTCTCAATCGGACTTGTTCACCAAAACAAAGATCACCTCCTTTAACGAGGGACACACAACAGAACTTGCTTTAAACACACTCTTTTACCGACATAGCCCAACTGAAAATAAAGGACTCTCATCGTAACCAAACGTTACCAACTCGGTACTAAAAAAAAAATCAAATTCAGAATCGAAGATTTATCACGAAAATCTTTCCACCTTCAGATTAGAAAATTTGCAAATAAACACCACGTTCGCCAAAAGAGAAACCACACATGCCAACATAAAGTCAAGCCCAATTGGCGAAAGACACCCGTCATAAACTCATAGCTCATACAAGAATGAAGAGAGCGTTTCAGTATTCGTGGAAATAATCTTTTCTCAATTTCTCCTTTAGAAATAAAATTTCTCTCAACTTTTTGGAATCCCGATTCATCGCATAACACACTAACCCATCTCTCTTAACTTGGCATTCTTAACGCTATGCTCAAACGAAATACATCAACCACACCTCTGTAGAGAGGCTCTATCAACCCCACAGAAACAATACTCTAGTCAACTCTGTGGGGACCCCGGGATTTATTTAACTCGTAATACTTTAGCAAGCATTACCAATTAAATAAAACCCGCCCCGAGACATGTATACTTCCTAATGCAGATACATACCCGATACAAACATAAGCATCAATTCCATTCATCACATAGAACCAAAACATTACAGACGGAGAAAAGACATACATTAATTAAACAGAGTCACTACAAAAGGGGGGCCTTTCAGCCAAATGACAATAAGCACAAAAGTAACTAGGTAGCGAAACAAAAGCGCCATAAGATGGTGAGCCAAAGAGCCAACCGGTGTGCCTTTACCCACAAGGCAACCGACCGACCACGGCTACTCGCTCTCCCAACCCAAGCACATCTCGCGAAGTACCTTGGCTTACGAGCAACCTCCTCTCGCAACAAAAGATTAGCATGCAAAGCATGTGAGTACATCAACTTGTACTGCAAGACGGACGTGTGAGATAACGTAACTATAATGTAGCTATATGCAGGCTGTTTAATTGGAGGCCATATGGTTTATTTAAGCATAAAGCAACATTTATTTGCAATAATGTAATACATTTAAAAGCAAGTTTACAATTCATTTTTAAAGGTTCAAATAATCGCAAGCGACCAAGTATACAATAAGTAAAAGAGCACCAACACTGAAGTGACTCGCCAAGTCACCACAACAATAGCATGAACTCCTCCCGCTCATACCACCCGTCAAGTTTTAAGTTTTTAAACAGGTTATAACTCTAGCTCTTGAAAAGCTTACCCAAGCGCGTCCATAACCTAGGACGAGGCTATTCGAATAGATTTATCCTCGCAGGTGGTACCACTTTACCCACACTTGCACCGCCTTTAAGCCACATGATTCAGCCCACTACCGTAGGTAGGCCACACGCTAAGTCCTACGAGACTTTTCCAATATTGTGTACTAGGCACGACCCGCTCAGATGGACCGAAATCCATACGCTACGTTGCCCAAATTAAAAGACAATCGCCACAAAGGCCCAGCTTTTTCTGACAACCGCAACGCTCCCAATCAACAAAACCACCGCCACCCGCCCTAGCACACGCCAAAGTACTCGGTCAAGAGGGGTTCCATATGCCCCTAGTGTGGTTAGTACGCAAATAAATGCCCGAGTAACGGGACTCACAAGATGCTCGGTCCTTAATTGACACGGCACCAATCCGATCACACCCAAGAAAGAATCACACCAACATACCATTGTGCCCGTGAAACCAATTTTTCATTTTTAGTTTTGTTTTAAATGGATTTGCAAAATTAATCAGGGGCACCAAACACCAAGTGTTGGATAATAAGAGTAATAGTAGTTGTGTGATCCGCACCACCGACAGAGTCGATGATCGCCTGCATCACCGACACTAAGCATGGCTAAGCAATATAACACGTGACTACTAAGTGATGAGGGCCCCACCATGAACCCTAACCACAGCAAATAACCTAGGCTCATGTAGTAGAGGAATAAACATTTAGCTACAGGGGATGCAACTAAAGGATTTCTAACCATAATTTAACACAAATTAGCAATGCATACATACAGTTGAAGCAAAGTATTAAACTTTGAAAATAATAGGATTAAGGAGATATGATCAAACTGCTTGCCTGGCTGCTGTTGCTCAAGAGGTTGCTCTGATGTGCTATCGGGCTCAACGGACTCTTCGTCACCTAATCGCATAAGCAAATACACGGCAAAAGAGCAATAAGGCAATAAACCCTAATCACAAAATTTGAGCAAAAGCAACCAAAAGACACAAAAATTATACACAAGGTAAAACCAGCACCTATCTAGACATAGAATCTGGAAAACTCAATTTGGATTTTTGGAGCAAAAGATATTAAGGAAATAGCTATTTTCGGCCATTTTTATTTTACTGTAGCAAAAATATTTTCCTAATGATTTTGGAGCTGAAATTTTTATGGAAGCTAGCTACTGGTAGAGTGATAGCCCATATAAAATTTCAGGTCATTTGGAGTTATATTGCAAACGTTATGATTTTTATGATTTAAAAGGGTATTAAAACTAAATTTTAGTCCTTATGATTTTAACAACAGTAGAATTTATGAAACTAATTTTCCTAGCAATTAGACTATCAGAGGAAACTACTCCTTGGATTCATACAAAATGAGCTATAGATAAAAGATATGCATTTTACAAGTTTGTTAAAAGTTCTGAAAAACAGATTAAGTTCACTTGTTTACTATTTTTGAAAATGGTTTTCCAGGTTTGATCATAGCCTGAAACTATTTTTATAATTAAGTTCAAGTTATATGGAAGTTAACAAAATTGGAATCATCTAAGTTGGAGCTAAGACGACAAAGATATGAAAAGAGAAGGCACTAACATTTTTCGGTTTTGAGACTTGGCCAAAACCGAAAGTTTTCTACTCATAACGACGTGGGCGCATATGAGCCGTTGATTCGAATCGGATGGCTCAGATCGTCCGGGTTCAAACACAGCGCGCTGCGGAGCGGGACGCCGACCGCTCATCTCGAGATGGACGGCCCGCAGAGAGCCACGCCGCCCGACATCGCCGCCGCTCGTCGACAACAGAGCCGAGCGAGACTTCGAGCTCGCCGGCGTGTCGCGGCGAGGAGCTCGCATGCGAGGTCGGAAGGAGCTAAAATCGACACTCATCGCTATTGCGCACCGGATGGCACCGCGACGAGGCCAATGGTGGCGGGCGGCGCGCGGCGAGAGGCGGAGGTGTGCTATGGCCAAACGAAACAAAGAACCGCCCAACTACGCGCAAATGGACGAGTGCACAAGCTACAACGAGGTCCTAAGGACTTAACGCGACCACCGGAGACCAAATGGTAGCCGCGCGCGGCCGAGGTTAACGACGGCGGCGCGCGATCGCAACAAGGAACCACGGCCATGGTGCGGCAAAAGTGAAAAGAGGAGGTGCTTAAGCTCACCCGGGCCTCGGAAGATGATGACGCTGCCGACGGCCGAGGAGGCCGAGCCGACCGGCGACGAAGACCAATGGCGATGCTAGGAGGTCCGACGGTGCAAGAACACAGGGAGACATTGAGCCCCAATGAGTGGTGGCACCAGATAGAGGAGGCACCGTGGATGCTCTCGAGCAAAAGATCGGAGGAGGAAGCCCTTACCGACTTGAGAACGAAGGGGCACCGCGCGCCGAGGGAAAAACTCAAATCACGAGGTTCCTTCCTCGCCACCGAAATTGGATGAGGCGTAAGCTTCACCAAGGGGTGCGAGCGGCAGGACAACAGAGGGGGCACGAGATCCACTGGAGCACAAGCTTCACTCGGAGCTCCAAGCTTGGCAATGGCGGCCGACCGCGATTGGGGCGCTTGAGGCTCTCTGGTGCTCAGTGGGTGCAAGCGAGGAGTGCGGAAGGGCGAAAGGGGGGTCAAGCGAAAGGGGCCGAGGGCTTAAGAAGGCAGGAGGACCAAGGATCAACGGTGGCCTGCCTCGGGTGCTGCTGCCCGCCGCGAGGTCGCTGCGAGCGACGGGAGCAGGTGAAAAGCTGGCAACGACGACTTCGAGCGCGGCTCACTGGCAAGCATTAAATGCTCGACGACCGTTGGCGGGGAGCGCACGAGGGTGACGCACGGAGGGACCCCCTCCATGCTCCAGCTCGGCCACGCTCGCGAGAGGCAGGGGAGGCCGAAGGAAGGAGACGACGGGAGCGCCGCTGGATTTTCATCGGACGGCTCACGCACAGCCACGCCTCCGCCGCGTTGGCTAAACAGAGACCGCACGATGGAGATCTAACGGCTAACACTGAGCCACGTCGGCGAGTCCATCACCGAGCCGGTATAGTTAAGGGACTCGATCGAGCCAACTGGCTCGAGCCCGAGTCGGGTTCTAGCCCGAGGAATGATGACTCGTTTAGGTTTTGATTTTAGACTGGAATTTTGGAGGATTTAATTGGAGTATCAAACTAACTCCAAATTTGATGAAATTTTAACTGAAGCTAAAGGGCTAGATGATTTATCCCCCTAAAATTTTCAGAAGTTTTTGTGCATTAAATTTTATATTAAAAATTTCAGAAGTGATAAACTGGGGTTTGACCAATTTAAAAATGGGTTTGACCTGAGCCAAAGATGGCTCAAAAAAAATTCTAAAAATCTGGGAAAAATTCAGGGGTGCACAATACCACCCCAAGAATTTATGATAAAAGTTTGAAAAGTTTTGGACTTGAGACAACACTCAAAAATGTTTTTGACTCGAGTTGAACTATGAATTTGAAGGTTCAATTTATGAATTTTCTTTACAAGAAATATAACAATAATTCTAGGAGGTGAAGATGTGTGAAAAGTTTCAAAATGTACACATTTTGATACATTTGAAACATGAACCCAGTGTTAGGTTACAGTTTGACACACACACCTTATTAGGGTCATTTTGGGGCTGTTACAAAACCTCCCCCCCTAACAGAAATCTCGTCCCGAGATTTTGGCTCACTCGGAAAAGAAAGAAGGGTAGTCCGCACGCAGACGATCCTCTCGTTCCCAAGTAGCCTCATCCTCAGAATGGTTCGACCACTGAATCTTCAAGAACTTAATGGAACGATTCCTAGTTCTTCGCTCAGCCTCCTCGAGGATGCGAACCGGATGCTCGCGATAGGTCAAATCTTCTTGGACGTCGAGGGCTTCCAACGGAGTTTCCTCAGTCGGAACACGGAGGCATCTCTTGAGCTGGGATACATGAAATACATCATGTACCCCCTCGAGACCCGCAGGTAAATCCAACTCAGTGGCGACGCGGCTCCTATCTTCTCGATAATGCGGTAAGGACCCACATATCGAGGAGCTAACTTGCCCTTGACACCGAAACGCTGATGACCCCTCAAAGGAGAGACCTTGAGGTAAACATAGTCATCGAGCTCAAAGCTCAAGGGTCGGCGCCTGCGATCCGCATAGCTCTTTTGCCGGGATTGAGCTGTGCGTAAACGATCACGGATAAGCTGGACTCGACTCTCGGCCTCATTGATCGAGTCCGACCAAAGAACGGTCTCTCACCGCCTCGCACCAATACAACGGGTTTCGCACTTTCTCCCGCATAAGGCCTCGAAAGGTGCCATGCCGAGACCGGCTTGAAAGTCGTTGTTGTAAGAAAACTTCGGCGAATGGCAAGCATTTCTCCCAATGCTTCCCATAATCGAGAACACAAGCACGGCATGTCTTCCAAAACCTGGTTGACCCTCTCGGTCGACCATCGGTTTGGGGATGATACGCTGATCGAAAGAAAGCCGAGTTCCCATAGCCGCTGCGCACTCTTCCAAAATCGTGCGGTGAATAGCGCACACGGCCGGAGACAATCGCCTTTGGTACACCATGCGGGCACACGATACGGAGAGGTAGAGGTCTGCTAGAAGTTTCACACTAAGGGTGGTTCAGATCGGCGAAAATGAGCTACCTTGGTCAACCGATCAACGGCGACCCGGATAGCATCATTCTTCCCGGGAGACAGGTAGACCGGTAATGAAGTCCATCCCGATCGAATCCCACTTCCATTCGGTATTGGCGAGGTGGCGATCCCCGCAGACGCCGATGCTCGGCCTTCACGCGACAACATACGTCGCACTTTCGGCGACGAATCGCGCAATCTCTCTCTTCATTCGGTCCACCAAAACCTCTGCCGGAGATCTTGATACATCTTGGTGGCCCCGGGGTGAATAGAAAGGCGAGAGTCATGGGCTTCGTGGAGAATCGCGTCCCGTAATTCCTTGACCCTAGGGACTACAAGACGCTGTCCGAACCTCACAATACCAAGGTCATCTACCGAGAATGCCGTGGTTGTTCCGCTCCGGACATTCTCCTTAATATGGCCCATTCCAGCATCTGTCTGCTGGGCGGCCTTGATTTGATCTATTAGTGTTGGTTGCACAACTAAGGCAGCAAGAGAACCATGCTCGACCAAACCTAGGTTGAGGCGCTGAAATGCCTCAAAAAGGGTGGGCTGATGTTGCTGGAGCAACAATGCATTGCAATATGCTTTACGACTAAGCGCATCAGCAACGACATTAGCCTTGCCCGGATGGTAGTGAATACCCATGTCATAGTCCTTGATCAGTTCCAACCACCTCCTCCGCTCGAGGTTCGATCCGTTGGGTGAACAAGTACTTGAGGCTCCGGTGATCAGAATAGACCTCGCAACGGTTACCGATAAGGTAATGTCGCCAGATCTTAAGCGCATGAATCACAGCCGCAAGCTCTAAGTCATGGGTAGGGTAGTTAAGTTCATGGGTTCTTAGTTGCCTTGATGCATAGGCCACTACCTTGCCCTCTTGCATAAGGACACAACCGAGACCCCGAAGGGAAGCATCGCAGTAGATATCGAAACTGCGATGGATATCAGGAAGAACGAGAACAGGCGCTGTGGTCAAACGCTTCTTGAGTACTCGAAAACTTTCCTCACAAGCATCAGACCACAGGAACTTCTTGTCCTTCTTGAGCAGCTCCGTCATTGGCTTCGCGATTTTGGAGAAGTTCTCGATAAAGCGCGATAATTTCCGCTAAACCCGTAAAACTCCGCACCTCGGTCACCGAACGGGGCTGACTCCAGGAAAGTACATCGCTGACTTTGCTAGGGTCAACGGCTACGCCCCCTGCTGAAAGAACGTGGCCAAGGAATGCCACTTCCTTCAACCAGAACTCGCACTTGCTAAACTTCGCGTACAGCTGGTGCTCACGAAGCTTGCCTAACACAAGCTTCAGATGCTCGGCGTGTTCTTCATCATCCTTAGAGTAGATAAGGATATCATCGATGAAGACCACCACGAACTTATCCAAATACTCCATAAAGACCGAGTTCATAAGGTTCATGAACAAGGCTGGAGCATTGGTTAAGCCGAAAGACATGACGGTATACTCGTACAGACCGTAACGAGTAGAGAACGCCGTCTTTGGAATATCCTCCGCCGGATACGAACTCGTGATAACCAACTCTTAGATCAATCTTGGAGAAGACACGTGCTCACGCCAATTGATCAAAAAGATCGTCGATCCGAGGCAAGGGATACTTGTTCTTTATCGCCACTTCATTAAGTGGACGATAATCAACACACATCCGTAGGGTATTATCCTTCTTCTTTACAAAGATGGCTGGGCAACCCCACGAAGACGAACTAGGCCGAATGAAACCCTTCGCTTGCAGGTCTTCAAGTTGCTTCTTCAGCTCCACTAGTTCATCCGTGTTCATTCGGTAGGGACTTCTCGCAATCGGAGCGGTGCCAGGTACCAACTCAATGACGAACTCTGTGGCTCGAACAGGTGGCATTCCGGCAACTCGTCGGGAAGACATCCACAAAGTCGCAAACAACGGGGACTTCACGAATCTCGGAGATGGCTTCGCTTCAGTAGCGAAGAGACGAGGTCCTTGTAGCCGGTGAGAATCCAACCTCGCCACGGACGGATCGTGAGAAAGACCATCTTCCTAGCGCAGCTATCCGCCTAGATGCCGGCTAACCAATCCATACCAAGGATCACATCTAAGCTAGCCGAGTTGAGGAGGATAAGATTCGCCTAATCTCACTCCTCGATCTCGATGGGGACATCCTACACTCTAATTCAGCTCTTAGCTCCGAACCAGAGAGCGAATCGAGCGGGATAGACAATGGAGTAAACAAAGACCACCCAATGCGACAAAGATGCGGATATAAACGAATGCGATGCTCCGTAATCGAATAAAACAAGAGCGTGGTAGGAGTTGACAGAAGGGTACCCAACACCACGCCGGGCACCTCCCGAGCCTCCTCGGCGGTGACGAGGTTGACCCGGCCACTACCCACTCCACGGGCGTGGGGCATCCTTCGGTCCCGGGACGAACCAGCTCCATGCCCGTCCTCCATTAGGACGAGGGGCTGCTCCTGCTCCTGCTCCTGTCCTTTTGGGACAGTTGTTCGCGTAATGCCCCTTAAGGCCACACGCAAAGCAGGTGACCTCCGCAGCTGGGTTGCGGAAGCCACCTTGGGGAGCCGCAGGGGCACGTGGGCGATCCACGGCTGCGACGAGCGCCCGGAGATGCCACCGACCTCACAAGTGGTGCCCGAGGTCGGGACACCGAGTGGTAGGGCGAGGGCACTCCACGGCCGAGTCTTGAGCCTCCCACTTGCGCTTGCGGGACTCGCCGCCTCCTACTAGAGTGCTCACCAACGATGGCCTTGTCCACCAAGGCCCGGAAGTCCGGAAGTCGACGATGGAGAGCTTGTCCCAAGCTCCAAGGACAAGCCAACCCCGAACTTCTCTCGCTGGCCGCATCGGTGGCCACCTCCTCCGAGCATAACGAGCCAAATGGTTGAACTCAGATAAATACTCCAAACCGTGGCGACGCCACGCAGGGCCAAAACTCCCTCTTCGGGCGTCATCACACCCGCGGGATGTGAGAGCGTCGGAAGGCGAGCGGAACTCCTCCCAGAGACTACAAGGCCACCGGCCGCATAGCCGTAAAACTCTCCCACCAAGAGAGCCGCCCTCCAAGCGGTGGGAGGCGAACAGTGCCTTCTCCGCCTCACGGCATGCGCGATGATGCTGAGCTTCCGCTCAACCTGACGCAACCAGTCGTCAGCGTCGAGCGGGTCCTCAGACCTGGAGAAGGTGGGGGGCTGAGTGCGGAGGAACTCTGATAGTCCCCCACGCGGCTGGTGGCCACCCCCACCTCCCGATCCAGAAGCGCCGGCAGCGGAGGCGGTGTTCCGCGCAATCGTCTCCAGGATCCGCGTCTGATCCATGCGGTTGCGCTCGATCTGAAGCAACACCTCGGCCATGGACGGAGGAGGAGGAAGCTCCTCATCCGGGTCCACGGACTGAGATCTAGTAACACGACGGGGAGGCATCCTGTTTCATTTAAAATTTTATGTTAACAATTAATACTTGAAAAGTAAAATTTAACAACAACAGAAGTAATGAAAGCAAAATCTTTAAAACAACTCTACAACGACGAGAAAGACCAAGGTTAAAAGCCAACTTCTCGATACGACCCACCCGTATTGAATGAACGAGTAATCGATCAAGAAGATAAAAATTTCAGCACCTCGAACTAAAGCAAACACAATCATAAAACAATAATTAGGTCAACAAAATAATGTCAGATGCTTAGCTAACTAGTATCACTTCTTACCCCCTTTATTCCCTCCAAGTTTTAGTTGATTTATTCTCTCATTCTCTACCCTAATTAGAACCTCCGAGTCTGCTGTCCTGAATCGACGCTCGCTGTCCGATTTTGCATCCAAGCTCCTAGTCGTAACCAAACCATTCCGAAGCTTCAAAACCTTGAACGGCAGCTCACAATTCAATTTGCCAAACTCGGTGGTCCCAAAACCCAATTAACTGTTAACATTATCTTTGAAAAGAAGAGAGGAAAACAATTTTCAAAACTCAAATTAGAGTAAGAGGAGAGAAGAAAGCTAAGGTACGTAAGGAGTAAATCGAGAATCAACTTAGGTTTTCACAAAACCATTTGGTACTTCAAATTTGGTTTTCCCAAAATATCCTAAGAGACGACTAGCTCAGGTTACTTACGGTCAAGATGGCTCGATACCAAGCTTGTGGGGACCCGAGATTTATTTAACTCGTAATACTTTAGCAAGCATTACCAATTAAATAAAACCGCTTCGAGACATGTATACTTCCAAGTGCATATACATACCCGATACAAACATAAGCATCAATTCCATTCATCACATAGAACCAAAACATTACTGATTTTGAGAAAAGACATACATTAATTAAACAGAGTCACTACAAAAGGGGGGCCTTTCAGCCAAATGACAATAAGCACAAAAGTAACTAGGCAGCGGAAACAAAAGCGCCATAAGATGGCTGAGCCAAAGAGCCAACCGGTGTGCCTTTACCCACAAGGCAACCGACCGGACCACGAAGCTACTCGCTCTCCCAACCCAAGCACATCTCGCAGAAGTACCTTGGCTTACGAGCAACCTCCTCTGCAACAAAAAGATTAGCATGCAAAGCATGTGAGTACATCAACTTGTACTCGCAAGACTGACGTGTGAGATAACAGAACTATAATGTAGCTATATGCAAAGTCGTTTAATTGGAGGCCATATGGTTTATTTAAGCATAAAGCAACATTTATTTGCAATAATGTAATACATTTAAAAGCAAGTTTACAATTCATTTTAAAGGTTCAAATAATCAAGCGACCAAGTATACAATAAGTAAAAGAGCACCAACACTGGAAGTGACTCGCCCAAGTCACCACAACAATAGCATGAACTCCTCCCGCTCATACCACCCGTCAAGTTTTAAGTTTTTAAACAGTTATAACACTAGCTCTTGAAAAGCTTACCCAAGCGCGCCCATAACCTAGGGCGAGGCTATTCGAATAGATTTATCCTGCAGGTGGTACCACTTTACCCACACTTCGCATCGCCTTTAAGCCACATGATTCAGCCCACTACCGTAGGTAGGCGCGGCGCTAAGTCCTACGAGACTTTTCCAATATTGTGTACTAGGCACGACCCGCTCGTATGGACCGAAATCCATACGCTACGTTGCCCACCGAAAAGACAATCGCCACAAAGGCCCAAATTTTTCGGACAACCGCAACGCTCCCAATCAACAAAACCACTCGCCACCCGCCCTAGCACACGCCAAAGTACTCGGTCAAGAGGGTTCCATATGCCCCTAGTGTGGTTAGTACGCAAATAAATGCACGAGTAACGGGACTCACAAGATGCTCGGTCCTTAATTGACACGGCACCAATCCGATCACACCCAAGAAAGAATCACACCAACATACCATTGTGCCCGTCGAAACCAATTTTTCATTTTTAGTTTTGTTTTTAAATGGATTTGCAAAATTAATCGGGCACCAAACACCAAGTGTTGGATAATAAGAGTAATAGTAGTTGTGTGATCCGCACCACCGAAGCGAGTCGATGATCGCCCGCATCACCGACACTAAGCATGGCTAAGCAATATAACACGTGACTACTAAGTGATGAGGGCCCCACCATGAACCCTAACCACAGAAATAACCTAGGCTCATGTAGTAGAGGAATAAACATTTAGCTACAGGGATGCAACTAAAGGATTTCTAACCATAATTTAACACAAATTAGCAATGCATACATACAGTTGAAGCAAAGTATTAAACTTTGAAAATAATAGGATTAAGGAGATATGATCAAACTGCTTGCCTGCTGCTGTTGCTCAAGAGGTTGCTCTGATGTGCTATCGGGCTCAACGGACTCTTCGTCACCTAATCGCATAAGCAAATACACGGCAAAAGAGCAATAAGGCAATAAACCCTAATCACAAAATTTGAGCAAAAAGCAACCAAAAGACACAAAAATTATACACAAGGTAAAACCAGCACCTATCTAGACATAGAATCTGGAAAACTCAATTTGGATTTTTGGAGCAAAAGATATTAAGGAAATAGCTATTTTCGGCAATTTTTATTTTACTGTAGCAAAAATATTTTCCCTAATGATTTGGAGCTGAAATTTTTATGGAAGCTAGCTACTGGTAGAGTGATAGCCCATATAAAATTTCAGGTCATTTGGAGTTATATTGCAAACGTTATGATTTTTATGATTTAAAAGGGTATTAAAACTAAATTTTAGTCCTTATGATTTTAACAACAGTAGAATTTATGAAACTAATTTTCCTAGCAATTAGACTATCAGAGGAAACTACTCCTTGGATTCATACAAAAATGAGCTATAGATAAAAAGATATGCATTTTACAAGTTTGTTAAAAGTTCTGAAAAAAGATTAAGTTCACTTGTTTACTATTTTTGAAAATGGTTTTCCAGGTTTGATCATAGCCTGAAACTATTTTTATAATTAAGTTCAAGTTATATGGAAGTTAACAAAATTGGAATCATCTAAGTTGGAGCTAAGACGACAAAGATATGAAAAGAGAAGGCACTAACATTTTTCTGTTTTGAGACTTGGCCAAAACCGAAAGTTTTCTACTCATAACGACGTGGGCGCATATGAGCCGTTGATTCGAATCGGATGGCTCGAGATCGTCCGGGTTCAAACACAGCGCTGCTGGAGCGGGACGCCGACCGCCATCTCGAGATGGACGGCCCGCAGAGAGCCACGTCGCTCGACATCGCCGCCGCCGTCGGACAACAGAGCCGAGCAGACTCGAGCTCGCGGGCGTGTCGCGGCGAGGAGCTCGGTCTTGGTCGGAAGGAGCTAAAATCGACACCTATCGCTATTGCGCACGGATGGCACCGCGACGAGGCTAATGGTGGCGGACGCGCGCACGCGCGCGCGAGGCGAGGGGTGTGCTACGGCCAAACGAAACAAAGAACCGCCCACTACGCGCAAATGGACGAGTGCACAAGCTACAACGAGGTCCTAAGGACTTAACGCGACCACCGGAGACCAAATGGTAGCCGCGGCGAGCCGAGGTTAACGACGGCGCGCGCGCGACCGCAACAAGGAACCACGGCCATGGTGCAAAGAAAGCGAAAAGAGGAGGTGCTTAAGCTCACCCGGGCCTCAGGAAGATGATGACGCTGTCGACGAAGCCGGAGGAGGCCGGGAGCTGACCGGCGACGAAGACCAGCGGCGATGCTAGGAGGTCCGACGGTGCCATCAACTGGGAGACATTGAGCCCCAATGAGTGGTGGCACCAGATAGAGGAGGCACCGGGATGCTCTCGAGCAAAAGATCGGGAGGAGGAAGCCCTCACGGACTTGAGAACGAAGGGGCACCGCGCCGCCGAGGGGAAAACTCAACCACGAGGTTCCTTCCTCGCCACCGAAATTGGATGAGGCGTAAGCTTCACCAAGGGGTGCGAAGCAGCAGGACAACAGAGGGGGCACGAGATCCACCGGAGCACAAGCTTCACTCGAGCTCCAAGCTTGGCAATGGCGCCGATCGCGATTGGGGCGCTGAGGCTCTCGTGCTCGGTGGGTGCAAGCGAGGAGTGCGGAAGGGCGAAGGGGGTCAGCGAAAGGGGCCGAGGGCTTAAGAAGGCGGGAGGACCAGGATCAACGGTGGCTCGCCTCGGTGCCGCGCCGCGCGAGGTCGCTGCGAGCGACGGGAGCAGGTGAAAAGCTGGCAACGACGACTTCGAGCGCGGCTCACTGGCAAGCATTAAATGCTCGACGACCGTTGGCGGGGAGCGCACGAGGGTGACGCACGGAGGGACCCCCTCCATGCTCCAGCTCGGCCACGCTCGCGAGAGCCAGGGGAGGCCGAAGGAAGGAGACGACGGGAGCGCCGCTGGATTTTCATCGGACGGCTCACGCACGTACGCCTCGCGCGTTGGCTAAACAGAGACCGCACGATGGAGATCTAACGGCTTACACCGAGCCACGCCGGCGAGTCCATCACCGGCCAGATAGTTAAGGGACTCGATCGAGCCAATCGCTCGAGCCCGAGTCGGGTTCTAGCCCGAGGAACAGATGACTCGGTTTAGGTTTTTGATTTTAGACTGAATTTTGAGGATTTAATTGGAGTATCAAACGAACTCCAAATTTGATGAAATTTTAATCAAGCTAAAGGGTTAGATGATTTATCTCCCTAAAATTTTCAGAAGTTTTTGTGCATTAAATTTTATATTAAAAATTTCAGATGTGATAAATCGGGTTTGACCAATTTAAAAATGGTTTGACCTGAGCCAAAGATGGCTCAAAAAATCTAAAATCTGAAAAATTCAGGGGTGCACAATACCACCCCAAGAATTTATGATAAAAGTTTGAAAAGTTTTGGACTTGAGACAACACTCAAAAATGTTTTTGACTCGAGTTGAACTATGAATTTGAAGGTTCAATTTATGAATTTTCTTTACAAGAAATATAACAATAATTCTAGGAGGTGAAGATGTGTGAAAAGTTTCAAAATGTACACATTTTGATACATTTGAAACATGAACCCAGTGTTAGGTTACAGTTTGACACACACACCTTATTAGGGTCATTTTGGGGCTGTTACAAACTCCTCTTCCGACAGAATTACTTTGATAGATAACTTCTGATGCATCCTAAAATGGATCTTCACACGTAATCACGTTACCTCAATCCTTAAGAATGAACAACTCGGAATTCACTTCACATAGTCTCATGTATTTCATCAAAAGATTTCTATCAATAATCGTCCCACTATTCGAAATCCACCCTTATACTACTTCTTCACATTATCATTGGGCGATCAAAGTTCTAGCATAATAATGCAAAGCCCAAATTTAACCTCTAAGACTCTTGCAACGAAATTCTCATATACAAGATAGGGAAATCCTCAGATTAAATCTCTAAAATTCCACAATTCCAACATACTCACTCATTAACATCATCATGAAAATATTTTCTTGACCTGTTTACCTCTACAAAGATTATAACTCTCAGAAGGTTACTCATTAAAGCCAAATCATTCTTGACATTAACTTAACATTTTTCATTATCCCATTAATTGACATGACGATTCGATTACTTTATATTCCCACTCTCATTAAACCACATCTTCAAGAATAACTTTCATAGCCTCACAATACTACCAAATTGCGATACTCTATAGAATTGATCAAGATTTTCATACTTTCGATAATTCTAATGTTCCACTCGAAGTGAAACAAAGATCTTGGATCACAATCACTATAGGTTCTACTAGTTGTAACAATGCAATCAGTTTAACCTCCAAAGACAATCTTCTATTGAGATAAATTTCTCTCAAGGAACTATATTACGAAATTATTTTATCCTCCAATGCTCATCGAATAACTTACAACCCACAGTTTCACAACTACAATTATTAAACACCTCAAAAGACTCAAGTGAAACGAATAGGTTGATTCTTCCTCAAAAGAAAGAGCGAAAGGAATCAATTTTTTTTTTCATCCACTAGGAAAACATGTGCCACCCGCAGTGAACACAATACCAAGAAAAATGGTCACTTAGGCCAAGTACACGGAAAACATAAGGAAAATCAACGATGAGGGCTCAAGCCCTACCAAAGCGAATACCAAACCACAAATGAGAAGAAGGCAATGCCCTTTGGAAATTGATAAACTCATATGGACCAATCGCATAAGGTTTAAGCACACTCAAATAAACGCAAAATGCTAAACGTGACTTAAATCTCAATTACTTATACTTCACTCCTTCCTTTAACAAGGAAGGTTATTTTCTGTTATTACTACATCACTTGGCTAGCTTAAATAGGATAAGGTCTTAAAACCCAAATCACAAGAACCACTTAAAAACCAATAAAATCTTTCAGCAAGTCACTTTGCTCGAAACAAATTCAATGACCACATAACTCAAGAGGTCCAATTGAACACAAACGCAAAACTCGAAACACTTTTACTAAATAAAAATTACGAAAGACGATCCAATTACTTTATTCCTAAAAGAATCATCACCACACACACAAGTCACCATCTCTTGCAGATAATCTTACTAACATCAAGAATAATACACTCTGAACACGAATCTTTGTCATCAACTATTTCATTAGAAAGCCTCCAAAGTTTCACCAAATTGTTTCATACTTCCTTTTCATCCCATCTTCAAAACGAGTGTATATCAAAACCATACTACCCCACTACAACAACTTCTTAAGTTTGGAAGGGGTCTACCACCCAATTGAAAAGGTCCTACCCAACAATATTTCATGAAGGGCACATTATCATCCAATATTTTCACAATCATGTGGGCATAAGCCACCTATTATATCATATCAATTCAACTTTTAGCGATGCTCAACATCAAACTTCAACACACAATGCTTATACTACAACCATTGTTGTTATCAATCGCTTCATTATGAAATCTAATTGCTACCTACTTTCCTTCCCAAATCACATGGATATTAACAAACACATATTCAACTGTTCCTCCTCATATTTGAATTTGGCAAAAATACACTAAAACTTCACAAATCGAAATCTTCTATCGATCAAAAGTCTCAACAACACTATAACCCAATTCATCGTGTCATCCTATATAGAAGAACTACATAGAACTCCTCCCATAAATTCTACATCCACCGATATTCAATCCATTCAACCGGTTGTACACAATTCCAATAACTAATTATACTAGTGAATATGTAAATCTAGCATTTCTCTAGTTTCCCTTTCCACACATTTAACTTAATCTATGGGAACCAAAGAACCCAACAAGTTTAGCAACCTAAACGATTTTAATGGCCGGACTAATTCATCAATGTTCCATACTTCTTAATATGTCTTTTGACTCCACATAGGTGTGGACATACTCTGAGTCACTACTCATATACAGTTCATCAAGAACTGGTAGAGGACAACATCAACTTAATCAATTTCACTTCCCAAGACACTAGTTAAGGCTAATCATGCACCTTGCCACTATTCCAACTTGACATCACAACCGCTATCAATTATCTCGCATACTTACAAATTCTCACTTAACACAACAAATCATTGCAAAAGAGAGTTGACACTCTCTTTCTGATACGGGGGAGGCCCGATCTTCTCAGTGAGGAACCGTGGATAGTTGATGCGAAGTAGACGATGTCGCTAGCTGAACACTCGCGCCAATGCACGAACCCTCAACTCTTCGAATACGCCCAAAACACACCGGTAGTTGTTCGTCGCGAGACCACGAACGATTTAACGCCAAGTCCCAATTCCCAATGGAACAACGGCTTGACCTCGAGTTGCGTAACAAACAATGGATCGCCTAATTCTCTCTCAAAGTCCTCGCATGAACTCGTGTCGAAAGAACAAGCAATAGCTATGTTTCAATCTTTTGCATAAACTGGTCTACCTCTATAGTGCGGCCATGGGGGTTTATATAGCCTCCCACGCAAGCACAAAACTCGGATGAACAGTGGCCGGGTGCTACAATAATCCGAGCCCGACAACGTTCATCGCTACGATAGAATCCGAATCCGACTCATCGTCATTGAACAAGAATCCGATTCAAGAAAAACGTCCTACTTTAATTTGGAAATTTAAACTAGTCTCCCTCTCGGTTTCCCTTGTATTGTGAGATTTCCTTCTCTTAGCTTGCGCGAATTTGTTCGATGCACTTGATGCTTCTTTTATGCCAATGTAACCCTTGTTGCCATGTCACCATATGTCTTTCTTGACCGCCGCATGTGCTAGGGTTTTATCCCGAGAGCACGTTCCTCTCGATGGCCACATGGGTTTCTTCTCCTTGTTGGCCGCATGTGTTTCTCCTCCATGAATTTGTTCCCAGCCTCCCTCTCCTCCCTCTCGGTTCCAAAGTCTTTAAATTTGTCAAACCTCGAATGCACCAAGTATTGCTTTAGGTAGTAACCAATTCTCATTGGCAACAAAGGAAATTCATTAAGAAACAAATGCACTGTTGTTTGTAAGTTTAGCTCTGCTTCACGAATAACCTCATAAGTAGTAGGGATATCCTCATCATCCTCCCTTTCTTAAAAAAGCCGTCCTCGGCTTTTGATAGCTCAAGATGTGCTAGACAAAAATACAACGATATGCATGGTATATATATTTGTCATCCAAACTCCTTTCGCTAGCACATGATGATTTGGTTGAAAGTGTAATAAACAAAAGAACAACGATATACGTGGTATATGTATGCATCAATTGTTGTGACATTCTCGTTGTTGCGCACAAAATAATTAGGATCATAGCAGCCATCGGATGTATTTGATATATACATTGCGATACTTTCAATCACATCATTCTCCCTCCCATGAGAAAAAATCGTCCTCGACTTTGGTAAGTACATGGACAAGATATAAGAGGACCCACTAGATCAAGTTGTTCAAATATTGGAGAGAAAATTTTAGTTTCTCCCATGCTTCAACTCGACTACGTTGTTTACATGTATAGGAGAAACAAGTAGGCATCATATTGCGTTCTAAACAATAGACACTTGTATTAAAATCCATCTCAAAATGATCATGATATTTCTCAATAGATGGTTTGCGCAAAACATGCAAGTTTAAATCAGCAAGATTATCACAGGTAATGCATATTCGATAAACATAGAACTTGTCATCTACACCATAATCTCCAATCAAATTGAATGTATATGTGTAGGCATAAGTACTAACGAGTGATTTTAAACATGAAACTTTAGCAAGATTCTCAATCACACTAGATAGCTCTCTATGAACATCGAACATGATATAGTATAAAAGATTATCAAAAGATATTTAGTAAGAACGTCCTTATGGGTAATCAATTCCACATTATGTAAATTGAGCGTACAAATTTCAGAACATGGAATATTCAAAGGAACACTAGAGATCGAACTCGTACGACAATTCAACACCATTATTGTTACCTTTACCATCCTCCTCAGTTGTTGTATCAAATCATCATCATGAAACCATTGGATCGCAAGCACTCTATCCCCCACCGTGGTTATCTCCTCGTCTTTCACGTCCAACGGTGCCGGTTGTCCAACTTTCAACTTATTTTCTTTAATATCAACCTCACTTTGACTATCATCTACTTCTCTCTTTTCTGTTGGTGCATCTTTCTCACACTCAATAGAGATGCTCTCAACCTCACATATGGTGGAATCACACAGCTCACTCTTTTTATCATTCTCACTCAATTTGGCTATGTGGCACTCATTCTCATATGGGTTTGGATACATCCGCCCCAAAGATTGTGGGTCAACAATTGAGCAATTACCAAGAACCACAAACTCTTCATGAAGCAATGGGGCGTACCACACTAAACATGTACCGAAGGGAATGTCCCATGCTCGGTCGCCTTCACATGTGATATACTAGCGGCATTTAAACCTTTTCGTGGACAAGTCAACTTGTCAAGTAGAGAACGCTTGTAGTGGCGAGGTACAAACGCGTGCGAAATGTCGCTTCATCCGCTCCCACGTGATAATCGGCAATTCATGGCGCTCCATACGCTACGAATAAACTGCTCCCACCAATGTGTGACATAATCACCAGAGCCACTAAACGCAAGTAAGAGCTTCCTCTCATTGGTATAGTTGTGCATCCGAAATAGAGTATCAATTTCTAGCTCCCAAGTGAGATATTCTTGTACATCTGTACGACCAGAAAATATAGGGATAGAAAATTTGGGCTTATCGTGAAAATCCTTACGATGCACATTTGGTTGATTGAACATGGCGTGCGGCTCAAGAATTTGTTGTTGATGTCCGTGCGTAGTTGCGTAACCTTCTTCCGAGGTTGTTCAATCCAATCGAACGGACCCGAGCTCATCGCGCACACCATTATCACGATCATGAAGTTGCTTTTGTAGCGCCCACACAACCGTGTATACTCCGCCCACGTAACCGGTGGATTCTCGATGACCGACATGGATACAACTCACAAATAGCAAACGAAATTATATCCGGGTTAGTAAAAACTTGCTTCTCACGCCGCAACTCACCGTCCCGAACACACGACAAGCTTACCGCTCCAAAGTGAATCAAGGACGGCAAATCGGCAGCCAGACAAATGAGCGACCTTAACCCAGTAATGTATGAGCGTAACCAAGAGCAAGGAGTACACAAGCGGGTGTAGGTGGAGCTCGGACAGTATGTGTATATCCTATGCAATCTGATATTCAAGGTATTGTAAAGCTAAGTAATGATCCAAGCTAGAGTATTTTGCCTATGTGTCGATCCAAAAGGTTTAAGCGAAGTGTATGAACGCACACGCAAAGATAAATGAGACTTAATGCAAACAAAGGACCGAGCTAGCGAGCGTAAAAGAGATGAAACCAGCTTGTTTTGCACCAAATGCGGATAGACGCTAGCCAATTGCAAAGTAATATACTAGGGCACAAGATTGCTCAATCAAAATTGAAAAACACAAGCTAAAAAGATGACCTGTAATCTGTAGTAGCTAAAAGTATGCGGATCAACTCGAAAAGGATGTCGCCGCCACGGGTACCTTAGAATCACTGCAGAGGGGCTCTGTCAATTTTGAGCGAAATCTGAGAAACTGAAATTTTTCTCGGTTTGCGGGCCCGTTTTGAGGCCCTAAACGACCTTTTTTGGGGTCGAAGTTTTCCGCACACGTGTGCCTGGTGGCTTACGCGGATGTAAAACCCCCAGATTTCCCAGACTTCTTTTTTGGCTCTATTTTCCCGTTTCCTTTCCAACGGATCAAGAAACGCTCCAATCGGAGGTCGTATGCAAAAGTTAGCGTTTATTTTTTATTTATTTATTTTTATGCCGCGGCTCTTTCTATATGCGGCTGTCTTTTCCTTCTTTTCCCTCTGCTTTGCTCCCCGTGGAACTGCGCAACCCTCACAAAACAGCAACGTGTAATCAACTTGAATGAGTAGCCCTAGGTGCAATATCAATAGCTAGTCTCAAGATGAAAGCATATAAAAGGACACCAAATGTGGTTCGGCCGGCTATGATGTAGTGGCAGAAACTCAAGATGGAGCAATTGGACTCGGATTGTGTTTGAGCTAGAGGTTGATTAGGTGATACGGGGGAAGGCCCGATCTTCTCAGTGAGGAACCGTGGATAGTTGATGCGAAGTAGACGATGTCGCTAGCTGAACACTCGCGCCAATGCACGAACTGATACGGGGGAAAGGCCCGATCTTCTCAGTGAGGAACCGTGGATAGTTGATGCGAAGTAGACGATGTCGCTAGCTGAACACTCGCGCCAATGCACGAACCCTCAACTCTTCGAATACGCCCAAACACACCGGGTAGTTGTTCGTCGCGAGACCACGAACGATTTAACGCCAAGTCCCCAATTCCCAATGGAACGACGGCTTGACCTTGGATTGCGAACAAAACAAATGGATCGCCTAATTCTCTCTCAAAGTCCTCGCATGAACTCGTGTCGAAAGAACAAGCAATAGCTATGTTTCAATCTTATGCATAAACTGGTCTACCTCTATAGTGCGCCATGGGGGTTTATATAGCCTCCCACGCAAGCACAAAACTCGGATGAACAGAACCGAGTGCTACAATAATCCGAGTCCGACATCTGCTTAGTGCTACAGTAATCCGATTCAAAAACGCCCTACTTTAATTTGGAAATTTAAACTAGTCTCCCTCTCGGTTTCCCTTGTATTGTGAGCTTTCCTTCTCTTAGCTTGCGCGAATTTGTTCGATGCACTTGATGCTTCTTTTATGCCAATGTAACTCTTGTTGCCATGTCACCATATGTCTTTCTTGACCGCCCGCATGTGCTAGGGTTTTATCCGAGAGCACGTTCCTCTCGTTGCCACATGGGTTTCTTCTCCATTGTTGGCGCATGTGTTTCTCCTCCATGAATTTGTTCCCGCCTCCCTCTCCTCCCTCTCGCCCCAAAGTCTTTAAATTTGTCAAACCTGAGAATGCACCAAGTATTGCTTTAGGTAGTAACCAATTCTCATTGGCAACAAAAGGAAATTCATTAAGAAACAAATGCACCTGTTGTTTGAGAAGTTTAGCTCCTGCTTCACGAATAACCTCATAAGTAGTAGGGATATCCTCATCACGAACCCTCAACTCTTCGGAATACGCCCAAAACACACCGGGTAGTTGTTCGTCGCGAGACCACGAACGACGAACGCCAAGTCCCCAATTCCCAATGGAACGACGGCTTGACCCTGAGTTGCAGAACAAACAATGGATCGCCTAATTCTCTCTCAAAGTCGTCGCATGAACTCTGGTGTCGAAAGAACAAGCAATAGCTATGTTTCAATCTTATGCATAAACTGGTCTACCTCTATGGTGCGGCCATGGGGGGTTTATATAGCCTCCCACGCAAGCACAAAACTCGGATGAACAGTAACCGAGTGCTACAGTAATCCAAGTCCGACACTGTTCACTGCTACAGTAATCCGAATCCGATTACTGTTCACATGAACAGTAATCCGATTCAAGA
Source organism: Ampelocalamus luodianensis (assembly GCA_036346255.1). Lineage (NCBI taxonomy): Eukaryota > Viridiplantae > Streptophyta > Magnoliopsida > Poales > Poaceae > Ampelocalamus > Ampelocalamus luodianensis. The sequence goes on along the minus strand of CM070625.1, from coordinate 45,904,953 downwards.
AAAACGTCCTACTTTAATTTGGAAATTTAAACTACTTTCCCTCTCGGTTTCCCTTGTATTGTGAGCTTTCCTTCTCTTAGCTTGCGCGAATTTGTTCGATGCACTTGATGCTTCTTTTTATGCCAATGTAACCTTTGTTGCCATGTCACCATATGTCTTTCTTGACCGCCCGCATGTGCTAGGGTTTTATCCTGAGAGCACGTTCCCTCTCGTTGGCCACATGGGTTTCTTCTCCCTTGTTGGCCGCATGTGTTTCTCCTCCATGAATTTGTTCCCGGCCTCCCTCTCCTTCCTCTCGGTTCCAAAGTCTTTAAATTTGTCAAACCTGAGAATGCACCAAGTATTGCTTTTGGTAGTAACCAATTCTCATTGGCAACAAAAGGAAATTCATTAAGAAACAAATGCACCTGTTGTTTGAGAAGTTTAGCTCCTGCTTCACGAATAACCTCATAAGTAGTAGGGATATCCTCATCATCCTCCCTTTCTTCAAAAAAAGCCGTCCTCGGCTTTTGATAGCTTGAAGATGTGCTAGACAAAAAATACAACGTATATGCATGGTATATATATTTGTCATCCAAACTCCTTTCGCTTAGCACATGATGATTTGTTTGAAAGTGTAATAAACAAAAGAACAACGATATATCGTGGTATATGTATGCATCAATTGTTGTGACATTCTCGTTGTTGCGCACAAAATAATTAGGATCATAGCAGCCATAGGATGTATTTGATATATACATTGCGATACTTTCACCACATCATTCTCCTCCCATGAGAAAAATCGTCCTCGACTTTGGTAAGTACATGGACAAGATATAAGAGGGACCCACTAGATCAAGTTGTTCAAATATTGGAGAGAAAATTTTAGTTTCTTCCATACTTCAACTCGACTACGTTGTTTACATGTATAGGAGAAACAAGTAGGCATCATATTGCGTTCTAAACAATAGACACTTGTATTAAAATCCATCTCAAAATGATCATGATATTTCTCAATAGATGGTTTGCAAAACATGCAAGTTTAAATCAGCAAGATTATCACAGTAATGCATATTCGATAAACATAGAACTTGTCATCTACACCATAATCTCCAATCAAATTGAATGTATATGTGTAGGCATAAGTACTAACGAGTGATTTTAAACATGAAACTTTAGCAAGATTCTCAATCACACTAGATAGCTCTCTATGAACATCGAACATGATATAGTATAAAAGATCATCAAAAGATATTTTAGTAAGAACGTCCTTATGGGTAATTAATTCCACATTATGTAAATTGAGCGTACAAATTTCAGAACATGGAATATTCAAAGGAACACTAGAGATCGAACTTGTACGTACCTCTTCTTGATGAGTATGCAATTCAACACCATTACTGTTACCTTTACCATCCTCCTCAGTTGTTGTAGGTGTTGTAGATATCAAATAATCATCATGAAACCATTGGATCGCAAGCACTCTATACCCCACTGTGGTTATCTCCTCGTCTTTCACGTCCAACGGTGTCGGTTGTTCAACTTTCAACTCATTTTCTTTAATATCAACCTGCACAATGTGAGAAACAACACTAGAAGTAGAAAATAAATCGTGAATTTCAGTAGTAACCTCACTTTGACTATCATCTACTTCTCTCTTTTCTGTTGGTGCATCTTTCTCACACTCAATAGAGATGCTCTCAACCTCACATATGGTGGAATCACACAGCTCACTCTCTTTATCATTCTCACTCAATTTGGCTATGTGGCACTCATTCTCATATGGGTTTGGATACATCCCGTCCCCCAAAGATTGTGGGTCAGCAATTGAGCAATTACCAATAACCACAAACTCTTCATGAAGCAATGGGGCAGCACTACACGAAACATGTACCGAAGGGAATGTCCCATGCTCTGGCCGCCTTCACATGTGATATACTAGCGCATTTAAACCTTTTCGTGGACAAGTCAACTTGTCAAGTAGAGAATGCTTGTAGTGGCGAGGTACAAAACGTGCCCGGAAATGCTGCTTCATCTGCTCCCACGTGATAATCGGCAATTCATGGCGCTCCATACGCTACTTAATAAACTGCTCCCACCAATGTGTGGCATAATCGAGCAAGCCACTAGACGCAAGTAAGAGCTTCCTCTCATTGGTATAGTTGTGCATCCGAAATAGAGTATCAATTTCTAGCTCCCAAGTGAGATATTCTTGTACATCTGTACGACCAGAAAATATAGGGATAGAAAATTTGGGCTTATCATGAAAATCCTTAGATGCACGTTTGGTTGATTGAACATGGCGTGCAGCTCCAAGAAGTTGTTGTTGATGTCCGTACGTAGTTGCGTAACCTCCTCTCCGAGGTTGTTCAATCCAGTCCGAACGGACCCGAGCTCCTCGCGCACACCATTATCACGATCATGAAGTTGCTTTTGTAGCGTCCCACACAACCGTATACTCCGTCCACGTAACCGTGGATTCTCCGATGACGACATGGATACAACTCACAAATAGCAAACGAAATTATATCGGGTTAGTAAAAAAACTTGCTCTCTCGCCGCAACTCACTGCATCCCGAACACAAGACAAGCTTACTGCTCCAAAGAGAATCAAAGACGGCAAATTGATTGTGACAATGAGCGACCTTAACCCGTAATGTATGAGCGTAACCAAGAGCAAGGGAGTACACAAACGGGTGTAGGTGGAGCTCGGATAGGTATGTGTATATCCTATGCAATCTGATATTCAAGGTATTGTAAAGCTAAGTAATGATCCAAGCTAGAGTATTTTGCCTATGTGCTGATCCAAAAGGTTTAAGCGAAGTGTATGAACGCACAAACAAAGATAAATGTGACTTAATGCAAATAAAGGAATGAGCTAGTGAGAGACAAACTGAAATTGAGATGAAAACTAGCTCGTTTTTGCACCAAGTACTATGAGAGACGCTAGCCAATTGCAAAGATATCAATGTTAGGGCACAAGATTGCTCAAATAGATTAAATACACAATCTGAAATTGTGGACTAAGGTTTACTCTTCCCAATTTCGGCCAGCCCCTTTTTGTTTGTTGTTTTTTTCCTCAAAACCGCATGAACAAAGCTCTTCGCCCTTCGGCTATTAAGGAAACCGAAAGGAAAAAATTTGGTACTGGTATTTGCGGGTTTGATCTTTTTGTTTTTTTTTAATACTTTTTCAAGCCGTGGCTTTTTCTTGTAACCATGCCTTTTCCTCTTTTCTTATTGCAATGGCGAAATAGGGTTTGCTCCTCTTGATTGCACAAGTCTCACAATTCAACAACGTGTAAATAAACCAAAGAACAGCCCTAGTGCAATGTACAAAAGTTAGTCTCAAGGATGAAAGGATATAAGTGAAGCTCAAGAAACCCAAAGTGTTTCGGTCAGCTATCTCTTTTTGGGTGCTAATTGAGGAGTTCAATCAGCAATTTGGTACAGTTTATGTGAACACAACGATTAAGCAACGCAAAAAGGAACACATGGATCAGCACTAAAAACAAAAACTCTAATGGATGAAAACTTAACTAAACGCACAAGAAATAACAGATTAAACTACGGTTTTGGTATTGCAGTTTTGGTTTATTGTGCGATAGGAAAGAAAACGAATCTAACTATGGGTAAAGAAGTTCTCACCGAGTAAACCTAGAATCGATACCACATGATACGGGGAGGCCCGATCTTCTCGGTGAGGAACCGTGGATAGTTGATGCGAAGTAGGCGATGTCGCTAGTGAACACTCGCGCCAATGCACGAACCCTCAACTCTTGAATCGCCCAAAACACACCGGGTAGTTGTTCGTCGCGAGACCACGAGCGATTTAACGCCAAGTCCCCAATTCCCAATGGAACGACGACTTGACCACGAGTTGCGAAACAAACAATGGATCGCCTAATTCTCTCTCAAAGTCCTCGCATGAACTCGTGTCGAAAGAACAAGCAATAGCTATGTTTCAATCTTTTGCATAAACTGGTCTACCTCTATGGTGCGGCCATGGGGGTTTATATAGCCTCCCACGCAAGCACAAAACTTCGGATGAACAGTAACAGTGCTACGATGTCCGAGTCCAACATTTTCATCGCTCACAATCCGAGTCCGATTCTGTTCACGTGAACGGTATCCGATTCAAAAAACGTCCTACTTTAATTTGGAAATTTAAACTAGTCCCCCTCTCGGTTTCCCTTGTATTGTGAGCTTTCTTTCTCTTAGCTTGCGTGAATTTGTTCGATGCACTTGATGCTTCTTTTTATGCCAATGTAACCCTTGTTGCCATGTCACCATATGTCTTTCTTGACCGCTCGCATGTGCTAGGGTTTTATCCTGAGAGCACGTTCCCTCTCGATGGCCACATGGGTTTCTTCTCCCTTGTTGGCCGCATGTGTTTCTCCTCCATCAATTTGTTCCCAGCCTCCCTCTCCTCCCTCTCGGTTCCAAAGTCTTTAAATTTGTCAAACCTGAGAATGCACCAAGTATTGCTTTAGGTAGTAACCAATTCTCATTGGCAACAAAAGGAAATTCATTAAGAAACAAATGCACCTGTTGTTTCAGAAGTTTAGCTCCTGCTTCACGAATAACCTCATAAGTAGTAGGGATATCCTCATCACTTTCTCTATGAAGAGGGACTAAATTTCAACACTCCATCTACTCCAGAAGAAATAAGTAGAATCAAAACTTTATTCAATAAACTTTGTGAAAGATAATTCCCATAACCAAAATACCAAACAGACACCCGGGTCACCTTCATCAACATGAAAGGTAAGATTCTCAAGAAAAGAACGTTCGCAAGTCGCAAAGATAGCTCACACTCGGCAAGTCAACAATTGTTTTGTAAAACAAAGATGAACCAATTGCAACCACAACACTAACAATTTGTTTTATTACAATCTACGACATAACCAAGACACGACATAGCCAAAAGAACTTTGATGCTTCCTCTCATAAAAGAGAAGTATCAACTTCGAACTCAAATCCCGAAAAGAGTGCATAGGGGCCAAAGCTTTCTCACATTGTAAGGACAAATAAAATAAAGCTTCCATTGACCAAAGTTCCAAGTAAAAGATCAATCTTATAGACCATCTATGTTTAAAAACAGCAAAACAACTCATCATTCGGGAGTACAAATGTTTGCTTTAAGGAGCCAATAACAACCGATGAACACTCATCAACTGAAATAACCACTGACCCAAGAGAATTCATCCACCGGGTCAGACCAAGAATAACCATTCCAACTCAAGGAAGACAATAGCCTTCCCAAAGAAACCCAGATGGTGGTGCAATCCTGGCAGCCCAAGGCTAAAACCACAACCTAACCCTCTCATCATCTACTATCATCAAATATAACAATCTTAAAGGAAACCCATAAGTATTCATACCCATTTCACATCAGAAATGATCAAAGCAATACAACGGAAACGTAAATGCAATTCTTGACCCATCCCCAACATACTGTGCACAGTGTGTCAATTTAACAATTTATTTACCACAGACCTACTGCCCGCTCTGATACCAACGGTAACACCCCAACTCTCAAAGAGCCTGGAATGCTACTGGAATTAAACTATTCTAGCACAAATACAAATTTTCGGCAGAGTCACCTTTGTTTAATCAGCTAAACTGAGAGTTCAATACGATGACATGGCATAAACAAAATTCTCATAATCAAATTATCCCAAACATGCATGATTATCAAATGAACCAACCAAGGCTAGCAACCTCATTATTACAACTAAACAGTTAATTCAACCACACCATCCATGGGTGTTAATCAACAGTTTATTTAATTCTAAATTGGGACTAAGCAGCAAACGCCTTAAGAGTGTGATATAGTGAGTGCATCCAACATCTACTCCCTCCCATGCATGTCGTTCCTGCCTCTGGTACCTAAAACACATTAAAGCAAGGGTGAGCCTAAAGACTCAGCAAGTATCAACAAGGCCATAAACAAGAACACAAACACAACATCGATGATCCTCAATTAACATCACACTAAACATAGCCACTTAACTCATGATATGCAACCAATGCAATGCTCCTTTGAACTTTATCTCTTTTCGCATTTTACGTGTCATGCGGGTATACAACCGTCATTGTATACCCTTGCACGTGCCCTCAGCACGGGGACCAATAGCCTATACACCACATGTATAGGGACCTCTGCCCATCATCTTAATGATGGGGACCTCTTTGTTCATTAGCCCACATTCCGCGAATGTGGGGACCTCAAGCCCGTCATCTACATGACGGGGACCTCCACTGTATGTGCTTGGTCACCACGCGACCAAGGCATCTGTATGCTCTCAACATGCATATGCACCATGATAACACTTTCATATGCAGGAATACAACAAATTCTCATTGGCACGGAAGCAATGACAACATGCGGAAGAACTTTTAACCATAACTAGCAGTCATCAAGATAAACAGTAACTAATCTCATAAACAGGCATGCATGGCTATACGATCAAGATACACCACAATCACATCATGCAAGCATACATATATTATAGCCCGAATACTTGCCTCAACCGTGCGAGACGCGGTGGGCGCGACGAGTGCTACCCACAGGACCACGCTCCCACCTGAATATTAAGATAACCCAATCTAAGACCAACATACTGAACCAAGAGCAAAAGAACAACACAAATTGATGAGGATATCCCTACTACTTATGAGGTTATTTGTGAAGCAGGAGCTAAACTTCTCAAACAAGAGGTGCATTTGTTTCTTAATGAATTTCCTTTTGTTGCCAATGAGAATTGGTTACTACCTAAAGCAATACTTGGTGCATTATCAGGTTTGACAAATTTAAAGACTTTGGAACCGAGAGGGAGGAGATGGAGGCCGGGAACAAATTCATGGAGGAGAAACACATGCGGCCAACAAGGGAGAAGAAACCCATGTGGCCAACGAGAGGGAACGTGCTCTCAGGATAAAACCCTAGCACATGCGGGCGGTCAAGGAAGACATATGGTGACATGGCAACAAGGGTTACATTGGCATAAAAAGAAGCATCAAGTGCATCGAACAAATTCGCGCAAGCTAAGAGAAGGAAAGCTCACAATACAAGGGAAACCGAGAGGGAGACTAGTTTAAATTTCCAAATTAAAGTAGGACGTTTTTTTGAATCGGATTACTGGTCCTGTGAACAGTAATCGGACTCGGATTACTGTAGCAGTGAACAGTGACGGACTCGGATTACTGTAGCACTCGGTTACTGTTCATCCGAGTTTTGTGCTTGCGTGGGAGGCTATATAAACCCCCCATGGCCGCACCATAGAGGTAGACCAGTTTATTCATAAGATTGAAACATATCTATTGCTTGTTCTTTCGACCCCAGAGTTCATGCGAGGACTTTGAGAGGGGACTAGGCGATCCAATTGTTCGTTCTGCAATTCAAGGTCAAGCCGTCGTTCCATTGGGAATCGGGGACTTGGCGTTCGTCGTTCGTGGTCTCGCGACGAACAACTACCCGTGTGTTGTGGGCGTATTCAAGAGTTGAGGGTTCGTGCATTGGCGCGAGTGTTCACTAGCGACATCGTCTACTTCGCATCAACTATCCACGGTTTCTCACTGAGAAGATCGGGCCTCCCCCGTATCATATGGTATCAGATTCTAGGTTTACTCAGTGAGAATTTCTTTACCCGTAGTTAGATTCGTTTTCTATCCTATCGTCCAATAAACCGAAAATTGCAATACCAAAACCGTAGTTTAATCTGTTATTTCTTGTGCGTTTAGTTAAGTTTTCATCCATTAGAGTTTTTGTTTTTAGTGCTGATCCATGTGTTCCTTTTGCGTTGCTTAATCGTTGTGTTCACATAAACCGTACCAAATTGCTGATTGAACTCCTCAATTAGCACCCAAAAGAGATAGTGACCAAACACTTTGGGTTTCTTGAGCTTCACTTATATCCTATCATCCTTGAGACTAGCTTTTGTACATTGCACTAGGGCTGTTCTTTGGTTTATTTACACGTTGTTGAATTGTGAGACTTGTGCAATCAAGAGGGGAGCAAACCCTATTTCGGCCATTGCAATAAGAAAAGAGGAAAAGGCAGCCGGTTACAAGAAAAAGCCACGGCTTGAAAAGGTATTAAAAAAAAAAGATCAAACCCGCAAATACCAGTACCAAATTTTTTCCTTTCGGTTTCCTTAATAGCCGAAGGGCGAAGAGCTTTGTTCATGCGGTTTTGAGAAAAAAAAAACAAACAAAAAGGGGCTGGCCGAAATTGGGAAGAGTAAACCTTAGTCCATAATTTCAGATTGTGTATTTAATCTATTTGAGCAATCTTGTGCCCTAACATTGATATCTTTGCAATTGGCTAGCGTCTCTCATAGTACTTGGTGCAAAAACGAGCTAGTTTTCATCTCAATTTTAGTTTGTCTCTCACTAGCTCATTCCTTTGTTTGCATTAAGTCACATTTATCTTTGTTTGTGCGTTCATACACTTCACTTAAATCTTTTGGATCAGCACATAGGCAAAATACTCTAGCTTGGATCATTACTTAGCTTTACAATACCTTGAATATCATATTGCATAGGATATACACATACCTGTCCGAGCTCCACCTACACCCGTTTGTGTACTCCCTTGCTCTTGGTTACGCTCATACATTACCGGGTTAAGGTCGCTCGCTGTCACAACTGTCGATTTGTCGTCCTTGATTCACTTTGGAACGGTAAGCTTGTCTTGTGTTCAGGACAGCGAGTTGCGAGCGTAGAGAGCAAGTTAGGTTAATTGATGAATATCATAAGCAGATGGAAACTATCATGATACATGCAGATGTCCGCAAGAATGAAGAACAGACCATGGCGAGATTTCTAGCTGGCATGAATCATGCTGTCAAGCGCATTGTCAATCACCATCCCTATAATGATATGATAGAGTTGCTGCACCAAGCACGCGAAGCCGAGCGACAAGTGATTGAAGATCCACGGTTCCTCACTGAGAAGATCGGGCCTCCCCCGTATCACAAATGAACTTGCTAAACCCCCCAAGTGTTTCCCAACTTCCAATTTCTAACGATCGGTTTGGCGCACCCTGTGAAGAGTCAACTTCTAAAATACATAACTTTCTGCTCAGGCGTCCAAATAAGATGTTCTTGGACTTTCTGAAAAGGTAATTAAATTATCTAAATAGACCTAGTTGGGGAGCCCTTCTGATTTTGCACTTAACTGCCCCTAGCAAATCAATCTTTCAGACATCAGAATTCACGTTGGGTTCTCTGGACAGTACGCTAAAACCACCATAACTTTTTCTACGAAAGTCCAAATCTTGCGTTCTTTATCTCTATGAAAAGGTATGAAAATTAACTACATTTTTCGTTATATTGAGATCCTATTATTTCGTCTTTAACTAACAGTTTAACTCAGTTTTCTACAGACTGTCAGGATGTTGACAGATTAACCAGACAGCGGCACTAAACAATTCATAACTTTCTAACCGTTAATCGGATTTGGGCGTTCTTGGCGGCCATTGAAAGCTAAGAACAAGACCTACATAACTCTAGGAGATCAAAACTCCTAATTCGACCTCTAAACACATGAAACTGACCGCGCAATAATCTAGACAGAACGCGATCTATTAAACCGACGCAAATCAACCTACCAAACAACATCAACCGCAACTACTACGCATCAACCAACGAAGAACACGCGACGTTACCCTTGTAGAATCGCAGCAAGATGATGAACTCTCCCCGCGAAGTTGATCTCCTCTCTTTTCTTCACTTGATCGGCAGTAGAGAGCACCGACGGCGAGGAAGGGAGGCACCAATGGAGGGGCACCACCATGGAGGAGAGGGCGTGCTACAGTGAAGTTGGGGTTTCCCCCTTCCTTTTATTGGTGGCCGACCCCTCATGGGCCTCCTGGGCCAAGGCCTGAGGCCCAAGTTGTCGAAGAACTGCAGAAACCCCCTTTTTTATGTTTAATTTCTCTTTTGAATGCTTTCTTTCGTAGAATAAATCGGAGTATTACATTAAAACCCCTCTTTCTCCTGTTCGATCGCTTTGCTAAAGTAAATATTCTCCCGATTTAATTATTCTCTCCCGATTTTTTTGGAGTATTACATCTTCTCTCTCTCTCCCAATGCCCTGCCGCCACGAGCTTCACGCCGCTACCTTTGGCACCACCGCCAAGCCCCCTCTGGCGTTGCCGACCCCACCTCCAGCATCGCACCACCACCACCTTCCTGGTGTGCACCCCCCTTCGCCGAAAGCACTCCGGAGCGCCACCACCGTTGCCACCTTTTCACCTCGCCGCGAGCCTTCCCGTGGAGCCCTGCCGCTACGTCCGTGAGCACCAAGCTCCCCTTGAACTCCTCCACCCGGTGCTGCCCTCACCGCTGGCCGTCGCCCAGCCGTTCGTCGGTGAGCCCTCAGCTCCCATGCGCTGCTGCTTTGGTGCACAGAAGCTGGCTAGGTGGCACCACATCAGTGCCACCTCAGCGCCCTAGTCCCATGTGGTTGCCCCGTCAGCATGCCCGCATGGCACTCCCAACCTGAACCGGTTCCAACAACATGTGAACCCAATTCGCCATACACCTACCCTTTGACAGTGGGCCCACATGTCAAAATCCTTTTCCTATTTTCTTTCGGCCAAAAACAAAATCTCCAGGGCTAATGTCAGCCAATGTCATAAACCCATTTTTCTATACAAAAGTAAATCCAAAAATCAGGAAAATGCAGATTTCTTCATTTTATGTGATTTTCAAACTTCCGGAGGTCATAACTTCTTCATTCGAACTTCGAATCGAGTGATTCAAATTTCTAAATTCATCTAAATTCCTTATATTTATATTAGTATTTATTTGGTAATTATTTGGAATTTATTTGGTATTATTTTATTTATTTGGCTCTGTTCGCACGTATAGATTCTGACGTTTCGGACGAACTCTTGGACCCGACGACCGAAGCTCCTCAACTCTTCAATGAAGGCAAGTCGTTGACCTTTAACCATGTCGTACCCACTTTATAAAACTATATTGTTTGATATAAACATGCATTGCTATTTTTATATATTAAATGGTTTCAGGAATAGTTAATTACCTAATTGTCATATGCCTCCTTGAATAGTTGCTTTTGACATATACCCTTGAATGACATAAATCCTTGGACACCATACGATGGGTTATTTTAGTTGGACATTGATGAACTACCAACATAGGTAGTGTATTATGCTTAGCCATGCTTTAGTTATCCGATGGGATTCATGATCACATATCCTTAATGTTTAATTTTGACCTACTGATATATGGAATTATGGTGCGATACCACGGTTATGCAAATGTGGTGCGATGTCATAGTTGTGTCAATTTGTGGTGCGATGCCGTCATTATAAAATTTTGTGCCATGGCGAGAGTCGCCATTGGCTTGGGTGAACAAAATGATTTATGCCCGGGTGAGTGGTCGGTGGCAAACGTGGGGTGTGCGAGGCAAGATGCGGCAGTCACGATTTTGGGTGCAAGAGGCACTTGGGTGCGCGAGGCACATGGGATGAGGTAGTCTCGCCTGAGCAACTACTAAGGACTTGTGAGACCCTGGTTTATTCAGCTTGTAATACTTAACCTTCCATTGGCTCTTGTATCACAAACAAAATACACACCGTGTCTCGATGGACATGTGCTTCCCAGAAAATGCAGCACACATACATCATACAAAAGCAGACATCAATTCCATACAACATAATATAACAAGTCTAGCAAATAACATACATAATAATAAGTTATTACAGACCAGCCAACCGGCCAAATGACAGAAATACTAAGTATCAGCGGAAGCAAAAGGTGCCATAAGATGGCTTTAAACCAAAATACGACCGGTTAGCCACATAACACCACAGGGCAACCGACCGGGCCGCCAAGCTAATCACCCCCACTGATACGGGGGAGGCCCGATCTTCTCAGTGAGGAACCGTGGATAGTTGATGCGAAGTAGACGATGTCGCTAGCTGAACACTGCGCCAATGCACGAACCCTCAACTCTTCGGAATACGCCCAAAACACACCGGGTAGTTGTTTGTCGCGAGACCACGAACGACGAATGCCAAGTCCCCAATTCCCAATGGAACGACGGCTTGACCTTGGATTGCAGAACAAAACAAATGGATCGCCTAATTCTCTCTCAAAGTCCTCGCATGAACTCTGGTGTCGAAAGAACAAGCAATAGCTATGTTTCAATCTTATGCATAACTGGTCTACCTCTATGGTGCGGCCATGGGGGGTTTATATAGCCTCCCACGCAAGCACAAAACTCGGATGAACAGTAACCGAGTGCTACAGTAATCCGAGTCCGACACTGTTCACTTGATGCTTCTTTTTATGCCAATGTAACCCTTGTTGCCATGTCACCATATGTCTTTCTTGATCGCGCATGTGCTGGGTTTTATCACGAGAGCACGTTCCTCTCGTTGGCCACATGGGTTTCTTCTCCCTTGTTGGCGCATGTGTTTCTCCTCCATGAATTTGTTCGGCCTCCTCTCCTCCTCTCGGTTCCAAAGTCTTTAAATTTGTCAAACACGAGAATGCACAAGTATTGCTTTAGGTAGTAACCAATTCTCATTGGCAACAAAGGAAATTCATTAAGAAACAAATGCACTGTTGTTTGAGAAGTTTAGCTCTGCTTCACGAATAACCTCATAAGTAGTAGGGATATCCTCATCATCCTCCCTTTCTTCAAAAAAAGCCGTCCTCGGCTTTTGATAGCCTGAAGATGTGCTAGACAAAAAATACAACGTATATGCATGGTATATATATTTGTTGATGAGGATATCCCTACTACTTGTGAGGTTATTCGTGAAGCAGGAGCTAAACTTCTCAAACAACAGGTGCATTTGTTTCTTAATGAATTTCCTTTTGTTGCAAATGAGAATTGGTTACTACCTAAAGCAATACTTGGTGCATTCTCAGGTTTGACAAATTTAAAGACTTTGGAACCGAGAGGAAGGAGAGGGAGGCTGGGAACAAATTCATGGAGGAGAAACACATGCGGCCAACAAGGGAGAATAAACCCATGTGGCCAACGAGAGGGAACGTGCTCTCAGGATAAAACCCTAGCACATGCGGGCGGTCAAGAAAGACATATGGTGACATGGCAACAAGGGTTACATTGGCATAAAAAGAAGCATCAAGTGCATCGAACAAATTCGCGCAAGCTAAGAGAAGGAAAGCTCACAATACAAGGGAAACCGAGAGGGAGACTAGTTTAAATTTCCAAATTAAAGTAGGATGTTTTTTTGAATCGGATTACTGTTCACATGAACGGTAATCGGACTCGGATTACTGTAGCACTCGGTTACTGTTCATCCAAGTTTTGTGCTTGCGTGAGAGGCTATATAAACCCCCCATGGCCGCACCATAGAGGTAGACCAGTTTATTGATAAGATTGAAACATAGCTATTGCTTGTTCTTTCGACCCCAGAGTTCATGCGAGGACTTTGAGAGAGGACTAGGCGATCCAATTGTTCGTTCTGCAATTCAAGGTCAAGCCGTCGTTCCATTGGGAATCGGGACTTGGCGTTAAATCGTTCGTGGTCTCGCGACGAACAACTACCCGGTGTGTTGTGGCGTATTCGAAGAGTTGAGGGTTCGTGCATTGGCGCGAGTGTTCAGCTAGCGACATCGTCTACTTCGCATCAACTATCCACGGTTTCTCACTGAGAAGATCGGGTCTTTCCCCGTATCATATGGTATCAGATTCTAGGTTTACTCGGTGAGAATTTCTTTACACGTAGTTAGATTCGTTTTCTATCCTATCGTCCAATAAACCGAAAATTGCAATACCAAAACCATAGTTTAATCTGTTATTTCTTGTGCGTTTAGTTAAGTTTTCATCCATTAGAGTTTTTGTTTTTAGTGCTGATCCATGTGTTCCTTTTGCGTTGCTTAATCATTGTGTTCACATAAACCGTACCAAATTGCTGATTGAACTCCTCAATTAGCACCCAAAAAGAGATAGTGACAAACACTTTGGGTTTCTTGAGCTTCACTTATATCCTTTCATCCTTGAGACTAGCTTTGTACATTGCACTAGGGTTGTTCTTTGGTTTATTTACACGTTGTTGAATTGTGAGACTTGTGCAATCAAGAGGAGCCAACCCTATTTCGCCATTGCAATAAGAAAAGAGGAAAAGGCAGCGGTTACAAGAAAAAGCCACGGCTTGAAAAGGTATTAAAAAAAAAAAAATCAAACCCGCAAATACGATGCAAATTTTTTCCTTTCGGTTTCCTTAATAGCCGAAGGCGAAGAGCTTTGTTCATGCGGTTTGAGAAAAAAAAAAAAAAAAGGGGCTGGCCGAAATTGGGAAGAGTAAACCTTAGTCCATAATTTCAGATTGTGTATTTAATCTATTTGAGCAATCTTGTGTCCTAACATTGTTATCTTTGCAATTGGCTAGCGTCTCTCATAGTACTTGGTGCAAAAACGAGCTAGTTTTCATCTCAATTTCAGTTTGTCTCTCACTAGCTCATTCCTTTGTTTGCATTAAGTCACATTTATCTTTGTTTTTGCGTTCATACACTTCACTTAAACCTTTTGGATCAGCACATAGGCAAAATACTCTAGCTTGGATCATTACTTAGCTTTACAATACCTTGAATATCAGATTGCATAGGATATACACATACCTGTCCGAGCTCCACCTACACCCGCTTGTGTACTCTCTTGCTCTTGGTTACGCTCATACATTACGGGTTAAGGTCGCTCATTGTCTGGCTGTCGATTTGCCGTCCTTGATTCACTTTGGAGCGGTAAGCTTGTCTTGTGTTCGGGATGGTGAGTTGCAAGCGTAGAGAGCAAGTTTTTTTAACCCGATATAATTTCGTTTGCTATTTGTGAGTTGTATCCATGTCGGTCATCGGAGAATCCACCGTTACGTGGACGGAGTATACACGGTTGTGTGGGGCGCTACAAAAGCAACTTCATTATCGTGATAATGGTGTGCGCGATGAGCTCGGGTCCGTTCGGACTGGATTGAACAACCCCGGAGAGGAGGTTACGCAACTACGTACGGACATCAACAACAACTTCTTGGAGCTGCACTCCATGTTCAATCAACCAAACGTGCATCGTAAGGATTTTCACGATAAGCCCAAATTTTCTATCCCTATATTTTCTGGTCGTACAGATGTACAAGAATATCTCACTTGGGAGCTAGAAATTGATACTCTATTTCGGATGCACAACTATACCAATGAGAGGAAGCTCTTACTTGCGTCTAGTGGCTTGGCTCATTTTGATTTGTTGACAGAGAAGAAAAGGAAGAAAAAAAAGAGGTTGTTTTCGTGTCGCCAGAAGGAAACCTAAGATTTCATCTGACTTCGGCAACACGATCTTTTAATTACCTTTTTACCCCTATCTTTTACAAAATGTTTGTGACTCATATACCTCCCTAGGCCCGGAAGAGGACTTCGAAGAGTTTTGAGTGAGGTACAGATTTGCAAAAAAAAAAGAGGAGAAAAAAAGAGCGACAAACAAATCAAGTTTCTTAGAATTTGCTCAAAATCGACAGAGCCCTTTTGCAAGTGATTCTAAGGTTCCCCGTGAAGACGGCATCCTTTTTTGAGCCTCTGTCGCACCGTGCTTTCGTTTGTGTTCTAGGCTTGCGTCTCTAGTACGATCTAGCCTAGGACCAGCATTAACCTGCGTTGAACGATTTTTCAGCTTGCATTCTCTGATTTGATAGTTGCTAATCCATTGCTACCATACTTGAGCCTTCCCTGCTACACCTTTTCTACACCGTACAGGCTGAGCTTCACTTGGCAATCGCTCCATCCAATCTTCGGAGATACATTGACACCGCTGGTTGCCGATCACCCCTGTTTACTTGGTAAGAATTGGTAAGAATTCGATAGAAGGCTTGTGTGTGAGCGACTTTTGAACCACCACATCCTAGTAGGTGCTAGGGACATATACTTGTGTTTTGCTAACAATGGCAGATTCTGC
This sequence comes from Ampelocalamus luodianensis, assembly GCA_036346255.1. Lineage (NCBI taxonomy): Eukaryota > Viridiplantae > Streptophyta > Magnoliopsida > Poales > Poaceae > Ampelocalamus > Ampelocalamus luodianensis. The sequence goes on along the minus strand of CM070625.1, from coordinate 45,889,027 downwards.
GGAGCATTTGGATGAGGATACATCTCATACTCCTCATCATGAACCTTCGTACGGAGGGTCTTGAGGAAGATGTCAAGGTCACGAATGAGCAACTTGCTTAACTTGAGGCTGCCCAGATTGAGACAAATGCCACGCTCGCCGCGAAGGAGAGAGTGCAAGGTGTCATTAACACTTCTTTGACAGGTATTATGGTGCGCCTTAATGAGATTGTCCAGGCATCCACTACTGTTCCCCCTGCTGCCCCGGTGGTAGAAGGGCAAGATGAATGACTACGTGACTGATACCGAGGCCAATGACATAGGTAACCACAACAACGATCGAGCTCATCGATAATTGCATTTTAATCGACAAGGTATGCGATGAGACTCCCTACGACGTGAGGTACGTGACCACGATGATTTGTTTGCTAAGGTTAAATTCACTATACCCTCTTTTAATGGTAAATATGATCCTGATGGTTATCTTAATTGGGAGCTAGCTGTGGATCAAAAATTTGCTTATCATGAATTTCCTAAGATTAGACGAGTTAGGGCTGCTACTAGTGAATTTACCGACTTTGCTTCTGTTTGGTGGGAAGAACATTGCCGTCAATATCCTAATAACATACCTAACACTTGGGAGGCTTTAAAATTGCTTATGCGACATCGATTTGTTCCATCATATTATGCTTGTGATTTGTTAAATAAATTACAACGCTTATGACAAGGTACAAAGTCTGTAGAAGACTACTATCAAGAATTACAAATTGGTATGTTGCGTTGTGGTTTAGATGAGGATGAGGAGGCATAAATGGCTAGGTTTTTTGGAAGGATTGAATCGAGATATTCAAAACATCCTTGATTATAAAGATTACAACTCCATTACTAGATTGTTTCATCTTGCTTAAAAAGCTGAACGTGAAGTGCAGGGATGCTAGACGAGGACACGATCTAACTCTTCCGCAGGACGCATAAACTCATGGACACCACGCACCTCTACTGCCCCGGCCACTAGTGCACCCCCACCGCCACCCTTCAACAAGCCACGCCCCGCTACTTCAAATCCAGCACCACAAGTTTCTGAAGCAGCCAAATCAACACCACAAGCTTCTGCAAAAACCTCATCTTCTGTTGGTTCGACAGGACGAACTAAGGATATTCAATGCCATCGGTGCAAAGGCTATGGATGTGAGGACCCGGGGTATTTAACTAGTAATACTTAACCTTCAAATGGTTCTAGTATTACCAATTAAATATCCTAAGCCTCGATGGACGTGTGCTTCCCAGAATTGTAGCATACATATATCTTAACAAAATCATGCATCATTTTCATACAACTTACAATACCAAGTCTAGCAAAAGACATACATAATGTAGAGTTATTACACAAGAGCCGACCGGCCAAATGACATTAAAGAAACAAAATAATAGCGGAAGCAAAATGCCATAAGATGGTGATAACAAAAACCAACCGGTTAGCCAATAACAAACAAGGCAACCGACCGGGCCGCCAAGCTAGTCGCACCCACCGCAGCAAAACTCACAAAAGTCGATCCCTTGGGGATCCACTTCCTCCTCTACAACAATAAAGCAATGCAGATGAGTACAAAAATGTACTCACAAGACTTACGAGTAACAAGCCTATACATAGCTACATGCAAGCTGAAACAAAGGAGATGATGGTCAAATGTTTCTTTGGACGTATAAAGCAATTTTCATTTGCAATAATGTAATAGATTGAAGGCAATTTCTCAAATCTGTTTTTAATTGTTGAAATAACAGTGAGGCGATAATCATTATCATAAATAATAACGTAGAGGTGACTAACCCAATAGCCACCACAACATAGCACGAATTACCTATTCGTACCACCCAAACAAATTTTAGTGAAAAGGTTATAGTCTAACTCTCGAAAGACCTCCCCAAGCGTGTCCATAACCAAGGACTTGGCTATTCAAATAGTCTGAACCCTGTAGGGGTGTACCAATGTACCCACACTTTAGACCGCCTTTTTGCCACATGGTTAAGCACACTTCCAAAGGTATGCCGTCACGGCTAAGTCCTACGAGATATTTCCAATATTGTGTATTAACTACGAGCCACTCATATGGATAGAAACCCATACGCTACATTGCGAAGCCAAAAGGCAACTACAATGCTCCCGAACATCTTTCCTCCTACACAACCTCCTATGACTCGGAGCTAACACACACCAAAGTACTAAGTTAAGAGAGGTTCCATATCCCTCTAGTGTGGTTAGCACGCAAAAATGCTTGGTTTAGTGTAACAAGATGTTCGATCCTTGTTGACTCGGGCACCAACCATTCACACCCAAAAGCACACCATCTTACCATTGTTTAATTGTTGCATTGCTTAATTGTTGCAGAGGAGGTTGATCCCCAAGGCATCGACTTTTGTGAGTTTTGCTGCGGTGTGGACGACTAGCTCGGCGGCCCGTTCAGATTGCCTTGTGGGTGTATGGTAAACCAGTTGGCTTTTGTTCATTGCCATCTTATGCCATTTGATTCCGCTGTTGTTTATCTCTTTTAGCTTGTTCTTGGTCGGTTGGCTTCTCTTTTGTAATAACTTTACTATATGTCTCTTGCTTGTAAAGTTCAAGCTTTGGTTTTGTGTGTGTATGGAATTGATGCAATGTTTTGTAAAAGGGTGTGTATACTGCAATTCTGGGAAGTATACAGTTTCCCGAGGCACGGTATATTTTGTTTGTATTGCTAGAGTCAATGAAAGGCTAAGCATTACAAGCTAAATAAACCGGGGTCTCACAAAGCTTGGTATCAGAGCCATATCGACCGTAGAAACTCTAAGCTTGGTCGTCTTTAGGATGTTTTAAAAAACCTAGTTTCAAAAGTATCAAATGATTTTGAGAAACTTAAGTAAAGTTCTCATATTTTACTCCTTATCTATCTTAGATTGCTCATCTCATCTTATTCTGGATTGAGTTTTAAAAAGTTATTTTCCTCTCTTCCTTTCCAAAGGTAGTTGTTATCGTTTAAATTTAGTTTTTGGGAACCAATGAGATTGGCAAATTGAAGTGTTGGCTGCCCTTTTACAAGGTTTTGAAGCTTCTGGAGTTGAAGAATTTCGGCTAGGAGCTTGGATGCAAAATCTGGACAGCAAGCATCAAATTTCTGGACAGCAAGCTCATGGTTTCTAAATAGGGTAGATAATGAGAGGTTAACTCAACTAAAACTTATGGGAATAAAAGGGTAAGATGTGATATTAGTTGGCTAAGTATCTAATACCATAGTAGTAGTTTTACCTTGCTCTTTAGGTGTGATAAGACTTGAGTTGTGTGCTGAAATTTACCTTCTTAAACCGATTGCTCGTTCTTTCCATACGAGTTAGTCGTACCAGGAAGTTGATCTTGTGATTGAGACCTTGTGCTAATTTTGTGTTGTTTTTGAGCATTTTGAATTTATTTCTTAGTGAGTTATTATTTTCCCTACCTTCAGTTTTCGGGTTTGGCCCTTATCCGTCTTAGTATTAGTTCCCACCCCAATTTTCGGCTGAATTCCCTAGCTTTTTGCTCACCTTCCTTGTTCTGGTATGAGATAGATGGGCAGCTGGTATTTGATCAAGGAGACGCGTGCGGAGTACGTGGACGGGTATCCCGCACTAGTGCGAGATATGATGTGACGCGCCAATTTCACCTACCAACCAGACTATGCCATCTACCGTCGGGATCGAGGACCTGGAATGGAAGAGTATCGATGCGTGGTCAATGTCATCGCAAGGCAAGTGACCGGCAGTATTCCATACTGTTTCCAGGTTCATGCCACCTCTGAAGCCATGTCCATTCAGGAAGCTGCCATCAGGGTTATGAGTCAACTTCGTCATGACTTGATGGAATTGTCTCAGCCACCCTACGGCCATTTTCCGCAAAGAGGTCCTGAAGCGGATGCAAACACGTTCGCTGAGATTCAGTTCGGAGAAGACCCTCAAGTGCGCCAGCTGGCGAGATTGGTCCGTATCATGGACCAAGTTCATCGCTGCAATTTGTATGAGTTGTCAGAAACTCGGCGCTGTCTCAGGGAGGCCCATGAGTACCTCGGGATCGGGGTTAGCATGAACCGTGTTCTTCGCAATGTGCTTTTTGGTGGAAATGAGACCTCCACAGCTGCTACGGCACCACCCGTGTTTCGACTTCCGGAAGTGGCAGGGCCGGTGCCTGTCTATGGACCGCACCGCCAAGTCCACATGACAGCAGGATTTCCTCCCAATCGGAGGCCCAATCCTCCGGAAGGTCATGTTTCTTTATTAGGATCCCCAAGATGTCTCTTCAACCCCTTGTCCCCACTGGACACTGGATCACCTAGGGCTCATCTTCTGGACGAGTTCCCTGTGAACTTCAACAGAGATGACTACACCTAGGTGTGCGGAAACTACCATAGAGGTTGTATCCAGCTAATAGCTGTCCTTTGGAAAGTGTATAGGATAGCACCTATTCAGTTAGGTATGTTGTGTAAGGCTCTGTTTTGGGCAGTAGCCTCTCCCTTCCTCGATCAACTGAAAAGGATGTTTTTATGCCCAGAACTAATTGGTGCTTTTTAACTTGAGTGGCACCTTTCCTTCCCTATACATCTCCTCAAACTTTCGTGGCCTAAATGGCCATAGTCTCTTTAAGAAACTAGCTACGGAGGGATGACTCTGTATAGCCAGTTATTAGGCTGAGGTCTCGTTCATTAGTGGAGTAACCAGACAAATCGCTCCACCAACTGAGAACGGCCTTGGTTCCTCTAAGAAGCTAGCTACGAAGGGATGACTCCGCATAGCTGGTTAGCAGGCTAAGATCCCGTTGTTGGTGGAATTAACCAGACAAATCGCTCCACTGGCTAATAACGGCCTTGCACCACCAACCATAGAGTCCAGAAAGATCTCTCAGTCTGTCAATCCTTGTTATATCTGGACCCGATAAGTTTCTCCGTGTCGACTAAAGTGGCACATTTTCTACCGGTCAGAACCAAGATTCATACCCGTCACTTGGCTGAGATTTATGTCTCAAGGATCGTAAGCTTGCAAGGTACCGAAGACGATCGTTTCAGATCGTGGTTCTTTGTTCACTTCTCGATTTTGGCATAGTCTGCAAGAGGCTATGGGAACTCATCTTTCTTCCAGCTCAGCTCATCATCCTCAAACTGACGGTCAGACCGAAAGGGTCAATCAAGTCTTGTACGACATGCTTCGTGCCTGTGTTCTTTCCTATAGGAAGCATCGGGAAAAATGCTTGCCATTCGCTGAGTTTTCGTACAACAACAGTCTTCAAGCCAGTCTCGGCATGTCACCTTTCGAGGTCTTATATGGGAGAAGGTGTAGAACCCCGTTGAATTGGTCTGAGACCGGCAAAAGACCTTTCTTTGGCCCGGACTCGATCAATGAGTCCGAAAGTCAAGTTCGGCTTATTCGAGATAGGTTGCGCACGGCTCAATCAAGGCAAAAGAGCTATGCGGATCGTCGTCGTGAATTGAGCTTCGAGCCAAAGACTTCGTTTATCTCAAGGTTTCTCCTCTGAAGGGCCACTAACGTTTTGGTATCAATGGCAAGTTAGCTCCTCGATATGTGGGTCCTTATCACATCATCGAAAAGAAAGGGGCTGTTGCTTATAAGTTGAACTTGCCTGCTGCACTCGAGGCGGTACATGATGTGTCTCATGTGTCCCATTTGAAGAAGTGCCTTCGTGTTCCGACTGAGGAAGCTCCGTTGGAAAATCTCGATGTGCAAAAAGATTTGACCTACCGCGAGTATCCTGTTCGTATTCTTGAGAAAGCTGAACGAAGAACAAGGAATCGTGTCATCAAGTTCCTTAAAGTTCAATGGTCGAATCATTTTGAGGATGAGGCAACTTGGGAGCGGGAAGATCTTCTGCATGCAGACTACCCGTCTTTCTTCTCCGACTGAACGGAATCTCGGGACGAGATTCTTGTAAATGGGGAGAATTGTAACATCCCAAGTTTAGGCTTGTGTTTCAAATGTAAGAAGATATGTAGAAATTTAAAAACTTTTCTTACATCTTGTATTTCATGTATGTTCTGCAGAATTCTTGTAAAAGAATTATGTAAATACAAATCACAAGTCTCTTTTGACCTAAATCTTGCTTTTCAAAAACTTTCTTGTCTAACCTTATGATCATGCTCTGGAAATATTTTTCCTAAGTTCTAGGGTAAATATGTAACCCCTCTAAAAAATTTCATAATTTTTAGAAATTGTTTGAATATTTTAGGAGGTCAGTCAAACCAATTTCAAAGGTGGTCAAACCCTAGCTCAGCAACTTGCTGAATTTTTGGAGGAAAATGCACTACATAAAAACCTCTGAAAATTTTATACAAGGTCAACCTTTAGGTTAGCAAGCTCCTGTAAAAATTTCAGAATTTTTGGAGTTGATTTGCTACACTAAACAATTCTCCAAAGATCAGCTCATGTCAAAACCCTAATTTCAAACCTTAGAGCTGAGTCAGACTCGGACTCGAGTCAAACTCGGGCTCGACCATTTGACTCGGTCAAACCAAGTCACCAGAGTCGCACTCGGGTGTGGTCATTTGGGCACATGTGTGAGTCGTTGGATTTCAATCCAACGCCTCGGACCTCCCCTTGTGTGTTGGACCTCGGGAGATCTTGAGCGATCTGAGCAGTCCATCTTTAATCCAACGATCACGACCTCCCCGACCTTTTATGTTCTTCTTCTTCCTTGCATCGTGCGCCATGGCAGTGGGCAGTTGTGTCATGTCACCTCAAGCTCGTCCTCGTCAACGTCTCTCTGTTCCGGGCATTAAATGTGCGCCAGTGCTTTTGGCCCCAAAGTCGTGCTCCGTCCATGGCAGAGCCATGAACCGAGCTCATCCTTGGAGCGTGCCCTAGCTCAAACCGTGACTCTCGGCTATAAAAAGCCCCCAAAGCCCCCCTGGTGATCCTTTCCAACATCGCTAGCTCTTTCCTTATTCCTGGAGCTCAGAACCACAAAACCCCCAAAACCGCCATTGTTGGTCGTGAAGCTTTGTGGTGGCGTAGGTGCTCCAGTGGTTCCTCCTTCTTTCTTTTTGTACCCTTTTGAGCTCCTTAACCTCTTAATCATTTCCCCTAACTTAATTTTCGGTTTCATTCACAGGAATCACTCAATTTTAAGTTTGAATCTTTTCGGCCGAAATCACCCCATTTCTTCTCCAACTCCGGTAAGTGCTTCTTTTTCCAAATTTTTGGTTCTTGAACCTTCTGTGGGCCCTAATGAAGCTCTTTGGACCACCCTGTGGTCATCATTTTGCTCAGACCATGTTGTCGCCACCATCTTCTTCGGCTCCGGCAAGCTCCTCCGCTGTTAAAGCCTCCCTGACCATCTTTGAAGTTCTCCTTGGCTAAGGTAGCTTCTTATTAGTCCATAGATGCTGTGGCACCCGCTTCTTTGGGCAATGCGGAGCTTCTTAGCTACTTTCGTTTTGAGCGTTGGTCACCATTGTTATCTTCGGCTCGCCGGCGTTTTAGGCTGTCGCCACCGTCGAGGTTGCCTCCAGTGGATGCGCAATATTATTGCGAACCCATTTTGCCCTTTGGGTTGCGCCGCCGTGGCCGGAGCCGTCGGTGGCAAGCGTTTCTTGGCCTTCAGCTTTTGTCGGACGAACTCAACTGTCACGTTGTCGTTTAGGACATCATTATTGCAAATCATTATTAATCATTGGTAATCGTTAGTTAGCATTAATTGGCTGTCCTAAAGTGACTTATTGAGTCGCTGCCATGTGGGCCCAACCACTTAAACACCCCTAGTCTTTTAGTAGAATCTCCCTCGTAAAACTTAGCCGTTACATCCTTGGTCACATCCTAACCGTTTAGGACCTCCTTGGCTTAAATCTTAGCCGTTAGGATCACCCGTCTGCGAAAAGACCACCCCATGGTCGTTTTTGTAAAAACCACCCTCGAGACCTCCCTTGGGGTCCTCTTTGCAAAAGACCACCCCTTGGTCTTTTGTAAAGAAAACCTCGGGACCTCCCTCTCCACAGATCTGAACCCTTAGGACCACCCCGGGTAGATCTTGACCGTTGAAGACCTCCCCAAAGAGATCTGAGCCGTTCAAGACCTCCCCGCTGTTAGACGTCATCATTAAGGACCTCCCCATGGAGATCCTGACCGTCCAGGACCTCCTCTGATAGATCTTGTCCGTCAGGGACCTTCCCTTCTTTAGATCCTATCGCCTAGGACCTGCTTCCAGTAAATCTGGACCGTCCAGGATCTCCCCTTAGAGATCTGGGTCGTCTAGGACCTCCTCGTGTTAATCGTAGCCATCCAGGACCTCCTCTTGTGAATCCTAACCTTTAGGACCTCCTCGTCAGCTCTGGACCGTTGGATCTAAATCTAACGACCTAAACCTCCATAGTACATTAAGGTGTTCTGGCCCAGATCTCTTTTAACCTTCGGACCCCTCTATCGTCCTTATCAGTGTGGGCTGCTCGTTTCTTGATCTGTGGCTTAGATCTCCGATACATTCAGACCTCCGAAGGCATCGTTGATCTGCGCCACCCATCTTCAGATCTATAGCCCAAAATCAATGGGAACGTTTGTAAGTCCGATCGATCCGTGCACTGTGGGCCGTTGGATCTAATCCAACGGTTGGTCCCTTTGTGCGCGGGGTGTGTGATACGGGGGAGGCCCGATCTTCTCAGTGAGAAACCGTGGATAGTTGATGCGAAGTAGACGATGTCGCTAATAACACTCGCGCAATGCACGAACCTCAACTCTTCGAATACGCCACAATACATCGGGTAGTTGTTCGTCGCGAGACCACGAGCGACGAACGCCAAGTCCCCAATTCCCAATGGAACGATCGCTTGACCTTGGATTGCGAACAAAACAAATGGATCGCCTAATTCTCTCTCAAAGTCCTCGCATGAACTCGTGTCGAAAGAACAAGCAATAGCTATGTTTCAATCTTATGCATAAACTGGTCTAATGGATACAAGGGAGGGGCAAGGGTATTTAAGGCACCCTCCACGACTCACGCACGCCTAGGGCGCCACACATGCCGAATCAAACTCTAACTCGGCTAAGACCTAAAACACACAAAAGGAAAACCTAACTTAAGTCCGTCACATTGTTTCGGCCATAGCGGCGCGACCGTAAGTCTTCTGAAGCTGGGGCCAAAACCATTGTGTGGGTCTTGAATAAGCTTTCAAACAAGTCCAAGAACACCCCAATCGGACTCCGTATGCAAAGTTATGGCCTTTTATTACAGCCCTGTTGGGCTGTCCTGAACCGAATCTGAATTGAATTCTGAGTTGATTCCGAGATGAATTTCGGTTGCACTTGTGGAAGATCCGAATTGGGCTTGAATTCTTGGGCTTTTCTCCTTGGTTGACCCACGTGAGCTTCTCCTCCATTGCTTTGACTCGCCTCCTCTTGGTTCCAAAGGCTTCACAATGTTCAAACTCGAGAATGCACAAAACATTTGCATGAGGTAATACCCAATTCTCATCAATGACAATAGAAGATTCATTAAGAAACAAAAGCACTGTTGATTTAGAAGTTTAGCTCTTGCTCTCGCGGTGGACCAATATGCACTTCAGACTTGAATTATTTGTAGCGTCACGTATGGCGCCCACCTCGCATGTGTATGACCACCAATAGGGAAAGATGTATAAGTGTTAGGGATGCCTCATCATCCTCCCCTCTAGAAAAGGCGTCGTCCCGACGCTGGATCATCACCACCAAAGAAAGGTGATAAATCAGCGACATTGAAAGTAGAGCTCACGCCATAATCATCGCCGGAAAGCTCTATCTTGTAGGCATTGTCGTTGATCTTCGCAAGCACCTTGAAAGGTCCATCACCTCGTGGCAGCAATTTAGACTTGCATGCTCGAAAACGATCCTGCGGTAGTGCACCCAAACCAAATCACCTGGTTGAAAAATCATCTTCTTCCGTTTCTTATTCGCCTTCTCAGCATAGGACTTGACCTTGCGCTCTATCTCCTCTTTTGTTTTGAGATGCAATTTCTTCACATACTCAGCTCGCTTGGATGCCTCCATATGAACACGGTGTTGACTTGAAGTGGCAGCAAATCAAGCGGCGTAAAGGGTTTGAAACCATACACCACCTCAAAAGGACACAATCACGTAGTGGAGTGCACGCCCGATTATAAGCGAATTCCACGTGCGGCAAACAATCCTCCCACTCGCGCGATTCTTCTTGATCATGGTCCGGTAGCATCGAAAGTGTGCGGTTCACCACCTCCGTTTGACCATCGGTTGGGGATGACAAGTCGTCTTTGAATAACAACCGTCCCGATTTACCCCAAAGTGTCTTCCAAAAGTAGCTCATGAACTTCTCGTCACGATCCGACACAATAGTGCGTGGCACACCATGTAGCCTCACGATCTCCTGAAAAACAAGTTAGCAATATGCGACGCATCGCCGCTCTTGTGGCACGGAATAAAGTGTGCCATCTTTGAAAACGATCCACAACGACAAAAAGAATCACTCCCCTCTTAGTTCTAGGCAATCCTAAAACAAAATCCATACTAATATCCTCCCATGGTGCATTGGGAACAGGTAGAGGGGTATACAAACCGTGTGGATTCAATTTTGATTTCGCTTTGTGGCAAGTAATGCATCGTTGCACATACCTCTCTACATCTCGCCTCATCTTAGGCCAATAAAAGTGATCGCTCAGCATAGATAACGTCTTCTCGTCCAAAATGTCCCATCAACCCACCTGCATGTGATTCCTGCAGTAATAGCAAACGCACGGAGGAGTCTGGAACGCATAATTTGTTAGTGCGAAACAAAAACCCATCATGGATGTGAAATTTATCCCAGCCTTTTCCCTCTTTGCAATGTGCATATGAACGGAAAAATCATGGTCATGAGCATATAAATCACGCAAACTCTCTAAACCAGAACTTGCACTCCTATTTGAGTTAAAAACACACTTTTCCTAGAGAGAGCATCACTACCACATTTTCCTTTCCTTCTTATATTTTACAATGTAAGGAAACGACTCAATGAATTCACCCATTTGGCATGTCTACTTGTTCAGTTTGCTTGGCCCTTTAAATACTTTAATGCCTCATGATCGAATGAATGATAAACTCTTTAGGCCATAAATAGTGTTGCCAAGTTTCTAACGACGCACTAAAGCATAAAGCTCTTTGTCATAGACCGGATAATTCAATTGAGCACCATTCAGTTTCTCACTAAAATAAGCTACCGGTCTACCCTCTTGCATTAAAACACCGCCAATACCCAATCCACTAGCATCACACTCAATTTCAAAATTTTTAGTGAAATCGTAAAACAAGCAACGGTGCTTCACCAAGCGTTTCTTAAGTTCAGAAAAGCATTGTCTTGCGCTACCCCTCACAAATTCAACACCCTTTTAGTAAGTTCATTCAAAGGGGCAGCTATGGTGCTAAAATCCTTCACAAAGCGATAAAAACCAGCGAGACCATGAAAGCTCCTAATCGACTTACATTCACAGAGTTGGCCAATTTTTAATCGCTTCAATTTTAGACTCATCTACTTCAACTCCTGTGCGAAACAACATAGCCCAAAAAGATGACACGGTCTTTGCAAAGGTACACTTCTCTAAGTTACCGAATAACCTAGCCTCACGCAAAACTTGTAGAACTTGTCTAAGATGGTCTATGTGTTCAGATTCGATCTGTTGTCAAATCAGAATATCATCAAAGTACACAACCACAAATTTACCAATCAAATGCCTTAAAACATGATTCATTAAGCGCATGAATGTACTAGGTGCATTAGTTAAACCAAAAGGCATGACTAACCACTCATACAACCCAAATTTTGTTTTAAATGCTGTTTTCCACTCATCCCCTTCATGCATCCTAATTTGATGGTAACCATCTGCAAATCTATCTTAGAGAAAATAACAGCACCACTCAATTCGTCTAGCATGTCATCTAAGCGAGGTATAGGATGACGATATCGAATTGTGATATTATTAATCGCTCGACAATCTACGCACATCGCCATGAACCATCTTTCTTAGGAACTAAAATAACAGAACAAACAAGGGCTTAAGCTTTCACGTACATACCCTTTGGAGAGAAGCTCTTGTACTTGTTTCTCGAATTTCCTTTGTTTCCTGGATTGGTGCGATGCGGTGGTCGGTTCGGCAATGACGCTCCGGAATCAAGTCGATCTTATGTTCTATCCCACGAATTGGTGGTAGCCCACCTGGTACCTCGCTTGGAAAGACGTCAAGTCCCGCAAAACACAAGCAACACCACTAGGAAGAGAAGACAAGTCGTTAGTCGAAGCAAGGCGTCTTTGTACAATAGTACAAAGTGCACCAAATTGGGATCTTCGCTGAATTCTCTCATTTCGATTTGGTGGCTAACATCACTAAATTCTTCTCTCGCTCTTTGGCGGTCTCAACGCATCTCAATTTTCTTCATTGAAGAATTCACAATGCTGCGGTGTAAGGGCTTCAAGATGATATCCATATTATTCCATCGAAATGTGTAGCGATTTGTACGCCCATCGTGAACAAAGCAGAACGGTCATATTGCCATGGCCGTCCCAAGAGCAAGTGACACACCGTCATAGGCACAACATCGCAGATCCACGGTGTCGGTGTACTTCCCAATAGAAAACGCCACTGCACCATATAGTTCACCTTCACTTCCTCTTTGTCGCTCAACCATTGCACATGATAAGGACGTGGATGCGGCAAGTACTTCAAACCCAACTTATGACACATATCCTTGCTAGCCAAATTGTGACAACTTCCGCCATCAATGATCACTTTGCGGACCTTACCCTTATCTAGCTTCGCCCAAGTTCGAAACAAATTGCACCATTGCTCGAGTGACGGCGAGGGCATCACACTAAGCACCTTGGGCGCAAACAATGGAATCTTGCCGGTGTTAGGAAACTCAGATCGCACTCACATTGTTCTATGTCATCGGTGTGCAAGACTCGTTGCGCATCGAGCGACTCGTCATCACTAGTCAAACATAACCGCCATCCTCGGTGATAAGCATAGTTCGACATTTGGGCGCCCTCCAAATGGCCAACACCCTTGCACTTGTGGCAAATGATGTCACGTGAACGCCCCGTTGACCCCATAGACGAGTCACACTAGCAGCGGGCGCCGCAGTCGACGCACCGGTCGCCGTGTACTCTCCACTTCTTACTTGCGAATCGCGCATTGCCGAATTGCTTCGGCGAGTGCTCTTGTTTGGTGTTTGTTGTTATATGGCTGCCCGGTCGTGAAGGACGTGAACGGGCAGCGAACCGTGCATCTTCAATCACTTGTCGCCGGCCAAGCGGCTTGGTGCAACAACTCAATCATATCATTATAGGGATGGTGATTGACAATGCGCTTGACAACATGATTCATGCCACTAGAAATCTCGCCATGGTCCGTTCTTCATTCTCGCGACATCCGCATGTATCATGATAGTTTCCATCTCCTTATGATATTCATCAATTGACCTCATACCTTGTCGCAACCTGTCAACTTCTCAAATAGTGAGCGCTTGTAGTGGCGAGGTACAAAGCGTGCCCGCAAATGCTGCTTCATCTGCTCCCAGGTGATAATCGGCAATTCATGGCGCTCCATGCGCTTACGAATGAACTGCTCCCACCAATGTGTAGCATAATCATCCAAGCCATTGGAAGCAAGCAACAGCTTCTTCTCATTGGAATAGTTGTTCATTCGAAACAACTTATCCACCTTCAGCTCCCAAGTGAGGTATTGCTCCACATCTGTACCACCTGAAAATATAGGAAGAGTAAATTTGGGCTTAGCGACAAAATCGTCGGCGTCGTCTTGTCGACGCTGCACGTTGTTGCGATGGTGGCGCTGTCGGTCATCGTAGTCGTCGACGGGGAAATCTTCGTCCCATTGCTCGGCCTCATCAGCCATGCTACGAGGTGCACGATGCACACCTCCTCCGTGGACACCCTGTGGTGCGCCTCCACCCTGGCCGCCGTTGCCTCGGCCACGCCCAAGTGCCTGAGGGCGTGCCGCGGCTGCCATCCCGACGTTTCGCGGCACCGCCATGCGACGCGCCTGCCGCTGTCGTCGCTCCTCATCCACACGAATAGCACGCTCATCCTCGGTCTCATTGTGCAAAACGGCGAGGGCCGCACACTGCGTGTCATCACCTTGCGCACCCCCACGTAGATTCTGTTGAGCGAACATGGCGCGTAGCTCCAGGAAGTTATTGTTGATGGCCGTACGCAATTGTGTGACCTCCTCCCCGAGGGTGTTCAGTCCAGTCTGAACTTCCCCGAGTTCATCGCGCACGCCATTGTCACCATCGTGAAGTTGTGCTAGCAAGACAGCGCACGGACAGATCCGATGATGGTTTTTGGGTGCTAATTGAGGGAGTTCAATCAGCAAATTTTTTTTTTGATAAAGATTAAGCTACGCAATGGAAACACAAGGATCAGCACTAAAACAAAACTCTAATGGATGAAAACTTAACTAAACGCACAAGAAATAAAGATTAAACTACGGTTTTGGTAATCGCAATTTTTTGTTTATTATGCGATAGGAAACAAAACGAATCTAACTACGGGTAAAGAAGTTCTCACCGAGTAAACCTAGAATCGATACCACATGATACGGGAGGCCCGATCTTCTCGTGGAGAAACCGTGGATAGTTGATGCGCAGACGATGTCGCTAGCTGAACACTCGCGCCAATGCACGAACCTCAACTCTTCTGAATACGCCCACAATACACGGGTAGTTGTTCGTCGCGAGACCACGAACGATTTAACGCCAAGTCCCCAATTCCCAATGGAACGACGGCTTGACCTTGGATTGCGAACAAAACAAATGGATCGCCAATTCTCTCTCAAAGTCCTCGCATGAACTCGTGTCGAAAGAACAAGCAATAGCTATGTTTCAATCTTATGCATAAACTGGTCTAATGGATACAAGGGAGGGGCAAGGGTATTTAAGGCACCCTCCACGACTCACGCACGGCCTAGGGCCGCCACACATGCGAATCAAACTCTAACTCGGCTAAGACCTAAAAACACACAAAAGGAAAACCTAACTTAAGTCCGTCACATTGTTTCGGCCATAGCGGCGCGACCGTAAGTCTTCTGAAGCTGGGGCCAAAACCATTGTGTGGGCCTTGAATAAGCTTTCAAACAAGTCCAAGAACACCCCAATCGGACTCCGTATGCAAAAGTTATGGCCTTTTTATTACAGCCCTGTTGGGCTGTCCTGAACCGAATCCGAATTGAATTCTGAGTTGATTCCGAGATGAATTTCAGTTGCACTTGTGGAAGATCCGAATTGGGCTTGAATTCTTGGGCTTTTCTCCTTGGTTGACCCACGTGAGCTTCTCCTCCATTGCTTTGACTCCGGCCTCCTCTTGGTTCCAAAGGCTTCACAATGTTCAAACTGAGAATGCACAAAACATTTGCATGAGGTAATACCCAATTCTCATCAATGACAATAGAAGATTCATTAAGAAACAAAAGCACTGTTGATTTAGAAGTTTAGCTCTTGCTCTCGTCGGTGGACCAATATGCACTTACTTTGAATTATTTGAAGGTCACGTATGGCGTCCACCTCAGTATGTGTATGACCACCAATAGGGAAAGATGTATAAGTGTTAGGGATGCCCTCATCAGTGTGGTCCATTCGGCCCCCGTGTTTGGGCCGTTGGATTCAAAATCAACGGCCCAGGTTTTTCCACTTTGGTTTGATAATTAGTAAATCCCGAAACCTTTTATTTGTAAACTGAAAATTGTATTGAACTTTGAAATTTCATAACTAATTTGTTTTAATTCCTTTTTAGATGATTCCAACTGTGTTAAATTACTATTTAACCAAATATTAATCTAAAAATGTAAGTAGACATTGTTCTGTACTAGAAAATTGTTCAAATTGTATTAACTTGGTTTAGCAATTATTGATATTCCAGAAATTCAATTAAAACTTGTAAAATGCATAACTTTTTCTGTATAACTCCAATTTGGGCAAACTCAAGTTTGTTAAATTCCTCTGATAATGTACTTTAATGTGGAATAGGTTTTCACTGTGTCTTTGCTTTTGAAAAATGATATACTCTAGTTTCATAACTTAGAAAAATCATAAGTAATTCATTTTAACTGCAAATGAAGTAAATCCAGTTTTGTTGTTCTTAGAATGCCATGTTCTACCTACCATAAAAATTTCAAGTTCTAGATCTTTCTGGAAATTTGTGCCATGAACAGTAACCAAAATTAATTTAATTGGATTTTTTAGGCTGAAAGAAATTGTTTAGGCTATAACTTTTTCATGCTTAGTCCAAATGAAATGATTCTTGTTGCTTAATTCATTTAAAATCATGCCCTTGCTGCTGTATAAATTTCATGGGATTTGGATGACTATGGATTTTGAGTTTCTTTCGGTGTTCCTCGTTCTTATTGGATTTTCGCGTTTTTGCGTTAGGTTCTGAAGAAATTGTTGAGCCCGAAAGCGATCCTCGGCAGCAAGAGAACATCCAGCAAGGCAAGCATATGTAGCATCATTTTATCATATTGCTCTAATTAATTTTAAAGTCTAATATCTTGTTTGCAAAAACTAAGTATGCATGCTTCTTGTGTCAAAGTTAATTTTTGTCAGTTAGAGGTAGTTAGTCCTAATGCATAGTTTCCTTGAAATTGTTCACCCCCGTCACTACCCTAGGTTATTATCCTCACTGGTGAATTAGAGCCTGATGAACGATTTATGCTCTTTTTATTGTCTTTATGCTTAGCAATGGTTAGTTACAGGTATAATTGGACGGTTATGGACTTAGTCGACGACCTTGATCACACAAAACTTATTATTGCTTATGTTCAGCATCTTGTGCCTTGTTTATTTGTGAAAACTAAAACTGAAAGTAAAATGATTTGGACTTGGGCACAATGGTAAGATGGTGTGCTTTTGGGTGTGACTGGAATGTGCCCGAGTCAACAAGGACCGAACATCTTGTTACACTAAACCAAGCATTCTTGCATGCTAACCACACTTGAGGGTATGGGACCTCTCTTGACCTAGTACTTTCGGGGGTGTTAATTAAAGAGTCGCGTGGTGGGTTGTATATTTCTATATGCAACAGGGGTCACGTGAAAGAGGGGAGCACCCGCAACGGCTTGAGCTAGGCCAGTGCATCCTACTCTACGTATGGGACCTTGTGATCTATTTCGCCGGCAGGTCACTAAGGGTTAACCCCTATGCGTGCGGCTCTTGATTAGCTCAACCCATTAGAAAGCATCTTGTAGGACTTAGCCGTGTTGGCATACTAAAGGAATTGTGCTTAATAGCTTGGCAAAAAGGCAATCTGAAGTGTGGGTACATTGGTACACCCCTGCAGGGTTCAAACTATTCAAATAGCCTCGTCCTAGGTTATGGACACGCTTGGGGAGGTCTTTCAAGAGTTAGACTACAACCTTTTTAATTAAAACTTGATGTGGGTGGTACAAATAGGTAATTCGTGCTATTATTGTGATGGCTATTGGGTTTGCTATCTCCAGGATGTCTTTATGATTATTACTTATTAGCTCGCTATTATTTATACAAATAAAATTCAGATTGCTAAAACGGCCTTCAACATATTATCTATTGCAAATAAAATCTGCTTTATGCTGAAAATGAACCTTGAGCCTTCTCCTTTGATTAAAGCCTGCATGTAGTAGTATCTAGGTTTGTTATTCGTAAGTCTTGCGAGTACATTTTTGTACTCATTTGCATTGCTTAATTGTTGTAGAGGAGGTTGATCCACAAGGGATCGACTTTTGTGGACGACTAGCTTGGCGGCCCGGTGAGATTCCCTTGTGGGTGTATGGCAAACTGGTTGGCATTTGTTCGTAGCTATCTTATGGCATTTTGCTTCCGCTGTTGTTTAACTCTTTTAGCTTGTTCTTGGCCGGCTTCTGTGAGGACCCCGGAATATTTGAAATGTGCCGAATTAAAATTATACTGGTAGCATAATTCTTAATTAAGGATCAGTCGGTTCCCTCATTAAAAATCATACCAGAAGTATAATAATAACAAGTAACAAATCCCATATTCAGGTTCCCGGATATATGTCTTGCAATAGTTCATAGGATCACTGACTATTGCACATATATCCTTAAACAACATTGCATCATACTCATACAAAGCATACATTTACATAATTAAACAGAAGGTTACAATTCGATTTGGTACTACCATAACAAGTGACATTGGTCACCACAAAGTTTAACAACGGAAGCAAAACTAAACAAAAAAAAGCCACCAATAGCCCCATCACCCGCAGGCTATTGAGTGGAGACTAGAAATAGCTTCACTCGTTAGCGTCACCCTGATCGGCGCTAACGGGCATCTCATACAGATAACCATCCTCACCTACAACAAGTGGTGAAACACCTGAGTACAGAAAGTACTCGCAAGACTTACACAAACTACTAAAAATAAAGTGTTTGGTAGAACCTGTACAAAGGATTAGAAGTGTACATGCATAAGGTTAACAACAGGTGGGTTACAATGGTTCAATTTTGCATAAAGCAATACCTTTTAATCCTACATTGCTAGATTTGTACAAGGCAAGTTTATAGATCAATTTGGACTAAAACAGTAAGTAAGTAAAGGAGAACATAATTATAAATAATACTCATCATCTAGGTGGCTTTACACCACCCATAACATGGCATAAATAATCACTGAACCGAAACCATACCCAGCCAAGATTTGATTCTAAAAGTCTATACAAAGTTCTATTCAACTCAAGCATTGTCCGTAACCGTGGACACGGCTATTCGAATAGTTTTAATACCCTGTAGAGGTGTACATGTTTACCCACACAACTTAGTTAGCCCGTAGCCTCCGGAATAATAGCACACTGCCTTTGGTATGCCGGCCGGGTAAACCAAGATTTGGTATTTTTCAACAAGGTTACACTATTGAGTTGGACTACACATGTGTGACTGATCCCGCTCAGTACAAGTATCTAATAGCACCTGCTAAGCGAGGCACGCAAGTTGTGTCGGGAATGCCGACCCAATTGATAGAAAGTAGTGTTGTGCTCCTTTGCACATATATAATTGCAATCGGCTCCCTTAAGGTAAATACATGTGATGGAACGCATATATGGCCTCACCCTCCTAAGAACACATGATACTGATATAAAACACATATGACATATGATACGGCACGAAGACTTAAGCATATATGTGATATGAGATCAATACATATGTCCTTACTCCCCTGTTTTCCAACTCAATAGTATTAACCTTTTACTTAACCAAACAACACCCATACACCGCGTGTGGAAGTACGTTGGGGCTTGAATCTTCAAGTCAATTTGTTCAGTCCTTAATCAATCCAGACAAGACAACCACATTTCCCAAATCTCGTGCACTAAGGCACCATCACTAGCATCCGCTTGTCCAGATCTAGAATCAGTTTGTCAAACCCAGTTTGGTTTCATTTCAGTTTAAAAGACTGAACAAAGAATCTAAAGAAATGGAAATTCATTTATTGTCCCCAAGTCTGACAAGATAAGCTTGTCAAACACTAACGTTCTACAGGCTGCATGGCTAAGCAAATTCTGAGATTAATTATGTAGTATACAGCACTACTCTAAGTTTCGGCCATAGCTCACCAGTCGGGGTTGGAGAAGAGGAAGTCAAGGTTTCGACCGACAACAGTGAAGATTCAAAATACTCTCCTCCTGTTTGACCAAGAATCAAAACAACGGAAGACTTAAACTCTATAGACCATAATACACGATCTGGACAAGGAGGAATGGAGTCTATCTCACTGAAGCAAGAATTCACCGAAGTGGTGCTTTAACTTGCTCAAGTCGACAGAGAGCAAGATCATGGGCTCCACCTACAAATGATGCCCGAAACTATCATTACAAGATGAGTTATGTATAGATAAAAATGAACAAGAAATGAGAGCAAGAAAGCTTCACTCGAAAGGAAGAAAGAAGGTGAAGAAAGCTCTCTCGGTCAACAATGGCTGTGAGCTCAAAAGTTAGGGTTATATATAGGGTTTGAACCTCGAGAGCAACTAAGAGAGTTCTAGAGATGTTGCGGTTGGCAATTTATTGCCAGATGAAGGATTTGCCAAAATCACGGCGCAACACTACCTCTCTGGCAACGAAGTCGGCGGCGATGCACAGGCGCGAGGAGGAAGAGAGACGCCCCACTGACAAGTGGGCCCCTCTGTCAGCCGCATCAAATTACGACAACACAGTTCACTGTAAGCTCAAAAGATTGGCAGCCGTTCGATTGGAAGTGGACGGCGGCGATAAGATGGACAAATAACACTCAACCGGTATCTTTCAATATGGACCACACGATTTTAATCTAACGGCCATACCAAGATCCAGTTGTAATCCGACAAGAAAGAAGGAGCACCGTAGGATTCAAATCCCACGGTCAGATGAGGATCTGGCCTTATGCGCACGCGGCCGAAGAGATACCGTTGGATTGAAATTTGGCGGTCACAAACAAATGCGCGCCTTTCA
Organism: Ampelocalamus luodianensis; assembly: GCA_036346255.1. NCBI lineage: Eukaryota > Viridiplantae > Streptophyta > Magnoliopsida > Poales > Poaceae > Ampelocalamus > Ampelocalamus luodianensis. The sequence continues at coordinate 45,868,576 of CM070625.1, read as the reverse complement.
GTTCAAAACGAAAAGGACAGCGCGGTTGGATCTAAAATCAACGGTGGAGATTAAATTGGGGATCGGGTGGTCCGAACGTCACTGTCCCTATTGATCGCCTGATCTATATCCAGGGCTCAGATTCAATGTGGTGTTCGGGTGACGTGTACAACCCACTAGATCTGGCCCGTTTATTGAGGATCCAACGACCCGAAAATGATGCACCGCACGATTTAGATCTAATGGCCATGATTGCGTGGCTCGTTGGGATGGTCCGAATGTCCCAATGAACCATGACCGTTTGTTGTGATCTGACGGCTGAGGTTTAGAGGCACGTTAGGATCTTGAATCAAGATTGGATGCCGTTGGATGAAGATCCGACGGTGGAAATTGCTTCTCGTACGTGGATAGCCCGCGCGGCTCCGCGAATCTCGGCCAAGCATCTGGAAATCGACAGCTCAGACCGACGTGTAGCTTTGGGCTCACGCCCGATCATGTCGGGTGCACCGGTTTAGACCTAAACCTATGTGGTTCGGTCACTACAGTGCAAACCGGCTAAGGTTTGACCGATAGATTTGACCAACTCCATTTAAAGCTCTAAAAGTTTGACTGGGGCTTTAAAAATAGCAAATCAATTTGTAAAAATTTGAAATTTTGCAAAAATGCTACTGGGATCATATATGTCCCAAGTAAAATTTAAAACCCACTATTTTACTTTTTAAAATACATAAATAATTACCTTAACCTGAATAGGTTTATTTTAAAATTAAATATTTTCCTCCAGGTCAAAATAATTTCTAAAAATTCAAAAAAAATTATTTTGACCAAGATAATTCCTATAGTTTTTAATAAAAATACTCCCCAGTCATAATACCAACATTGACTGGTATTTTCTTTTGAAGCTTCACAAGTTTTGGATTCCGACTTAAAGGAAAGTTTTAGATTGTAACAACACACCCAAATTTTCAAAAATGAATAGTGATGTGATGAACAGTATCTCATTACTGTTCATAAAACATCTAATTACTGTTCCTTAAAACTGGGGCTGTTAGAAACCTACCCCCCTTAAGAGAATCTCGTCCCGAGATTCCAGGCAGCTTAGAAATTGGAAAGGAATGAAGTTGAAATGATTGTTCTAGAATTGCAACACCTGTTGTCTTGATTTCCTTCAAAGATAGAAAGAAATATTACAACATTGGTTGTCTTGATTGCGTTCAAAGCTAGCAAAATGAAGACCATACAAAACACATGGTGTTATCATCACATCTTCATTTACACTGCTTTGTTTAGCCTTGCCTTTCTTGGTCCACACGCAATTTTAAACAGGAAAGAGGTGGGGGTGCTCAATCCTCATCAGATCTTCGTGCTCCCACGTGGCTTCATCCTCTGAGTGATTAGCCCACTGGATTTTTAAGAACTTGACGGTGCGATTTCTTGTCCTGCGTTCCATTTCCTCGAGGATACACACCGGTTGCTCTTGATAGGAAAGGTCTGGTTGGAGATCAAGACTCTCGTAAGCAGTAGCCTCAGTAGGAACACGCAGGCATTTCTTCAACTGAGAGACATGAAAAGTATCATGTACTGCTGAGAGAGATTCAGGTAATTCTAATTGATAAGCCACAACTCCTCGTTTAGCCATGATTCAAAAGGGCCCGATATAACGAGGTGCTAGCTTCCCTTTCACCTCAAAGCGATGAGTGCCCTTCATCGGTGACACTTCAAGATAGACATGGTCATCTACCTCAAAGCTTAACTCACGACGATGATGGTCTGCATAACTCTTTTGACGAGATTGGGCAGTTTTCAAATGGTCTCGAATCAGGCGAATTTGCTCTTCTGCTTCTACCACCAAGTCCAGACCATAGAATGGTCTTTCACCAGACTCGGACCGATTCAATGGAGTCCTACAAGCTCTTTCATACAAAGCTTCAAAAGGTGACATTTGAATACTTGCTTAGTAGCTGTTTTGTAGGAAAACTCCACATATGGCAAAGAGTTCTCCCAGTTCTTGCCATATGATAGCACACGGGCTCTAAGGAGATCCTCCATAACTTGATTCACCCTCTCAGTTTGACCACTAGTTTGAGGATGATACGCAGTGCTGAAAGATAGTTCAGTCCCCATAGCTTGATGAAGACAATTCCAGAAATGAGAAGTGAACTGAGACCCTCGGTCTGAAACAATGACCTTCGGAACTCCGTGAAGACAAACAATCTTAGCAATATAGAGCTCTGCTAATTGCTTGCCATTGAAGATGGTTTTAATAGGAATAAAATGAGCCACTTTTGTTAGACGATCAATGATTACCCAAATGGCATCAAACCCATTTTAAGTTTTTGGAAGACCGGTAACAAAATCCATACCAATTTCTTCCCATTTCCAATGTGGAATAGGCAAAGGTTGAAGGGTACCGGCTGGCTTCAGGAGCTCGGCTTTAACCCTTTGGCAAGTATCACATTCAGCAACATATTGAGCAATTTGCCTTTTCATTTGGCTCCACCAAAAATGTCCTCTTCAAATCCTGGTACATCTTTGTACTTCTAGGATGTAAAGAAAACTTGGAGTTATGAGCCTCCTTAGGAATTAGCCCTTTCAGTTGAGGATCTGAGGGTACCATCAAATGATTGCGATATCAAATGATACCTCGGGCATCTTCAGAAAATTCGTTGGCTTTACCTGCCTTCAAATTTTCCTTGACTCCAGCTACCTCGATATCAGTTTTCTAAGCCTTCAGAATTTGATTTTCAAGTGTGGACTCCACTTCTAAGGCAGCGAGAAACCCTTCTCCCACCATTTCGAGATTTAAGCGCTGAAAATCTGCACACAAGCTTTTAGCCAGAGGTACAGATGATATGCAGTTGCACTGTGACTTTCTGCTTAAGGCATCAGCCACAACATTGGCTTTGCTTGGATGATAATGAACACCCATATCATAGTCCTTGATCAATTCAAGACATCTTCTCTGTCTCATATTCAGATCAGCTTGAGTGAATATGTACTTCAGGCTTTTATGATCAGTATAGATCTCGCAATGATTACCGAGAAGGTAATGTCACCAAATCTTTAATGCATGGACTACGACAGCCAATTCCAAATCATGAGTGGGATAATTGACTTCATGAGGTCGCAACTGCCTGGATACATATGCCACAACTCGGACTTCTTACATAAGCACACAACCAAGTCCATGGCGAGATGCATCGCAATAAATATCGAAGTTTCTATGAATATCTGGAAGAGTGATAACTGGAGCTTTGGTCAGGAGTTTTCTCAAAAGCTGAAAGCTTTCTTCACACTTGGTTGACCATTCAAATTTCTTCTCCTTCTTCAAAAGCTGAGTCAGAGGTTTTGAGATTTTGGAGAAATTTTCAATGAACCTACGGTAATAACCCGCAAGTCCAAGAAAACTTCGGATATCATGAACATTCTTGGGCTGTTTCGAGTCTAGTACATCTTGCACCTTGCTAGGATCAACAGTGATACCTCCTTCAGATAACACATGTCCCAAAAATGCGATTTGCTTGAGCCAGAAAGCACACTTGCTAAACTTAGCATACAGCTGATGCTTACAAAGTGTTTCTAACACAAGTCTCAAATGCTGCTCATGGTCTTTGACAGACTTGGAATAAATAAGAATGTCGTCAATGAACATGACAACAAACTTATCCAAGAAATCCATGAATACCGAATTCATAAGATTCATGAAATAAGCCGGAGCATTTGTTAGGCCAAAGGACATGACAGTATACTCGTACAACCCGTAACGAGTAGAGAAGGCTGTTTTTGGAATATCCTCAGCTCTAACCTTGATTTGATGATAGCCCGATCGTAGATCAATTTTTGAAAAGACTCGAGCTCCAGTTAACTGATCAAAAAGATCATCAATTCGAGGTAAAGGATACTTGTTTTTTTATGGTGACTTCATTCAACGGACGGTAGTCCACACACATCCGCAAGGTCTTATCTTTCTTCTTGACAAAGATAGCCGGGCATCCCCAAGGTGAGGAACTCGGTCGAATAAATCCTTTGTCAAGTAATTCTCCAAGTTGTTTCTTTAACTCAACAAGCTCATTGGGAGGTATTCGGTAAGGTCTTCTAGATATTGGAGCAGTTCCAGGAACTAGTTCAATTACGAACTCAACTTCCCGATCCGATGGTATACCTGGAAGATCTTCAGGAAAGACATCAGTATACTCACACACAACTGGTACTGACTCCAATGGGGGAATGGTATCAACTTGGTGGGCACAAAGATGAGAACCAGCTATCTTGGAATGATAAACAATGTGAATGCTGTCTTCATTGGTCATAGAAATGGATCGCTAGGCAAAATTAATTTGCCCTAGGTTCTTGGATAGCCAATCCATACCCAAAATGACATCCAACCCTTTAGAATCAATCACAATCAGATTTGCTAAAAATTTTACCCCAAGGATTTGTATGTTAACCCCACGGTAGATCTGATCGGTCTTAAAAACTGATCCAGGTGATTGAATAATAAAAGGTGGCTGGAGTGTATGCATGTCTAACTGGTGTTGAACAGCAAATTGCCTTCTAACAAAGGAATGGGATGCTCTATAATCAAATAAAATAGTAGCTGGGCTGGAATTAACTAGGAGCATACCGAGAATAACATCAGGTGCCTCGGTGTCAAGACCCGATATTAACATCCCAGATCTTCTATGCATAACTGAACTAGTCCCATGATCAGTGGCTAGCTCACACAATAAACAAATGTGATAACACAACCATAAACGCTAAAATTTATTAATAAACAACAGAGTTGATTACAAGATAGCCTTAGAGGGCAACATTAAATAAACACAGCGGAAGACGATGAAGAAGTAGTGGAGTCCAGCTGTTCTGCCACAGGCAATCGACTGGGGTAGCGGCCTAGTCGTCACGGTCCACACCTAGAGCGATGCCCTTCTCCTGTGTAATTTGTTTGCATAAAGCAAGCATGAGCACAACTACCGTGCTCGCAAGTTACACCCGTCAAATAACAGAATGATATGCACACATGGATGTAACAAAGGAAGGTTTATAGGGTTATTTGTGCAAAAACAGTATTTGACATTAAATACCATACTAAGTTCAAAACCTCAAGTTTTATAAAATCCAAAAATTAATTTTGAATTGATAAAGATAGTGTAGGCAACAACCTAACACCAGCATAAACACGGGCACCAACCCGGGGCTTCAACCCAAAACTTTTCTCATGTACACCCATTCATGTCAAAACTGTTTTACAAAAACATTTTGAAATCAAAATCAAAATCAAAGTCTAACTTTGAGTGGCTTTACCAGCATGTCCATGACCGTGGACACGGCTATTCGAATAGTTTTACACTCTGCAGAGGTTGTACAACTTTACCCACAAGAGATAATCAACTTTTAATGTCCGTCTGACACACTTCCGAATGTGTGTGACTAAGTGATCATCACGAGGCCTTTACAATGAATCATTCCACCATAGTCCTCCCTCGCTAAGGTTTCGCCCCCTTTGGACTACCCGTCCGCAGGGTTCAGGCCCCCTCTTGCGCCAGGTGGGATTAACAAAGGTCATGTAAGACTACCCACCGCATCAATAGGAACGACCATGATGGAACTTTACAAATTATTCAGCCAGGTCCTGCCCATACAGGACATGTGGTAGTACGTTATGGCTTAGCAAGATGCGGCTCGAAGACTGGTCCTTAACTGACCTAGGCGACAACCAACAGAATCTTGGGCCTCAACTTACCCAGTTGAGCCCGTGCATAAACTTGCACCCACCAGACAACCAATTTTCCCAAGTCCAAACCATCATTTTATTTTATTTTCTAAAGTCATTTATAAAACTCCCATGACACACCAATGCCAAGGGTACAATTTAATCAATAGTTTATTTTTGGCTGAAATTCCCCGAATGAAACATGTTTGGTCTATAAGCATGGCTAAGCACAATATTTTCCAAATGATCCTAGTTCATACTATTGTATCAACTAGGTTTTATCTAGGGTGACAATATGCTTGCTTCAATTATCAAAATTGGCCATACAAAAGATTTTAGGCATAACTATAAATTTAAAATAGGAATTTAAATTACTGAATATAAATAAGCATGCAGTAATAATTTAAAACAAAGTTTAAATAATTTGAAATGGTGGGATCAATATGGTCAAGGGTATAACTTGCCTTGCTTGAGGTGAACAGATCAACTGATACTGAGGTGATGTTGTTTTTCTTAACAGGTCACCTAGTACTCACAAGTACTCTCTCCAGGAAGTCCTAGTGTACAATCACGATGATCATACAGTCAAAATCAATCCTGTTATGTCCTCTTCAAACGGCGTCGAAATCTAACTCTCCAAAGTCGTCGAAATCTAATCGTGAAATAAGCCAAATTCAAATAAAATTCAAATATCAATTCAAATTAACTCCAAATTAAATAATTTTAGTTTAGTTAGCTAAATCTTGAATTTATATAAATTTAGAAATTTGAATGGGCTCAATCGAGTTCGGATGCAAAAGATATGAGCTCTAGAAGATTCAAGTTACATGAAATAATAGAATTAGGATTTTTCTGGATTACTGGAATTATTTTTCTAAAGGAAAATACTTTTATTGCGCCAGCATGACGTCAGCCCTCAGGGTTTTCTGATTTTCGGCCGAATTTATTTTTAAACGAAAACCCGGAGTCTATGACAGGTGGGCCCGATGGTCAAAGACCCAGTCCACGACTGGTCAAATGCCCACGGTGGGCTCGGTCCACCGCAACAGTGCGCGCGAGGTGGGGTGGCTGTGTGCGAGATGATGTGGTGCCATGTGGGCTCCACGTCGGCTTTTGTGCTGATGTGGCCGTGATGTGGCGCACGGGTGGCGGCCACGTCGGTGCCGGACGGGGGCGGCGCTCGGGTTCCAAGGAACCAGCGAGCGACGGCGAGTTAGCCTCCGGCGAGGGCACTATTGGGTAGAGGAGGCCGTGGCAGTGCAAGGGCTAGCACGAGTCACCGACGGCGAGAGAAGAAGCGGCGGCGCTAAACGGCTCACGGCGGCGCGGGGGTTCGGGCAGTGCTTCGGCGAGGCGGGCGCGCGCACGGGGTGCGCCGCGATGTGGCGGTGCCGGTGGTGGAGGCGGAGGCGACCGGGGAAGCTCGAAGGCGGCGCTAGAGGCGGTGGCGTGCTTCACGGCTGACGACAGTGTTTCGTGAATTCCGATGAAGTGGGGAGGGGAGAGGCCAAATGGGTGGTGACGGTGAGTTGTGGTGGTGAAGGCGCCCCTGGGGCGCCTTTAAATAGGCCAAGGGAGGAGATCGTGTGATGAGTCACGGTGTCCCGATCTTCCGATAGGTTCGATTGGTTTCGTCGTGAGGACGTTGACGCTTTGAGGCTTTCGACCAGCAGATCGTCACCACGCAATTCGCTACACCCACACGACTGTCGTTATCAACCACGCTCGCACGCGATCGACCTTACCACGAGGGTTATTATTCCTGCAAGCAATCGAAGCAACTCACAAGAACAAGGAAAATGCAATCTGAATTGTATTGCGAATATGAATGAAGTTCACAATGTAGGGTTCCTCAAACCGATAAACGGTGAAACTGCAAAGTGGCAGAATAATCTAAGAAAAACCCCCTCCTAAACTGTGGTGGCTGCTGTATATATATAGGGGGGTAACGAGAGGGGGTTGACCTAGGGTTGTGCGACCATGGCGAGAGGCGTACACAACCTAAGTATTGACCCCGACACGCTTACAAGGCCCTATTAGGCCCAAAACGGTGTCGCAGCACCTAATGACTGGTCGTAGAGTGTGAGACCTAGTCGTAGCGCTGACTGGTCTGGTCGTAGTGCTAGCGAACCTTGTCGAGGAGATTGAGATGTGGTCGTAGCGCTGGTCGAGTTGCGGTCGTGCGCCGCGAACCTAGTCGAGGATCTTGAGACTTGGTCGTGTGCCGCGTGATCGTCGTCGAGGGCTTGTAGACACAGTCGTAGACCTTGGGATCCATTATTCCTAAGTAACAACAGATCACAATTATTAGGTAGTATACCATTCTGCATAGATAAATTATTAGCACCTAGAAACGAGCTCACCTCATAATTTAAGTGACGTGCACGAGCTCTTGTCATAGGGCCTTGTAGTTTCGCAACTGGATCCGTAGGATTTTGTGTATGGTTAGAATTAAGGTAATCCACAATGTTAGGTCATAACTAACTACTACAGATCACAATTGTATTTTCAGAAAAGTAGCATGCAATAGTTATCACTGTATGTGGAAAATCTATTGTATAAAACTTTGGGATCAACATGGTGCAAAGAGGATGCTTGCCTTGATAATAATATACTTCTTGTGCAGCTCTGTTTGCTCGTAAATAGATTCAAACACCTCAGAAGAACCAGATTCTAAAAGTGATAATAAAATCCAATAAATACCAAAGTTGACAACAAGTACAGGATGAAAGAAAAATGTATGATCAATATGGAAATGCATGTTTAACAGCATGCTTAAGTTATACCTACCCCAATACAGATAATAGGCCATATTATTACCTACTGCTTTCAAATGACAGAAACTAGAGTTTCGGTCAAAATTACAGTTTTCAGATTTTGAAAAGAATTGAAAACAGGGCAGGCTACAGATTTCGGGTTAAAGGAAAATAGGTCAAGAAAAGATTCTAAAATGAAGCTTAGCCTGATCTTTTAGGGTAATTAACACCCCAAGCTAACCCTAACCTAACCCTAATCGGTCAGATTACAGAAACTAAAGAAAAACCAACGTTGTCGGTTGGGCCGACAACAGATGACAAAGAGAAACCTCTGCTATAAAGTTAAATAGATGACAAGAAGAATCAAAAGAACAACTTATTATGCTACTAGGGTTCAGTTGAGACCTACACAGGATGATAACTTGACAGGAGAAACCCTAGTTCTTGAAAACGATTTGAAAGACCGAAAAGTTATGAAAACAACTTTTCAGTTTAAAGAAGGTGAGAGTATTATATGCACAAAGGAATGGTGCATATGAGCTGCTGAGGTCCTTAAGGTGCTCAAGATGACAAAAACTAATGTCTTATCTTACCAGGATGAGATAAACACCGAAGGTTTTGAAAACCGGCTTTGGTCAACAGAGAAATAAACTCTGGGTTAACCTACAAAAGATGCTAAATCCTTATTGCAAGGTGAAGCAAACGTTTAAGATGGATAAGCAATTGATCGGAGCAAGAAACTCCACTGGATCGGCAATGGAAGATGAAGAGCTCCTTCGGTCAACAATGGCGTGAGAAAAAGCTAGGTATATATATAGATGTTGAGCTACAGGCAAAGGGAAGTGTCTAGAGCGATGAGGTGTCCAATTAGGGCTAAATATCCAAACAACGCATACACAATCTTTGGATAATGCACCTACTCGGTCCACGAGCCACGACGACGCACAGAGGCAAGAAGGAAGAGAGACGATTCCCTGACATGCGGGCCCTGCTGGCAGCCGCAGTCGCGCGCACCTCCTAAAACGCGAAAGAACATCGACCGTCCGATTAGAAATGGGCGGCTACGATGAACCCAGGGTTTAAAAGAATTTAAACGATATCAATTAATATGGGCCGTGCGATCTCAATTGGACGATTGAGATTTAAATAGAGCCCTACGGGAGTCCGGTGGTTAAATTCAAAAAGGAGCATTGGATTAGAATCCAACGATCAATCTAAAAGGATACACGTCACTTTTAAAAAGGGATGACGTGGTACCGTCAGATTGGCTTTCTACGGTCAAGATTGAAGAAGGAACCGGAGTGGTCCGAATGTTATATCATTATAGGCCCTACGATCAAATCCAACGGTCTCATAAAACCAGGCTCTAAAAGCACGCGGTAAAAAGGAACACCGTAGGATTTGAATCCAACAGTCAACGACGACTGCGCGCCTTTAAGTTCAAAACAAAAAGGGCGTAGCGGTTGGATCTAGGATCAACGGTGGGGATCGAGAGGGAGGCCCGATCTTCTCAGTGAGAAACCGTGGATAGTTGATGCGAAGTAGACGATGTCGCTAGCTGAACACTCGCGCCAATGCACGAACCCTCAACTCTTCGGAATACGCCCAAAACACACCGGGTAGTTGTTCGTCGCGAGACCACGAACGATTTAACGCCAAGTCCCCAATTCCCAATGGAACGACGGCTTGACCTTGAATTGCAGAACAAACAAATGGATCGCCTAGTCCTCTCTCAAAGTCCTCGCATGAACTCTGGTTTTAGAAAGAACAAGCAATAGCTATGTTTCAATTCTTATGCATAAACTGGTCTAATGGATACAAGGGAGGGGCAAGGGTATTTAAGGCGCCCTCCACGACTCACGCACGGCCTAGGGCCGCCCACATGCCGAATCAAACTCTAACTCGGCTAAGACCTAAAAACACACAAAAAGGAAAACCTAACTTAAGTCCGTCACATTGTTTCGGCCATAGCGGCGCGACCGTAAGTCTTCTGAAGCTGGGGCCAAAACCATTGTGTAGGCCTTGGAATAAGCTTTCCAACAAGTCCAAGAACACCCCAATCGGACTCTGTATGCAAAAGTTATGGCCTTTTATTACAGCCCTGTTGGGCTGTCCCGAACCGAATCTGAAT